>OZ001258.1:5042722-6300222 GCA_963924015.1 Macrophya annulata
ATCGAGATTTAAGCTTGATTTAGGAAAGTTGTCAAAACTTATCAAATTACCAAAAGGCTTATTACTGCACAAGCGGGATTTGAGTGAGATTTTGTAGTAAAATCTTTTAAGCGAATATATAGTATACGTATGTACACATAGACCGTATATTTTAAACACCTTATATATTATAAACTTTGGGGATAAAATATGACAGCTTATTATAGATTTTAGTCTTGAAACGAATGTCACAACACGCGTACAGACTATTTTATCAATGTCATATAAACGACGCTGTACAATCATGTACATACATACATACATACATATATACGTCTATACATATGTATATATATAAAATATTATACATACCTACGTGTATCTACTTACCTACAGGAAATTGAACCTGACTTATCCCTCGCCCTTATTTCATGTCAAAATTTTAACATCGTTTTACTCAAATATTTTTCTCTACGTACCTATTTCAAAATCTATATGTATATAAATTTGTGAAAAACTGTGATATAATGTTTATTAAATGATTACATTTTTGAAATACTTGCAATTGTAAAACAAAACGGTATAGAAATGTTCCGGAAATTCTCACAAGTGTGTGAAGAATTTAGATTCGAAGTAAAAAAAAATCAAAAATCATTTTTTTTTTTTATATCACTCGTAGAAACAAACGCTCAAATTTATGGAGATATGGAAATTTTTTATGCTCATAATTTAACCGTAGAAATTTGTAAATTTCAGGCTTTTTTATCTCGCCGTTTTTAAGATGATTTGACGATCAATTCGTGGGACAAATCTTCTATCTTTCCTTTGACCCGTTGTTTTTTTTTCCAGATACTATACATATTAGGGTGTTCCTTATTTAGGGTGTGGATAAATTTTTTTTGCAGTCTGCCCCCCCGAATTGTCTCCAAATAAATCCAGAGAAATTCTTTCAAAATTTCTGCTTTCTATCTGAACCCTAAACCCTACCGCAAAGAGGGTGAATTTTGTTTTCGACACGATATTTTAGTGAATTAGACAAATAAAAAAAAAGTCAGATTTTAGATTGAAATTTGTACATATACATAAGTATATGTGAATGATGGTAAATTTTATTTTTTTGAGGTAAATTTGGCGGTATTTATTTTGATGATTTGATGCCTCGTTGAACTTTGTGTACCTACTTGTATATATAAAGTATACATAGGTATTTATGTACCTACCTATTTGCGTTTATGCTTTGAGACGTTGCCTTTCGGTAAATTTCTACTGCCTATATATACGCGATTCTATTCGTCGCGTCGCGTCGTTTTGCTATTTGATGAAACTGGGATTTCGCATCCGTGGGTATCAGAAATCGATTTCCTTTCACATGAATACCTATTCCCTCCCCCCCCCCCCCCTCTCTTTTCCTTCTCAGTTCAAATTTCGAGATTGATTCAACGTTCCCAACCTAGTAAAAAAAAAAATAATAGTTTCCTTAAAGTTTGAATCAAATGCAGTTTAATGATTTTCCCGCATGATAATACCTAGTTTTTTAAATTAAAAAAATCAGGAAACCGGTTGACCTGTGAGCCAACCCTGAAACTTCCCGCTGTATTAAAAACGTTACCATTAATTGATATTATTGTGTTTATAATAAATTAAAGAAGGTTGTAAGTATAACTAGTTTTCCCTATACAAATCTTTTTTTCTTCAATTTCTATTCTTCGAATAACTTTGAAACTACTAGACCGATCGATTCCAAAATCTAATCATATCTAAGTCTTGATGAACCCTTTCGATCGCCGCAACAATCATTCAAATCGGTTAATTCGTTCCAAAGGTATCGTACGACAAAAAGAGAAATTTTTCTCGTGCAATATCTTTTGAACCAATCAATCGATTTTGATGAATCTTACAGCGTTCGAAAGGCCTATCCAAGACCTAAGTCTCATTAAGTTTTGAGACTAATCGCACAAACAGCTTAGGAGTTATGCGCTAAAAACATGAAAAAAAAATTGTTTTTAATTTTTATTTTTTAAATAACTTTGAAACTACTTGACCGATCGACTTCAAAATCTAATCAGATCTAAGTCTTGATAACCCCTTTCGATCGCCATAAGAACCATTCCAATCGGTCGATTCGTTCTAAAGATATCGTATGACAAAAATTTGTTTACACACACACATACATACGGACGTCCATCCAATAATAGTCAGAATAGTTTCTTCGGACCCCAAAACGTCGAGATCTGATGAAACCTCGATTTTCGAAAATCAGACCAAAAGCAATAACTTCCCTTTTTTATGAAAATTTTCAATTTTCATTGCGGGAAGTTAAAAAAAGAAAATCAATTTTTTTTAATAGATAAAATTGCAGATATTTAGCAAAAGAGATAAAAAGAAAGAATTTTAGAGTTTAGAAAAGCTCTGTACTCTGAAAATATAAAAATATGTTGCGATAGGTTATTAAATTTTTTTCTCAAATAATTGTCTAGTTAAAAAAATTCCGCCCAATAAAAATTTAATAATAATTAAAACTAAAGCTTTAATGAAAATTGGTCAAACAGAGTATGATCCTCGAGTTCTTCTCGTTAGATATATATTTATATATATATATATATATATATATATATATATATATATATATATATATATATATATATATATATATATATATATATATATATATATATATATATATATATATATATATATATATATATATTTTTTTTTTTCACGGAATATAATTTCATTAGTAATAATAATTTGAATTCTATCCAAAGCGGGATTTAATTTGATATTGCTACATACACAGTAGCTATACTGATCATACTTGCCTACACCCCGATTCGAATCGAGTCGCAAGCTCTGCAAGTTCAATCCGTGACGTGTTTGTTCAATACTCGGAAAATTGAGGGAATTAAACTATCCGAAGAAAATAACGCTTTACGTATGAATTCAGTTGCTACATATAAAACACACACACACACACATTGTACATACATACATAGTACACGTATACATGCATCTGAATACATACATACATATATGGAAATACTCCCGGGAGGGGAGAAGTGAATTTTTCTTGTCATAGGTATAAAAGTGCGTGTGGCTGACTAAGGGGAAAAGCTTCGATACTGTACATCGATACCGTTGCGTGTTGGAGTGGAAATTTATCTCGAGGTTAACGTGTAAAGGTCTAACCTGACCGTAACATAACCCAAGTGAACACGAGTGAACCCAACTAATCGTGAGCTTAAATCGAGCTTGGAGAAACTGTTGGTATATTGTCCAAGATATACATAACGCGGAAAAATGTATACGCGACTGTATGTATGTATGTACCTGTATGTGAATGTGGAAGCTTTTTATTATATCAAATTATTTTCAACCGTTCATAAAAAAAAAAAAAAGAAGTATTTCTCAACTGTTTCCGAAGTGAAGGGGGTGCAAATTTTTTCGCAAATTAATGCAAACTTATTAACGGTTTAAAATTCAGTTTTTGTTTTTTTTTTTTACATTTATTTGACATTTTATCATGAAAATTTTACGTTTTTTTATACCTTGTGCAGGGTTACGTCAAGATTTATTGCTCCCGCAGGGTTTGGGTTCAACATACTTGTTCAATACGTATTCTCGCACAGTGTGAACTAAAGATACTGAAATCGGTTTAGATACTTTTGTGATACGTCTAAAAATGGGACTGATGATCACGATAATTACGAAATGTGAAGAGAGTCTTTGAAAAATAATACTTCGAGTGAATTTAATGCAATTTCGGTTGTTTATGTGATAAATATACGTGTCTAAAATATTGGGGTAAATTTTTGTTTATTTTCGATGATGAGTGGCAGAGTAATTAAACACAAATCGATTAATTATAAGCTCACATACATGAAAGCTTGAGAAGCTGACTAGTTGAATTACTCCAATGTGTCAAAACGGCATAATTGATGGACAGATGGTCAATGAAAACGGTGATTCTAAGCCAAACAGATCCCGTCCGTAATCCCTTAAAAACCGATTCCCAAAATTTGATTTTGGAATTCTGGATTTGAAAAATTTCTAATTTTATTATGAGAAATTTTTTGATTTTCTTTTGGTTCGTCTAATGAGCATATACAGTATAACCACTCGAGAAAAACTCAATTTGAAGGCAATTAATTATACGATGTTTTAAAATTTGAAAATAAAAAAAAGGGGGATAAAAATTCTGGTTATTTTTTTTTTCCTCATTGAAAAACTTTCGTACATGGTTATAGTAGAAAGCGAAGGACACAAAAGGGGGATCGAAACCACGAGTTGCTGCTATTCACTGTATATATATAACTTTGACCCCGCAGAAACTCAGAAATTACCATAATGAAACATTTGTATTTTCTACGGTTATACGAATAAACATTTCTTGCTTTCAGTGTCCTCGTGTATAAGATAATTGAGAATTGCAGCTAAAAATGAAAATATTAAACCGTTTGAAAAACTGGAAAAGTTAATGAAAAAATGTGGAAAAAACCTAAAATCAAAAAACACTGGAAATTTTTTAATTTTGTATAACGAATCAATTTTCTTGATTAAAAAATACTCCAACCGGAATAATTCGAGAATCGAAATCAAAGAGACGGGTTAAAGGCTGCTCAGACTTGAAAGCAAAAAAAAAAAAACGAAAAAATAAAATTACAAAAACTAAATAAATGATGAAAAAAAAAAAAGAAGAAAGGAAACGAGTGGAAATGCAGCTTCCAATAAATGGTATATCGATTCCATTGAATCGCGCTTGCAGCTCGAGTAGATATGGCTTTAGAATTCACACATACCCGCAGGTATATAACAAGCGTTGAAATTCTACGCTGATTGTGAGTTTAGTATGATAATAATTAATGTGAAATTATTACCAGTTTGGGTTGTGTACATATATCCAGAGATAAATAGAAAGTGAGAAATATATATAACTATATAAATATATATATATATATATATATATATATATATATATATATATATATATATATATATATATATATATATATATATATATATATATATATATATATATATATATATATATATATATATATATATATATATATATATATATATAGAGAGAGAGAGAGAGAGAGAGAGAGAGAGAGAGAGAGAGAGGGGGTGAGAAAAGATTTAACCAAAGATTATATTATCCGAGATGTATATATAGAGGTGTGAAAATTTATTACACCCAGGTAATAAATCGCAAGGTTTTCACTAGTGTTATACATCTAGACCCACCCATCTTTTCATGTCCTAAGCAATAGAAAATTAGCCGCAACATTTCGCGAATATATGTGAAAATTCTACTACCGTTTACTCGCAGTTTGAATAATTAATTAAGACTGTAAGAGATACCAGCTAGTGAGTTGAGAAATTTAATTAGATACGATTATTCGTGTACATATAATTATTGTGTTTATGAAATTAATACTGTTTCAAATTTGGCGCCCAACGAATCGAATCGAAGATATGTGAAAATTGTATTACCGTTTACTCGCAGTTTGAATAATTAATTAAGACTGTAAAAGATACCAGCTAGTGAATTGAGAAATTTAATTAGATACAATCATTCGTGTACGTATAATTAATGTGTTTGTGAAATTAATACTGTTTCAAATTTGGCGCCCAACGCATTGTATGTTTTTGAAATTAATTGAGAAAAATTAGGCATCTCTACTTTATAATTTGTTTGATTCGTTTGACGGTGAATTGATGCCAATATTTTCTAATAATGATCGAAAACAGAATAAAAATTATTTATATAGAATATCTGAATTTTGTACCAAACTATCAGCTTTAATATACGTATAGTTAAAGGCAATGTGACAAAATGAAACGTAGGTATTTCTCTGAAAGAGATTAGTCTCACTAATCCGGTTTATCGTGATGGAATGAAATTGATTTTCAAAAATGAAACAGATTTTTTTAGATTCGTTTATAGGCAGGATTTTTTTGCTTTACATTTTTTTTACAATTTTAATTCGTTTTTCAGTTCTTAATTTTTCATCGTAGTTAAACAGCTTTCGAATTTTCTAAAATGCAAACCTGAAGGTATTGAAATTTCTACCAATTGGAAAATAATTGTAATTATAGATACTGAAGATGTTGATAAGCTTTATCAATTAATTGTAATTTATACATTTTCTCTCAATAGCTTATAATAAACGTTGCTAAATGGAAATATATCATAATAATATAATACTGCGACTCTACAGCACGAAAGCCCAAGGGCTGTACGTACACGCCACTCAATTATAATCTAGATATTATAATATGAACAAAATTCTATTATATAATCAGTCGTTTAAATATTTAATTTCCATATTGTAGTACATACATATATTAGAGTTATACATGAAACAGAAATAACGTTAAAAACGAGAGAATTTTTTACATTTTAAATTTGTTTTTTGTTCTTCCGGAGTTGACCTTTTTCAATTTTTTTTTTTCTTTTTTTTCTAAGAAGAAGAAGAAGAAGAAGAAGAAACAAGAAAAACAAAAAATGGAAAACAAGAAACACAATGTCGGAAATTTTAGTCAACAATTGGCACAAAGATGGAAAATGAAAGAAAAACAAAAATGAACAAAAAAATTTTCCCTCTCGAATACAACTGGCAGTTATTTTTATTTTTATGATTATTTTTAGATTTTTTTATTTTTATTTTTTTATTTCTTTATTTTGGGGACTGGTTACCCTTCTGACACATGAATGATTCAAGCCTGTGCATAAATAACGTACGTATGTAGGTATACAAAAATATACATATATGTGTTTGCGGTTTAATGCCGTATATAGGTATACTATATATATTATACCAATATACCGAAAATAGATGGAAAAAAATAAGAAAAGCGATAAAACAGGAAGAATAAGTTTTCAAACAAGAATAAAAAAAAAAAAAAGAATATACGAAGGAAATATAGAAATAAAAAAAAGGACAAGAAAGTTTCGGCCGTAAATTCAGCTTCGCTTTTCATGTAGATGCGGTTTTTGGCTCTCTCTCATTTCCAACCCTTATCCTGGATTGAAACCACGAAAAGATGGGCTTCTATATTTAGAGAGGGCTGCGATCTCACCCATATACATATAGGTACATATATATATATATTATATACACAGGAATATACTTTGCTCATACTTTAACACATTCAAAGAAGACCTTACTGTACATACACTATAAAATATATTATATATAATATTATATACATATTAAAAATGTGCCAGAAGTTGGCCGAAGGCAATATTCCATATTCCTTAAGCCCAGTTCTCTTTTTGTTCCTTTGTAGTTTTTGATATATATATTTCAGAATAATATATACCTGTATTTAACTCAAAATTGTGGACAGAGAGAGAGAGAGAGAGAGAGAAAGAGGGGGAGATTGAGGGGGGATCGTTTGATATGGATAAATCCTTATATATAGAGTAGGTACATAAAAAGAAATTATCTTTTTACTTATTTAACGTATTTAATTTACAATGAAATTTTCCTGTCACAGTACTGTCTTTGTTCTACATATTATACGTATGTACCTATATACCCTTACTTATATACCTACAGAAGAAAATCCAATAACTTTTAGTGTGGTTGAAGGTAGTAGAATAGAAGAAAAACGAAAAACAAAAAAAGAAGAAACATATAAAAAGAAAGAATAAAAGTACAGGGGGATATGTATGTACGTACATACCTACATACATATGTAACATACATCGTAACTAGAATTACAGGGATAAACGAGAGAAGAAAGAAATTCTTATTTGATATTGAATTTTCTTACTTTTTGTTACTCACACGAGAAAAAAAGAGAAAAAAAAAAAAAAAATATGTGAACATTACAAGTGTTGAAAAACAGCAAAACTACTTCTGTTAGCCAGGACTACCTTTTTGTCGTGTTTTATGCCACTTGACCCTTGTGGATTCTTTCAATTCCTTGAGACGCTTTCAGTATGGGTCAAGATCGAATCTACTCATGAAATTTTTTTCAAAAAATTCGATAAACTCTTCGAATTTCAAACTTTTAATTAATCACTTTTATCATTTTCAAATTCTATACTGTAGATATATATTATTCCGTAATTCTTGTACCAATTTGCTTCAGATCTTGTATTTAATTTAAATAATTTTTTAATCAATGCCGTTTCAGCAAATATTTTTTTTGAGGGTGTGTAGAAATAAAAATCTTTGGTTAACAATAAATTATCATAGAATATTGTGAAATGTTGGGGAAACATCATAAGAGTGATTTCGCTTAATTAAGCGATTACTAAAATAACGATTAAAAAAAAATCTATATCTTTTAAAATTTCGGTTCTTATCTCGCCCTACCACACACTGGGAGAAAAATAAAATTAAAGATGGCAAAGGTCAAGGCCATGTTAAAATGACCTGTCAGGCCTCATATATACATCCCCTTGAATAACCCAATTCTATAAAATCAGTAAGATTTTCATAAAAAAAAAAAAACAACAAAAAAAAATCAGGAAATGGGTTGACCTGTGGGCCAACCCGAAAACTTCCCGCTGTGTTAAATACGTTACAATTAATTGATACCATTGTGTTTATAATAAATTAACGAAGGTTATAAGTATAATTAGTTTTCCATATACAAATCTTTTTTTCTTCAATTTCTATTCTTTGAAGAACTTTGAAACTACTTGATCGATCGATTCCAAAATCTAATCAGATCTAAGTCTTGATGAACCCTTTCGATCGCAGCAACAATCATTCAAATCGGTTAATTCCTTCCAAAGGTATCGAACGACAAAAGGAGACATTTTTGTCGTGCGATATCTTTTAAACCAATCGTTCGATTTTGATGAATCTTACGGCGATCAAAGGGGCTATCCAAGAGCTAAGTCTGATCAAGTTTTGTGATTAATCGCACGAACAGTTTAGGAGTTATGCGCTAAAAACATGAAAAGAAAATTGTTTTTTAATTTTTATTTTTCAAATAACTTTGAAACTACTCGACCGATCGACTCCAAAATCTAATCAGATCTAAGTATTGATAAACCCTTTCGATCGCTGTAAAAACCATTTCAATCGATCCATTCGTTCTAAAGATATCGTAAAATTTGTTCACACACACACACACACACACACACACATACGGACGTACATACAAAAATAGTCAGAATAGCTTCCTAGGACCCCAAAACATCGAGATCTGATGAAAACTTAATTTTCGAATATCGGACCAAAACCAATCACTTCCATTTTGAATGAAAATTTTCAATTTACATTGCGGGAAGTTAAAAAAATATATTATACCTAATTGGATATAAAATCTGTTAAACTCTCGCGTTATTCAGTGTATCCAACATCTTTTATCGATCCATTAAATATGTAGTTCACGGGGTACGAGTTAGCTCTAACAATGGACTCTGCATTTCTACCTGCCTTGAGTAGTTACAATTTTCTTCTTTTATTTTTTGTCTCTAATTACTACGTCTTAATCGTGTCCTTTAAAAAGTAAGGGAAAAATACTTAACGGTTTTTTAAATTTCCTCTTTTGTATTTTTTTTTTTTTTTTTCAAATTGTCTCATGAGTAAAACGACGACAGTGTCCCGTTTGGACAAAAGGAAAAAAAGTAGCCACAGTTTTATAAATCCCATTATATAAAAGATTTCTTTTTATTTCTTCTTCTTATCTTTTTTTTGCTCTTATATTTTCTAAACGGGAGAAAAAATTAAACGAGATTTGCCATTACAAAGTCATTCTTTTTTCTTCTTACACTTATCTATACCTCCAGGTGTATCTTTTTGACCTGTGGCTTTAAAATACAACGATTATTATATATTATATCATATTATAACGTGAAATTTATAAACGTCTAAATGTTTTTCTTTACGTTCTTAAAACGATTTAGCAATTTTCGATTATAAACGATTAAACCTGGCTTTGAGTTTTTCTTTCGGGCTAATCTATGATCATTAGTTATGATAAAGGAACCATTTCTCCACGCGCCGTTACCAGAACCTCGCTCCCACGAAAGTATGAATTATATGTCGCATAAAGTTAGCCAGAGAGCTTTTCATTCCTCTTGAATATATATTCCACGATCCATAATTGTCTTTAGTTTCACCGTTTTACAAAATTTATATTTACACTTGAAGTAAAAATTTGCCTCAATGAGGCAACTCCTGACCATTTAAAGGATCATAATTATCCATCATTTAAATGGCCTTAATTAATTAATCACTTCATAATAAAAATGAAAATTGGAGACAATATTTTTTCAATCAAAAATTCAACAGTATTTAAATGTTTTTTGTTTTTTTTTCGTCATTTTTTATAATCGTTCGTTATACAAAACGATGATTGGATAATTTAGAATTTCTAATCTTTAAACGCTAAGCGATGAGATTGGCTCGATTTATCTTAAATTTATTAATCAGAAACTGAGGATTTTTCTATGTCATTGAAATTAATTTTTAGATGAAGATAAGAAACGGGATTTTAAATTCTTCAAACCGTTTGAAAATCTGAAAAATAATTTTTTGCCCGGTTACCAATTGAACCATTTTTTTTTTTTTTTTCGACATTATATTGAATAATTTTAGCATTTGATTTTTGAAACTAGCTGATGAATTTTTCTCAACGTTATTAGATCCTTTGAGTAAAATTTAACGGCAGTTCATTTTTAAAAAGAGAAAAATTCAAAAATAAAAAAAATAAAGAAAACAGAATAAAAATCAGAAACGTCATTTTGTGGTTAATCTTTCCGGTTAACAAAGAGTAAAACCGAATAAACCCCTCGCTACTGACATGTTTGTGGCCAAAGATTATTACGGTCGTATGCCTCGGAAAAGGGTCTGCTTACCCGAAGAGGATGGTTCTAAAGGATTAGAGCCACACGGTGTGACTAAAAGAATATTTTTTTTTATACCTCGAAATCCAAGTCCGTTTTATATTTAGGCATAAAATACCCTTAAGCGATTAAAATCCGTCTTTTTGAAAAAAAAAAAAAAAAAATATATATATATATTTTATCTGAAAAAATGAAACAATAAATAATAGCAAAAAGAAAAAATAAATAACTTCATGGAATCCCGTTTCGCTACTTACGTCACGCAAGCCAGGTTTCCAAGGTTCCTTAAGCTCTAAAGGGTTGGGGTTTGCGTTGGGCTTGGCTTGACACCGAAATACATACTTATGGGCTCAGGTGGCTCTAGGTGCGTCCGTTAATTAACAGAGAACCTTGCAGGATATAATTAGACTCCATAAATTATCTGCATATCGTATATAGGTATGTATAATAACCGCCTAAATAAAATCGGCAATGCGTCTTCCTGCAGGATCAAGAACCACATATCGAAGATTGATCATTTTCATTCAGCACATCCAACAATATATAAATAAATAAATGATATGATATATATACGGTTTAATCAAACCTTTTACGATATCAGCTTTTCCACTACATAACATACATCTGTAAGATACATACATCTTCTGAATTATTGTTACCAGCTGTCCCAGTATAATATCTATGTAATTTTTCTTTCCTTTTTCTGGAACAGACTTCGTATATCCTTTCGCAATTCACTGTCGACGAATTTTTTCAACCGTATGAATTTATATATCGCCTTTAATATATACACAGCTGGTATAATATATTTCAAAATTTATTTAAATTTTTTTTTTTTTTTTAGGAGGGGGGGGGGGGTATATATTATTATTTTTAAATATCTTTACTCGGTATCAATTTTATCGACAAGGATACCCGGAGTTTGGATTATATTCTCTCGATTTAATTGAATTTCGTTGGCGCAGGGTATATTAATGTGCGAAATTTTAAACCCAGAAGTTATTTAATAACGGAAAAAATAATTTACCATCAAGTTGGGGACGAAATTTTTTGCTAAAAAATTTAAAACCCTGATTTTTATGGAGGTAATAAGAATTAGGCGAAATTTCGATGCTCCTAGAATTTTTACGGTCCTATATCTGCCTAGGGCGTGAATACGAATGAAAAATTAAAAGGTAGATGGTTAATTTTTATTAAATTGGTGGTCAAACAAGGTGGAAAACTGAATACATCTGCGGTTATGATTTTGCACCCCTTTATTTAGGGGTGAAAATTTTGGTACCAAAATTCCCGAAAGACTAAATGAGTGAGCCCTATCACAGGAAGAGTGTTATTCGATTGAAAGAAAAAAAAAAAACATACACACACACACACACACACGCACACATATATGAAAAATGAAATGTTACGATCGCGGGTGGTTTTTTTTAACAGATATTGATAAATTTTATTTTCAAACCACCCCTACTGTAGCACAGGATAAAATCTGCGACGATACACCGCGGTTAATATTATACACGTATCGAATTGCCGAGTAAATATGGGACAGGCATTACCGCCACTCTCTTTCATTGCTAATTAATTACTTCAGCTCCGCAAATAGATGATGTTAAGAATAAATATTCACTAAATAACGTCGTTCCGGATTCTCATTGAGTTTAGACTTTTTCATCTCACCGTGTTTTCATAGCAGTTAATAAATTCTACGTAAAAAATTGAGACGATATTGTCTCAGCGCGAAAGTCGAGAGTTCAATAGTTTTCAAATGACAACGAGTTTAACATTTGTAACGGTCGCGCTGTGTCCGTTGACTAGCAGTTCCTCGACTCGCCGCTAGGCGCAAACCGCGATTGGTTAATAGTGATATTCGCTATAATTCAAAAACTATTAGACCCTCGAGTTTTTCGCTGAAGGAATTTTTTCTCAGTTTTTTAAAACGAATCCACCTACCAAAGGATAATTGGTAGTTCGTAGTATGAAAATTTTAGAATAATTTTAGTCCGAAACTAGTCCCCCAAAATTTCTGAACCTCATGAGTAATTCATGACAAGAGAATTGAGGCAAAGTTACTTAAGGTTCTGGTATACGCGGTTACTATACTAGATATTCATTCCTCTTCTCGTCTACTCTGCGTTTGATACTCTATCGTGTACCTACCTATACCTACGGCATTATCCATACACGCACTTTCGCCTGTCAGAGAACTAGCATTGCATGAGAGGTTCTCTAGATTCTATCCTGTCATTTCCAGACTTGCGATATCAAAATTTACGGATCTATAATATACCATGTAGAAAATTAATATTTTTCATTTCTGCGAAGACTCTTGAAATTATTTTTAGACTGATATATTGATAAAAAATTTTTTTAATTCCTCAGCATTTTTCGAGTGCCTTTCAGGGTTTGAAATTGAAAAAAAAAAAAAAAAAAAAAAAAAAAAAAACAATCACTAAATCTCTGTAGTTTTTTTTCTTTTTTTTTTTTCTTTTGGAAACTTTTGAAGTCTTAAATTATCAGATATTTGTACAGAAGCGAATAGTTGTAGCGGAACAAAGTTCGGAGATAAACATTTTGTGATAAAATGACGTGGTTGGTTTTCCTGCCCCGTTCCATTAGGGTCTAGCTGTTGAGGATTTGATGGCATTAATCGACCAATTCTCGTAATGGTTATGGATTGGCATGCGAATTGACGTCAGCGACGCTTTGTCGCCTTTCTGAATTATTATTATTATTATTATTATTTATTATTTTTTTTATATCTTATAATATTTAAGAAACAAAAGTAAAGAAGAAATATATTATTTTCGAAATTGTATCGACTTGATTTTACTTACATTACAATTTTCTTTCCTTCTTTCTTTCTTAAATACTTAACTCGAATATGAAATCTGTTTACACTTAGACGTGAAAGGGTGACTGAAGTAGGTACTCTCGACTTAGTTAAGGAGTCTGTCTCCTTGTTTTTAAATTGAAAAAGGTGAACAAGGTAGTCGGATTTATATCTTGGTCATGTCATGCGAACGTGTTGACGCGAAATCCGTAAACCTCACGAAAAATACAAAAAAAAAAGAAATCGGCAATAATCCACATACCCCACACAGAATAGTATCGAGTTTCAGTTTACTCTAGACAAACCTCGGGCCTCTAGACCGGAAGCTGTCAAACGTACCAGAGGGCCAAACATCGCGATGACGTCATTTCCGGAGCCACAGATCCGCCTGCTAACCCACCAAAAATCAATGAGACTACGTACTGGCTCACCTGGCGATTCGAAGCATGTTATACCGAACACATACACATACGTAAATTCATATCGCAATTTCATTTCCGTTTATGCTTTAAATCTATAGGGCAAAAATTATTTCCAGTTTTTCATCTCTTTTCATTTTGATTTCGTTATAGTTTAAGCTCAGATTTTTAATCCAAAGATTTTTAATTATAATTTCCCTTTTGTTATACTCTAAGACCGGGATTATAATTCAAGTCACGTTTTTAGTAAATGGGCCCTTTGAGCCACCCTGATGAGCGGTGGAGGTGCTAATCTTTGGCATTAAGTGTACTAAGGAAAGGTAATTAATGTTACCAATGAATCTCGTTTCGGGTTTCCAAGTTTCAAGTTTAGTTTACGTTAGATTAAACTTCGGTATACCATTTATATAGACTTGCATAGAGCGGGTATACATGTTGTAGATTGTTTGTTCAATTGATCTGTTCAAAAGTAACGAATTCAGTATAATTTTTTACACTAAAGAGAAAAATTAAAAAAATTTTTTTTTACTACAAAATTTTCAAGAAGAAACCGATTTTGTATTTTCGTCGAAAAAAAAAATTGGAGTTAGATATAATAAAGAAGCTGGATTTTGTAATTAGAAGTGATAAGAATAAAAAAAAAAGTTTTTCATTTTATATATTAAAAAAAAAAAATAAATAATAAAATATTTCAATTTATTGAAGAGTATCAGATTTTTGAATTATAAAATATCGAGTCTGTATCATACGAGGGAGAATACTGATGAGAATATTTTATTCCTTCTTGTACGGATTATGGCTTTGAGATCGTTGTGTTACAATTCCTGAGAGAATACATCGTTGATTGGAGTCTCAAATATTGAAGTTAAGGTTTGTTCACCTCAAGGGACGTTGATGTAGGAATATGTCATGACAAAGATATTCTGAAATTAATTTTCTTCATGTATAGGTGTATAACCTGCAATAGCAGCTCATCGTCGTTGTCATCATCAGTATCAATATACATATAGTGGTATTATAATATTATAAATGTGTGTTCGAGAGAGATCTCATAGAGAGATTAAATTCGAAATTCAGTGAGTAACGAGTCGTGAAATTTTCATACATATATTCATATATAGGTATATATATATATATACATACTTTGTGTAATAATATTTGAATTATGTCTCTATGTAATAATGTATTGTACATAGGTACATCTCCCAGGGGGATTATTATATACAATGTGAAAGGAATTTCCTAATTACTGTGTTAAATTCCACGAATTTTCACTAATACGTATAATAATGAATTTATTATCGCTAAATAGTTTCTGAAAGAAATTTTTATTCTGTGGATAATAATCACTTAAGATTTAAGACTTAAGACTTAAGACTTAAGACTTAAGACTTTAAACTTTAGACTTAAGACTTAAGACTTAAGAGTTAAGACTCAAGACTTAAGACGTAAGACTTGAGACTTAACACTTGAAACTTGAGACTTGAGACTTAAGACTTTAAAATTGAGACTTAAGCCTCGAAACTTGAGACTTAAGGCTTAAGACTTAAGACTTAAGACTTAAGACTTGAGACTTACATGTATATTTTATACAGGCATATGTCAATCTAGCATTTTTCGTTGGGCTTGAAAATTTTCGGTACCCTGTGAAAAGAAGTTTCACTTCAAAACTGAACGAAAATATAAAAAACTAAATAACTTTGGACTAACGATCATTCCGACGTCGTAAATTTTTCTTGAACATTTTAGAAAAAGTTTTACAACTACTTGAAAACACGTTAAGTTAAGAGCTAAAAGTCTTTAAAGAAATTGAACGAGGTATACGGGAAGATAGGAGACAAAAAGCAAGAAGACAAGAAAAAAAAAATAAAAAATTGAAAAAATAAAAATGGTACAAAATAGAAAAAAATTATTAAAAATTTTCAAAATGTTGGAACGAGCAAACATTTTTTGTAAGAGGTAGAAGAAAAACACTGAGATCATCGTCATGGTATATAGTAAGTATATTGTAGTAACAAAACGATGCCAGTTTTATTACATTGGATGAACTTGGCCACTCTGGTCCATCGAGGATATGAGATAACTACCGGAGTCACAATAGATGCGATAACCCAACCCCTACGGTTTAACCCGGCACAAAAGCAGCATCGTAATATTGTGCCAAAAAAGTACTCTGACTTATTTACTTGTTGCCATGAAGAGGAAGAAATATGTTATAAATCAGTCTTCCTCGTGTTTAACTAACTTTTTTTGTTTATAGGTATATATGTACAGAGTATACCTATTTTCACGAAAGTGAAGAATAAAGAATAAGAACAAAAAAAAGAACAATTTGTTTTTTTTGTTTTTTATTTCTCGACGCCTATCATATCCTCAGAATAATCATGTTTTTTTCTTTTCTTTTTCCTTCTCTTCTTCTGAAAAAAAAAAGAATACCGACTTATATGAAGGTATGAAAATTCTAACAGGCTTGTGAAATATGAAGGAAATTGGAGTTTTTTTTTTTTTATTTTTTATTATTTTTTTTTTTTCTCTTGTGAGGTTTGCTCCAGGGAGCCCATATCTATTTTTGAAGGATGTAACGATTATTATTATTATTTTTTTCTTTCCTTCTTTCTTTTCTTTATGCCACATCGAATTTCTCGCCCTTACGGAAAGTCTGCCCTCGGGTATCTTGCAAAAAAAAAATTCTTTTTTTTTGTTTCTATTCGTTCTGTTTTTTCTTTAGGCCCCTCGAGCACGGTAAAAGAAGGTTTAGGTTTTTCGTCTTCTGTCCAATGTAAGGCACACACGTATATATGTACCTAAGCCTAGGCCAGGTGAAATAAAGATGGGAAATACCGGAGGCGAATTTCTGCAATGGGTAACCAAACCATTGCTTAGAAACTGGCTAACTATAAATAGCTACCATCCTATGCGATGGCATGCATGGGCATTATTAACGCAGGACAAATGTAATGTAACGTCTATATGTATGTGTGTATCCTAGGTCCCTGAGGAGACTCCCTTGTGCATAAATATAGGGTCTGTATATAGATGTATGTATTATTCCCATAATTGAATAATTTAACCCTCTGACTTACCCTTCTTCAACATTTCCTGTAAAGAGAAACTTCTCAAATGAAGTACACACTCATGTAGGTCAAGCTTTAACGAACTTGGTCCTCCTATAACACAATCTGAATAATCACCTCTGATTGACAATTTTTTAGAAAAAAATTAAAAAAAAAAAAAAAAAAGAAAAATGCATTAATAGATTTTTCTCTCTCTCTCTGTGAGAACTCTCCGTATGTCATCTGTCATCTGAACTGTATGTATATATGTATGTATATTATATACTATTCTATATAGAACGTACCGTATGTAGGTACCCCAAAAATTCACCCAGAGAATGTATAAAGCCCCTTTTTAGACTGTGTGTAATTCATAGTTGATGCAGGTTTTAGTCAGTTCACTGGCCAGTAGGGATTCTGGTATACTTCGAGGGTCGTTCGTCCCTTGGTCGATTTTTTTTCTAATTTAGGGTGTCCACCGAATGGCGAAGATCAAGGGGAGTTGACGAGGATAAAGCATTCTGCAGTGTACACAGGATATCATGGTGTAAATTATCTGGGTGTATATTTTTCCAAGAAAAGTTTCTTTTTCGTTTTTTTACTTGATTCAAAAAATTACTAATTACGGAATTAACAAAATGAATAAATAATACCCCGTTAATTGAACCCGAGTCCCTGATTTTATCGGTGTTTATTTCAACCCTTTAATTAGGGGTTTGTTAATAATCCAAAAAAAAAGGTGATGAATAGGATGTCATCAAAGAGACTTCTGCTCTGTTTCTGCGTTGATTTATCACGCATATATATTACGATTGAATTATTTTATGTATCTGGTACATGCTTCGAGGGGTATATGGCAGTCGGATGATTGGGGTTTAATTATAGAGGCTAATTATCGCCGATGAATTGGTCGATAATTTTGAATCCCTTGCCTGCGCACGAGTCGATGGTAATTGCAAGCTTCGGAATGGTTTATCTTAAGCGCATGTATATGTGTTCATATATATATATATATATATATATATATATATATATATATATATATATATATATATATATATATATATACAAATTTCTACATGTGTGTGTGTGGCAAATGCCAGCTCACTAATTAACAAAAAGAGTTTATATTGTACTCGCAGACGTTAAATATAGATGGTAAAAGGGGTATTCAAGGCTTAACCTTGCTCTACTTGACCTAGTGCTAGATCATGGTTGTGTAGTTAGAACCAGACAGAAATGGAAAGGCCAATAACAGTTTACTTTACTATTTGCCTTGATTACTTACCTTATATTCACTTCGCTAATTGTATACTCAAATTTTATTGTTATAACCAGAAACGAGACTCTTAGGTATATATCGTACACTAGTCTTATCCTAATGATAAATTAAACCATGAAGGATTAAAACGCTTTAGATTTATTAAGTTCGTATAAATTTATATCTAAGATTTTTTCTGATAATTTTTTAAAGATTTTTCATACACATTTTTCCATTGTTCAAATTTTTTTTTTATCATATAGTTTATTTATAAATATTTTGAAACCTATGAAACATGTGAAATTTTGTTGAAATTTATGAATTCTTTCGCAGAGAATTACCAGAAATTTTGTCAAATTTTTTTGTGATTTTTCATAAACATTGAAGATTTTTGTAAAATTTTGTGAAATTTCGTGATATTTTATAAATTATTGACAAATATTATAAATATTTCTTTGAAATTCTATGGGATTACGTGGAATTGTTTTAAATTCTATGAAGTTCCATATCCTTTAAAATTTCGTCAAATCCTGTATAAATATTATTGTTATAAATATTTATGAAATTTTATGATATTTTATAAATTATTGTGAAATTCTTTAAAATTCTATGAAATTAGATGAAATTTTATAAAGTTCCATATCAGAGCTTCTTAAAATTCTATGACTCTCCATAAAATTTCGACATACTTTATAAATTGTCAATGAATAATTCTTTGAAATTCAATGGGATTAGGTAAAATTGTTTGAAATTTTATATGCAACTCTGTATCAGAGTTATTTGAAATTTTATAAGATCTTATAAATTTTTGTAAAAATTTCGTGCTACTTTATGGAAAAATATGTATATGAAATATTGTGAATTTTTGTGTTTTTTGATTTGTAAATTAAATCTTACGATCTAGAGTGTGAAAACTTTTAATTGTTTTTTTTTTTCATTTATAATATCAATAAAAATCAAACCAGAAATGTGTAATAATTTAATTAAAGAAGAAGAATATTAAAGCAGCAGACAGAATCATTAATAATAATTTTAACCTTGTACATAAATACTTATATATTTTTTCGTTTTAATTATACATACTATATTTTCTCCTGAAGTATGTATGTACATACATATATACATATAGAACGTAGATATATATACATATCTGCCCATGTAATCCCTTGTATCGATTCGCGTCTCCATCTGTTGCCTGACTAGATACGGACGTCTTCCACTTACTTTGACGATCTCGAGTTAGCTTGGCGCCCTGAATTATTCATTGCCTGCAATCGAGGCGTTACCTGCTCTTTTTTTTTGTTACTTTTTTTATTTCACTATTCCCTTTTTTTTTATCTTTTTATTTTTCATCTTTCCTTCTCGGACTAGACAAGATTGAAGGGCGTTCGAGTATCGCGGCTTGATGTACGCTTCAATATTAACTTCGTGTCCGGAAGAGATGGGCTGATAAATTGAGACGAAAAAATGATAAAAATTAAAAAAAAAAATAATAAAAGAATAAAAATTGACTACGAAATGAAAAAATTATTATAAAAATATTGGATATAATAATTTTTGCAAATTAATTTACGAACGTAATCAAAGCGAGATGTAATAATCTTTTATTCAAATTATATCAAAGTGAAATTGACATGAAATTGAGAGATTGAATTATCATCGTATTTATACGAAGATATACTTTTCTTGAATTTTTTATTTTTCAATATAAAAGAAATATTGTAAGATTTAAGTTAGGGATGAATTAATCAACTGCCTACCTTGTATACACATTGTTGGAGTTTATTTAATCAATTAAAATTCTAAGAGAAATTTTAGTCAATTTATAAAGCAAATAATGAATAAAATTCGAGGAACATTATTTGAAATTTAATTCAATGAAATATATCTTGAACACGGAGTATTAAACAATGGGAGATAAAATATATATCTCTGTGATGGAAATGAAATTGAAAATTAATATTAAAACGAAAATAAAGGGACCTCTTTGCCAGTTAGTTCATTCGTCAATTTATTGTGATTGTTTTTTATTTTTAGTTTTTTATTTTAGTCGCGATTGCAGGGTTAATCAGTTCTCTGTTCTAACGGATTAAATTCATCCAAAAGTAAATCGTCTATCTTCACTCTGTGTTATACCTTGATCCGTATATCTGCTATCAGAACGCAATAATTTATTGGCGGTATAAAATCGACTCAGTCATTGTATTTAATTTTTTAAAAATACAGATTTACTGCTCATTATTATATACGTACCTTCCTATGTATATATATATTTTTTATTTTGTCTCTTATTGTCAGTTTTATTCATTTTTGAATTCTTGTAATATTTTTTTTGTCCCCTTTCAGGACAAAAGCAGAAAGCTATATAAGAGAAGAAGAAGAAGAAAATGTCTTTTTCGTCTTTCAGTTAGTGCTGGTGCTGTTCCTCCTCCTTTGCCTATAATTGGATGCTGAAACGATCAAAAGAATTTTCGTGAATATATAAGAAAAAGACCGAAAAAGAATATACACAGTTTTGTATGTATGTACGGTATTTATTTGTATGTATTGGATTTGTTTAAAAAAATATTAAATAAAAAATTTAAATTTCAAAATAAAGAAAAGGAAACAAAAAAAAAAAAAATTATTCATAAATGGATTTGCGAAAATTTCAAACGATTCGATTCCCTACAAACTATATTCATAAATGATGAACACACCGACCCAACTTCACTTCTCAATCTCATATCTATTTTATAAATTCGTTAAAGCACTCTATGCCTTTAAAGCTGAAGTTTTCTTATCGAAATGTATACGAAAGCTTAGCCAGTCATCATTTTAGGATCATCATAATTACGATTTTATTAAGTTTATCCAGTATTAATTTTTTTTCATTCATTTAAACAAATAAATTTGTCTGATCAAACTAAAGAAAATTAATATATAAATAAATAAAGTGAAATGAAGACTTTTACTTTTTTTCCTTCGTATTACAATTTTGTTCAACATTTGATTACAGCCCCGCTATTGTGGCATCTGGTTTCCCCGTTTAGTGCCATGGCAATAGCAATATATATCGAATCATTTAACCACATCGTGTTATATTATCATGAAATTGCATTGTAGCCATAAATAGAATGTTATTTCCGAGATAACGGACTCTACATTAACCTTTAAGTACACATCCAGATGGTACACTCAATGAATTTAAAACTGTCACACCTAAAATAGCCAACTGTAATTATACTAGGTTTAAAGTTGGCAATGCCATGTGACTCACTCGTCATTATCCATCGCGGTGGCCTTCAAGATGGGGATTGCCAACTTGAAAACGTGGTGTAGCTTGGGTTGCCTATTTTAGGTGCGACAGTTTAAAATTCTTTGAGTGTACATACATGTATTTACAAAAATGTTATCATTGGTGATTTTTTTCGATAAAATTTCACACTGCAGGCTATTCTATACTAAAAGTAAAATATATATATAATTTTTTTTTTTTCTTCAATTTTTTCTACTCGTATAAAAAGAATAATAAACTTTTCAAAGAATGAGGATTTCGATTCATTAGGGGATCTTCTGAAAGTGCTTTTGCGTACTTTAAATCGACTCTTGAAACCCTCATTAATGAACCCTCACGTTCACCAATTGGTTTGAGGAGCGTAGAATTCATTCGGATTGTCTGGAAAGGTTAGAGAGCAGTTAAATCGTACAGTGACATACAATTTATCGTAACCTGGTACTCAGATTCCAGGATTTAAGATCCTTCGATGATTTTCAGAAAGTCCTTAGTGGTTTAACAGAGAGAGAAAACTCTTTAATCAACATGTGTATAATGGAAAACGTTTTTCAAGGGATTTTAAAGCTGAAAATTGTCCCAGATCATCTCGGAGAAAGTAAAGCTTCTGTTATCAAAAAAAAAAAAAAATAACAAAATATAAAACAAAAAAGCAGAAAAAAAAACCGAGTGAATAAGAAAGTTTTTATCAAGTTTTTATCACGTTATAATACTTGAACTCCCCCAAAACCCATCTGCACAGTTTTTCTCCTTCCCTTAACGAAAACAAAAAAAAAAAAAACTCAGTTAATGTCAGTTTTTTTTTTTGTTTTTTTATATATTGTTTTCTTCTTCTTATTTTTACCATCGAATTTCTTTCAAGGATATATGCTATGGAGTTTCTGTCTTATATATCGAAGTTGTTAAAGGACCAACGGGATTAATAATTTAATATTCAATTACCTGAAAAGGTTGGTCATCAAATTATCCGCACGCAATATTCGATTAGTAGTTAGGTAAGTATATTACACGATTTTCGAGAATTTTTATTTTTTTTTTGTTTTTTTTTCTTTCAATTATTTTCTCCTAATTATAATATGAAAAAGTTTCTCCAAAAAAAATTTCCGTCACAGTATTTTGATTCGTGTATACAAATATGTATATAAATTTTATGTCTATAATATGAAAAAAAAAAATGAAAAATTATTATAAGTTATTTAAATTTATTATCAAAGTTTATAATTTTCTACCTACCTACCGATTAAATGGTGATTTTTCTTTTATTTTAACAAGAAGAAACTGTCTGCAGAATTAATTACGCAAAGAATAAGAAGAATAAGACAAAGAAGATGAAGATGAAGAAGGAGCTTGACTAATTTTGCCCAGAATTATATCATACCGTTTATATAATACGATAATAACGAAGTTCTGCAATAAATTTCTTTGCTTCCAATTTCGAAGTCCGTTTTTAGTTATTTTTTCAAATCAAGCTTTTTTCGGCAGGGTACCAAAAATTTTCAAGTGCAACGAAAAGTGTAAGATCGACATATATGCCTGTATAAAAATACATATATACATGTAAGTCTTAAGTCTTAGGTCTCAAGTCTCAAGTCTCAAGTCTCAAGTCTCAAGTCTCATATAAATAGCTGAACCCCTAAACCAAGTACAAATACATACACTTAAGTGCAGTAAATATTTGAAGAGCTTCTTGATTAAGCAGTATTGAATAATAAAGAAAAGAAGAAATAAAAATCAAAACGCGCTAAGCCGTATTAACAAAAGAAAATAATACCTCGACGATTTCTGTTATACAAGAAAAAAAGAAAAAGACAGAAAAGAAAAAAAAAACTAAATTGCAAAGTTGACCCTGCAAATAACAGCCGAAAATAAAGGCAATGTAGAAGGTATACCTTTGACCTTAAGGCAAAGGAAGGATTTGCGCGGGCGGAAATATTTCGGTCGAGAGTCTCTCTCTCTCTCTCTTTCCAGAAGTCGTTTTTTATCCCTCCAAGAAGTTCTTGACAATGTGACCACAACCGGTGGTGTGGCCAGGAGGTGTAATATCATTTGGTGAGATTTATTTTATGTTTTTTTTTTTTTGAAGTCAAGTTTCTTTTAGCTGGGTACCGAAGATTTTCGAGTGCATCGAAAACTGTAAGACTGACATATATGCCTGTATGAAATATACATATACATGTAAGTCCTAAGACTTAAATCTTGAGTCTTACATTCTAAGTCTCAAGTCAGCATTCTTAAATCACAAGTCTTAAGTCTTAAGTTTTAAGTTTCAAGTTTCAAGTTTCATGTTTCAAGTTCCAAGTTTCAAGTTGCAAGTTTTAAGTTTCAAGTTTCATGTTTCAAGTTTTAAATTTCAAGTTTCAAGTTTCAAGCTTCAAGCTTCAAGCTTCAAGCTTCAAGCTTCAAGTTTCAAGTTTCAAGTTTCAAGCTTCAAGCTTCAAGCTTCAAGCTTCAAGCTTCAAGCTTCAAGCTTCAAGTTTCAAGATTCAAATTTCAAGTTTCAAGTTTCAAGTTTCAAGTTTCAAGTTTCAAGTTTCAAGTTTCAAGTTTCAAGTTTCAAATTTCAAGTCTCAAGTCTCAGGTCTCAATCTTAAGTCTTACATCCTAAGTCTCAAGTCAGCATTCTTAAGTCTCAAGCTTAAGTCTCAAGTCTTAGATCTAAAGTGAAAAGTTTCACTTCTAGCACGCGTATTTTTTTTTCTAACATTTATGATATATTACGCAATCGCCATATCTCTCAACTTCAAAATTATGCGAGTATAGATCAAAATTAATTTTTTTTTTTTAATTGTTTTTGTATTTTCCAAAGAATTTTGCACTCAATCTTACACCAAAAAAATAAATCAACTCACAATAATTGGACGAGCTTTAATCGTGTATTAAAATCATTTTTTAATCTCCCTCAAAGTTTTATTTTTCGTTCTTCTATACCACCTTCATAAAGCTTCCTAACGAATACCTACATCCAAATACTTTCCTCAGTGGCTTACAGTTTACAATGGGAATCTACGTATAAGCCGGTGCTTTATCGTATCAGATGTCTAAAGCTAAGGAGGCAGAACCAAAAAGAGATTCATAACAAAGGTCAGGATCGTTTCTCTTCGATGAATGTCCTTTCGAAGCCAAATCTCTTATTTTTTTATTTTTTTCCACTTAACTCTACAGCTAGGAGCTTTTCTTCTTTCCCCCCCCCCCCCCCCCCCTCAGCTTTCGCCATTTATTTCCTGGTTTATTTGATTTTTTTTTTTCTGAGCTTTAATCCTTGCGATGCAATTTTATTTTCTTTTTAATTTTCTCCGTTTTTTGAGAATGATGAATTTTTCAGCCACGGTGAATAATTTAATTAATTATATTATTATCAACATTGATTCGACAGTCCTGTTTGAGTAACGAGTAACTTTTACTTCGAACTCTCTTGGTCAAATACTATAAGAGCTTTGAAAGGATTTTACGAGACTGTTTAGCGACTTGCTGACGTTGATTTTCAACACTTTCTAAAGTTCTCTATACATATAGAGGTAAGTTTTAAGGAACTGGCAGACGACGCTGGTCTCTCTGCACCAGCTTAAGAACTTGTCTTTGTAAATTTACATGAATGTGAAATAAGCCCATAGAAGAAGCGAGGCAAGGCGAGACGAAGCTTTCTTCGCGGATCGTGCCTTGTTTTAACAAAAAGCAAAGCCTCCCCCCCAACCCCCTTCCACCCTTTTTTACCCAAGAGATAAATTCCCATTAAATATGAAAATTTTAGTAAGTCTTTGGTCGAAACTCGCTCTTGTTTTTACCAGCAATCATTATAAACTATACAAAATACAAGTATAAGTAGAAACAGATATTATAGATATTCCTGTCCATTGACGTATGAGTCGAAGAAAGTCAGTTTCTAATTTATAGTTTAAAAAATTTTGAAAATTTTCGTAATTCAAAACTAAAAAGAAATTTTTTTTTTTCTTATTTTCTCTACATGCATATATAAATTCTCTCAGACTTTTCTCAGAAGTAGAAGCTTAATGAGAATCTTAGAAACTTTTTTTATTTCCCAGTGCAGCAGAAAACCTTTTGATAAATTATCGTTTTACTACCTGTAAAAATTTAGTCCATTTCATTCGATAATTTATAAAATAAAAAAAAATAACTTAACGAGACTGAGACCGAGACAATAGTTTGGCAATGTCATTAATATCTTTTTCACTCATGGTTGGATGAATTTTTGTAAAAAGAAAAAAAAATTCTGCACCACGGACCGTGCAGTTTCTCGATTAATTAATCACGAATTTATTTTATTTTATTCATTTTTCATAATTATTCAACAATTTTTTCTTCTACATTTTTTTTTTTTTTTTTATTTATTTTTTAAAAGCAAAAAATTTTTCCTTTCAGTGGAATTAAAATCGCAGGAATAATATTAACGGAGGTATTATCTCAGGACTGGAATAGGAGGTGGTTTCCTCTCATATACCTGCCTACTATAATGTCGTAAAAAGGCTATGCAGATGAATGCTTTATTCAAATTTAGTGGGCGCTTTATCTTAGGGAAATATGGGAAGCAAAAGAATATATTATAGTCACGTAGGTACTGTAAGGGTGGTTATATCATGCCTATACGGAATGTACACCCTATTACATACCTATACCTGTGGATATATTTTTTCGAGTGAAAGAAAATATCCAGTATAGATATAGAAAAATAAAATTCTTTAGATAATATATAGGCGTATGCAAGTTGGTTTTGTCTTTCAGATATTTTTGACGTTTTCCCAGAAATAAAAAAAAATAAACAGGAAAGTAAAAAAAAAAAATAAAAAAGAAGAAGAAGAACAAAAAAGAAAACAATACATGTACGTAAAAAAAGAACAGTATAGATAAAGGACAAAGAAAGAGAGAGAGAGAGAGAGAGAGAGAGAGAGAGAGAGGGAGGGAAAATTGGAAAGCGAAAGAAAGAGTCGATGCAGGACTTCAAAATCCCGAGGGGATAATATTTTAGGCTTTGTGTTTAGTCTCTGAGTTGGTTTTCTCGATATACGTAGTACCTATACATATACACCGATACTGTATTTTTTCGTAACAGAACGATTTTTTCTCCCTTTTTTGTTTTCAATTCATTTTTATTTATTTATTTTTATTTTTTATTTTTTGTAGAGGTGAAGTGTTGATTAAAATTCGTGGCTCTCCCCACCTAATTATTTTTTAATACATTTCTCACCCCAAATTTTACGCAGGGACTATACCACTGCCTCACCGTGTCACGTCTTCTCAATGTGATACGAATAAAAATAGAATTGAAAAAAAAAGCAAAAAATTAAAATTAAAATTAAAATATAACAAGTCAGGATTTTTACAAAATATCGTTAGGATTAAACGGGATTAATTACGAAATGGACAGAGTAACGAACACAGGAGCTTAATGAATTATTTAACGAGTTTCAAAAAAAATTTTAACACATGTGAATGACGTTTTTTTTTGTTTTTTTTTTTCTTCTTTATCGCCAACGTACGCTGTTTTATTAAATCAGTTTTTTCACAGCTTATTTTTAGTATTTTTAGATACGATTTGAAATTATTATTATCAGATTTAATTGGAATTTGAATCGAAATAATTTCGGATGAAATTATTGATACTTAATGAAATTAATTTTTTGGATAAGATTTCATTTATTTATTTATTATTTATTTTGAACAATTTTTTTTTTTTGTAAACTTTGAATAAAAAAAAAGGTGTCCCACTTGCTGACAACTATAAAAAACTGTTTCTATATCCATAAATTATTGGTTCTTATAATTCTTGAAATGACATAATTTTAGAATATAATTCCTTAAAAAAATTGAATCAATAGAATATTTTTTCAAAGCGTGAAAATTATTTGAAAAAAATTTTCTTTCCATGACGTATACATATACTTGTATCCCCTTAATTATTTCATATAATAATATATATGTATGTATATGTCATTATTTTATGTATGAAAGGTATATGTACATGCATATATGTATATACATATACATTGAATATTGTATTGTATTATATTATAATATTATACTATAGGACCTATATTGAAAATTTTCTTTTGTGAAATACTGTGAAGGGGAACGGGGTAAGAAGGGTATGAAGGGATGGAGAGAGGGGGGCTGAAGATAGTCAGGGTACAGAATTTTACGAGAGGTTTTTTGTTGGACGTGAGAAAAGCAAGGCATGACAAGAGAAGCGTACCTGCAGAGACTCGACTGACATGAATCTTTCATCAGACTTCGCCTCCGGCCTTCTACCGTTTTTTTTTTTTTTTATTTTTTTTTTTTTTTACCTTAGGTAGGTCCTACTACTTTTTTTTTTCACCCCTTACCCCGATCTTGGTGATTACTTTTTTTTTCTTATAGTTTTTTGGGCAGCTGAATTTGGAATTCTGTTATACAAAATGACATGTTGTTCAATTTTGTACAATTTGAAAAAGATTTGCGAAAAATTTTATCGATTATAAAAATTTGTTTCATTTATTTAATATGTATGGAAAAAAATACTCGAAATTATTTTCTTTAAATTCACCCTCTTGAATATAAACAAATACAAAAAAAAAAAATCTAATGCACGATCCTATCATTACGTTTTTTTGGGTATTAAAATACTCGTTTTGATATTAAATCGTTGAAAATTTTTTTGATTTTTGTTTTTTAGTGTTCCCTCACGATTTTTTCTTCATCATAATCTTTTTTCTTTTATTTTTTCTGGTTTCATTTCTTTTATTTTTTAGCTTCTGCTTTTATCATCATACTTATTCGAGAACCGTTACTTGTAGTGGACGTCCTGCAACTTCCGTTAGTAATGAATCACTCGCATATACATACATCCGGTTGATTTTCATCTTTTTTTATTTTGCTTAATTTTTTTTTTCTAAAATATTTTTATTTCTCTTTCATTTCCCAAAAATTCTTATCACAGAAGAAAATTCAAAATTCATTTTTTATTTTTCACAAGCCTTTTCTCAAGATATATTTAATCATTATTATCATCTAGTTATAATCCCATCCTGTTACAGGCTTCAAACTTATTTAGAATTTCAAACTTCCACTGTTTTATTTATAATTTATCGATCGGAAATTCGTATCGACTTTTATATAACTACACACCGTGTACAAAGCACCGAATTAAATATTTCAATCGGTTATATAATACATACTGTTCAGGTATATATGTGTATATATATATACATATATATATATATATATATATATATATATATATATATATATATATATATATATATATATATATATATATATATATATATATATATATATATGTATGTATGTATTTATAGGTATGTATATAGATTATATACCAACGGAAATTGCATGTTTGCTCTTCTCTCCTCGGCTTTACAGCTCCCAATCTCAATCGCTATGCCAATCCTTCGTTCTTCCGATCGACCTGAGCTTATACTCATATCCTCTACGTTAATGCATCTGGTATATGGATATACGTGGCTATATATGTATACATATGTCTGCGGTCTTAAACATACAAATTTCTTTCAATCGAACCATGAATTTACAATATTTCATTTAATCTGAGTCTTAGGATCGCGAAATCACAGAATATTGAAATTCTAAGACCGGATTGAAGTTTTGAATTTTAAAAGTTTCAGAATTTTTGGAAACTTTTAATTTCAGAATATTAACCCTCGGAAAGGTAATACCTAAAAAAAAAAAAAAAACTGTTAGTCGGTTTGTATTTAAATTAGGAAATTTCTAAAAATTTCCAACTTCAATCCAGTCTTGAAATTTTTTGATAAAATCGCGCAGGTAAAGCAATCCGTATTTGATGAACAAGAAGTTCTGATAAAAAATCACAGAAAATTGACTTCAACACATTTTTAACTTTCCGCAATGAAAATTGAAAATTTTCATAAAAAAGGGAAGTTATTGGTTTCAGTCCGATTTTCGAAAGTTGAGTCTTCATCAGATCTCGACGTTTTGGGGTCCTGGGAAGCTATTCCGACTATTTTTGCATGGACGTCCGTATGTGTGTGTGTGTGTAAACAAATTTTTGTCGTACGATATCTTCAGAACGAATCGACCGATTGGAATGGTTCTTATGGCGATCGAAAGGGTTCATCAAGACTTAGATCTGATTAGATTTTGAAGTCGATCGGTCGAATAGTTTCAAAGTTATCTGAGAAATAAAAATTAAAAAACAATTTTTTTTTCATGTTTTTAGCGCATAACTCCTAAACTGTTCATGCGATTAATCTCAAAACTTGATCAGACTTAGCTCTTGGATAGCCCTTTCGATCGCCGTAAGATTCATCAAAATCGAACGATTGGTTTAAAAGATATCACACGACAAAAATTTCTCTTTTAGTCGTACGATACATTTGGAACGAATTAACCGATTTGAATGATTGTTGCGGCGATCGAAAGGGTTCATCAAGACTTAGATCTGATTAGATTTTGGAATCGATCGGTCGAGTAGTTTCAAAGTTATTCGAAGACTAGAAATTGAAGAAAAAAAGATTTGTATAGGGAAAACTAATTATACTTGTAACCTTCTTTAATTTGTTATAAACACAATAGTATCAATTAATTGTAACGTATTTAACACAGCAGGAAGTTTTTGGATTGGCCCACAGGTCAACCGGTTTCCTGATTTTTTTCTTTTTTTTTTCAACTGTTTTTAAAATGTATTATTGTCTGAGTTTCAACTTTTTTTTCGCAATATACGTCCGATGGTATATAACGACCTGTGAACACGACGATGCCGATAAATTGGGTATGTGTGAAAATATTGTAAGGAAGAAAAAAAAAAAATGAAAAAAAAAAGAAAAAATGAGCCGAAAGTCTCGTTCCAAGACACGAGAACCTTGGTATAGCTATAGCCTAGATCCTTTCATGCACAGCGCATGTTATACCTATGCTATGTCTTTGACAAGAATTGGTAAAGTTTTGACCCAAAGATACGACGGTGACGAGGGTATCCTGGCACCGACATCGTCGACAGTAGATCAGAGATGATCCCTGACTTTGTACATCTACTAGGCGTAGGTTGTTCAGGTTACCCGAGGGAATACTCGGTTCATCTTTCAACGCCGCCAATCTCTCCGCCGATTATCTTGAACAATTTTTTTTTTTTTTTACTTCTCTTTTCGTTTAAGAAAATTTCGGGAATTCTGATTTTTCTTGCTTTTTGGTTTACATTAATATCGGAATTAGTTTTAAAGATTTTTGGATAAATATACATGAAAACAAAAATTCTTTCGCGATAGGATTCTCTTAGACTATTGATGCAAATTTTCAAAAATCTGCTTCAATGTATTTACGTACATAGAAAAATATTGACTAACGATTACGAAACTGTAATGGTAGATATTTACGGTTTCGCATTCTGATGGAGGTGGGTATGGCGACTGCCATGCCGCAGTATAAATGAATAGGATCATAAAATGTGAGCCTGCAGTGACACCCTTAAACGATTAATACCGGTGTGGACCGAAGGCGTAAACTGTTTGACATAAAATTTTAACGATTATATATTAATAAAGCGAAATACCTCGAGCAGCAGGGCCGTTTTGATACGATACGATCCTGTACTGTGTTTATAAGTAGTAACTGAAATGCGCTATACCCAGAAAGTGTCATTATTGAATTACGGTAATGGAGTCTGTCCGCTATAAAAATTTCCAAGACATTTCACCACCCCCTGAGTACCTAGGTACAAGTCTTATAAATTCAATATCGAATATAGCTTGGTCTTAAATTGAATACAGCAACCTGGGACCCCTGCAGAATTATTAATCGAAAAAAGTTTTACTCGCATAATTTTGAGATTGAAATTTTTTGTTTCAAGTTCCGAATAGTAAAAATTCCGGAATTCAATATAACCGATTTATTTGAGTTTTCAGAAATAATAGAGGGTTCAAAAATTCCGAAACCTTATAATAAGGATAATCCAAAAGGTCGAAGTTTCAGACTTAAACTTTATCCCCTTCATTAGATTTTCGGAGTCTTAGACTTTCGGAGTTTTTAACTGTCTGGACTTCGATCTTTTTTAACTTTAACGATTAAAAAAAAAATTTGCAATCGTTTTAGATGAATTCGTAAATTTGATCCTTCGAAAATTTTTAAATTTTTATAACTTCAATCCTGCCTCTTTTAATTTTTTTCTCTCCTAAAATTTCGAACCCTTTACAGTTAAATTATTTTCCATGAAGATAAACCGATTAGTAATCATTAAATTTAGCGGATGGTTAAGGGTGATTCCGAGTATGAAATGGGTCGTAATATATATGGTGTAGGTACAATCGTTTGAGGAAACAAAAAAAAAAAAAAAAACAAGAAAGAAAAAAAAAAAAAAAGGAAAAATTTTAACCCTCGACAAATGTGAAAGGCGTCCTTTATCGCGTTTCCTCTTCTTAACAAATAGCCTCGTTATAAGCGGACAAGGATCTTTATAATTTTCCATAACTCGAGCGGAAAGTGGACTACAGAACACGCGATTCAGACACGGCAATTGCCCATTCGATTTTTCTTATACAATGCATTTTTATATATGTATAGGTAATCGAGTACCACGTAACATACATACGAAACAAAACAAAAAAAGAAAACGAGATAATAAAATGAATCAAATAATTGAAGAATATAATGACTGGAAAAATAAAAGAAAAAACAAAAAAAAACAAAAAAATGCAGAGAAATAAAAATCTCGATAATCTACGGTACAGCGAGTCTGTCTCTATACATGTCGAATTTTTATTCAATTTAAACGAAGTATGTATGTACCTTATACTGATCATTCAAATTCCCGGCTGAATAAGTGCGATAGTCTGTACCTGTCAGTTGGAAATATTAATGGTTGAATAAAAAGCGATTTATTTGAATCCTGGAAGCAGATAAAAAGTTGTAAAAAAAATCAAAAAATCAAAAGTATATCGAACGTGTTTTTTCGGTTTATACTAGGTATGAGTGATGACATTGTACACAACTGTCAATCACGATTTCCTGAGTTTATAAAAAAAAAAAATCGATATTTGATAAAAAAAAAAAAAAAAAAAAAAAAAAAACGGAAATGAAATTTTTGTCAAGGGTTTAAATGATTTTGAGACCGAATAATAAATTGAAATTTTTTTACTCATGTATTTATATACATATATGTATATATACATATATATCCAATGAAAGATTATTTTCACAAATCAGGCATATACCTATTATGTAGAGTAAGGGCGGGCAAAAACGGGGACGAAGGGGCAAAACGGGGTACCTTAAAAATTTGGTAAAAATTTTTTGTTCTTCCAAAATGCTTTTAAACCGTCACTTATTAGTTTTATTATAATTTGTGCGTAATTTGGGATATCCAAAATTGTTATTCAAAAATTATTCTTCTGCAAATTCGTTTTTTTTTTCTTTTTTTTTTCAAAATTCTTTTAATTTATTTATTTTTTAAATTGAAATCTATTCTTTTTACAATCATTTTTGAACGATTTCGGATAGCTTGAAATTTGAACCACGTTTTTTTTGGGAGTACCCCATTTTGCCCCCCCCCCTCCCCTCCTAAGAAAAAAAAAAATTATATTCTTTTATTTCAACTGAAAATATGTTTTATATAGGTAATTCAAATAGAAATGAACAAAAAAAAAAACTTAAAGAAAATTCTGTGTATTTGAGTTCACAAAAGTCCATCATATTTTCTTAACGTCCCCATTTTGCCCACCCCTAACCTATAATTATATATCATATGTCGCACCGTTTTATTTAATTAGTAAAATTTGTATTTATATATTAGGCACTTTTGAAAAATAATACTAATTATTTAAGATTAAAATACTATCCATCTTTGGTTTTTTTTTTTTTTTTTTTCTTACATCGCAATTAAAACATTAGGAAACTAAAAAAAAATAAAAATAAATAATATTTTTTCTTCAGAATTTATCATATTTCATTGTTACAAATTTACTAAAAATTATATATACATATATATTCTGGAATATTCTAAATGTGCGAAAAATGATCAATTCTGCATTTCGCCTATTGAGAATATTAAACATTTTATTTTACACATACTATTCATTCGATAGATAGATAAATAGATAGATAGATAGATAGATAGATATAATGGCAATTCATATATGTAGAGCGAGATTTTCGGTTATTACCTAATTAGTAAAAAACAAAAAAATTGAAAAAAAAAATATTATCACGAATTAATCAATTTTTTTTTTCATTTTTTTTTTCAAACAATATCATAAATAAGACATGTGTACATATGTATACGTCTACATCAGAAGTAAAAACTATGATAATTGTATCGTTATCACTGAATTACTATCACTAATTATTACTAATATTATTATTATTATTATTATTATTATTATTATGGATAATTTATTTTCATGTAAAATCGAACTTTAGCAGTAACTAAAACACCGCGGTATATATTTTTTTTTTTTATATAGTTACAGCTACATTATTGTAATATCTTACTAATTACAATAATTATTAAAATTATGCGGAAGCTTTATATTTACTCTATGCATGTACCTATAATTTTTTTTTTTGTTTTCAAATTTTTTTTTCATTTCTTAGGCCACACTTTCACAATATTCTAACAAATTCATTCCAAAATTTAATTTATATTGGAAATGTATATATATATATATATATATATATATGAATTTTCCATTCCTAATGTAATATATATAGTCTAGATTATTCGCAAGATTTTTTTAAGCCCATATATATATATATATATATATATATATATATATATATATATGTATATATATAGGATTTAAGATCTTTTATAGAAAAAGAAAGTGATAATGATTATTATATAGGTATACTTAATTTTATACAGTATATATTTATATTTATAGATACATGTGTATTATACGCGTTTATAATTAAGCAGTATTATTTATTTATTTAATTAATAATTATTTTAGAATTGTCGTTTAACTTCTAAATTATTTAATTAACTTCATCTAACTATATGTATAACATTTAATTGCTTTATAATAATGATATACGAAATATTAGCTAATATCGTGTATATCATTATTTATATCTAATCATCATGTTCTGATACGATTTAGAATATATACATAATATGTACATACCATGTATATGTAATAATTTTCAAAGAAATAATTATTCACCTAATTATTGCAATTTGAACGTGATTTATTATTTTCGTAATCGAAGAATCTATATTATAATTGCTAATTAATTATCGTACCGAAAGCTTGAAAAGAAAAATGAATAGTAATTAATAATATAAATTTTTTTTTTTTAAGAATATGGTAAATATTTTATAACCATATATAGACGAGTGGTTTTATAATACAAAAAGCTCGGAAAATTTTTATACTTATAATATTTAATTTATACAATAACCTATGTAATTACGTCTAATAAATGGCTCTATGTATATATTAGACCGTTTCAAAAAACTCGACTATTTTTCATTTTCAAAGAGTTAGTCAAAAATATTGTTCAAAATGACGAAAAAAAAAAATGCTGTCAAAGTTTGAGCTCTTAATATTAATATTAAGAGGTGCCTCATCGCGATTTTCTATTTCCCATCTGAATAACATGGGTAATGGTATTGTGGAACTTTTCGATTTTTATATCTTGAAAATTAATCTACTTAGAAAGATTCTGCATGAGTACTATTGATCAAAATTGTACGCTCTACAAAAAAGGTCTTCTGGTCTTTTTCGATGAATCCAACTGTTTCCAAGTTAGTCATGATTAATTACCATTAATAACCAATATACCAACTTGAAAATAGCTAAATTTATCGAAAAAGAACAAGAGACCTTTTTTTTAGAGCGTTCAATTCACTACAAAAATATATTCTGGTCTTATCAGTACACTAATGCGTTGACGAGTTATAAAATTCCAAAGTTTAAAAAAAATAAATTCACATGTTATTTGGATGGGAAATAGAAAATCGCGATGAGGCACCGCTTAATATTAATATTATGAGCTCAAACTTTGACAGCATTTTATTTTTCGTCATTTGGAACAATATTTTTGACTTACTCTTTGGAAATGAAAAATAGTCGATTTTTTTTGAAACGGTCTAATATATATACTCAAATTAAGGATTGCTATATAAATTTATATAATTATTATTTTTCTTTTTACAATCATAGATATATAATATTTGGTTTATGTTTTAGAAAATTAATTTTACTATAATAAATCTTTGCGATATTTTTTTAAATTAAAATTAACTCGGATGCGTAAAATTCGGCAAAATCCAATCTTGAAAAATTTTTCTCGTAACTTTGAACTTTCTAATAAAACGAAAAGAGAAAAAAAAGAAAAAGAGAAAATATAAAGAATTTTGAATGAATAAAAAAAAAAAAAAAAAGATAATAATCAAGTCTTACTTTTTATTTCTTAATGATTATCGACGAATTGATTAATTTCTATAGAAATAATCATATAATTAAGAAAAGAAATACAATTAAAGATAAAGAAGAAGAAACAAGTTTTTTTTTTCGTTTCATATTATAGAAAATGTAAAAAAAAAGCAAAAAAAATTCTCAAACATTCTCACGTCAATTTTTTGACAAACTACAACTTCCAGCACCTATTTTTTTTTATTACATATATATTAAACCGAATTACCAAAAAGCTCTCTACTTATTATACACATCGATTTTCAATTCAATTTGATAAATAAAATATAAGAGTTGAGAAAAATTCTTTTGTTATCGAATTGATATTCGATTTATTCAAAAATTTAATTTTTAGACCCACTGATAAAACTATAAATGTATAGCTTATACCTATGTATAATAATTATTTACTTTATTATAATTATATCACAAACTGATATATCGGTTATGTAATTTTTTTTCTATGTACAGAGTTATACAATTCGACGATTTCAGCCCATCGGATTCAATGATCACATATTAAAATCGTATAATTCGATTAGGTATTTGAATTTACACAAGCTCGATAATAAAGTATAGTCCAATTTAAAAAGAAAAAAAAAAAAACTTGCAAATTATCAAAATCAAAAAATAAAATTAAAACAATGAATTAAAAATTTTAGTCAAAGCAATTGAATTAAAAACCGAAATGAAATTTCCTCAAATATATTTCAGGACTATACTTTATCTAATTTCATTCCAATAATCCATTTCTATCATAACTAACAGACCGAAAAGCGTCTTCAACTAAGTCAGTCAAACATCTGACAGCCTGTAGCAAAGCTGCCAAAAGTAATGACAATGACAAAGAGATTAATTTGCTTGGTACCAAAGCTGCATTTTCAGCACTTTGCATACGACTATTTTTTTTTCTTTTTCGTTTTTCGAAACTGTTTGATTTGAACTGTTTCATATTAGGCGATTGGTCTTTCTCCATAGAGCTTTTCCTAATCCTCGGTGATTTTTCCTGTGAATTTCTACGGGTTTCCACACACGTATCGGTCCCTTGTCTTACATTTTTTTGAGTGCTTTCAAGGTTGGGAATAATCGATTTACGACTAGAAATTATACTCTCAATTTTTCTCCTAAATTCATCCGTCTTTGCCTCGACTTCGGCGAGTCGATTTTCCTTAGATTTTCTCCTCGATCGTCTAGAAGATTTCCTTTTATCATTACCGTACGATGATTTGTTGTCTAAAGTATCGTCTGACTTTGCTTTTCCATTTATTTCCAAATAATTATCCTTAACCTTTTTATCGGAGCATCTTAAACTCTCGAAAGAACTTTTCCTTTGGCTTACGACTTCTGTTGTACTTAAAAATATGGAATTTTCATCCAACGAATTTGTCCGGCTATGGCATTTTTTTCTATCCATTAATTTTTTCTCTTCGATTTTTATATTCAAATTATCGTTTATCACATCAGCCGAAAAATCGCCGTTGTCAAGTGAATAGGCTTTGATGTTTTCACTAGCTCCTTTAAATTCGCCTTTGATCGGTGTTCTGTTCAGACTATTAGGAATGAAGTTAACATTCTTATCCGTAGATCCGTAAAACAGAGAATTAACAGCCTTTGATACGGTCGCCGAATTTTCAGCAATTTTTTCGTCATTAAATTGCAGTAAATTTTCATCATTTGTAAAAGTGTCGTGATCAGAATCCGGTGAAAAATCTTTCGACGATATATCCAGTAAATTTTCACCATCATCTTCAAAGTTGAAAGAAAATAACTGGCCCCTTTTAACCGATTCAAGATTTTCCGTACAAAGAAGATCCTGTACTTCAAAAAGACTTCTCTCTATGCTCGGACTTTTATATAACAAATTTTTAAGCTCGGGAATATCAAGATCTTGAACATGTAGTAAATTCTGTTCAATATTCAAAAGGCTTTCCTCAATCTGTACCAAACACTCTTCAATATCACAGGTCGTACTGGTCTCTTCAGTCGATCTCGAGCTTCGACTAGAATCGCTTCGAGTCGGACTAGAAATATTAAAATTTTTCAAATCAGTTTTCGAATTGCAACGATGGTCGACCATGTCATGATTTTCGTATTGCGTTTGACTGTTGTAAAATATCTGATAATTGCTATGACTATTAGCAATTTCATAACTCGAATTTTCCTCACATGGGATAAGATTCTCTCTCGAAAGATCGTAGTTGTCATTATCACCTGGAGTTTTATCGCTGCTATCAGAAGTCAGGATTCTATAAGTTTCATGACTGTTTGCTATAGATCGTGACGATCTACAGTCGTACGGTGTTACAAGATTTTTTAAATCTGAGTTATCAGAGTACACGTCGTATTTACTGTGGCTATTAGAATCCTGAAATGTATTTCTATGGCTATTTGCTGCCGTATAAGATTCCCGAATATTTTTAGACCAGGAATCAAAACTCTGAGTATCTTCCGTTAACAGATTATAATTACTGTGGCTATTTGCGTCTGGATATGGTAATTTTTCTGGTGTATTATCAGAACTTTGACAATCACCGATAAATATGTAAGGATTACCGAGTATATTTTCATCATCACTATCCAAATCGAGAAGATTTTTTTGCGAACCATCAAATGCTCCGGTTCCATCAGCGTTTTCGACGCTTGCATCAACGTGAATTTCTACAGGACATAATACCCGTGATCTTCCAATTCTAGAATAGTGATTATGGTGGTTGGTCACGCCGATTGCGTCGTCTAGGAAATCGAAATTGTGGGCTCTGTAGCTTGGGCAAGGAGTATTGACGGGAGAATGTGTCAGGCGATTTGATATACCATCACCTCGTGTTATACCCGATCAAGTAATCGTCATCGGTGGTTTTACTGTTCGGATTTCGTCCTGGCTTTCATTCAGGACTTCGTTACTGGTCCTCAAGTGGCCTGGCTTAAATACAACCTGAAAAAACCAAAACGGTAGTTATTATTTTTGTGAAATTCCAGATGGATTTGGTTGTAATCGTAAAACTTATATCGTCGAAGAGTTTAATTTAAGAACACAATGCAAAGCCCTTCGACATGCTGCTCACGTGTTACGTTACGTGTCCATATTCTCATCAGTGGATTATTCTTGCGATAACTTTTATTGTTTAAATGAATAAATTACCTTGGGACGTTTTAGCTGAATGCCTCGAAACTCGTCGGTGAAGGTGAGGATGTAGAAACAGAAACATCCGGCACATAGCCATTCCACAACTGTACTAACAACGTGAAGTTCCCAACCTCCATCTTCTTTGTACCATTTAAGCACGTTGTCTCCTGAGGATAAAAAATTAGAATAAAACTTCAAAAAAAAAAAAAAAAAATTACTGCTTGATCATCGATAATTATCGATCTTACAATTTCATTCCACGATTCTCATTGCCAATAAAAAATTTATTCAATACAAGGAATAAAGTCTCTTGTTGTCTGGATATACAGACAAATGATCAGATACACCTACAGCCATTATATCTGCATTGAATTATTTATAACTATGTAAAGTCTGTCCACGGTATTATGGACACATGAATTAGCACAAAGATAGGAAGGTGGACAGTCGTTGTTCCAAACGTCCGGTTCCGGATAGAATTTTAATTTGAACATTATTTCCTTGACTGAAACCAACTTCACAGTAAAAAGTTGTACCCTTATTGCATCGGACTCGTTGATTAAAAAAGATGAGATCTTTTCGATTTATTTTAATACTTATTTTTTAACTTCCCGTAATGAAAATTGAAAATTTTCATAAAAAAGGGAAGTTATTGGACGTTTTGGTGTCCGAAGAAACTATTCTGACTATTTTTGGATGGACGTCCGTATGTGTGTGTGTGTAAGCAAATTTTTGTCGTACGATATCTTTAGAACGAATCGAACGATTGGAATGGTTCTTATGGCGATCGAGAGGGTTTATCAAGACTTAGATCTGATTAGATTTTGGAGTCGATCGGTCAATTAGTTTCAAAGTTATTTAAAAAATAAAAAATTAAAAACAATTTTTTTTTCATGTTTTTAGCGTATAACTCCTAAACTGTTCGTGCGATTAGTCTCAAAACTTAATCAGACTTAGCTCTTGGATAGCCCTTTCGATCGCCATAAGATTCATAAAAATCGAACGATTGGTCTAAAAGATATTATACGACAAAAATTTCTCTTTTTGTCGTACGATACCTTTGGAACGAATTAACCGATTTGAATGATTCTTGCGGCGATCGAAAGGGTTCATCAAGACTTAGATATGATTAGATTTTGGAATCGATCGGTCGAGTAGTTTCAAAGTTATTCGAAGAATAGAAATTGAAGAAAAAAAGATTTGTATATGGAAAACTAATTATACTTATGACCTTCTTTAATTTATTATAAACACAATAGTATCAATTAATTGTAACGTATTTAACACAGCGGGAAGTTTTCGGGTTTGGCCACAGGTCAACCGGTTTCCTGATTTTTTAAAATGGGATACTGAAGTGTAGATTTTGTTTGATCAGTTTACAAAGTTGGAAAAACCACTATTACGATTATCTATCGTTGAGTATAGATTGAGATATGTCACTGATACGGAGGCAATGCGGGTTTCGATAACTAGATCTTGGATTTAGATATTAAAAAGTAACAATTATTGGATCTGAGAACTTACCGTTGTATAATTGTCCGGCCAGTATTGCTGTGACACTTCCCACAATGAAGAATACCGTGCTTGCCAATGCTAGGCAGAAACGAATGTGTGCAATCCTCAAGGAACAGCCGAGGGGATGAACGTAGTATGAACAGACAACCTGGAATTGATGAAAATTTAAATATTCGTTGATTTAGAGTGAAGAATAATTTTTGGTAAATTTTTTTATATATATTCAAAAAGCGGTCAATTTTTTCCTATTTTATCCGCTTTACTTTTTTTTTCCCTCTTCTTTATAATAAGGGATCGGTTTCTTACCTGTACCCAAAAGTAGGCAGTACCACATCCAAAACATACAAGAGCCCCAAGTGCGTGAACAATGAGTACATTAGTTTCTTGAAAATTAGCAACAACAGATAATCCAAAGCAGGTTAAAATTCCGAGAATTAATCCAGACTTGTTCCATTTTGGTAATGAAGCATGTAGTTGATAGGAACTTGAGATTTCCTTAGTTTGTGAATACCGTATGTAGATCACTAGACACACTGTAAATTGAGACGAAAATTTTATTAACAAATATTAAAACAAGTTTCACTTCGAATTTATAAATAAAATACATAAATGTCAAGGTAAAAGGTTCACTGTCTAAGCCAAGGACTTTCCTTTCGCATTTCATACATCTGACTACATATATGTATATGAATATAAATAATAATCAAAATACAAATCGTTTTCTATAGATTTTTTGTACATACATACATACATATACAATTACGTAATTTCTAATTTACGATCAAAAAATTTTCCAGACTGATATTTCCACGTAATTATATTATGTAAAGATTATATCGTTGATTATAGATAACAAATATCCGATTATATAGTATCACCGATAATCATCATTCAGATTGCTAATATCATCGAAAATAAAAATATCTTTCTTATCTCTGTATGTATAATAGTTATAATTTTTGCGAGTCACTATGATGTGTTATAATTTGTTTATTTTTTTTTTTTTCTAAACAGATAATGTTATAGAGATAAACTCGTCATTGATAATAATCGACTAATCCAGCTGTAACAATACATTAAAACAATTATAAGATACTTCATACACACATACACACAAGTTGATTAGTTTTAATTTCTATTTCCCAAACCAAAAGAGACATCAGAAAATATTTTTAACAAAAAGTTGCTGGGTTCAGAAGGAGTTCAAAAAAGTTGGGGTAAGGTAAATTTTCTTTTTTGAAATATTAATTGATTTTTTTTTTTCGAAATATTTCCTCATATATTTTTTGGTTTCGGAAAAATCGGCCTGGAACGATTCGAACTAATCAGCCAGTCGTATAGAATTGGGGATTAACAGTAGTTGCAATAATCGAAGATATATAAAGTTAACAGTACCTACTGTAGTAGCATTGCTAACAGTTAATTTAAACTCTGAAGAAACAATGAATCGTTTAACTGTTAACAACTGTATAATAATGAGCATGTGTTTCGAGTTATTTAATTATAATGACGATATTAATTGACTATTTAGTTATGGAAATATGTGAATAGGATTAGGTCATCGTGAGATCGTAATGAATTTTAAAATTCAAGGATAATTGATGTCTGAATGTATAAACAAAAATAAAAAAATAGGTAAATCGGATGACCACGATGGACCAGACCTAAAACTTTTTTCCTAAATCTTTCAAGTTAAAAATGAAGAAATAAAAAAAAGGAATATTTTGTTTGGTAATATTTTTTAAATTAATGAACCGATTTCAGTAAATCTTTCGATGATTTAAAGATCTATTTAAGACTTCGATCTGATTAAGTTTTTAGACTAATCAGTCAAGTAGATTAAGAGTTATGCAACAAAAAAGTGAAAAAAATGTTATTTTTAATTTTTATTCATTGAATAAATTTGAAACTAATACTTGAGCAATTGACTCCAAAATTCAATCAGATTTAAGTCTTGGTATAACTTTTCGATAGTTGTATGAATCATTGAAATCGGTTAATTCGTTGCAAAAGTATCGCACGATAAAAAAAGAAATTTTTATCGTGCAATATCTTTTAAACTAATCGTTCGATTTTGATGAATCTTGCGACAATCGAAAGGGTTATCTAAGACTTAAATCTGATTAAGTTTTGAGACTAATCGCACGAATGGTTTAGGAGTATGCGATAAAAATATGAAAAGAAAATTGTTTTTTAATTTTTATTTCTCAAATAACTTTGAAACTACTCGACCGATCGACTCCAAAATCTAATCAGATCTAAGTCTTGATAAACCCTTTCGATCGCCATAAAAACCATTTCAATAGGTCAATTCGTTCTAAAGATATCTTACGACAAAAATTTCTTTACACACATATACACATACGGTCGTCCATCCAAAAATAGTCAAAATAGCATCCTAGAATCCCAAAACGTTGAGATCTGATGAAAATTCGATTTCGGTGCGAAACCAATAACTTCGCCTTTCTTTTTTTTTTTAATTTTCAATTTTCATAGCGGGAAGTTAAAAATAATAATTAGGTAAATAATAACGAGGTTTGTCACGTTTTTAAGTCATATCGACTGTCTGCGACACGTCATTATCGATTTAGTGATGTCATCATCATCATTATAATGTATATTGTAAATAATCGACTGTTTAACTGTTAACAATACATATCACAACTTTATACCGTTCTTTAGTCACATTATAGTTACAAACGAACGTTAAATACTTCCTAATTAATACGGGTAGTTATAGTTCAAAGACCCTCGCGTTTGTTACGTCAATAAATTATTCAATCGTCATACCATGTACGATCGATCAGTGAATGAAATAAACGAAGGTTATTGATGTACATGGGGGGGGGGGACTTCTCATGGGAAGTAAATCCAGTCTGACTGACCCTGACCATTCTACTTTTTTATATTCATATTTTACTTGATGATAATTCACACGTTAAAAATGATCAAAAAGTGATTTTTTTTTTTTTTGATTTTTTCAATTTTATTCAATTATTCAATCACTCAAAAATAACGTTTATATAATTTTTGAAAAAAAAAAAAAAAATTTATAATAACTCTACGATCATAGACAATGACGATTTTAAAACCAATATTTAAATCTTCAACACCGCATAAAAATGTCTGTTTTCGTCGTTAAGTTAATCTCGTGAATAAATTATATATTTTTCATATTTTGAAAGTGTAAAGTAATTTAAATTCTAGGGTTAATATACTCCGGAAGTTTGACTCATCTTGTCGTAAATCTTTGTTGTTTAATATAGTCGAGGAAGGTCGCCATACATTTATACATTCGGTTATAATGTTGTTAATGAAATTTTCACATAAGTAAGTATCAACGTGCAAACACAGGATTATAGAGATTTACATCTGCATGGTGATCATGGTTGTTAATAATTTTATGGAAATTTAACGTTCCTTGGTTGATATTGTATCGCTAATTTGGATAAACAAGTTTTAATATTAAGTAATATTAAAATTTCCTTAAATATTTGCAAGGACATTATACGATAATGCTTAATCCTTTGATTCTGCAATTCGATTTTGAATAAGTAAAAAAAATAATTAGAAAGAAAGAGAAATGGTGCAGATTAATTATCTCAAATGCTTTTCTCCTTTTTTATACTCACTTATTCCTGCTGCCATATTTATTAATTGTGCAAATATGCAACTTTCGGGTGAATAAGTAGCCGTGTCTGAAATGTAGGGAAATCCTGCCTCCACGTGACCCAATACCACGGCAATAATGTACCTGTTGAATAATAAGAATTTTGAAAATTGTTGTAGTTAAATTATTAAAATTTTCTTAACTTTTGGTTAAATAATTATAGATTTTTTACCTAGCTTTATAATTCAACATAAATCGATTCATCATGAATCAAGGTCTGAAAGATATGAATCTGAATTTTGTAATGAATTAAGAAATTAGAATTGACATGAGTTGAAAAATTTTTTCGATCGTAAAGGTTTATAATTAAATTCGAACAATTTTTGTTCATCTTTTTTTTTTTTATTTTCTTTTTATTTAAGGTATAAAATATATATTTTTCTAACCGATAATGAAGCCTTTCAAGAATTGCGGTGTCCCTGTACGCGGGTATACTTATAAAGCCTTCAATATAATTGGATTATTCTATTACTGAAATTTAATTAATTATACAATACAAGAATCGAGCTGTGGTTTTATAGAAATTTACAAAAAAATAGAAATTAAATAAATAAAAAAAAAAAAAAAGAACAGTAAGAAAAATTACAAAATAAAAATATATTTAAGGATATAATGTTAATCGCGAAAAGAGTTATATTTGTTACCTATAAATTATTATTTTTTGTATAAACGTGACTTAATCAAATTTCAAAATCGTTATTACCGATTTTATACAGACCTTGATATAAAAAAGAAGAAAACAAAAATCTTGAGATTTAATACAAGACCACGAGTACAATAAGGCATTTAAATTACAGGTGAATGGGTTAAGAACGTCGAGACTACTTTATGCTGTATATAAATCTACAATAATTACCTTGAAGTATATAAAAACCAATTTTTTTGTTATTTAATATGTGAAAAACGATCCAAAATCATGATAATTAAAGAATCTAATTTCTGTCAATATTTCAAAAAATAGAGAGAAAAAGAAAAAGAAAGTGAATTATAAATTACGAGATAAAATTTTGGGGAAAAAATATTAAAAATAACTCAAAATTAAAAAAACTGGATTGAATTTTTTTTAAATATTACTCACGTGGCTAGGAAAGTGGCAGGTATAGTTACGAAGAGGAATATGGGAAGATAGTGAATATTCCCAACCGATTTTTCAAGCTCCATGATTTTCAGGCACAATATTTATTCACGTCAATCGTATATAACAGTTCGAATATAATAACGAACGTACGTTCCTCGCACAACAAGCTCTCAAGCTACTCTGTCCGAATGGTCAGTTGCGGTCAGATAGTCTCGCCTCTCATGAGTTATCAAAGACACCGGAAAGCCCCTGCTGCATCAAGAGTTAGTTCTTCCAAGACCTTGGCTCATATTCACTTCTTCAAGCAGTCCAAACTTCAGCTGCCTTATCCTAGGTCAATCATTTGAAATGAAAACTAATATAGAAAGATATTAATTATTGTCATAATTAATTTATAGAAAATTAATTACGATCATTAATCGTCTAGTATTTTATTTTTATTTTTTATTACTATTATTATACAAATTTTTAAGATCGTAAAAATTACCGATTTTCATTGATACATATACTATAACAGTTTTTCAACTAACCAGTTATTTTATTTTATTTAATTTTTTGCAAATTTTTTTCGTAATCATTAAACAATTTTAATCAGAAAATAATTCTTAACCTTTTTTTATTTCGCTACTATTTTTATCATTTTGTTTTTATCGCTCGACTGCATTGACTATAAATGGCTAACTTCTAACGGCATTGGCCTAGACTAGAAGATCTAGCTATGAAATAGTTGGAACCTTGAGATTTTTTATTTTTTTTTTTGACACAAGGACTTTCACGGTATATATATGTATATATACATATGTAGTTAAGTAGATATTAAGTAAAAGATCTTAAGATTGTGAACCATGAAATAAACTGCGGTTGTATAAACCTGATTAATTTTTCGGAATTTTTACCAAGTGTAGTAGTAACAGACCTTGAACTTTATGCCATTGAGATCGTGCAATTACCGATCTGATTGGTAAAAATTCATCAAAAAAGAATTGTTTCTTTTTCAAATTATTAAAAGAAGCTTTTATCTTTTCAATTTTATTTTTAACAATATCGAAAGTCTTTCTAAGATTTTTTTTCCAAAATTTTCTAACGATACTATCGTAACAGCCTTGAAAAAAAAAAAAATAATTTTTTTTCTACAACTTTTTCGAGGTTTTTGAAAATATGGACAGTTGATGAAAATTATGAGGTAAAAAAATTTTCAAGTATCTTTTTCTTATTATTATATACATAATTATGTTACATATAATTGAAAATAATTATTGTTCAAGTTTGTATAGTATCTTATATCGTTTGGAAAAAAATTATTTTATCATTGAACGTTCTTTTCGCAGTTAAAGATAACAAATACTAACATACATATAATATCACAACCGGATTCTACAACTACAATAATTATTAGCAAACTAACAAACTATTGCAATGAAGTATAATAACTAAATGTTTCGTAATAGAAGTTACAGTAAATTCTCCGAATTACAAGAAAAAAAAACGGATAATCGTGAATTTTCCAACACATATACAAAATTCGTTTATGTACACGTCGCTAAGCGACAGTAATGGCTATATACTTCGCATATACATATTTATAGTTACGTAAATATCGATATTCTGAGAAAAAATGAATCAGGAAATAATTGAACAAAATAAAAAAACCTTCAACTCTCAATACCAAAGTCAAAAGTCCATAATAAAAACCTCTGAGTAAATTATTTCGACGTAATTAAAATCCATGATGTGTATTTTGACTAGAAACCGGATTAATTATTACTTAATTAATAATATGACATTATAACCATGTGATAGAAAATCTTTGAAGTTATGATGGGTTTTTTTGTTCTTTGCCTTCTTTCTCTCTTCAGCTTTTGTAATTTTCTTTATTTATGATATTTCTAAATGACTAACGTTATTACTCGACTGATAATTGTTTCCACACCGGAAGGTGTATGACTAACGTAAAATTATAGGATGTATCCACGTTTGCTTTAGCTGATAAATTTACAATTAATGATAATTTCAAGAAAAAGAAATGAAAAAAAAAATCCTATACACCCTGTGAATAAATTACTTGGATTAACAACTGCGTAATAAATTTTAAAAAGGTCATCTAGGCATAGCATTCAGTCAAAGAATTTGAACTTTGGATAATCTGGATGACTCCTCGGGGTTTGACCCATGATTTTGTACTTCGTGGTATCAAAGACAGGAATTTTTATCATCCTAGTCAAGGTTTTATGAATTTATTTCAATTTTCAATTAAGATTGCAAAGTAAACTATTCGAATTGAATATTTTCATTACACCTAGTTATACAAATCGTGATAATTAAATCGTCTAATCACGATTATAGCTAATGTCATTCTGTTTAAATACCCTAATCTAATGATATGACATATGTATATCCTAATTGACGTAAGTAAACAGTTTATCACTGCATTGTCTTAGATAATCAAAATATTATACATACCTAATCACATGTTAAAAAATTAATTAATAATCGATTAGAAGTTCTCCTTTGATTAACTGTAAATGAAATAAATTATATTTCTTCAAAAAAAATCATTCTCCGCCTTTTTATAACCCATATGACATTTGTTATTTATGATATTGAACGTTGTGAAGGCTGCACTGTTTCACTATATCCGGTTTTAACAACAACAACAAAAAAAAAACCCAATCGTAATTATATGGTAATTAATTATTCACACAAACTGAATTGTTATTAAACTTTCAAAGAGCTTCTTCATGATCTTTAAATTACTTCTTTTTCACTTCGGATTTACTTTATGCTTTCATTTAGGTTTAGGTTTACTCACGATCGATTTTCAGCCCACGAACAAGTCGCTTGTGCGCCGCAAACCTTGGCATAGCACCAAATTTTAAGGTTCTACTGCGGAGGCGCTACGGGTTCAACTTGGATACGCTTATATAAATAATATGAAATTATCGTTTTTTATTAAACTATTCATGAATCCATGTAGACTATTTTTTCAGAGAAATTTATCCCATTTTAATCTTTTTTATAAATCCAAAATGCTGCTCTCAATAAAACAGAAATTTCTAAACCTAGGTACGGTTATTTTTTGTTATCGACGTTCCATAAGCGGATGGGAAAAAATTTCGTGTACATAAAAAGAGGGGGTTCTTTTTTTTTATATCGCAGATAGGCGATTAGGATTAATCACAGAGCCTTCGATCAACTAGAATTTATCATTAAATGACAATACTTTGACATCTAATTTTTTTTTTTTTTGGACTTGATGGACATTCAACAAACCAGTTTCACTATCTACGAATGATGAAATCGTTTAGTTAGCGAGTGTTGATATCAACGGTCTCCATAGTTCACAAGCTGTATTATCTACCCCTCGTGAAAATCGATTTCTGATTAATTTGTATTAAAAATTTTCGGCAATGCTCTCAAAATTTCAAAGCTGTGAAAATTTTCATAAGCTTCGATTTATGTGTGAAACTATTTTGAAAAGATTATCAAAATTTAAACACTTCGTGATTATTAGAGGAAATTTTGAAAGAAAATTTTTCAGAATTTCTTCAAAACTTTACGAGTTCGTTCGAAAATATTTAGAAAATTTACTTCATATAAAAAAGAATCAAAGTTTCTACGATGAAAATAAATTTCTAACATCAAGAATAATATTTTTGATCAATAATATTTGCACAAATTTTGAGAAAATTTTTATGAAATATATTTAACGTGAATAGTGTTTAAATTTCGAGATTTGGAAATGATCAGATTTTGTGGAATTTTTCAAAAAGTTTTTTAGAGTATCTCAAAATTATTTCACAAATTTGAATACTGACCAAGGAATATAAACGTCGTTACAATTTTTCAAATTTGCATTTCTCGCGCTCTTTCGACCGCCGGTAAGACAGAGACTCCTGGGTAATTCTTGGACTACAAACTACTGCAAGAGGTGGCGTTCTGTGTCTACTCTAGTGGCGATTACACGAACTACTTTTGCCGCAAGTCTGTTACGGCGGTTATTACGAATTTTCGAACGTTTATTAAAGAATGCTAAATACTGATATGACTTTTTGGATTGAAATTTATATCTGATATTTTTATAACTATTTCTTTATCTTTTTGTATTCACTTTGCGAATTGTATTTACTCTTATTTTAATTCGGAATTTATTTATTGCCAAATTTGTTTCAAGTATTTTTTTCTTATCTTTCAATTTCATTTATTCAAATTTTTATCCCTTGAATCTGAGTCTCTTAATTTGAACCGATTCCTGTTTACTCAAATCGATTTTACCTGATAGAAAAGTGTGATTAATTATCATAGAAAAATGGTGATTCTTGTTTAAACATTTTATTTGTTTGACTAATTCCTTTGAAATACTTTACATTAATTTCTTACGATACTAAACACCAAAAAATATTGTTTCTATTTGTCCGATGATAAAATACTAAATTTTGTATTACGGCAGCTTGTAGACCGCTCGTGAATACCAGGCACGTATCTATCAACGATTTTCTTATGAGCTTATTTGATCTTGAGTTTTTTATTTATTTTTTTTTATTCCTTCACAGCGATTAATTTATTCTATAAATTTGTTTTTCGTTAATTTAAACTTCTTCCACTATCGTTTCCTGCAACTGTGAAAGCTTCAAGTCATATTGTTTCTGGTCCAGATAGATGAGCTGAAATGAAAAAAAAAAAACAAAATTTATAACATCGTTTACGACCTTAAGTATCTTTATTTTAATTTTTTTTTTAACACTATCGCAACTTTCTTACCGTAATTTCCGGTGTCTCGATGTTTATGAATCTGAACTCAGAAACAAATGTCAGTAAATATACGCAGTATACAATTGCAAGAATCCATTCCGCAAGTGCACTAGTAGCATGCCATTCCCATCCTCCATCTTCAGGTTGCCATTTCTTGTAATCCTGTCCTAAAAAAGTGATCAGTTAATTATTAAAAAAATTTTATTAATAATTTAATTCATATAGAATTAGAATAAATTTGATAAAAAACTTACCTCGAAATTCCTGCACCGATATTTGCCCGGGGATGATCAATACGATTGTTAGAATGACAGACAGGCCCGCAAGCGAGCTACGAACCCATACAAAAATCGATCCATTTACTACAGTGGTCATTTTTTTGGTCAAGTAAGCCTAGAAGATGGAAGCATTAATGGTTAGAGATATAGGAAGAGGTGAGGTAGATTGATGATACGTTTTAGAGAGGATTAAGGAAGAGCAACTCTATCATATTCATTATCTATGCATGAAAATATCGGGTTTTAGGTAGATCACAGTAAACGAGATGTTGTTTTTCAATTTTGGTGTAATTTTCCTTTATTTTTTTTTTGTAATGTTCTAAAATATATACCTGAAGACAAAAGTAGAGAGTTCCGGAAATGAAACAGGTCAGAGCTCCAACCATGTGCACAGTGATGACATTTGCTGATTGAAAATTAGCGAGGATGTCAAGTCCGAAACAAGACAGGAGACCACTCCATACTGTGAGCAAAACTACCCTTCGATGTACAGAATTTTCACCACGTTCATGACGCCATTGCTCTACTTGGCGATGTCTTATGTAGATGCAACAAGCAACTGTAAATTTTAAGGAGTATTAGGACAGTGGACGCTATTTTGGAAGATCAATTTCAATTTTGAGAACTGCTTTTTTGGGATTCTTTCCTTTCTGTTGAAGTTCCCAATTTCAAAATTGTGAACTTGGTTCGATTCATTCAGAAACGTTATTTTTGATCTCAGATTTAAAATCCGGAATTTCAATCCCGTGAAATTGAACTTTCCTCTGTTTTTTCAACTTTTCATCATTTACGGTGATATAAGAAAAGTATTGGTTTTGGTCGAAAAGTGACTTTTGCTAATTTCAACGAATCTTCACGTTTTCGACCCTCTAGAATCCGAAAAACAAGTTTTTAGAAATATGTCGGTCTGTCTGTCGGCCTGTTCGACAAACTCGCGGGTTGATCTCGGAAACGGCTTATGAAAAAATCTGAAATTCACAGGACTTTACAACCAAATGATGAGCATGGAAAATTGCCATGTCTCGTTTAATTTGAACTTCCGGTTCTACCGGAAATGAATCGATTTTCGCTGTTTTACTGACAAACCGATACTTTTTTTTCTGTATCACCTTTCCGAATGAAAGAATATATTCATCCGAGTTGAGAATTTCATATATATAGGGCATTCCTTGCCAATGACATCAAAAAATTGTAAATATACCCAGATCGAATTAGACTGAATGTACTGTGAAAAATTGTTGTTTGTCAATATATAGGGCGATCCTTGCCAATGACAAGAAGAAATTGTAAGTGTATCCAGATCGAATTGGGATTAAACGCACTGTATGAAATTGTCGTTTGTCAATATATAGGGCATTTTTTTTTTATGTGAAATTTTTAATTTTCATCTTGTTTTTCGGGTTTTCATTACTTTTTTATACTTTTTCTTTCCCTGACAAACTCAAAATTTTTCTTTCTTTCTGATGAAAAGTTCTCCGAAAAAACTGGTTTTCCGGCTTGTTTTTTTTGTCTGTTTCTTCATTTTTTCTTACTTACGTAGAAGTGCAGCTATGTTCAGTAATTGTCCGAATATACAAGACTCGGGTGACGAGCTACCAGTTTCTGATATGTAAGGCCATAGGGGCATCACATGATCCCATTTTACTGCCAGTGTATACCTGAAATATAATTCCATTGATTGCATTGAGCGATTAAAACGACACGGATGACAAAAACGCAGTCACACCACACAAAATTCTTAGACAATCTAATAATAAATGAAAAAAATTCATAAAATTGAAAAAAACAAATGGTTTTCGAAGTGTTAAAAACGTTCTTTTTTTTTTTTTTTTTTTTTCAAATGACGTATAGTATCTTTCTTCTCTTCGGTTTTATAATCTTCTAAAAAATGCTAATTTTTTTTTGTTCGAAGTGTTTAAAAATTTGACAAATCCTTTTTATGCCCTGGACAGTATATCATGGGTGACATAGTTTACCTTTAGCTGACCATAACACTCATTGTTAAACCGGACACCAAGTAATATTAAATTCCGTGCTATTGTTCACCGGCGATAATCAACTCGCGTACATACATAGCTTAAAGCAAATGTTTAAAAATTATCGACTCATTAGACTGGCATGTGATATGTGTTGATTAAAAACTGAAAACATTAGAGTGTCACTAATTATGAATACCGAAACGTTTTTTTTTTTTTTTTTTTTTTTTTTTTTGAAATATGAAAAACTATATAACCGTGCAGTGTTCAAAAAAATAGATTAGCTTAATTTTTTTGGAACAGATTAACATTTTGAATTAGATTTATTCATCAATACTCACGTTATCACGAAGGTGACTGGGATCAATATGAACAGACTTAAAGGCAATGCGTGTAAGTATTCGTAGGCCATAATAAAGATGATGATGTTACTACTAGAAATGTTTAGATAAGATTAATTGGTCCACATCAATTTATGGATAACGAAACTTCATTCGAGTTGATAATATACGCATATACACGATATGCCTCCCTCGCTACGTGGCACTACGATAAATATATCACGTTTATAAATGACGATTTAAGAAATATTTTGGAAATTCCAAATTTAACATATTTTATTCCTCCTAATGTAGATAAAAACTTTCATATACGATAACGATGAACCAGAAATTACGAAATCAGTCAAATTTACGTAACTCAAAAAACTTGGCACTCGGTTAACTTAAATCATTATTAACGTTTATTAATTAGTCCCTAAGAATAGGAACAGTTAATTTTTTTAACCACTAATTATTTTCATTTTCATTTTTTATCTCGGTCATATTTGAATTTCGTATCTTTTGTTTTTTTTTAATTTTATTTATTATTAACGTCAGTTAGTTTCGATTGATATTAAAGTACGTATATAAATTCTCTGCGTCTTGATGGAGTGCTCTCGTTATACTGGGACTCCACACATAATATGTACTTGCAAAACAAGCCAATCAGCTATTACCAACACAATTATAAAATAATTAATGCAAGTATGTATGTATATACGTGTGTGGCAGTGAGCCATCGAACTTGTGAGACTTATTAAGCTGCGGTTGTATTAAACTCTAGTTTACAACGCACCTAATTACTCAGCGAATCTACAGCCTTCATTCAATATCTGAAAAAATCCCAGACCGCAGTATAACTTCTTATTAATTTGTCCATTCTGTATAATAAATAAGAAAAAAGAGTGCGTGTAACGTATTACGCACGCTAGAAGTGAAACTTAAGACTTAAGACTTAAGACTTAAGACTTAAGACTTAAGACTTAAGACTTAAGACTTAAGACTTAAGACTTAAGACTTAAGACTTGAGACTTAAGACTTAAGACTTAGGACTTACGACTTAAGACTTAAGACTTAAGACTCAAGACTCAAGACTCAAGACTCAAGACTTAAGACTTAAGACTTAAGACTTAAGACTCAAGACTTAAGACTTAAGGCTCAAGACTTAATTTAATTTTGTTCAAAATACGTTCGTCGAGGCGTCTTCGAGCTGATATAATCATTATGATTTATGTTATCGTATATTTATCGTATCGCTTTTTTCATTCGTCAAACTTAACAATATTCGAATGTTTTAAATAAATTTTTCCGAGTCAAGGACTAGATATGATATCAAGTCAAATAGTTTCGTGTTTTGTATACAAATGAGTCCAAGTTTTTTCTTGTTTTATGGATCATGAATGTCTGTCTGAATTAATACGTTTTATGCGATAATCTTTATCGTTTTAACTCAGAACCCAAATTTTATAAACCTGCAGGGTTATACCAGTTTATGATATTAAATTAACTAACTCAGAATTTTTGTTTATCAAAAACTGTGAAAATAATTTTTTTTTATTTTTTGATAAAAGACGATCGAAATGAGCTTAGAAAAATTTATTTTTCATCTATTACAGATAAATTTTACTGCACTTTTAATTAATTAATTCTTAATTATTAAAACTCTAAAATCAGCTTCTGAAAAATGGGTCAAAAGTTTTGTCAATATTCAGAAAATTTATAGTTTTAATTAATTAATTCTTATCTTGTATAAGATTACAGAGAACCAATTGATTATTAAGAAAACGTGACGTGAAATAGATTGGAATAAGATTAAAAAAAAAAAAAATAAAAAAATGTAAAAGGAAAAAATAAAGTAGGGACAGTTCAGAATTTTTTATTTCTTTATTTTTCCGAAATATTTTGGACGGTTAACGAGGTGAATGAGCGAAGCTTAGCACCAAGACTATAAATTTAGTGAGAATGAAAATTTCTTTCTGAAACGTGATGTAACGATTTGTTGGCTACTTATAGTCTGGTTATTCCACAATTAGGGAAAGAAGATAATATTCTTATCTAAAACGGAATGTACGCAGTGACGTTGACTGTATGTATAAAAGAAAAAAACTGTTTATGTTATCACACTTTTAAAAGAACAAAAAACAGTAAGTCGGTTATATATATTTCATGTTTTTCAATTTTTTTTTGAAATTCGATAGAAAAATTAATGCAGAATTTTAAAGACGTCAATTTTTAAATTTCCCAACTTGTGGAAAGACAATAATATTATTCAAAATCTATGAAAATCAAAATATTATTTTCTAAATTGCAATTTAATAATATTTATCAAAATTTATATCCTTAAAGAATTTTTAGGGTAAATTTTTTTGGAAATGGAATAAATAATGTGGTATCAAGAATTTTTCAAATCATGTTTTTATATCAACAACGATACAATATTACAATATAATATATACGGGGCGGTTCTTTTGGCTATGATTTACAATTAATTAATAATTTTCTTATTATTTTTTTCATTTTGTTCTTTTCTTTTATTTATTTATTTTTTTTTCTAGCAGTTTATAGTTAAATAGAATTTATTGTTTCGAGTATAGTATACCTATATATATGCGTATTCTCATATTATAACATCTTTTCAAAATTGAACTTTTTCTTTTACAGTAATAAATATTATATGGCAGCAACGGCAGTTTCGGTAAACGATTAAACTTTGCACTCTTAATTGTTATTTGAACGCTATTTCCATTTTTTCATTTTGATTTCCTCCTACTTCTTCTTCTTCTTCGTTTATTTATTCATTTATTTTTTTATTATTTTTTTTTTTTGTTTTCTAAATAATTTAAATTTTTGCTTTATAATTTTTATTTATTTTAGTTTTTTCTTTTTTTTATTTAAATCTGTTGTGTAATGGACGTTTTTTCGTTTTTTTTTTTCTTTTTTTTTCTATATATTTTTTCACTTTATATCTTCCAAATTATTATTGTACAATTCATTCTATCTGCATATATATATATATTTTTCTATACCCATATTACATACTTTATACTTTATTTAGAAAGAAGACAAAAAAATTATTCAAAAACAAAAAACAAACAAAGAAAATTAAAAATAATGTAGGTAATAAATAAAGTATAAAATATATTTTCAATCAAATTTTAAGTCACCTATATCATCATCATCGTCATCATCGTCGTCGTCGTCGTCATATTGAATTATATAATTAAGGTACGGTTTTTTCGATTTTAAATTGTCACAGGAGGATAGCTGTAGCCGAACTTTACAATGGCTGATAGTTAGTCAGTTTATTATGTATATATTATATGTATTTCCGGATAAAATCTAATCTGTATATATATACATCTAAAATAGTTCAATAAATAAATAGATACGTGTTATTATCAATATTAATTGTTATTACGTTGATAATATAAACTGCAGATAGTATAGAAAGTTAAAAGAATATATAATATGATATCGAACCTGATCAAATTTTCTAAAAACGATTTTCGATACGCCGTACGTAAAGTTCGATTTTACGCACGCTTCACGTGCATAAAATTCAACTTTCCGGACGTTGTGTTAAAAAACAAAGTCCAATACATGTGCGAAAGTTGATTCTTGACTCGTGTGATTGTTCTTCAAAAAGTCTCAAGTCTTAAGTCTTAAGCCTTAAGTCTTAAGTTTCACTTCACACTCGTCCGAGAATCAACATTTTCGCACTAGTATCGAAATATACTATTTCAAACGCCTGAAAACAATTTTTTTGTGTTACCCAGGCACGATTTTCGAGTTTTTCGTGCCTAAGAAGCGGGCGCAAAGTAACCGTTTTCCAACTAGTGGGCAAAAAAAAAAAAAAAAACAGACGTCAACGGGGCGCAAAGTATCCACAGCAGGCGTAAAAGTGACTTTTGAAAATTGATTATCATTTTTTAAAGAAATTATTTTGGATATGAGTAAATAATTGAAAAATTATGAATCGTTGATTATCGTTAACTTCTATAGTAGCTGCAGTTGAATTGTCAACATTTTTGTTTTATCGCTTAACCTCAATTAGCTACTTATCAAAGTTTTTTTTTTTCTATTTTTTTTTTTTTTTTTATTTATTTTAGTTTAATTTTTTCATTATATTTCTATTTCTGAATTATTTGTCTTATTATGGTAAATGCCACATCGGTCTGTAATTTATCCACATGGGCCACTATTTGGTTCCTTGGTTCCACGGCCCTGCGTCTACTTAACGTTTTAATTACAATAATTATTAATCATTTATCAATTTCATCGTAAGAATTTTTTTTTTTCTTTTTTCGTTTTATTCTATATATATTATACTAAGAATTGTTCTTCGTTTTATTCCGTTTTTTGTATCGCAAAAGGCGATTTAATGATAATAATTAGGTTCGAGTCTATATACCTATATCCAATAATAATTATTAATCACCAAAATTTGAAGACAAAAAAGAAAAATTGAAATTAAAAAAATATAGAAAAATTAGAAAAAAAAAACAAAAAATTATCTGTAACTGACAGATTTTTTTTTTTCTTGAAGTTACAGATATTCAAAAAATGTAAATCGTTTTTATGAATTTTTATCTTTATTCTTTCTTTAATAATTATTATCACGATTTTGTATTAATTTTTTTTTCCCTCTCGCGTTTTGTTACGAATAAAGAAAAAAAAAACAAAAAAATGAAAATAACAAAAATGATCACGGAAATTGCACGATTGGTATAAATCTGCAAGAATTTTTGTTAAACAAAATCACCACCTAAAATAGTTAAAAAAAATATCAAAAAAATTCGATGTTTAAAATAGACAAAAAGTTTCGTCATATCATCAGAGACAAAAAAATGTCATGACGGAGTGTTTCAAAAAATTTTTTAGATTTATAAAATCGTGCAACGACCTCAAATCATCGATAAAATTTTAATAAACTATCTTTAAAACGTCTTCATATTCGTTCTAAAAGTTGGATGAAAAAAAAAAAAAGAACTTATGATTATAATCAAAAATTTTTGTTTTCTTAATAAAATTTGAAAAAAAATTGTCGACTAAATAAATAAAAATAATTCATCGTTGTTACGGGGACGGAGCTCAATGCGAAAAATTGATGGCTAATTAAACAGTACCTATATGATGAGGAAAAAAAAAATGTAGGTACCTACGTGTTTAATTTCGTTTTTAATTTTTTTTTTTTTTTTTTCCTGTATCCTTCAATCCATCGTCGACCTTTGACCTGTGACATACGTAATATTACTATCAACATTTCTCTTCTATATAAGGGAACACCGTTATTACGAAGGCAACCATTATTCTTGAATTTGAACTCTAACAATACCGTCATTCATTCTCAATTTGCTATTATATATTCGAATATTATTGACTTATTATACACACACCGTTAAAATCCCCAGTCGAATTTAATTTATGTATATGTATGTATATATGTATATACCCTATATCTACCTACTTATTTATTTATTTATTTATTTATTCATGTATGTATGTACGTATATATGTATTTTCGTTACGAAAAAATTATATATTATATCCGCGATCATGAGTCCGAATTAAATACACGTTATTATATATTATGTATGTTGTATATATATAGTATATAGTATAGTAAAGTTTTAGTATATAGTATATAGGGTATCAAATGCCAAAGAACTATAAACGATTGTACATAAGAAAATATTTATTTTAGAAAAGATTTTGGTTTTGTAAATCGTATTTTCTAATTTTGGATTGATTTTTGTTTACAAGTCAAAATTCAAATCTTAAAATTGTATGAAAGTTAAAATTTCGAAAATTGAATATCTCACAAGAAATAATAAAAATAGTAAAAAAGTTTCCAGCCACTGTGGAGCTTGCGTCAAAATTTATATAATTAAATTTTTTTTGATAATAAAAATTGAGTGAGGGTTTCTTTGAATTGAATTTTGAACGTTTAAAAGCCAAAGACCAGATAAAAAATATAGCAAATTTTTATTTTTGGAACTTTTTCAATGCTCGTAACTACTACGTATATCAAAAGTAAAAAATCTACTATAATTAGTTAAAATAAAAAATATCATAATCAATCGTTTATTTAATTAGTATTTAATACCCCATATAATATATTGTATTATATGTATAGTATTTAATACGTATATATGTTATGTATATAATATAACTAATTAGGAAAAAAAAAAAAATATATGTGAACAGGTACCTTAATCTAATCAGACTAGTCCGAAATTATTTAAACTTTTAAAAACTACTAAATATATATAATACGCATATATTCGTAGATATTAATACCTAATCCCTCATTAACAAGGTGAATTATATTATATTATATTATGTGTGTATAAGCAAATCACAAGATTTCGTTTTTTTTTTTTTTTCTTTTTTTTTTATTCAAGTTTTTTAGTTTTTTTTTTTTCTTTTCTTTTCTTTTTTTGTTCTTTTTTTATTCTATTTCTTATCCCAGTCTCTTGAAACGTGATGGAGCTTTTTCTTTCGTCGAAAAAATAATATCGACTATCTATATCACCCTCACGGTATATTATTATTAATTATTATTATTATTATTATTATTATTATTGATTATTATTATTATTATTGATTATTATTAATGATTAATATTAATTATTATTAATTATTATTATTATTATTACCACCAGGATATAAATCTCAAAAAATGAAACCGGTGAGAAGCAATAACATATTTTCGAAATTTATTTAGACGCGAAGTTAAAAAGACAACAAAAAATTATTTTAATTTCAAGATGAAGGCAGATTTGTATTAAACATATAAAATTATAAATGTATGAAGTGATCTGCAGATTCAACGTGAAAAGAATTTCGGTATTGTAGAAAAAGTATGGAGCGAAAATTATCGGTGTAAATTGAAGATGAAAATTTTTTAATTTTCTTAATTTTTTACTACTACTTTTACTACTTTGTCATAAAGAAGAAGATGAAGAATAAAAACAAAAATATGACAAAAAAACAAAAAAACTGTATTAAGTAAAAAAATTCTTTTTTTCAAAAAGTTAGTAAAAGAATTAATGTCTTGCTTGGAAATCGTATTATACATATTAAAAATTCTTTGAACTAAATGTATATATATTGATGTTTAATTTATTTTCGAAACTTATTAATTTATGTCCGAAAAATTTGAAGAAAAAACAAAAAAATTGAATAACTTTATTACGATATAATCGAAGGTATTAAAATCACACGCTGAATTTTTCTCTCTCTCTCTCTCTCTCTCTCACACTCTCACAATTTCTATTTTCCATATAAATATTCAAATCAGAAATTTTTATACTTAAAATTATCAAATTGTATGTATTATATATATAATGTATTATATTTAAACTATATATGGTGTATATATATATATATATATATATATATAGTTACACGATTCCGCGAGATTGGCTAACTATGATTAAATAATTAATATATTATATATATATATATATTAATTATGTATAAATAAATGATAATAATAATATTGGTAAAGAAATATGTATAATTTTCATATAATAAATTAGAAATTTTTTAGCTTAAATCCATCAATTATTACAAAATTAAAGTCACGTAAAAAATTTGAGCTCTCTGAAATCTTGACCTTTTATAGCGAGCTTAGAGCTTCGAAACTTCACCAAGTTTCACCCCTTTCGTTCACGAGATATGCGACATTCAATTTTCATACTTTGACATACCTGAGGGAATTGAATGTAAATTTTTATCGCATCTTTGTCGCTAGAAAATAAAAATATGAAAAACTAGGTTTCATAAGTAAAAAATTCTCACCTTTTTAAATATATTTTTTATTTTCAAATTTCAAAGTACGAAAGGGGTAAAACTTGGCGAACTTTTTAATCTTAGAGGACACTATAAAAGTCAAAAATTTCAGGTAAATACAATTTTTTTATACGTCTCGTTAATTTGGTGATAGATAATTGATGGATCTACCCATATATGTAAATAGTTGTACCTATACCTAAATAAATTATACATATTATATATATATATATATATATATATATATATATATATATATATATATATATATATATATATATATATATATATATATATATATATATATATATATTTATATATATATATATATATATATATATATATATATATATATTTTCATATCTATATAATATACGGATATTACGTGCTGGCCTCGTCAATGACTGTTATAACGCGATTATTCGGAGGTGCAGTCATAAGTCGCCATTTAGGTTTGACCTCGTCCTCTTCCGGTGCGCCCTGGCTTCCTCCACCCTGACTTCCGGGCGCTGTACCCTTCGATCTAGCTAATGACCATCTTCGTCCTTTCCGGTCAAGTATTATCGGCATTTCCGCTATCAAATTATTCTCAAATTCTGATAACATTAAATAATTTTCAACCTTGTTACACGATGTTATACAATCACCGATGTAATCGAGATCGTCCAATAAATTATCCGGCAAATCCATATCCGCTATACCTTCTTCAGATATACAAGTCAACTCGGGCTTATCTCCGGCCAAAGTTTCGGCCACTTCTCCTAAAAAGAGGAAAATGAAAAAAACAAAAAAAATTGAATCCATTTTTTATTTTTTTATTTTTTGTATTTTTGTTTTTTTGGAAATATGAAAGAAATTTTTATTTCTACCTGGAGCAGGAGCGAGTTCAGCACCGAGCATTAGAGCAGCAGCAGCAGCGCCTGCAGCAACTCCTTCATTTTCTGGTTCTTGACTAAAAGAGAGTCTTCTTCTTTGAGGACAATTATCTGAGACACATAAATGTCGTGTACCATTAGCCCTTGTGTGTTTATGTCGTGATAAACTTCTCCTGTGAAGATCAATGAAGAACAGAGTAAAACTGCCAACTAGTACGCATGTTGAGCTGAAGTAGTAACCGGCTTTTCCACCACACCCGACGTTTATGTATCCTGAAATCATTAATAATAAGAATTTTGAACCTGTCAGAATGGCTAGGAACTCATGAATCACGATTAGGTCGATTGATCGTTCCAGGATTCGACAGTTATTGACTCGAACCAAGTTGAACAACTCTCATAAAAATTTACAGATCATCGATTCGGGAAATAACCACATTTTCGTAAAAACCATAATTACAAATTTTTCATAAATATTTAATAGAGTTTAAAAAAGAAAAAAGTCCATTTTCAAATATTATCATTATCACCAACCTGATATCGGGACACCGATTGCGATCGGAATAGCCTGAGAACATTGAACGAAACCCCATGTCCTTGCGAAATTTCTAGCCCTTACTCTTTCGTAAGTGTACATTTTTAAACTGTAGTGATAACCGCCGCAGAAAATTCCTGAAAAATAATAATAAGTACAAAAAAATGTTTCAAAAAAAGAATTTAAGCTTCTTTTGTAATTTTTATTTTTTTTTTTATGATCGTTACCGTAAATCCACGTGAACATAACGTAACCGTGATAATTTCCGTGGACTGCTGTCAAAGCTAAGATGCAAAGACCACACATGAAGACTGCTGCCTGAGTTAGATACTGTCTTGCTATTCTACACTCGACACTGTGATGAACGACTAAAAGTCCAAAAGCAACACATCCCAATGTCCAAGCGAGACCTAAGTAAGCCTGAAGAAGAACTACGGTGTCACCTAGACCTTCTTCTTCGGCTTGATGAGCCTGATAGAAAAATGATAATTATGGTAAAGTAGAGAAGAAGAATAAGTCGGGTATATAAAGGAAAAATTAATAGTAATGGTAAATAGGAGGTTGAAAGATGCTGATTTCACTTCTTTTCTTTTCTTTTCTTTTTTTTTTTTCTCTCTTTTCTCGGATTTTTACTATCCGCGTCTATTTTTTCGGGGGTATATAAGTATAGGTTATAGGGGATTGTGAATAACGACTTACCAGATAAAATATTGGGGTGTTAATGCCAAAGGCAGATATTCCAGTAGAAACGAGTAATATCCTAACCGTTTTACTCTTCAGTGTACTAAAGTCAAAGAACGGTGGTCTATCGTCGACTTTGTTCTTGTCTTTTATCTTACGTTTTTGATTTTTCAAATGGAGTATCGCTCTTCTTTGAGGATGGTATAGAGATGCGCTTCGATAAAATGTGCCAAGAATAAAAGTGAGGAAAACTACCCCAGTAACAGCCTGAAGTCCAAGTCGCCATCCTATTTTGCTGAAAATATATTTCGATTTGGTAAAAAATGAAAAATAAAAATGAAAAAGAAACAAAGAAGGGGAATTTCTTTTTGCTTCTGCAAGCCAGTTCGGTATTCGTCACGATCCTCTTATTCGTATACGAATGATAAAATGTCTACAAAACGGACGTATGTACGTACAGAGGCCAATAAAACGTGACACATTCCTTACTGCTCCATGTCTCAACGGGGAGGACCATTACTCAGATAGAATCTAGCAATTCGAAACGTACTTTGACATTAACGATAGGAAATTAACTTGATTTCTTATACGATATCCGCCTACAGTATCCTTTTATTAGCAGCTAGGTAAACGCGTGTAAAAAAAGAAGAAAAAAAAAGTAAGCTGTTTCTTATTTTTTTTTCGTTGGCAAAAGTGGCTTCCTTATAATCGCTATTAACCCCCGGATGTACGACGATATCTAAGACAACACTATTAAACTAAAATAGGTACACGATAAAGCTTATAAGCTTTCATTTGACCATTCGTTTCTTTACGGTTTTACTGCTATAAAAATCCTTTTGAGTTTAAGGCTTGAAAAGAAATTTCTTTCTTTCTTTTCTTTTTTCTTTTTTTTGTTTTTATGAGAGAGATGAGAGGAGAGGACCGAATAAAATAAATATGTGGTCTATAGAATCCGTTGACGTTTTTATAAGCGACATTCACATCAGCAATAAACTTTTGCCATACCATAAAAGGCTTAGGTTAGGTTGATAAACCTCGGGCTATGATCGTACCTGATAGCTCCTTTAATGAAGGCTGACATGACAGCTATGCCAAGACCACTTCCAGACACTATGAATATCTCGACGAATTCTCTTCTTCTTTTGAAGTACTGCGCCACCATAAGCGTACTGCAATCTCTAGTCATTCCGACACCGATGCCTGTGGAAGAAAGAAACGGAATCGATGAGTAAGAAAATAAGAAAAATCTTTGGTATTAAGAAATTTTTATTACGATAAATTTAACGCCTGTAGATTATTTACTTATAGGGTTTGTATCATCGTACCAATACCCTGTTTTCCCGATTTACTTTAGTCAGCCAATGTTTTCTGTTCGTCCTAATCCTTCACATTCAATATCCTCGATACGAGATTGCCTAGATCTTTCTTGGCCAGGGCTTTTCTCCTGTCTAAGAGTTACGGAGGATGACTGGGCTTGCCACGCAAAAGGATTGATGGGGCAGACCATTTCCATCAGAATAAACCCGGTTCAAAGATCATCCTATTCTCGTCTTACGTCAGAATTTCGGTATATACACTCACTCGACTGCCTACTTATTCGGACTTTTATCTACGTGTACATACATACCTGTATACTATATCTATATATGTATATACATGCCACGGTCAGGAATCTCTAACAATAACACAGCCAACCAACTTCCGGGTTTATTAAAGATTTTTTTATTATTCGGAAATCTGAAGTATCTCATGAGAATTTGAAGCCAATTTGTGTCCCAAAGAAATTTTCATATTATGTACATACATATAATTTTATTGCATAAGATTTTTGTGACAGAATCTAATAAAAGTTGGGATTCACTTAGGTACCATTGACTCTGAATTCGAGATCTAGTTAAATTTTGAAATGATGATGAGTCAAAAACGGTGATCACTCAAGTCGTTTTGACAGTTTCGAAAAAGCACGATGTTCATATATGATGAAGGTTTATTTTCTGGACCATTAAATACCCAGAAGTTTAATATCCGTGGATCAGTTCACCTGAATCCTTCTGATAACTTGATGAGTTCTGTTTTCTTTGTTTTTTTTTGTACTCTTTCCCACATGCAAAAATAAATCTCAACTTTCATTCGATTGTGTTTGAGAAATTTTCGGTGGACATACATCAGTCAATAAAATCGTGTGTGATAACAAATGGATCACGAGACAAGTGATAATTATTCACAAGCAATGATATCTCCTCAAACACGATATTATTAAATTATTAGTATGCAGAACTATCCTGGCAAATTACACCCAGTAGTATGGCCATGCTGTAAACTTGATTATACCCTGCAGGGAATGAGCTTTAATCAATATCCGGTAGAACTGTTAATGCGACTTTGTAACCCGTGGTGATAATTCAAAAGCGATAAAATTAGCTGATTAACTAAGTGTGCTAAAACCTTTGAGAAAAATTGCTTCACAGTAGAAACGAAAAGGAAAAAAGAAAAAAATTAGTAGACCGTGGAAATATCCTTTAGCAGAGTGGGACGTATGGAGAAAAAAATTCGTAGAGCTTGATTGATTTATTAACCAGTCTCTATGGGAGGAAGAGATCAACTGTACTTCGGATCATCACTATTCTGGGGGCCCGATATTACGATAGGATATGGTGTTGGGGAGGCTCGTAGCTAATTGGCTAAAGTGCCTTGGCCAGAGAGACAAATGGAAGATTAGACCTTTCAGGGTGGTAGAAAATAGGGAATGATTTAGACCGTATGAAAGTGGCACTAGACTATTTTTGTGGTTCTGGTAAATTTTGGTTAAGTATAAATTATTATCATCGCATAAAACGAATTCTGTCATTATTCAGATTTTACTTTTTTATTTATTTTTTTCTTAATGCTTGTGGGTTTCTATTCAATTTTGATAAAGATTTTCAGACAAATTTTTCATTCTTTTGTACATGTATATTTTTTTATTTATTTATTTATTTTTTTTTTATCTACTTACCAACGACTGTACCATAACTGAAGAAAAGTTGATGAAACTGTGAAGCAAAGGATGTGAAAAGGCAACCCAAGGCTGTCACAAGACCGCCAAGCACTGCTGTCACTCTGGTGCTTTTTCTCCGGCAGAAAGCTATTGTTACCGGTGACACTAGGAGAGCTACGCCCGTAGACATTGCTCCGAGCCATCCTGTGGAAAAATAAGAAAGAATCGTTTATTTGTATTGTTAAAATTCGACGGTTATATCATTGATTTAAGTTTTTTTTTTCTTTTTTTTTTTTTTTTTTTTTTGTTTTTTAACGATAGATAAATTTACACGAATTTAAAAATCAAATTTTCGCCATCGCCATTCACAACGGATGATAAACGAATCGCAAAGCTTTTGTAACAACTTTAACAATTTATCGACTACTATGCGTATTGGACGATAATTCATTTGTTAATTATTTAGCATTTGCGGTGGACGAAATGATTTAGATTTATCAGAATTAACACCAGTTTTAAATTTTCTTTGTAATTTTTCAATTATTTTACAAAACTGCTGTTTTCTTTTTTTTATTTTTTTTTTTTATCAAAATTTCGACTGATAACAATCAAAAACCGTTCATATATTATATCAAAAATTAAATTATCATTTTTAATAATTCGGAGTTTTAAATTCGTTGTTTCAATCGTGAATACAGAAATTCAAAAACAGGAATGAGTCATCTTTGAAAGACATAAAAATTAGAGGAAATTGGATTTAGAAGTGTTTATCGAAGTTTAATTTAGTCCACCTGTCAGTCCAACCTATCACCGCATTTCCTAGGCAAGAGAGAAAAAAAAAAAAAAAATACTTCGAACGTTGGTTTGATCGGAAAAAATAAGAATGTCTTTCCAAAAATAAAATCCCTCATCTATATCTACACGGAAATAATTCAACCGTTGAACACATTGAGGACTAAAAAATAAACGAAAAATTATGTTCAATCACAAAAAAAAAAAAAAAATTACGTCCAATTAGAAAGTGTGATAAAAAATTGTGAAATTCATTTATGAATTACGTTCTCATAGTTGTTTTTTATTTATTTATTTTTATTTCTTGTTCTCGACTCTGCACCACATTCAGACATGGTGATATGCAGTGCTGAAAGGTTGAATAAGCGGGTGTTGAATATTTTGCATTTGTTAAGAAGCCTGCACGTATGTACGTCCTCAGTAAGCAGGGATCGTGGAATATTTTAGTGTACCAAAACAGTGACCCAGTTCATCTGTTTCAGCTGGTTGAAAGAAAATTGTGAGTAAGAATTTTTCACAATATTAAACATGTATTAGATGTCAGAGTTACAGTTCGTTTCTTAATCCAAGTTTTACCCTAGTCCGTATCATCAGTGTTCTTATAATTGACGTATAAAAATCTTTCTCAAAGTGCTAAAGAAAAACAACCATCAATCAGAGAGCTTTGATCACTGATAGCTCCTCGCTGACCCAAAAGAAGACAGAAAACTAAAACGAAATCTTTTAGGTGATATAGAAACGGTTTGGCACCGTTGAACAACCGTCCGTCTAGCTCTTCAAACGTTTTATACACTCCAAGTCCCCTCTCGTTTTCCTACCCTTATTCCTATACTGATCTTTCGCACTTTTCTAGAGAAGGAAAGCGTTTACGACAGTTTCGGGAGAACATAAAAAGCTAAATAGTTCTCTTCTCTTCTCTTCTCCGAACTCTTACCCCAGGACAATCGAGTGATGAATTGGTTAGGAAATTACCCTCGAGAAGGAACAGGAACAGTAACATCAATGATACCACTTTCTGAACCAGAGAAATTTTTCTCATCAACATTAAGCTTTATAGTTGGACTTTTTCACTTCAGATTAACTTTATACATCGTCATTATGAGATGGAAGTTCGTTAGGTTCGAAACGGTGTTGTCTATGTAAAAATATGGAACTGGCTTTGTTTTTGCTCATTTGACATTTTTGGGGATTATCGGTTTTGTTCTTTTTTTTAGTCCTAACTCTTAAGTCTTTATTCTTAAGTCTTAAGTCTTAAGTCCTAAGTCCTAAGTCCTAAGTCTTAAATCTTAAGTCTTAAGTCTTAAGTCTTAAGTCTTAAGTCTTAAGTCTTAAGTCTTAAGTCTTAAGTCTTAAGTCTAAAGTCTAAAGTCTTAAGTTTAAAGTCTAAAGTCTTAAGTCTTAAGTTTCAATTCCTAAATGTTAAGTGAGAAGTTTTACTTCTAGCGTGGATAATACGCTACACATACACTTTTTGAGTCATTCTCTATCGAAAAGGAGAAGGTGTTTAAAAATTGACGAAGAATTAAAACTGTTGAGTATTATCGGTAATTTATTTTCCAAGTAATTTTCAATATAGTAACGCGGATTTATGAGAAGAATAAGAGGAGAGAAAAGAATCGCAAATCGTATATATAATTTGGATAGTAAATATCCACTGAGCCAATAAACGTAGTAGATTTAATTACCGGTTTTCTCGACCCAAATTAAATTCCCTCCGATCGTCATTGGCCCCTTAGCGGTATGCACGCCCATCGCAGTACGCCCAACGGCACGTAATAATTTGTAATCTCAACGAACAAAACGTACGATACCGAACCGTACGATCTGTCAAATAAATCGCTAAGGTATAATATAAAAACTCGAGTTATAAATGCCCCCGAGGTATTATGGCGACGTATATATTATGGTGAACATTTCCAATCATTCGTAACTAAAATTATATATTAAAATATCGTTTTGGGGAAATAAGCTTTAGCTATTTTATGGAAATTTTTTGAAAATTAACTTTAATTCAAAACGCAGAAATGGTGTTGAAAAAAATTTTCTATTGACTTAGATATTTCATAGTTTATTGGTTGGATTTTTAGACACAAAATTTGAAATTATTTTTGAGTGGAATATTTTTACAAATCTTACCCAAGATTGGTAACGAGAAAAAAAAATACAAAAAAAGAAAATCTTTCCGATGTATACCCAAGAGACTTGAGAAAAGAATAGACGAGTATGTATGTGCCTAATGAATGAATAGCCTCTCATCTGAAACAGCAGTCGTTCTTAACAGTTTAACTTACTCATTAGCGAAACGTTGTAGAAGTGGTATTTGTGTTTTCGTTGTAGAAAATTCACGGGGTATAAGAATATAAAAGGTAAATTAGTTTTTTTCCGGTATAGCTCGCCATTTCCGGGGAGTGTTTTTTACTTCTATTACTACCATTTCCTACGTAGGTACCATATACCTATAGTTATATGTAGTACCTATTCTCCTTACTTTTTTTTTTATTACTATTATTCTTCTTTTATTTTAGACCGTTTCTATTTTTGTTTTGGGGGTATATTTTTCCTTTTTTATTTTTTCATCCCACTTTCCATCACCCGCCTTTTGTTTTACGATGTCTGGACGTCTCGCGCTCTTCCAAGACATTTGAATATCTTTATACCCTAAAAAAAAGACCAAAAATGGAAGAAAAAAAAAAAATTAAAACAAAAAAAAAAAACTTGTCAAATGCCGCGAATTTGCGATTATTTCAATGGGAATGAGAATCGATTTCACCTTATACTGAAACCGATAAGATTCAATCGGCTATAAAATAATAAAAAAGCATCTAAAATACTTAAAATTTGATACCGAAAAATCCGGATGTCGTAAAAACTTTATTTCAAATTACAAATGGAAATTGTGCCTATATTTATTTTCACTAACTTCCGAAACCCCGAGACACCGGAAACATCATTTTTCTTCTTCTTCTCCTTCTTCTTTTCACCTTATTTTTTGAAAACTCGACGATTTCAAAGTTTGCAATTTATTAAACTTGCAATGCTTTATTTTATTTTTTTTTGTTTTTCTTTCCGTTTCAATTTTTTAACACAGATACGAATGAATTTAGACAAAAATATCTTTAAACGAATGAATTCTTTCCTCTTCTTCTTCTTCGCTATGAAATTTTACGATCTATATTATATCCACAGTTTAAAATTTACGGTTTTTAAATTGCCGATAATACAAGCAGGCTTTCCTCACGCGAGTGTAGTAAGTACGGTACATAAGATTCGAAATAGTTTTCATATCGCAAAACTACGAATATTGAAGTTGGAACATTATTAAAAACTTTTTTCATGCAAAGTTGAAATACAAAATTTATACACACATCGAAAACATATATGTATAGGTATTTAAACGTAAATTTTGAAAATTTTTAACGAGCCCAAATAGGAAGAAAAAAATAAATAAATAAAATTAGTACTTTTTCTAATTTTATTCATTTTCTTTTCTATTTTTTTTTTTTTTTTTTTTTAAATTTATTTTACTAATTAGGCACCGCAGGTGCTGATTGGATTTTCAATAAATCACTAAATGTTTCCTTTCACCTTTGCTATTGGCTATAATATAGAACCGCCCATCTTATAGTTTTATTTATAGACAAGATAGCATAAATTCTATATGTCTACAATTAGTGTATACATAAATTCACATACGTATATATATATATATATATATATATATATATATATATATATATATATATATATATATATATATATATATATATATATATATATATATATATATATATATATATATATATATTTATATGTATATACCTATATGCCTATAATATTTCGATTTTTTTTTCTTATCCTTTTTTGTTTTAATGATTTTTTTTCTAATTCTTATTCTTCTTTTTTTTTTTTTTTTCTATTTCACGTCTCGCGTAGACAAAGGCGGATAAAAATCCTATGAGAAAAATTAAGACCTAGGCTATAGATATATACATATGTATAAATTTTACATAGGTATATGTATACGTATACATACATGTAATAAAATTGTTTCGCAAACAAATGATCCGGGTTCATTAATAATAATAATAACAATAACAGAAATAATTATATTAATAATAAAAATGGGCGCAGCTGCAACTCCATAATTTCTTTTTTTTGTTTTTGAAATTCCCTTTTTTTTTTTTTGGCAATTGTTTCTCGTGCCTTGTGATATTAAAAAATTAAAAAGAAGAAACAATAAAGACAAAAAAAAAAAAAAAAAAAATGAACAGAATAGACGAATTAAAAATCCAAAAGTTACAAAAAACAAAAAAAAAAAACTAAAAGGAACCAACTGACATATCTCATAGAAAGAAAGAGGACAACCAAAAGTAACTGTGCGGGCAATTTCGTAAAACAATTGGGAAACAATTTATTTTTTGCTTACATAGCTGAGATCGGTTCTATGAATCGATTAAACGATCCTAGGTGATTGGCCTCGATTTATTTTATTGTTATATGCATACCTTATAATACATATACATAATATATATACCGTACCTATAATGTAATATTATTATTATATACCTACTTATATAAAAATCGGTTTATTAATCTACATTAAAAAAAATAAATAAAAATAAATTTATCATCAGGTTATCCTTTGGGCTATTTTTTTTTTTTTTGAGTTTCGATTCTTTCTTCATTAACGTCATTGAATATAATTAATAAATAATTATTTATGTATACATACATTTCCACAGCTTATTGTACACATATGTCGCTTTTTATCCCATAAGTTAATTATTTTACTTTTTTGGTTGGTTCAATTATACAATTAAATTTTTCTTTTTTTTTTTTTCTTTTATTATCATATTTATCTCAGGTCTTAACCAGTTTTACACTTTTATATAATTATATCTACTTGTCAGTAATTTTTGGTATATATATGTATATATAATAACGTATAATATACGCGTGTCATATTTCGCCAGGTTATTAAGTTTCTCGATAACGAGATCCTGAAATATATTATTAAAACCCTTAAGAACCTGTCGACGGGAATATAAAGTCAAAAACGGTTACAAAAATCGAATAAAATAAAAAAGAAAAAAATTATTGTATAAAATGAGAATACAGAAAATCGAACGAAAAGTTAGACTGTGTCAAAAAAACCAACTACATTTTTTTTTCTTTTAAATTATATCGTCAATATTGTTCAAGATGACGGAAAAAAAATCCTCTCAAAATTTGAGCTCTTTATAATATTAATTTTAGAAGATGCATTATCCCGAATTTCTATTTCATTTAACATGAGAAAACGATTCTTTGCTTCTTTTGAATTTCATAACTCACTAAAGGATTAGCGTACTGGAATGACTGATACATATTCTTGTAGAAAATGAATTTCTTAACAAAAAAAGCATCTTATCGTTTTTCGATAAACCTACTAGTTCAAAAGTTATTCAAGATCAAATTTGAATTTACATGATACAATAACTTTCGAACCAGTAGTTTTATCGAAAAATAACAAAACTTCTTTTTTGTAGAACAATTCATTCTCTACAAGAATATGTATTGGTTATCCCAGTACGCTAATCCGTTGGTAAGTTATAAAATTCAAAAGAAGTAAAAAATCGTTTTCTCATATTAAATGAATGTGAAATAGAAAATCACGATGATGCACATCTTGATATTAATATTAAGATCTCAAATTTTGATAGGATTTTTTTTCTGTCATTTTGAACATTATTTTAGAAGTAAAAAAATCAGTCCATCTTTTTGATGCAGTCTATTAAATACAGGTATAATATTATATGTGACTGTATACGCGATCGCGGTGTATTCATGGAATATCAAACAGCTTCCGTTCAACCGATCTCTCGTGTATATATATATTGATCTACTTTATATCGTGGAGTTACCAATCTCGATTGGTTTATTATTCACTTAGGCACTTATAACAGGTCTGCCCGTATAATCCCATTACTGGAACACTTTATTATAAGTACCCATACCTCTGTCTATATTATATCTATATATATATATAGTATATATATATATATCCAGTTCATCGCCTTGAGCCGTTATTTAAATATATTCAACTCAAATTCCTTGGCAGGGTGATTTTCAACGTCGATTTTTATGTTTCTTGTTCAAAAGAAGAAAAACAAAAAAAAAAAAAAACAATAAAAAATCGAAATAAAATTTCTGCACATCAAAGTTTGAGGAGATAATTTCAAGTCCTTTTATAGTTAAATTGAAAAAAAATCTGTGATTATAAAATCACACGTCTCTTTCAATTTTTTTTTTTCTGTTTTTTTTTTTCTGACTACTAAAATCCTGGAGAATGGAATAAAAAAAGAAGAAACTTATTAGGGAGATAATTCGCAGTTGCAATTGCAGAGGATTGGGAAGGCGATCGCATGCACGGTTAGGTCCATAAACCGTTCGGTGGTTTATTCCAAAACTGGTTCGGTCATTAAAATGTACTAACTCGAAAGCATTGCGGAAGACATTGGTTAAAATTACGGCTGACCCTAAGGCGTAGAGATTTATATCACGGTTTTAAATATATTTTATTACGTTATCATACAATCAGCTTTTAAATTTGACTCTTAAAGTTTTGACAAATTTTCTTTAAAATTCACCGCCTTGTAGGCACTCAATCTACTTATTCAAATGATCCACAAAATTTAGGATGATGATCATCATGACGAATATCAAAGACTAGTTGAAAATTCTTACAAAAATATCCTTTTCAAATTCCAAAGATATTTAATCACAAAGCGAATCAAAATATCTGTCTAAAATAAATAATAAAGAAAATGATTGCAATTTTGAAATCCGGATTTTATAAACGAAAATTAAATCTAAACGATGCCATTTGGTCCAGGACGGTTTCTGCTCGCCAGAGGCAACCCAATTCTTTCCTCTTCATTGAGCGACAGCTGTCTTACGTTAGTACGACAATCTTTTTCCCTGAAACTTACAACGGGATAATAGAACAAGAAAAAGATTCTTCTTTCTTTTATTTTAGTTATTTTCAAGATTTTTGATACTTTTATTTATCTCGTTTATATCGTACCCGGACTCAAAGTGTCTAAAACCTTGACGCTTATACTGATTGAGAAAATTTTTTTTGATTGTGTACAGAAGGTAATGAAAATGTACCTACTCGTATATTTTGAGAATATTTTTAAATCTCGAAGTTTTCGATCACAAGAAAATATTTAAAATATTTTTTTGGTAGTAGATTAAATTTTGAATGAAACTTTTTTGGGATCTCAGATCTCAAGGACTTCGTTTATACGTAATTTGCCTTTTTTCGTTAATAAAATTACGTCAGATAAAAGAATTCGTATTAAGAAATAATTGAGATTCAAAGATTAATTTCCAACTGTTAGAAAAAAAAATTTTAATTAATAATATTCGAGTCATCATTTACTCCCTCAGTTTTTGGGAGTTTAATTAATTCAATACTCGCGTTTATTCAGACATACGAAATGCGGTGAAGATTTGTGGGGAGCTACAGCTCTTCCATCAATCAACGATTTACTTACTATAAACTCTGACAATGAGTTAGATGATATATTTGCGTTATTATCATGATAAACAAAAGGCCTTTAAATCGTGATGTGAAAATTTTGGTTATTAACCCCTTTCACAGTCTGAATGATAATTAATTCCATCAGACAAGCGTTTGATAATTAAAATTTCACTACAGAAAGATAGAATTTGTATAAAACATATATCGAAAATCAAAAACCAAGAATTTGTAGCTCATCCCTAAAATTTAATATTTTATTGTATCAAATACTATTTTGTTGTTGTTTTTTATATTCTTTTTTATTTCGTCCTTCTATAGTTTATCTTCTTCTTCTTCTTCTTCTTTTTCTCATCTGATGCGGATTTGTCGATAGTAAAACTTCCCCCTGTAGGATAGGTACACCACCTCGCCTTTAGAGGGTAAGCGAAAGTGAACGCGTTACGGGAAACGACTCTTGGAGTCAACAACCCCAGACAAGTTTGAACACCGACAGTCCAACCCGAAGTCAAGAAAAGCTCGTTTCGTTGAGCTTCACTTTCCCCGGGTAGACAATGCATGGATAGAGTTTCGGTATGGCTGCAGGGGGATAAAACAGACAGATCTGCATCTACTAGTCACATACAGGTACACGATAATCCAATTCTCTATAACTGCCGGACGATTTAGTTAACAAAAATAAAAAAAAAAGTAGGACCGAAATAAAACCCCAAAGAAATCGGGTTGAGTCTCAGCTTTTAGAGATTAAGGTTTGTAAATGGTGGAAAAAAATAAATAAAATTATATACCGAATACTGCACAATGGGCCTAATGTAACGAATTCAGAAAAATTCAGGGTGAACAGACGAAGCGTTGGATAGGGGGGGGTTTATTTTTTTCTTTCATCTCAGGCGATATTTTTCTCTTCCAAAAAACTGGTATAAGTATATAACTTATCGAATGATTTATTATCATCTTTTTTCCTCTTCTCAAACCGTATCATACCCAACCAACTAGAGTATTAGCAATGTTAATAGTTCGGGGTGTATGTGCAGGGTCCAGAGTGGTGGGTATAACAACGACAAGCCCCATCGTCTACGACACTTTCGAAAATTACGAAACTTGCCCTTTGATCTTTTCGTTTTTCATCATTCTTTTTTCTTCCATTTTTTTATGGCGTTTTTTTTTTTTTCTTTTATTTCTCTTAGTCCCACGGGAGTTATCGATAAATAATTCCGAATTCTTCGTATGTATATTAGTTAAGAAAAAAATTGAAAAACTTCTGCAATTCAATTTACTCTGATTTTATGAAAGAGCAGCAACGCCTATAGCCATGTTTACAAATTCGATTGTACTTCCATTCAAAAGATTCCGTACTCAATAATTATGACAAAATTTTGACAGTATAAATTATTTACAAATCAAATAAACGATAAGAGATTCTATTTTTTTTTTTTTTAAATATCTTCACAATTACTCATACACTGTAATAGTATACACAATATTTTTTGTTCAATATTTTCACTGAAAGTTTGCTTCAGAAAAACCAGTGGAAAGTAGTTTTATTTTCTGCCCTAGTACGGTAAAGTGTTACTTTCCACCCTAGAGCTCACTTTACCGAACTAGAGCGGAAAAGAGCTATTTTTCTCCCAGTTTACATGCACGTAATAGCTTACTTTCAGTGTGCAGGTAGGACAGATAGTATTTTACGCACCTAGGGAGGGAAAGTAGGCTATTCCAAACTTTATTCCTACAGTAAAAATAATTTTTCGATATTGTAACTGATGTGGTGATTCTACGTATAGCTGCTGGCAATATAAACGATACAGATTTGGCTATTGGAATTCCTAATTTGATATTACAGTAACACTGCAGCTGTATGGGAAATAGAAAACTGTTATTATAATAGTTATTCAAAGTTGATTAAGTCCAAAAAAATTACATTTTGTATAAGCAACCGCAGCAGAATTTAGAAGAACGATCTCATGCCGATGCGTGGCGTGCGTTTATAATGCGTCCATCCTCTACGTAGGTATGATAGGATAGATATCTACTTGCGTACTACCGGGACTATAACGACTTTATAATTCGTGGTTTATCGCCAGGAAGAGATATATTAAGCCCCGATCATATAGGCGAAGGTATATGTATATGTATATGTGTATATGTATTAGAGAAGGAAAAAAAAAATTAAGAATAATTTATACCCTCGCCGTATAAACTGCCGCAAGATTCTTTCTATATAACGTTAACAAATTTATAATTCAAAATTCGAATATACAAAAAAAAAAAAAAATTGTTTGAAAAGTTCGAATGTGGTTAAAAATTTTTTACAATTCATTCAATTATTTTCACCAGTCCTCCGATTTCAAATTTGAACATTGAAATACTTGAAATATTCTGTAATTAAAATTATTCGAAAAAAAAAAGAGAATCCGAAAGGGAGAATGTAGTCTATAAGCATCAAATGAAATTCGATCAAGTCGTTCGACGTGTCTAGCGAGTTCATAGAGGTATTTGATTTTTATACAGAAAAATGTTCATCCATAGGAATGAAACTAGACAAAACGAGGACGTAACACGAAAGACACACCCCGTTCACGTCTGATAGTCCATTTCTATACGGATATTGGCCTTTTTCTATCTTCCTTATTCCTCTTCCTTAACCCATTCATATCTTCGTCAGCGACGGTTTTCCGGTTAGTGCTGCAGGGATGGTTAAGCCAAATACATACATGTATATATATATCTGTACATATATATACATACATACGTATACCTATGTATATACATAGAAAATTTTCTACTACCCAATCTTCTATGTTTATATATACGATTTTTATCGCGTTTACATACATATGTAACGTCTATTGGTGGAGGGTATAACCGTTTTTCTGGAAACTGGCCAAAAATATTGTCGAACCAAGGTTATTCCTTACCCACGCGATTACGATGAACCCAGAAGAAGCTCAGATTTTACTTTCGATTATTATACACGATCATATGTTACTGTATCCACGTAAATTTTTCGCCTTTTCGTTTTATCGGGTCATCATCGCCTTCATATGTACACTTTGAATTAGTATATTGTGTATTAAGGGTGGAAAGTAGTCGATTACTGACTTTGTACAATACCTGCACCGAAAGTTTGCTTTGGAATGGATGTAAAAACGAACGAAAAGTAGTTTTGTTTACCGCTCTAGTACGATAAAGTGCTACTTTCTACCCTAGAGCTCACTTTACCGTACTAGAGCGGAAAAAAGCTAATTTCCGTCCACCTTACGTGCACTTAATAGCATTCTTCCTGTGCAGGTAAGACAAAAAAAAATTTACTACCTAAATGTTATTCTGTCATTAGATATTGAGGTCGATTAAAAAAATTCTTTTTTTTTTTTCTTTTCTTATTCAATTAATTGGAAGGACAGATGATGTGTTCGTGATCTGTAATATCTCTTCAGCTACTACTAACTAGTTCATGGTTTTGGATATGACTGAATAACAGTTTGATGTAATTCTAATGGAAGTGACGAGTTAATTAATGGTGGAGGTTATATTTTTTTGTTATAGATTGTGTTTGAACTGGGGAACGTTTTTTTTTTCTATATCTACTTCAATATCCAAGAGTGTATTGTAGTTATATGATAATGGGTAGATGTATGTTGAATCGCTGCGAGGCAGGTCTGTAGATATAAAAAGTTAATCTGGTTGAGACTTCCTATGTCGTTTCTCACGTACATTAGTATGTGTAAATAAATATGTATGTGTATAATATATATTTGTGAATACTGTACATAGAGGTAATAGGGTATTTGAAATGAGAACTAATATGCCGTTTGAAAAGGACTACTTTTTATAAAGAATATAAAAAGAAGAGAAGATATGAAGAGACGGATAGAAAAATGGTTTAGTGATGTTTGATTCGCAGATGAAAAGAAAAGAATAGAAAAAAAAAAACGAAAAAATAAAGGAGGAAGAATATATAAGAGAAGATTACTTTCCAATTCCAAAAGCAAAGAATACAATAAAAAAAAAAAAAGAAAAAAAAAAACAAATAGGCAAACAATCTCAAGCGGTATTTGTACAACTTATATAGACATTTAGTTTTTGCTTCTCAACATATTGTATATCTACTTAGACACGAAATCGTTTTATATACTTTTTATTTCCGAGTTTCATAAACCGTCAATTATTATAATAAAGAATATTATTCTATTGACTCAGTTTTTTTTTATAAACGATTGCCAGTACTTTGAGACATGATTCAAAAATTATTTTCGTTGTCGTATCGTTGATGAAAATTTTATCAAATTTGAAAATAATATTCTACATCGATATGAATTTGTGGCAAATCGATTATAGTAAATGAATTTATTTTTTGGATAAGACAATTTTTGATTTTAAATAATTTTTTGTCGTAAACGTTGAGACGAAAAATTTGTCACGTCTTCACGACAGTCGAAGATTGATCTTATCTCCATGTATTATTGGTTTACCTTGAAACGATTTTAGTTTAGAATATTTACTTCAATTTTCAAAAAGTTTCGATGATCGATGCGATCTGTACTCTAAATAACCAGTTTTTTTAGGGCTAGGTTGAAGTTCTGAATTTTATAAATTTAGAACGATCAAAATTGATTTTGAATTTTCAAAAACGTCAAAGTACCGAATATTAAAATTTGTAAAGATGGAAAGTCAGGGAGTTATAAAAACTCGGAAGGTCGAAAACTCCGAAATTTTGAACGTTAGGTGTTTTTTGATTTTAAATTATTTAAATCAAAATTATGCAGACTTTCGGCGAAAAATTATCTTTTCTAAAAACTGTGACCCGATGGTATTAAAATTCGTAATTTCAACCCTTCAGGCCTTTAAAAAATTCTGAACTTTCTTCATCATAAAATCTGTAATAATTTTCACCCAAGTTTCAAAATGCGATTAATCGGGTGTGAAAAATCTGAATAAATGAAATATTTCTTCGAAGTGTGCCAATAATTTTTTTTTTGTTTTTTTTTCCGTGTCTGTCTATCTGCTTGAATTTTTATTATTGACCTTTGACATAAAATTGAGAAAAAAGTAATCTTTCATAACGACAAAATTGATGTGTAATTAATTTTTATTCGAATATTTGGGGACTTTAATGTATCGAGAATCGAGTTGCTTGTAGAGTGGGTAGTTTTAGGAGGATGAGAAACTTGATCCCTCAGCATAATAAAAACTAACTACACCCATCTATCTATATCCACCTCTCTAGTTCCCTCGCAAAGTTTTCGAGACGAGGGTCCAGAGGATATAGAGATAGAAATAGAGAGGGAAAAAGGTATAAAGAGAGAGAGAAGATTTTCGAACGAGCTGGGGATGGGATAGACGAGACATCGTCGATTTCGGAACCCCTACGACGCGTCCGGGTCGACGACCAGGGTGACGCTTTTATCAACGAATCTTCACCCTCCCCAAAAAGGATTATTCAGATCTGAAAAAGTACTTTACTGAAACTCGACTATCGAATTGTCTTTTATTTCCGATATTCAAAGATTGATAAAAATATTTTTTCACACGAAGTATAAAACCGAATATACAATATTGCCACTCACCCTTATAAATCCATCGACACGTATGTACGTCTGTAATAAAAATCTCTACTTCTTTTTACTCTTCTAAGTTTTTAATTGATCACTTTTCCGGATCGTCATTAATTAGGAAAAAGTTTAGAGCAAAAATAAGCGAAAAATAATGATTTTACTTTTATAAATTAATAGGAATAGGGGAATCGATGTATCAAGTAGTATTGGTCCCTACGTCATGTCAATCGAGGGAAGAAAAAAAGGGAAGAAAATAAGATAAAAACAAAATATAAAGAAAAGTCAGTGTAGACGATAAAAAAGGGGTAATCGGGTACCACGCACCGGAGAACTTTAGGACAATTTTATTCATCGGATTAGAAATTGATGGTTAAACTTTCGCTTATTCACACCCTATAATCCCCCTTCAGGTTTGATATATACATATATATATATATATATATGTATATTCGTATAACCTATAGTTTTCCCTCTAGCCAATATAGTTCCATAGCCAATTTAGTTCTCTCGGGAAATACACGTGCGGGCCGGTTGGGATTCTAGATTTCCGCGGACTCCTCGAGGATAGGTTTAAGGTAATGCAGAGGACCGCGACTGCGGCAGCTTCCGGTTTAAGATATAAAAATGCAAATATGAAGATTTTTCGAAATACGTTTGAGAAAATAACAACAACAACAGCAAAAAGTTGAAAAATAAATATAAGAAAGGGTCATTTTTATTCATAAACAGCCTGCGGTTGATACCGTTTTATTATTTCTTTCTCCTTTTTTGTTTTTTTTTTTTTCTTACCCCAAAGGGATTTTTTCTGTTTTTTTTTTTTTTTCTATACTCGTGTGTCAAACGGAACGATGTTTATCTCGGGAAGGTTCAATTTCGAAAGTTTTTAAGTTATAAACTTCTCGCCAAAAAGCTTCGTTCGTTTGTTTATGACTTTACGGTATAATATTATCCTGCAGCTATAGTATGAAAAAAAATTCTATTATTTTTCTTAACCTCTGATCCTGTAGAAAAGAAAGAGGAATGAACCTGCACACTGCGTTATAATCCGAGGATGAATCTTGTTGTTCGAAAACTTCTCGCTGATCAATTCCCGTTTATTTTACGTATACTGTATATATATATATACAGGTATACATACCCATGTACTATAGATACACTAACAGTTTTTAAAGAATCGACAAACTTCATCGATATTCAATTAATCAGCACGTGTACCAATCTGCAGCAAAAATATTACTTAAAAATACTTCCTGCCACGATCACCCACCCACTGCACAGCACAGCACTGCACAATTTTTTACTTTCCATTACCTAAGATGATATAAGAAAAGTATTGGTTTTAGTCGAAAAGTGACTTTTGCTAATTTCAACGAATCTTTACGTTCTCGATCCTCTAGAATCCGAAAAATAGGTTTTTAGAAAGATGTCGGTCTGTCTGTCGGCCTGTTCGACAAACTCACGCGGTGCTCTCGGAAACGGCTCGATGAAAAAATCTGAAATTCACAGGACTTTACAACCAAATGATGGGCATGAAAAGTTGCCATGTCTCGTTTAATTTGAACTTCCGGTTCTACCGGAAATGAATCGATTTTTGCTGTTTTACTGACGAACCTATACTTTTTTCTCTGTATTACATTTCTGAATGAAAGAATATATTCTTCCGAGTTGAGAATTTCATATATATAGGGCATTCCTTGCCAATGAGACCGAAAAAATTGTAAATATACCCAGATCGAATTAGAATGAATGCACTGTATAAAATTGTTGTTTGTCAATATATAGGACGTTCCTTGCCAATGATAAGAAGAAATTTTAAATATACCCAGATCGAATTGGGATGAAATGAACTGTATGAAATTCTTGTTTGTCAATATATAGGGCATTTCTTTTTTTAATAAAATTTTCAATTTCAATCTTTTTTTTTCATGTTTCATTACTTTTTTTATGCTATTTCCCACCCTAACAAATCTATACTTTTTTTTCTTTTTGATCAAAAGTACCCCTAAAAACTATTTTTCCTCCTTGTTTTTCTTATTTCAACAACTAAAACGCATCTAGCTAACAATTTCAGATAGATTTAAAGTTCAAGTTAACCGCACTTACGTTTATATCGATTCAAAGTTAAACTTTCGATAAATACTTACGCGAAATATGTCGATTTCTCGATATTCCAGATAAAATATGTTAATATGTGCAATAGTTCGTTTTATCGTTGCAGTATTCCGGATAATTGACGTACAGATAAAAAATTTCTTTTTTTTTTTGGCCATTTGTTATATAACCGCTTCGTCTCTATAAATCGGGACAAATTTATACGGTTTATATAATCTAAGCCTGCAGTTATTCTCGGTATAAGTTGACAAGATCGACTGCATTCGTTAATGTAACAGCGTTAATCGATATATACGCCTGTATCATTTTATCGTCGGTTTTGAGTAGAAAAAAAAAAAAAAAAAAAAAAAAAACGAAAGAAAATGGACAAAACAAAAAATTAAAAATTAAAAAATGAATAAATAATTCTTCATGGGTCATGAGAATATAAAGAACTGGATTTTGGGTGAAACAAAAGAAAACCCCTTAGGGTATAAAATATTGCAACTTTTTTCCTTCTTTTTTTTTCCATGGATTTAGAAATTTTTTTTTTTCTTTTCTTTTTTCTTGTCTTCGAGTGAAACAAAAGACAAGATTTCTAACAGTAGCAACATTTTATACCACCTTGTCCGGTTTTATACCACTTTTGTATTATTATTTTAATTTAAATATCCGCAACCTCTTGTATAACCGCGATATTAATATTTCGCAGATTTAACTGCGAGTTAAGTACACGAGCTTATAAAAGTCTCGAAGTGATTTATCAAGTCTTTTTCATTCGCTGTTTGAGGTGGTTGAAATTCCTCTTTCCTCAAAAAAGAAGAAGAAATAAAAAAAAAAGACAAAAAAAAATAAAAAAAATTGAAGAAAAATTTTTCACTTATGTTAAATATTTTTCAAAATTATACAATAGATAAACTGTAGATAACTAGATTAACAAAATATCTATAAGATTATGATGATATTATATATCATCGTTGTATCATTCCTCGCGTGAATAAAAATCGATATAATCAAGAAAGTCAGATCCTATATCCTAATAAAGAAAATTCTTAAGATTATAATAATTGCTTGAAGCGATTATACCTGTATAAACCTATAGTCGTAAATAACGACGACTAGACGGTCTTCGAAGAGTAGATAGTCTTGTAATTAGGCGCACCGTGATTACGTAGGTACCTACATACCTACGTAGCTTATACATACATCTCTTGCGTGTTTCAGGTTTAAGAAAGTGTTTCAATATTCGAATATATAAACAGTTTTTTTTATATACATATAATGCAGTATATGAGAATTAATTAAAAATTGATTTTTACGTTGTTCGAAAGGATTTACCGATTTTTCTTTTCCATTTTTTTTAATTATTTTTTCTTCTTTTTATTTTTTATACAGATCAATTATTCACCCGGTATAAGAAACTGCGTTTTAAAATTCTTCCCACTAACCATATTTGGAATTAATAAATTTCACACACGCGTTAAGAAAATCGATTGCATTCTTCAGTCTCTTTTTTTTCTGGGTTCGAATTATTCTTTACTTTACGATTTTCGTTAGAATGGGGCATATAATTAACGCTACCATATACTATTGCCCGAAAAAATAGAAGACCGAGTTGAAATTCCGAATTTTAAATCTTTCGAACGGTAAAAATTCCCAATTTTAATATTAAAAAATCACAGTCTTTTAAAAAGGTATTTCGATCTATAAATACCAATTTTAATATTCTGAACTTTGACGTTTTTCAAAACTCACGAACCTTCTAAAAACAAATTCGCAATTTTGACCGTTCGGGATTTTAAAAATTCTCAACTTTAACCCAGCACCCAATTTTTATTCTGCGCCTAATTTCTGATCTCTGTTCCTACTAAACGGGCTCCCAAAATCTCACTAAAAATTTTTTTGATTTATGACGCGCTCTTTTTCGTGAATTATAATAACACAATTCTGACGTACTGGTCTTCAAACGTTGTACAATATAAATCCATGCAATTTTTCGCAATGATATAAAACTGCCAATAATTTCAAAAATTTATTTTTCACAGAATCTCATTGAATGTTTGAAAAAAGGTAATTATTTATTTTTTTTTATTAATTATTTTTAAACGTGATAATTGACTGTATTCATCCCCCTATCGTATTCAACTTTATTGAATTAAAAAAACGCCTAATTTTTTATTTATTTATTTATTTTTTTTTTGCCTACTTTTCAGGATAATAACGTACCTACGTTGACGAGGGGTTGTCGATACTTTCTCATCCCTTCGGTCAACCAGATTCCAATAGCACCGTGAATTCCTGCACCAAGAACGTGAACTAGAACTCCTGTAACAACCACCACCCATCCCCAACCACTTTCGGGATAGTAATGTTGTTTGATGGTGCACTGGGCGATATACCTAAAGATTAGGAATTCGGATACATCTTGAATAAAAAAAATAAAAAAAAAAAAATACAAAAATTTCTTTTCCTGTCTATTTTCCACTTTATTCAAAAAAAAATTGAAAAATAAAAAACAGTCAGCAATATACAATTTTCTATTCTTGTTTAATTTCCGATTTTTTTTCTGTTATTAGAAATCGAGAATAAAGAAAAAATAAAAAATAAAGACAATCGTCAAAATGTATTTCTGCAGAAATTTTGGGTTTGAAAAATAATATAAATAAAAAAATTAACAATAATTTATATACATATATGTATATACTCTTTTTCACACTCAATTAGTCGGGGGATTATATCAACTGTTACATCAGTTTACCTCGGATCGTGGTTTTCGTAATCGCGTTTACGATCGTTCCGTACGACGCAAACTTCCCCGTCAAATTCTCCAGAGCAAGAAGGCTCCCCTAATTCCCCCGAGGTTGCGAGACCGCTATCCTCGCAAGGATTCGCCAGGGTTAAACGCCGCTCAGAAAGCATGATATCTTTTTTTTTTAATTTCTTTTATTAATTTTAATGTAATTATTATTATTATTTTTGAATATTTATTAATTTTTTTTTTTTTGAATCATATCATTTTTTGATTATTTATTTATTCATTTATTTAATTAGTTATTTAATAGTTTCATCACGAAATGTAAAACCAAACCCCTTCATATTGTATTAAAATTTTCTGTACTTTTATGATCGGAATTAAAAACGTTATTTTATTCAAGAAAAAAAAATTCCAAGTTGAAAATGAAATAAAATAAACAAAAATAGAATATGAAATTTGGTTTTAATTTTTTCAATGTTCATTTTGTATTTTTATTGATTTATTTTTTATTTTGTTTGTTAATTTTAACTTTTTTCTAATAATTGTTCATTTATATTTTTTAATTATACGATTTTCAGGTATCTGTGAATTATTTATTCATCAAAGAAAAATCTAATGAAAGGAAGAATTGAATTTGAGGACAAAAAAATGTATAGAAAGTAAAGAAGTAGATTGATCAATCTATCAATTAATTAATGAAAGAATTAAACTGTTTTATTAATTCAGTAGAAATGGATGCCGAGGGTCAGACACGTGAAATGAAAAAAAAAATTCTAACAGTAATCAATAGATAAATAAAAAACGGTAATTAAAAAATTTAAACAAACATATGACAGAGATAATTGAAGAGTATATGTACGTACATACATTTTATATTACCTACCTACTGTATACATATATATATATATATACGAAAAAGAGTTATTCTAATGAAAGAGACAAGCTGACGTTTAAAGTCTTGAACTTTAAACTGTGAAGGAAGAATTAGAGACGCGGTATTAAAGAGATCCAAAATTTTCTCAATTACGACAAAAAGGTCAACTAAGTATACAAGTTGAATAAATTTTTGCAATTATTTCTTTTTCTATTTTTTACCTGTTTTTATTTTTTTCTTTTTCTTTTCTTGGATAGCCCCAAGTGGTTTTTAGGATGTAAGCCTTTTTTTTATATATTCTTCAATAAACTATTCACATATATATATGTACGTATATACATATCAGTATATACAAATATACGAATATAAGTAGGTACATACATATAAGTTTAATAAATTTTATTATGGCTATTAAAATCCCCTGGCATTACGCGGAGTTTAAATTGGCATAGCTAATCGAATGAATACTTAGCAAGAATGAAAAAAAAAACTCTATAAAAATTAATAATAATAATAATAATAGAATAATTATAATAATTATTATAATTATAATCGATTAGGTATCATGATGTTAAATGAAAGATTTATACGAATAGTGAGAAAGAAAAAGATAGAAAATATTAGTCAAAATTTCATTACATTTTTTTGTTTTTCTTAATTTTTTGGAGTAATTGTTTCAACGGTCTGACCAATTACTATATATATATATATATATATAGGTACATGTACATGTATATGTATAATGCGAGTGCTAACTAGGGTCAGTTCATCGCCTCTTAGCCTTGGCCTAAGCCCCAATTTTGGTATACTATACCTATGTAGTACGGTAGGGAATAATGGGGGTGAGAATTTCTCGAGAGTTTAGTTCGCGGATCTCGGCTATGTCCTTTGGCTAATTTTATGTGTCTGTGTCTGTGTTATTTTAGGGTATACCTTAAAATTTTGCAATTTTGGAATTTTGGAATTTTAAACGAGTCTTGAGAATATATTAACGAGAAAACTTTGTAATTATATTTCATCTCATAGATTTTTTACGTCTTACTTCAGGTTTTGAGTAGAATAAAAAATAAAAAATTTATGATACTTTTTTTTGTTATTCTTTATTCTAAAATTTTAAGATTTTTTTTTTGTTCTTCTTCTCGCGATTTTTGGAAATTTTAATAAAAGCTTATAAACTCACATATGGATAATTTTCTGCAAATCGTATTTAAAAAATAAATAAATAAAAACCAAATTTTCACTTCAGTTGAAAAACAAAAATTCTGGGCTAAAAAGAAGATAGTGAAAAATAATCAAAAATCCAAAAAACGTTTATTTTATACTTAAAATGGTCGAAATTATTTAGAAAATAATGATTTTTATTAATCACTGACGGTCAAACTTTGTTGTAAAATGTTTATTAGAAATTTTATGTGTGTAAATTTTTATTTTATTTTTGTTTTGTTTTTTTGTTTAAGTAATATATTTTATTTATCAAATGTCAGATTAAGAGCACATATCGGTTATGCAATAAACAAAAATCAAAAGAAAAAAAAAAAAAAAAAGTTAAAAAACTTGTTCATATATTATATACGATTTTATTAATATTTCTTTGAGCAATATTAACAGACAGACGAGGGCTCACAACGCTCAGGTCTCGACTGAACGCGGCATCGACGAACGTGTAGTGAGCTTTTGGAGAGGGGCTTAGGCGCCATCCGACCAATAAGATCTCATCTCCGCCACGTGGTTGTACGATCGTAGGTCAGGTTGGGCTTGGGTTCAATAATTTTGGTAGAAAAAAGCTCAGTTTAACGCGATTTCGCTTTAACTCGACGATGAAAATCGATCGGTCGAAAGCTCTATCTTAAATTACTTCGAAAATGAAAAACAAGAATAAAATTTTACTAGGAATCCAAAAAAAAAAAAGAAAAGAAAAGCTTTTGATAGCAATTACCGTTCTTTTTTTTTAAACTTTTTTTTTCTATATGTAGATAAGTAAGATCAGTAAAAAAGCAAAGAAAAGCTCACTCTTCGATTTAATCTGATAAAAAATCGATCGATAAAAAGCTCGCAGAAAGCTTGCTGAAAAAAATGAAAAACTAAATGAAATTTTGCTATGAATGAATTATTGGTTTCCGTTAAAAAAATTAAGATATTAGAAAAAAAGCTCGTTTTTTATATCGTGCTTTTATTTCAACTTGAAGAGAAATCGATCGATTAAAAGCTTAATCTTATATGAAAAAATGAAACGTAAGTAAAATGAAGAAAAACTAAAATTTTGCTACGAAATAAAAAAAAAAAAAAAGAAAAGCTTTTGGCCTTTTGGTTGGCAATTAGTCGAGTAAATATCATTGACGTAACTATATAGACGAGATATATCTTCGTTAAAATAGTTAATTGGAGTATGAAAGATCCGTCTAGGCATACCTAATTTATGATCTTTGTATATTTGTATGTATAAAGTTGAAGCTACCGAATGGATGATAGAGAAAGAAAAATAGTAAAAGAAATATAGAAGTTTTTTTATTTTTTATATATAGGATTATAAAACTTGTTGAAACGGAAACGTTTGTGGCTAATCCGTTCTCTAATTAATCGATCTAGTATTACGTTTTCATATGGTATTTTATAATACAAACCATAGAATAATTATGCTAATAAATATTCGATAAAGTTTTAATTAGTTTAAAATAATGAAAAATAATATTTCCATAACCATAAAAAAGCCTCGAGCTTTATCCCATTTTTGAAATAATGATAAAAACTGTATAGTCTGATTTTGAAATCTAATTTGACTAAAATTGAAAAAAGGCCTCAAATTTTTGGAGATAAAACTTAAATAGACTGAGGCAACGTTCGTGTCTTAGAGGATTCAGTTTGACTGACAGGCTTATCTTAAGAAAATTAATTTCAGTTTGATCTTCCGAAAAAAAAAGAAGAAATAAAAATAGCGAAAATTTTTAACTAAATTGGTCTATGTTGGTATATAAAATGAAAATTGAAATCGTTGTGGAAATAGGGGAATAAAAAGGACCGTCAAAAAGCTGAGAAAAAAGGGAAAAGTGAATTGAAAAGAGAAAAAAAAAAAAAAAAGGAAAGATGTATCTAAAACCGAGAGAAACTTGGGATAAAACGTTTCGTTTACTTTTTCAAATTCTATGCCAGCTAATGCGGACTACAAAACTCAGGAGTAAAATAGGGGCGGTTTGCTATATCTGTCTATGTATGTACATACCTATATACCTAGTGGAGAGAAAGTAGCAGTTGGCAAGCGCAAGGTCTCTGGGTTAGGGGCGAGGAATAACTTATGATATATATATATATATATATATATACTATATGTTATATACATATATAACATATAGTATATATATATATATATATATATATATATATATATATATATATATATATATATATATATATACTATATGTTATATACATATATATACGGATCTGTATAATAGTATGTGTACACACATAAATGGGCAGTGTGCGATTATGCAAACTCGGTTGAACTCTGACAAAAGTTCTCTCATAAATGTCTACGAGGGTACTTCCGCGTTTATAACTTGCCTTTTCGTCTACTTTTTTCCTTTTTCCTTTTCTTTTTTCTGTTTCTGTTTTTCTTTTTTTTTTTCCTTTTTTTTTTTCTTTCATTGTGAATGAGACGATGGATAGAAAATACGAAGCTGGCCGATAGGACCTTTAGGAGCTTTTTTTTTCACCGCTGAAACCCGTCAGGGAAGAGAGAAACAAAAAAAATAAAATAAATAAAAAGTAAAAAAAAAAACAAAAAAGAAAAATATGGTCTTAAGAACTAAGTAAGAGTCTTCCAGAGCTTTACTGTATATATATACGGTAAAACCGATCTTATCGATTGATGGAGGTTTATGCTTCTATTTTATATTCATGTCGAATGGAGAAAACAAGATTCAAGGACGATTCGATTTCTTCGTATGTATGTACACAACAACTGTTGCTACATATATTTGACAATGTTCAAAGATATGTTGAATAATTTTTTCATTCCATTCAGACGGACAGTTTCCACACTTGAGACCATTTGAAAATAAGTTCGGTAAATTTAACCCAATATGTGAAAAACGCGTTACTTTTCAGAAATGTAACAACGGAGGGATTGACGGTAAAGAATTGATAGTTGTATTTTGTTTTTTCGGTAGCAGGAAATGTTCGAATTGATCGAGATTTGGAAATTTTTCAAGCTCGATATATCTGGATAGCAAAATTCTTTAAATTGAAGAAAAAAAAAATTGTCTAGACGTTTTCGTAATCATTCGGTAAATTTGACATCATAGACTTCAAAAATTGATAAAAGATTATTCTATGATCGAGATTATTCTTCACCTCGTCTCTAACTCGTGAAAATATGAGCTTTTATTTGAAAGAAGTAATCAAAGTCAGTTGTCAGTAAAAAAAAAAAAAAGAAATAATAAAAAAAATAACAATTTCAAGTTTAGCTTTTATTTTACCGTAAAAATAAACTTTCAAATTAATCAAGACGAGGTAATTTTTCATGCTCATAATTTGATTATGAAATCCTGTAATTTTCGAAAAAACAAAAAAAAAAAACAATTTTTTTATTGTCTCGGATATAATTCGCGTGATTTTTTTGGGCAGAATTTCGATCCTTTTTTGGTCTACTTTCCGGATACTATAGATACCAAAAAGCGTAAAGCTTCATTAAAATTTATTTCGATCTATCTAAGAAAATTTTTTCTTTAATATTTACTAAACGTTTTTGAATATATGATAATCAAAAATCTCACTGACTATTTAACCTAGAACGTAAATATAAAACGTTATCCACTTATTTTCCCCTGCTTTCAGTGACGCGGTTAAGCTTTCAGGATAAAAACGTGCTATGGGCGGACAGCCGCATAAACTTTCTCTCTCAATGTGTATGTGTATGTGTATGTGTGTGTGTGTGCATGGGGAATCGTAGTTTTCTTTTTTACCCTCGCTTATAAGCTTTACTTGCGTTTAATGCTTCTAACGTAGTTTCGTATTAGCAGAGATTTTTTTTTTTTGGTTTTCGATTAACTTTTACACCTAAATAACTAAAACTTTGTTATATCTGCAGCGTTTAATTGGTCGAAAAATATGTGATACTATCAATTTTCTTTTTATTTTTTTCTCTTACCTTATACTGTGCACAATCTTCTTGTTAATTCTGTTCCGAAAATATATATTTAGCTTTTTTCATAAATTGCCAAAAAAAAAAAAAAAATGGAAAAAACAAAATAAACGTTCATTATTTTTTTGTCTTATCACAGATCAATAACTCTGTCTGATATCTAAAATTGTGTTAATAAAGATCATGCCATAATTTCTTAGCAGTGTTTATACTCGGTTATGTATACACATATACTATTGCTTAGAACGTACGTCTGGAATTAGAAGAAGAGGGTCTTCTGATGTATCACCTAATTAACAGTAATTTGTGTTAACGTAGGTCGTAGATCAATCAGGTTTGACATATAGCTGTAAAGAAGAGTCAAGGACCATAATTGGTCCATGAAGATTGCGTGTATGTTATTCAAACACGTCAACTTTCACAGTCACGAGTATAAGGTAGGTACATATGAAGATTTTTATTTCGAAAATTATAAACCTAAGTAAAGAAGTTTAATAACGAAAAAAAAAAAAAAGAAATGAAATGAAGAAAAAGGTTTTAGAAATTTCTAAAATCATAAGTTACCTATAATGTATTATAATTTATTCATTTTTGTATACGTCTTTGATTAGCACCTGAGATTTAAGAGCAAGAAAAATTTTGAAATGATAATTTATTTAAAAAGAAAAAAACGTATTAGAGTATAAAATGCAGGATTTAAAAATGACGTTAGTCAATTAACACGATAGTTTCGTTTCGATTTTTATTTTATATAGGTAAACTTACTAACGATACGTCTTAGGGTTTACTCAATATTCTCATTGCCTTTGGGTATAAGACCGGAAAATAAAACGAGATACTTTCTTGGACACGCGATCTACTGACAGTGAGAAACGCTTGTGTTTAAGATTTTGAATTGTGTGTATATAATAAAAATGTAAAATAGAAAAAATCAGATTAATTTAGAAAGAATATATTCAAGTATGAACCCCGCCTGAAGCAGTACGTTCTATATGTATAATATAGGATAATTATTTGTTGATGAAGAAAGAAATTTTTTTAATTACTAAATAAATAATTCACTTCACTTCAGATTAACCTATAGAGTAACTTTGCTAATTAGATTTTCGAATGGAGAGAAATAAAGAAATGAAAAGTTATGAAAAAAATTAGAAAAAAAATGATTAGAAAAAATTTTTTAATCGTAACTTTTCGCGGTTTAAAACTTTTGTCGATTAATCTTTCAGTTTGATTCGTTTTTTTTTTTTCGGAAATTTGTCTGGAAAAAAAATTGGTCATTAGATATTCGACTTGCAGTAGTAGCAGCAGACCGTATCTATTTCACTTTAGCATATGGTACATTTCAAAGTTATAAAAATACCTTAGCTGGAGAATTTTTTATTTTTTTTTTTCTCAAAAGTCCTCTCATCGAAAATAGTCACGATCTTATTTGGTAGAAGAAAAAAGAAAAATGAGATAACGTTCACAAATAATTGCTGGTACTAGCCAATATTTATGCTTACATACCACCCCAACTATTCGAGCTAACAATAAAAAGGAAAAATTAAAAAAAAAAAAGAAAATTTAATTTCGTTGGTGTGCCAAAAAATTTCAATTTTTTCAGATATTTTTGTTAATTGGATATCAAACGTTGACGGAGTTATGCAATTAGTTGAATAAAAGTAAGAGATATTTTTTTTAAAAAGGTTAAATTTGTTTTAAACTTTTTTTTTGAAAAGTCGTCTACAGATCATCGATCCAACAAATTTTGGTTTCAATTATATTACTTCAAATTTTTAGAGTTTTTATTAAATTAAAAATTTCAAACTATGAGAAAGTGAGCTTGGAGCTTGAAATTATATTATTTGATTTAATAATGAAGGTAAAGCTTCTCTTCCTATCGTTATAAATTACCGGAAACAAGTGGGAAGATCTCAAGAATGTTATATATGATTAATTTAATCACTGGGTGTAACCCCCAAAAGATTTATGACTTGTATAAATAGGAAGATATATACATGTTTTAATTTTTATATTTTATTTTATTTTTATTCTCATATCTTCTTACTGTACACTCTTCAACATTGACTTTGATATATTTTATACACATGCCTCGGTTTATAACAGACTCCAGACTCTTTAACTAGCCTCAGGGAGGCTAGACTCTAAAATGTGGTATAGATAGTAAAATTAAAAGAAAATTTTAATAAGTATTGGCCATAAAATTTTTCGAATTTAGTAAATCAAGTAAAGAAATTAAATTATTTATCGATTAAATTTATCGATTTCGTTTCAAAAAATCAGTTTTTTTATTTTTTTTTCTTACTGGTTGATAAAAGAAATGAAATGACAAAATTCAAAATCGTAATTAAGATAAGTGGGATCTTATATTTGCAGGAAAAATTGTTTTATTATTATTATTATTATTATTATTTTTTTTTTTTTGGTTTTTTAGAAAGTGCTTAGTGCTTCGCCCTCACTTTGCAACGCGAAAATAAAAGAGAGAGATAGCAATAGAGGGAAAGTGAGTGGAAATAGGGTAGATACTGAAGTTGGCCGACAGGACCCTTCATCCTCTGATGAAACGAAGATGAATTAATCTCTGGCACGTTTTTTAATCAAAATAAATATGCTTCCACTTCGGTGCAGAGACACAACCCCTTCTTACTTTGGAATAGATATTTGCAAACGTCAGTCAGTGACGAGAAATAAAAAGAAAAAAGAAAAACAAAAAACTCGAAAAATGATAATAATAATAATAATAATATTAATAAGGAAGGTTTGTATATATGTTTTTTTTTTTTTTTAATGTGACGTGAAAATATTATATTAACGAGTATATGGGTATATGGGTATATGTATATAATAGAAACGTGGAGATAAGGAAAAAAAAATTCAAAATTAAAATTCAAATAAAAATAAAAAAGGTACAAAATAAAATTGATATTTTAATAACACGATCATGAATTAATGAGTTCTCTTAATTGAAATTCAATCAACTATAACAGATAGTCGAAAAAAAAAAACTAAAAATAAAGATAAAACGTACCATAACTGAATATCGTTTAATTTTTTATACCTCGATCAATTTTTTATTTATTTTTTTTTTTTTGAATCTAACACACTCGTTTAAAAATTCAATTCGATTGAAAATTAATTTTGTTTCAGTTTTTTCTATTTTTATTTTCGAAAATTGGAAATTAATTGCAATGATATGTATAGTACTCACAACAAAATTATTTTCCAACTTTTACCTCATACTTAGAATAAAGAAAGAAAAATAAATAAACAAAATAGACAGTAAATTGAAATATTATTAAAAAATTTTGATTTCCTTTTTTTTTTCTTCTTAGATTTTTTGTATTAGTTTCGTATAATATATATGTGTAGGTATATGTATACGCGTATATCTATTCCACTTCGGTTTACTATTCGGTCATAAACGGACAAGAGATTCGAAGTAAAGTTTTCGCAGACTTGAATCACGTTTCATTGCGAAATCGTATATATATACGCGCGGGGGTTATCTTCGCGTATAATATATAGTACGCGAGGTAGATCTTATCGGTGTATACGGTGTAGAGTTGAAAATGTCTGTCTAGAATTATATAGAAACAGAAGAAAAAACGAGAGAGAGAAAGAAAGAGAAAGAGGAATATGTCATTTTTGAAAAAAAAAGGATCAAAAATTGCGGTTTAAAATAATCAAAAATATAAAATATACGTCGATGATGGGGATTTGAATTTGAAAAAAAAAAAATTCATTCATTTCATTATGCAAAAATTATTGTAGAGTTGAAGCAACAAAAAAAAAAACTCAAAAAACTAAATTGTTGAATAAACGTGACAAAGAGCTAGAGTAACGTATTAGAGATTCGAGGGGATTTCGATGTTTTACGATATCTGAATGGCTTGGTATCTTTTCTGCGCCAGCTATCAAACCCTTATCACAAACCTCTCCGAACAATTCAACTCTAGTACCAAAACCTGGGTTTTATACTAGCGAAGAAGGTAGCGTACGTAGGATAAGAAATAAAAAATAAAAAATAAAAAATAGGAAAGGAGTAGAAAAAAAAGGGTTATTTTCATTTCTTGTATTTCTTCTTCTTTTACCTATACCTTTGCCGACATGGATATATAACTGGTATACCTATACGTATAGTAACGACTTTGATCTAGGTTTGATTTTACTTTTGGGAATTAGAAAACCTCTGGGATTTATATGAGAATATGGTGACGATTTTAACGGCATCCCAAAGCCACATCTTCTCACAACGAAAAATCTCATGTTTTCAGTTCTAGGATAGTAACAATAGAGAGACTAGTCTCAAGGGAGTGATAAACTTGACGTGATATACAGGAATCTCAAGATTCGTCGCATACACAAGAAAAAAAAAAAAGAATAAAAATGAAAGAAAAAAAAAAAAAAAAACAAAAAGGTGGAGAATCGTAAAAAAGGAAGAAATTTTTCAGACAGAGAATAAAAACGTTTTTATTTTCGTTTTAAAATTTCTAAGTGAAGAATTCGAGTTCATTTTATGGACTTTTTTAATTTTAATTTTTAATTATCATTTTCTATCGTCAGTTTTTCAACTTTTCATCTTTTAATCGTGAATCTCTTATTTTTGTAATTGAAGAAGTCGTTTTTTGTCGAGCGAGTTTTAAATCGCTACATCGATAAGTTGCCGATGCAAATTTTTCCTTTTTTTATTATTCTTTTGGTACTTGATCTTATGCAGGTAAAAGAAGAGACTGTAGAATTGTTCCAACTGGACCAGGGATGCTGGTCTGGAAGCTCTCTTTCGCGACGCGTGCTGCCAGAGCTATAGTGCGGAGGTATTACGAAACTGGAGTCTTTAACGTCGATAACTTAGTGGACCTTGATACCTCAATATGATTTTTGAAATAGCCGCGAATGAGGATTTAAATTTTTGAAAAAGATGAGAGCGAAAAAAACCAAAAAAAATATTTAAATTAATCGAATTTTAACGGTTTTTGAAATTATTTACAAAGCCGAAAATTATGATTATTGTTTTTTTTGTTTACGCTTTTCGAAAATTTTCGGGCATCTCCGGATTTATTAAACCAATTTTTATTACAATGCATGAAGCGATTTTTGAGAATTAGAGAATCAAAAAACAAAAAAAACAAGAATAAAGATAAAATAATTTAAGGAATAATCGATTTGCCTTACAGAGATTTTTTTGACAATTTTTCAATCCTGAAACAATAACTTGAATAATCAATTTTGTTTATACTAAATTTTATGAAAAACGACGACATTTTTTTGATATCATAATTTTTAATCTTCTTTAGACAGACAGTAAAAAGTGATGGAAAATCGAAGTTGAAAAATGTTGTCGAAAATAAAAAAAATAAAGTTAAAAAATGTTGAAATTGTTCGAATTTTTACAGATAATGAAATTTTTTTTTTTGTTTTCAACTCAAAATTACGATTATCTTTTGTTTTCACACTTTTCAGAAAAATGTTGAACTTTGAGATTTTTTAATTTGTTTATTTTAATAACAATTGGATGAAGCGATTTTTTAGAAAACAGAAATAACAAAAATAGTTAATTAAGAAATGCTTTACTTGCTTTGCCGAGATTTTTTGACGAATTTTTGATACTGAAAAAAAAATGACTCGAGTCATCGATTTCGTTTTTTCTAAATTCTTTCAACAATAAATTGACAAACTTTACACTTCGTTGCCAAAAATTTTGAATACATATATTCTATAACAAAAATCGAACGTATGAAAAAGTGTTTCAATTTTTTCAAATTTTTGAACAACAAAAAAACGTACAAACCCAAAACCTGCAATTAAAATTGAAAAACGCTAATTTTTACCCTCGACTTTAACCCCATAAAAAAAAAAACAAAAAAAAAAAAAAAAACACTCACATATAAAATACAAAAAAAAAGCAAATATCTAGTATAAAGTATTAAGTCCTTGTCGAAAATAAATCCTGCAGGATTTAAAGCGCTACTATAATGGCCTAGGGATGAATTAGTTGATGTAACAAGGTCGAAGTGAAGTTTAAGCGTTTAAATAATTTCTTTAATCTCCAAAACTGTTGATAGGCTTACGTCGTGGTTTATCCCCTAGGAGCTTAGAGGCGTGGTTAATACGCAGCTTAATATTTAGATTGCGTGGATGCGAGACTGCAGGGGGTAAATTTTCGGGGTAAGAGAGAGAGAGAGAAGCAGAGAAAGAGAAGAGAGAGATTGACACTTTAAAATGGCTGATTAAATCACTCTAATCCATCAGTGTTATCGCTCGTGCGTACTGCCCGTAGATATAGACTATTTATACATCAGCCTATTGATTCTCTGCACCTCATGCGTGAGTGATAGCACTAATGACGTTGCCAGTTTGCTTAGGCAACCCCTCAAACAAATTTTCGTATTCAACGCTAGTTACGAAATTAATTTATATAAAAATCACTCCCACGTTTTTATTTTTTGAAGTGAATCTTCAAAATCGGGCACCTCGGCATATATAGGGCATGCCTTGCCAATGACAAAAAATATAGGACGTTCCTTGCCAATGACGAACAAAAAATTTTAACTATACCCAGACCGAATTGGGATTAAATGCACTGTATAAAAATAATGTTTGTAGATATATAGGGCATTGCTTGCCAATGATAAACAAAAAATTTTAACCGTATCCAAATCGAATTGGGATTAAATGCACTGTATAAAAATAATGTTTGTAGACATATAGGGCATTGCTTGGCAATGATAAATAAAAAATTTTAACCATGCCTAGATTGAATTGGGATTAAATGAACTGCATAAAAATAATGTTTGTAGATATATAGGGCATTGCTTGGCAAAGACAAAAAAAAAATTGTAATTATACCCAGTTTTGTTATTATTAAGTGAAGTACGTAATTGACTCTGATAATACGGATCGTGGTCCAGGGGCGAATCCGTTAGGGGGGATTTAAGGAATTTAAAAAAAAATTGTTAATTCCGATTCCTTTCGCGTTATGGTTTTGAATAATCTTTTCAATTACAGGTTTGTTAGCTTTTTCTGTTTTCGCGGATATCCGTAGGGTTGACGCGTTTGCTGCAGTTTCTTCCAAGAGATTAACGCGCTCTATAGAAAGGGTGAATCCACAACCCATTAGATCCCTGATTTACGCAGCCAGTTTTGTGGCTGAATAATCTACGGTGTCCGACGCACGGAAGATTCTTGCTAGTCTAGATCCGATTTCGAAAAGGATTTTTATTTTTCTGTATTCGGTTTTTTGTTTGTCTCTTGTTATTTTTCGAAATATTAATCATTAAAATTCTATCTTTATTCCGAGATAAGAACCCCCAGAATATGGGGTAATAAAAAAATATTAGGTATCTTGATCGGTTTGACCATATCCCATAAATCACATAATTTAAAAAAAAAGAATAAAAAATATTATTTGGTATTTTTTTTTTTTTTCTTTTCACTTATTCATCCCACAGAAAGCTTGAGATTTTTTGTTCTACTAAATTTTTTTTTAACTTTTTTATTTCTAATTTTTTGATCCTTTAAAATGCTTCCGATAAAATTTATCGAACACTTTATAGACCGTCAAACCGAAGGGACTGTAACATTTCGCTAGATAAATTGTCGAAAAACATGGAAAAAAAAAACAAGTTCAACAAGTTTTCCAAATATGAAATATTCAAGTTTTTGGATAATTTATCTGGATAAATAGATATTTTTCTTTCTTTCAATTATTATATATGTGTAAGGTTGAAATAAATAAACGAAAACTTTTTGCGAATTCTCTAATTCGCGTTTACGTATACGTGAGATATAAAATTTGTTAAAAACATAAAAACAAAAAGTATATAAGGGATGAAAGAAATTGGATTGACGAGATTATGGGGTAAAAAGTTTGAGAACCACTGACACAGATTGCTGCATACAGTCCAGAATTCCAATCACCTCAGAAAAATCGAATTCACCATAGAGAGTAAGCTCGAATAAAGGCCAACTATATCTATATATATATGAACCACCTAGAGACCGGATATCTATAGGGTAGAAAAATACAAAGGAAAGAATTATCCCTGAAAGGAAGTCCCAGTGAAGAAATGTAGTTTCCTGAAAGACGTGCGGGGTATAAATTGGTCTGATTTTTGTGTAATTGATTTGCCCGATGACCAGGGGGTGAACCACCAATCATCGACCCTCTTTCTTCTGTCGGTGACAGAGCAGTGACAAATCTGTCAATTTTTTACTGTTTTCGAAGGATTTACAATAAGCTGGGTTCTCCGTTTTTACTACCCTTTTTTTTGCCTCGTAGAATACCGTTATCGACTTACGGGGGTTAGCTGCCATGGTCTTTACTAAACTGACACATATGCCAGAGGGTTGTAAAAACCAAGGAATATTATTATAAATTATGAATTATTATGTCGCTGGTCATGTAACATACAAATAACAGCTACAACCTACACTAAGTTTTTTTTCTTCTTTTTTATTTGGTTTTGGTTTCCGTTTTTATACCAAAAATATATTTTTTCGTTTATTTAGACAGATTAGAGACTATGGAAAAAACTCTTGCCTAAGTTCGTTGATCCCTGTTTATTACACGCAAGAAATAAAAAAAAGTTAAACCCTTTTTGACAAACGACCAGTAGCTCCTTTTTCTACTATACAAACGGTTCGTAATGTTTCAAACAGGGTATCAAAACTTTTAAGACATAATTTTGGATCGTTTTTGACGAACTTTTGACAAACAAAAAAAAAAGTGGATTACAGGATTTTATCAGCATTTTGATTGGCCAGTTTTAGCATCTTTCAAGCCGGATTTTTCGAGACCAAAATATGTTATTTTTGAATTTTTAAAATTGGGAAAATTTGATCTCGTTTTGGTAATTAGTGACCAAACAAAAAAAAATCTTGATACGTGATTTTTAAGATATATGAGTGCAAGGAAAAAATGAATGCCTTTCTTTGAATAAGATTAATTGATTATCAAATTTGAGTTGGATCAAATCCTATAGTTTCAAAAAGAAGATTATCAAAATTCGTTAAACCGTTAATAAAATACCATTAATAGAAATTTCTTTCTCTAAATTCTGTTCTCTCAATAACTCAAAAACTACTGCACCGATAAAATTGAAAATTTAATCAGTTTCGAATTAGAAAGAACCGCAGCGATTGATCTAACGAAACTTAAAACCAAGAGATTCATCTAAAAATGGTTAGATGTGATCTTCTGAACCTCGAAGAGTGAAGATCTACCGAAAACTCGATATGTATAAAAAATTTGAATTTCCTTGATATTCCATCATCTTAAAAATTAGACTTAAATTTGATTCTTTCAAAAATTTGTTACGATAAATAGATTGAAAATTGGAAATACAATATTCCATATTTTGTTTACGGTTCTTCGATAGGGTGAATAAATTGGATTGTGGATATACCGATAAATTTTGTCTTACAAGTTGGGCGTATGTAGGGTTCGATATATAAGATTATAGTTTTCCCCTTGGTCGTTCTATATACGAATAGGTATAGCGAAGGGTTGCCAAAACCTTCCTATCTCGTTCATCAACCTTTTATTTAGAAAATTGACTGAGGCATATATACACACTTACGAAAAGAAAAGATTTTTTTTTTTTTCTATATGATCGTCTCTCCCTAAAGGATAAACTTTTCTCTTGATTCATAATTAATGTCAATTCTAACTTGTTCAAAGTATATTATATTTATATACTTACTTATAGAAGAATGGTTTGTTTCTGTTTTATATTGTATTTATTTTTTCATATATAGGTAGATATAGGAAAAAACTTTTTTTCATGTCAAAGTTAACCTTTTTAAACTATTAACTTTGTCAAATATATGAAATTCATTAAATAAGAAGAATGATATGATAAATTTAATATACAGTTTCTTTGACTTAATTTTTTTTTGTTAGATTCTGAGACAAATTTATTTCGATTTGTAATTTATATTATTTTAAAAATGAAATTTTATTGATCGAAAAGTCTGGGCTAAAAAAAAAAAAAAAAATTTATACAGTTCGTAAAATCCCAAAGAAAATTAAACGAAATATATTAAATATTGTAAAATTTTATTTAAATCTGATAATTACAAATCCAAAAAATATTTTCAAGTAAATTTCAAATCTTCTCGAAATTGATTTTTTATTTATCTAATTAAACTTTTTACTTATGAAATAATATTTTTTAATCCTGTTCTTTATAATTTTTCTACTTTTTTGTTTTATCTGCTTTTCAGAGTGTATATAGACGTACAAGTAGGTACGCGTCATATAGAAAGAGATAAACCGAGTTTTGAGATGTATATAATATATATATAATAATATATTGTATGTACACATATAGATATATAGTAATACGAATTGATATTATATTTATGATGGATTCCGGGACAAAACTTTCTAATAACATCTGAGTGAGGGTATATGATCGAATATATGTATGTACATACATACGTTGACCGTTAACATGTGGATACATATGTAAGAACAGAAAATCAAACAGTATAAAAAATATATTGAAATAATGATGTATTATATAATCCTATGTATTGGGTATATAAACAATACGCACATGACCTGTACTTATATATACCAAAAAAAAAAAAAAATATGTATATATATATAGGCGAGTAAAATAAGATAAAATAAATACCAAGTATATTATATATGCCTAGAAGGATGAGATATATAGTTTGTTTTTAGTCACGTAGAAAACTGGCCTCGGTCCATAAATCATAAAACATAAGTCGATAAATTTAAGAATTGACGTATTCATCGTATATACATACGATATACATATGTATATGTAGTTTAGAAATCTGCATAGGGTAGGCATAACCGTTTGTCACTATTGTAGTTTGAAGATCTTTTATATATACCATGTAGAAGAGGAAAGAGAGAGACAATTTAACTGAGACATTCGTCAAGCTTTGAAAGAATGCAACGAAGAGTTCAAAAAATTTCATCCCTTTTTTTGGTTTTTAATAATCGATTCTGCATTTAATGCTCAGTGGATTTTCGATTTCTTCCTTGATGAAAAAATGTTTCTAGGTATAATCACAGAGTGTGTATGATTTTTTTTTCGGAATTTTTAATGGGATCTCATATTAGAAAGTCCTATTTTTTATCACTATTTAAAAAAAAAAAAAAAAAAGAACATATGATAAAAATTTGAAAAGAATTAATTTGATCATTTTCAACCCTAATCAAGCAACGTGTAGGATGATTAATAGTCAATCTAAAATTATAGTTAGGGTTTTTGGTTTACTTCAATTTGACGTGGAATATCCCATATGTATACCCATAAAGATCAGATTATCGTGTAATTCTTTCCATTGCACTGCACCGATTTTCTACAATGTACTGATTCGGGTGAAAAGTTTTCTCTAAGTTTCGTATATTCTTTCATTTCTTCTCGTTACTATCTCATCTGACTTCCCTGGTCCATAGATACATATACATATGTACAAGTACATACATATGTATACATATATCGCGGATTTCCTGCTCTGACACAATTGCTCGCGACCTCACTTCGCTTCACTTATATACAGACATACCTTACTTCCAAAAAGTTTTATGACGTGCAAGGGGCAGTAATCGCTGTTATCCAACGTTTCTCTCGGTCTGGTTATTCTGGAGAAAATGAAAAAAAAATTTACCCTCCCGTTGGATTAAGGGTTGTAATTTATCAATTTTAGATTATTTGTAAATTCGAGAGATTAAGATTCGTCGTATTATCGACGATTTTTTCAACCACTCAATCTTCAAACTGCACCCTCCCTCCCCCCCTCCTTTCCCCCCTAAAAAAATCGAAAAACAAAACCGAAATTCATCTCCAGTCATTTTCAGATCGTGTGTGGGAACGATTTTTTGTCTAACGATATCTCGAGAACGAATGCATGGATTTTGTTTTTCTTTATATCAATCGATGCGGTCTTTTGTAGCTTAGAATTAATCAGATTTTGGATATTTTCGGTAGAGTGGTTTTTGAGTTATTTAAGAAACAAAATTTTGAATAGAAAAATTTCGATTGATGATATCTCGAGGATCGATCAACAGATTTTGATGATTTTAATCTCAATCGATAGGATTTGGTCCAACTTAAATTTGATAAAAATTTGGAATTAATTGATGCAGTAGTTTTTGTGTTAAAATCAAAAAATGAAATTTTTTCTATTACTTTTTACTCATAAAATAATATTTTTTTGAGCTTTAAAAATCCGAACGTCAGGAAGTTTTAGGACTGGTCCATCGATTCACCCGCTTGTTTGTTTCTAGTTATGTACAGTAAACACAAATTTTTTCTTTTTTTAGACACTCATATATGTATAAACGTACGACAAAATCATCTAGCTAAGCGCGGACTGTACTACGAGCTTTATTATAGATTCGGTTTCCTCACAGCTCTTGATTCATCTCTGTTATTTTAATTTACCTACTCAAAGTTTCGTCATTCGTTGAATTACGTTCTACCATAAGATAGTCAGAGTGCGATGTTTCCCCTTTTTCTTTTTTTCTCAAAGGTCTGTAATTACGAATGAAAAAGAAAAAGAAAAAGAAAAAAAAAAAAAAAAATCGAAGACAAGCGATCATGTTGTATAGAAGAGCCTGAAGAGATGAGAGTAATAAAAAAATTGCTTGTTGCAATACGGAGGATATTTCGGGTTCTTCTTTTGTGTGTTTATTCGTTTGATTGCTTGTTATATTTTTGGGGCGTCAAAAAAAAAAAACAAAAAATTTTTTTTTTGATTGTTTTTTTCGTGTTTTCTGTTGTTTTTTTTTTCTCTGGGTTCGACGACCCCTGGAGTTCTTAGTTAATGAGAGACAACCTATTGCGGTGGATTCCCGCTGAGCATGATAACGACATGCTATAATCCAGACCAAAGCTAAAGGCATAATATAGATCCCATCTTTACGAACACCGAAATGAACGATTCATGCCACAAAGGATTGCATCCGCCTTTTCCTTTAGTTTTCTTTTCTTTCCTTTTACTTTTTTTTTTTTTGGCGTCAGAAAAACGAGACAGAAACAATTCAAATAAAATATATTTGAATTGGGAGAATCCTGAGCATTCAGCTTCTTCTTCTTTTTCTTTATATTTTTGGTTTTTAATACATACCTCCGCTCAAAATGGGGCGGTCAGAGATTTTGAGATATTCGTTTTAGGAGAGAGGGATAAAGTATTCTTAAAATTCGTCTTTTTATGCGGTTATGAAGGATTTTATATCCTGGCATTTTATATTTCATTCGGGGAATAAAATTTGACTTTTTTTTTCTATTTAGTTTTTCTTGTCGGGAAGGAGAGGGAAAAAGAGGCAAATAAAGAAATGAGAAGAAGGAGAAGAAAAAAATTTGAATACGTATTGCAAGAAAGAACCGCGTGCTTTGAATTGCGGCGATAAAAGAGGCTTGAAAAAAAAAATTTAAGAAAAAAAAAAAAAAAAAAAAAAATTCGAATCAATTACCTCCTCGCTTTTTCAAGTTTTTATTCTTGTTTATTTCTTATCATCGTATTAAATTTAGGTAATAGCGGATTATTCTGTCATATAAAACCGTTAAAATTCACTCAAGGAATTCGCTTTAAGCATTCGAATAAAGAAAATCTCCTTAAATTATTTTTAAGCGACGATCAAATGACTAGGGTGAAAAAAAAAAATTTAAGAGTATTTAAAAACTTGAACCAAAGAATTTTTCTTTTGGTTTTGAATTCTCTGCAGCTATTTGCGATGTTATTATTATCTCAATAAAATATAAAAATGAAAATAAAATATATATTAAATATTGATACACAAAGTCCTTATAAAATTATTTTGTTTCAACTTATTTTTGATTTTTTTTCACCTTCAAATCCAGAAATATAATTTTATTCTGCGTCAAAAGATATTTTCTTGCATTTCCAGTTCTAATATTTCTCTTAAATTCAAAATTAATAAGACACCTAAATTTGGAAACAAATTTTCGAAAATTTTGACGATATATTATGCAGGAAACTCACGAAAATTGTAAAAATTATTTTTACTATGAGAATAAAGCTCCCGAATTTTGGAAAAGTTTGAAATCTTTTCAAATCCCATCGACAAATGAGTCGAAAAATTTTTAACTGGAAAACTTTGCAGCACGGGTTGTTTTCCAAAAAGTTTCTTGTTTCAAAAATTTCAAGTTCTTCAGTTTAATATTTTCTAGCTAATTTTTGGATACAATTTGAAGACATTTACGAAGTTATTTTTTAATCCTTTATGGTCACACCTTCGATTTCAATCAAGCTGGTCACAACCGGGTCAAATTGACCCCAGGTCATTTTTAAACGGTTGCCACATGTAAACTATCAGTCCGCTCAAGACCGAAAAAATACTGGGAAATACTTTGAACATTCTAGAACAATAAGCAAAAATCGATATATCAAAATTCAAATGGTAACATGTTAAAAAAAAATCGTAAAGTGGTCACTGCGCAAAAAGGACACTTTCTTACTCAAAAAATCATAACTTTTAGAATGTTTAATATTTTTAAGTAAAATTATAATGAAAATACTCGTGAGATATGGTACTTTTAGGAAAAAAAATACTATTACAGTGTGTGTTATAAAAAATGTATTTATTTTGGGAAACAAAAAACGATATTTACCATCAAAGTTTAAGCTCGGGTCATTTTGACCCGTGCGTGGTTACCACGAAGGGTTAAATTAGTCCGTGCTTTCTCGTAGTAAAATTTATTTCACAGTATTGTTAAATTAGTAAGCGTATTGGTTCTTCTTGAAGAAATAAACTGATTAGTCTAGAACAATAAACGAAACTTAACGATGGAAGTAATAGGGGTATTAATTTTTTTTTTTCTCTTCTTTTCTTTTTTTCTGATCTTGTTTTCTCGAGGTTCATTAGACTGTATAGGAATTCCTCGCACGCTTTATTGGTTACAGTTTAGTAGCTAAGCAAGACGTTGTCGGTTTTTCGCAATTCTTATCGTATACGCTGTTGCAAAAGTCTTTTTCGTATATATCGCGATTTTCAATCCTTAATTTACTGTCTTATTAAATTTTGAATAACGATCATGATTCATTCGCAATAGAATTCAACTATCATACTGCAATGCGGTAATAGACAAAAATTTCAAATTAGACCCATAAAAAAAATATGCCAAGGATTTCACTGAAGTGTTAAAAAACTGGCAGGTAAAAACGGACATCATTAAATTTTCATTTTATTTTTTTACCCCAATGAAACTATATAAATATTTTTTCTACAAAATATTGTCGTAAAAGATTCCGATAAACACTTGATTAAAAAATTGAAAAATTTTCCAAATATTCTATAAAAATTCTCAAAAATTTCGATTAATTTCAAAAATATTCTTCAAATTGCGACTTTCAATTTTATTGATTTTACAAAATTCATTCAAAATTTTTATACAAATAATTTTCACTTTTTTTTCAAACAAATTTTTGAACATATCAAAATATTTTATTTTTTAATATTCTCTCTTAGAAGAATTTTTTTTTTTATAATCTCAGATTAATAAATAATCAGATTTTATGAAACATTTCACTTTTCGTTTCTTAACCGCCAATTTGATGTTTCTTAGAAAAAAAAAAAAATAAAAATTTTAAAAGACGAGGGTTGAAAATAATTTTCGAAAAAAATTGAAAGGTTATAAAAATGTAACGATCATCGAGTTTATTGATGATGGCAGAGTTGTCGAATAGTAATGAGTAAATAGATCTGTAATAAATTTCGTTTAATGATTTCTTACAGTCAGAATCATCAATCATATCTGTGTTATAGTTAATGGAGATAGAAAATGACGGTTTACGAGACAACAACAAGTCGGGTTGTACACCACGCGTCACTTGATTGGCTTATTAAACTTATTATGTATGAGTGGGTTTATAAGATCGAGAATATGTTTATCCTTGCAGCATTATGGTCCAGGACGTGAAGCTTCGTACTGTTAGCTGCATGAACGGTGGTCGGTCAGACACATTCATCAATTCAAACGACGCGACGCGTCGCGATGACTGTAGGTACCCCACCTAAGAGAGATTGGAGAACAACTTATAACCGTGATTTTATCTGATACCGATTTAAATTTATCGTTTTTAAAACAGGATTTTAACGAGCGATATGCAGTCAGCTGCATTCGGCAGTCCGGACGATGTGTGAGTAATGAGAGTCGCGATTTATGGAGGTAATATAAGGTAGAGCAGGATATATCACTTTTATCATTCCACTTTCGAAAAAGGAGATCAAAAGTAGAAATACAAAAATGAAAAAAAAAAATAAATAAAAATTAGAAGATCAAAAAATTCCTTTCGTTTGTTAATTAATGAACAATTTTTTTAAATCCCCGCAATGAAAATTGAAAATTTTCATAAAAAAGGGAAGTTATTGGTTTCGGTCCGATTTTCGGAAACAGAGTTTTCATCATATCTCGACGTTTTGGGGTCCTAGGAAGCTGTTCTGACTATTTTTGGATGGACGTCCGTATGTGTGTGTATAAACAAATTATTGTCGTACGATATCTTCAGAACGAATCAACCGATTGGAATGGTTCTTATGGCGATCGAAAGGGTTCATCAAGACTTAGATCTGATTAGATTTTGGAGTCGATCGGTCGAGTAGTTTCAAAGTTATTTGAGAAATAAAAATTAAAAAACAATTTTTTTTCATGTTTTTAGCGCGTAACTCCTAAACTGTTCGTGCGATTAGTCTCGAAACTTGATCAGACTTAGCTCTTGGATAGCCCTATCGATCGCCGTAAGATTCATCAGAATCGAACGATTGGTTTAAAAGATATTGCAGGACAAAAAATTTCTCTTTTTGTCGTACGATACCTTTGGAACGAATCAACCGATTTGAATGATCGTTGCGGCGATCGAAAGGGTTCATCAAGACTTAGATCTGATTAGATTTTGGAATCGATCGGTCGGGTAGTTTCAAAGTTATTCGAACAATAGAAATTGAAGAAAAAACGATTTGTATAGGAAAAACTAATTATACTTATAACCTTCTTTAATTTATTATAAACACAATAGTATCAATTAATTGTAACGTATTTAACACAGCGGGAAGTTTTCGTGTTGGTTCACAGGTCAACCGGTTTCCTCATTTTTTTTTCTTGCCTTCTGAATCACATATTTGGAATTCAACAGTGAACAGATTCTAAATTCTCGAAAAAGGACGTCGATAATGGAAAAAAATTAGATTTTGGGAACTTGAAATAGTTGATTTTATTCAATAGGGAAAATTTCTATAATCTATTAGTTATAAAGACAGCTTAAAGGTGAAGCGAAATTTTATACTGTGACCTGCCTTGCCTCGGGCTTTATCCATACATATACCTCTATACGTATATTTTATACATGCGTATGTACTCGTATAGATACATCTAGCATTGCTTGGATTAAAACGTAAGTAGTACTGCAGTATAGTGTAGTGATCCTTGAGGCGTTCCTTAACGCACAAAACAAACTGTTAAAGTGTTTGTATAAAAAGTTTTTTATACATCGAACGTATGTAACGGTGGAGTAACTCGTGTAGTAAATTAACATTAAATCAGATGTAAGAATTTACTTAGTGAACGCCTTTGAACAAGCCCGTATATATCCCCTTCTTCTTCTTCTTTTGCATCTTCATCTTATATACTCACATCGTGTAGTACTTAATCATAAATAATTAAAAATGTATCAGGGTGTATCATTTCAGGGTTTCTTTTTCTTCTACTTTATGAAAATCCTTTGAAATAAGGCTGATAAGAGAATCCTTGCGAAAGGATAGCGCCAAACCGCATTTTATCCTGTTGTTCAATGAATTATAAATTTCCGGATTCAAATAACGTAGAAAAGACATGATATTTTTTTTTCAAATTGGTATTACTCAGCTGGATTTAATGATAAAAAATTTTACAAACTGTTGTTTTACGGGGAATTAAATTCTCCGTAAAAAATGTCCCTAGAATTATTTTTATAAAGTCAATAGTTCAGCCGGGAAAAACGTTTAAAGCAAACTCTTTCAAAGCTCGTAACTTGTAAACGTATTAATTTACAGACTTTGTTATAAGCACATTTTTTATGGAGAATTTAAGTTCCTGTAAAATACCACTCTGCGAAATTATTTACCATAAAATTTGACTGAGTAATACCAATTAGAAAAAAGAAAAGAAAAAAAAAAATCGCATCTTTCTCCAAATTTTTACAAAATAAATTTTCATCGCTATCAGTTCGCAAGGATTTCTTTTCGGTCATATTCCAAAGGATTTTTAAGTACGTATGTATCTAGTATAAAAGGAAAAATAATTATTTCTCTGAAATTTTATATACATTTAAAAAAATGATTAACGAATTATTAATGAATAGATACGATAGTCGTTAGAATATTGATATTATTATTTTTCTCGCCATAGATAAGGAGTGCATTATTAAAGTCATAAATCATTCCTTCCAGTTGCGTGGGTACCGAATCATTAGCGTCAACATATTGTCAATGAGAGACTGGGACAGATTGTGGTAACTAAACTATATAATGATCATCCAACTTGCAGCAGCTAACTGAATACGATTATTAATACGCCTACATAATATTTTTTTTTTTTTTTTTAATATTTTTTATCTTTCTCTTTTATACCAAATTTTTATTTTTATTTTTCTCTCTCTCTCTCTCTTTCTCTCTTCCTTCATTTAACATTAAAAACTTATTTTCAGAGCCAATAAATGCCTCTCGGTGTTTAAATTATCTTTTGATTTATCGTTAATTTATTATACGCGCAAAATTTTTCATAGCTGTACTATTTTTTCAAAAGAAAGAAAAATAATCTGGCCTAAATCATGAAGTCATATATAAATTTTTTATTTTTTATTTTTTCTCAAATGTATTATTACTCAATTTTTGAACAGGATTTTTGTATTTTTAGAAACCTCGATTTTACAGGATAAAAAAAAAAAAATAAAAATCCTAAAAATTAATCTCATGGTCCAGATTTTTTTTTCCTTTTCTCTTCACAGTACGTAAGGTATATAGTGCTGCAATATATCCACAGTGGCATATATGACTAACCGTTTAGAATCCGAATAATGAAGTGAGATATTTTTGCTGTCATCCTTTGCCTTGTCTCTATTGTATCGGTATACATACCTATATACATACTATGTGAGAGTTGAGAAAGAGATATTACGTCTCTAGGTATATAAACTTATATACCTAGATATCTGAAGTATGAGATAACTTCGCTTCGTCAGAACAAAAATTCATAAGCCACAATCCTGTCCAATGTTTCATCGATCTTTTATTAATATACTTATGATATTTTCTATATTCAAAAATTTCTACCACTGACTGTGGCGTATTTAAGAGCGAGAAGTTTCAAAAATTTAATAAATGGGTATGTAAGTATTAGAAGAGGTCCATAATTTGGTCATATTCCAATTTTTAAATTTTGAATACTTGAAAATGAAAAAATATTTAAGACCTAAGACTTAAGACTTAAGACTTAAGACTTAAGACTTAAGACTTAAGACTCAAGACTCAAGATAATTAGAAACCGTTCAAAATTTCAAAGTTTCAAATTCGGTATAGGTAGTATAAATGTTTTCATTTTTTTTTTTTCTGTGTAGGTATTTAGACAAATTTTTTTGTTTTTAATTATTATTATTTTTTTCCACAATCCCCACACACAGATTATTCGATAGTTTGATTAATTACTCTAAGGGCTTTGTAGTACCTACGTGAATTGTTATTAATTGACAATCTCGTTAACTCAATTTAATTTATTTATATTTAGAGTTAAAATTGGCACAAATACTGACGGGAGTTTGCAGAATACGTCCTTATATATATACATGTATATAATTCCAATACATGAGACATTTATTGATTTAATACCATTACCGGAAGATTAACAGGTCAATTACCGTTCTGCGATACTTTCCCAACTTCTTGTGAGCAACGAAGTTTCAAGTATTCATACATGCAGTATGTTGCATACATACAGATATGTCTTATACGTAGGTACATACATATACCTACTTACCTACCCACGTAATATCTACCTGTTGCAAATACGATTGAATAATGCACTAACGACAACAGGTGTGTTCGAAATCAAATTTTATTTTTTATTTTTTTCATTTATTTATTTTTCATTCATATTTTTAAACATTTTGAGACGATTTTGAATTTTAAAAATTTCTCAAAAATTTGTTAAAAGCGTTAAAGTTAATTTTGGGTCTATCAAGAAATAAGAAATTTGGAATCAATTTGTTCAGAAATTTTTGTTATAATTAAAGAATTTTATTTCTTAATTACTATGCAGTGAATTTCTTTTTTTCTCTCTCGGTATAGTCAGTGATTTTCAAAATTCTCTTTATTCTTGAAGGTAAAAATGAAAAACGAGATTTGTATTTACAATTTTTTCATACAAAACAAAAAATACAAAAAAATAAAAAATGAAAAATGAATAAAATATGAAGATCGAATTGGACTGAGTAAATTTGACGAATCACGAATCATTTAGTTTGCGGAAATTCCCATATATATATAAATTTTTACACGCATAATGTACGAATGTGCAGTTTGGCCATATGTTCGTCGGTTCTTTAAGAGCTTGTCTAGCTAGGCTAGCCATGCAGGGGCCTTATAAGGCCTGGCATCTTAGCATTGATATAGAGTGGCTGCTGTATGTATGTACGTATTTATATGTATATGAATATATATGTGTAGTATATTTGTACATAAATACGCATATATATACGTACTTATACCTAACAGTATAAAATTTACAGATACAACAAAGAAAATTTGATCCTTTAAATAGTCAGGACTAATCGCTTAATTGCTCACACGTCAGCAAATCCCTCAAAACCAAAAAAAAAAAAAGAGAGAAAAAATAAATAACAAAAATGAAAAAATGAAGACCAAATAAACGAAGATAATAATTTTTTTTTTTTCTCCACATTTTTGATCATTTTTGAAATCCAGATTTAACAATTTATTATTTGTTGGTTGAATTAAGAGGAATGAGAGCGTAATTAAGGCTCGTTAATTGCTTTGATAAATTACGACTGACGTTATTTATATGATGACGGGTTTATATAATTATTTAGAATAAGAAATAGAAAATAAAATGAATTTTTCACACTCGTCAATTACTAGACGTTCATTATAGCCACCACTATCGTTTATTTATTATTTCGCAGAATGTTCTAGGAGTTTGCTGCTGCTGTTGCTGCTGCTGCTGCATCAGCGAGACGGATAGATAAAAAAGAGAAAGAGAGAGAGAGAGAGAGAGAAAGTCCCTAATTAATCTTAACGAGAGATGAAAGGATCCACACATATAGTTTAGTAAATAAAAATAATGATAATAAATATTATAGCGTAATTAAACTGCGATAAAAATTGATCTCGGAATATTCGTTCACACCTCGCAATGATTTAGGATCTAAAATTTTTCAAAATCTGGACACATTTTGGCGTAAATTAATAATATGTAGTGATAAACTGGTGAAAATAATTCTATACGAATTTCTAAAAATTTTTTTTTAAGACAAATTGAAACTTTTTTGTTATTTTTCAGAAGAAATTTTAGTTGGTATTTTTTTTTTTGTTTTTTTTTTTTTTTAGTTGGATGATCAATAAGAACCACGAACTTTGCTGAATATTTTTGAAAATCGAAAATATTTTATGAAGTTATAATAAAGAAAAAAATAAAAAAATAAAAAATCGATAATTTTTTTGAACGGAAAATTTATGAAATATTCAAATTTCCTTAAAAATTTCTAGTTCTAGGAATAAATTTCTGTACTAATATTTTTAAGGAAACTGAAAGAATTTTGTACATTTTTCTATATGAAAAAATATTTGGAAATTCTTGTAATTTTTTAAGGAAAAATATTAAATCTACGTCAAAATTATTCATATTAAACGAGAAGACAAAAAAAATTACAATTTCTTATGAAAAACTACGAAAATTTCAAATTTTTTAAAAAGTTAAATTCGTATCAAAATTCATAAAATTGTTTTATTGTTTACCTTAAAAAAATTGTTAAAAATTCGTATAATTATTTTCACCTGCAGGTGTTAAGGCACCTTGCTTTTCTGTATAATACGTTTCCAAAAATTTGAAAAAAAAAAAAAAAAAATAATAATATATAACAACAAAAAGTTTCAGGATCAGAAAATTATTTCGAAAAAAATTTCCTAAAATAAATTAAATGTATAAATAAAAATCAACTAATTCTCAAAATTCAAACTATAAATTTCAAAATGAACTAAAGGTAGGAAAATTTTTTTTAAACAAATATTTTATCATTGAATAAAAATTATTTTACCGAAAATTTTCCCCGACGCTTGATAAGAAAAAAATAAATAAAAAATCGAGAAAAAAAAAAAAACAGTAAAAGAAGATAAAGAATATAAGTAGCAGGAAGACTTCATCTCTTGAGCGGATTACAGAGATGACGGATTATATAGCATAAGATAGACTTTGTGTATAGGGTTGTAAAGGCTTACCACACGTTCTCGCTGTAAGCAAGCACGACTTGACTAAATTAACATGCACCAGCACGCTTAATCTCATAAAGATCTATATCAGATATCAAACCATAAGACAAACACAATATATATAGTGATATAAATATTTATAAATTGTGTGCATAGGTACTGTTGTATAGATATATATCCTTCGAGAAGAAACAAAATTCATGTAAAACAGAAGAAAAAAAAAAAAAAAAAATAAAAAATAGGTTCGTCAAAATTTTTTTTGGTTTTTTTCATAATTATTATAATAATGAAAATAATTTCTATAAATTTCTATACGAATTATTGACAGGAAAATTCAAACTTAAGAAACAAAAAAAAAAAAAAAATAAACTTTATAAAATAATTTCAGAAAATTTATTCTTAGAACTTGGTAAAAAAAAAATAAATAGTTTTTCATAAGAAATTGTAGTTTTTTTTTTTGTTTCAAACGATAAAAAACTACGAAATGTTCGAATTTCTCTAAAAATTCGTAGGTAGTAATAATTTGTATAATAGAAAAGGAAATATTTGTCATCGGGATACAAATCTCGCGTAGAAGTTCAGTACCTATAAATGTAATAAAGAAGAAAGTGAAAAATTTGAAGTACCAATATTCTATAAAACTTGTACTTACTAAAGAGAAGCAAAAGAAAAAAAAAATTGAAATTTGAAATTTTTCTTTTTTGGTAACATTTTAATCTGATGCTCACAAAATGTATAGCTTAGCGAAGTTCATCTGCCGTGATGGTATAGAACAGATGGTATATGTATATACATACATACATATAGATACCTACATACCAGGTATAAGAGATTCGTCGAACCTATGTAGAATGAGGTAACTTTGAGATGGTATCGATGTTCGGATTAATGTTCGAGTCGATATCTAACTATCGGGTAACCCCTGCAGCCTATATAGGTATATATATATAAGAACCGAATCGAATGGAACCGAACCGAAATACACGACTCTTCGGTTATAGAGAGGCTGTATCTTTACGACATAATCTGAGAAGGATATCCTAGGCGTAAGAAGAAGACCCCGATTACTTAAATGAAAATTAACTTGACTACTTAATATTTGTTTAATATTTTAGGAAATATCATTGATCTACCATTTTTACATTTCATTATCTACGATGATATTAGAAAAGTATTGGTTCCGGTCGAAAAGTGACTTTTGATAATTTCAACGAATCTTTACGGTTTTGACCCTCTAGAATCCGAAAAATAGGTTTTTAGAAAGATGTCGGTCTGTCTGTCGATCTGTTCGACAAACTCGCGCGGTGATCTCGGAAATGGCTCGATGAAAAAATCTGAAATTTACAAGACTTTACAACGAATCGATGAGCATGAAAAATATCCATGTCTCGTTTAATTTGAACTTCCGGTTTTACCGGAAATTAATCGATTTTCGATGTTTTACCGACAAATCTGTACTTTTTCCGCTGCATTACCTTTCTGAATGAAAGATTACGTTCTTCCGAGTTGAGTTACTCATTTTATATATATAGGGCATTCCTTGCCAATGACAACAAATATATTGTAAATATAACCAGATCAAATTAGAATGAAATGCACTGTATAAAATTGTTGTCTGTCAATATATAGGACGTTCCTCGCCAATGATAAGAAGAAATTGTAAATGTACCCAGATCGAATTAGGATGAAATACACTGTATGAAATTATTGTTTGTCAAAATATAGGGTGTTTTTTTTTTTTTTTTTTTGTAAAATTTGTAATATTAATCTTTTTTCTGGTTTTTCATTACTTTTTTATACTTTTTCTTCCCTCGAGAAATCTATACGTTATGAATTATTACCAAATCGTTATTCTCTACTCAATTATCGAGAATTACGTATACTCAATGTTCTCCGAACTGCATATATCAAATTCCTCAATTAAAATATAATCAGAAAAAAAAAAAAAAATATAGGAACCGTGTCAGAATTTTTTGTTACAATTTTCTATTCAGTTCAAAAATCTTTTCATTATACACCTAGATAGTAAAAATAATCGATGGTTTAAAATTTCGTTATAATTCCTTTATCAAATTTGATAATAAACGAAGAAACTTTGGGATTGTGTAATTGTCATTAAAAGTTATATGTGTCTATAGCTCTACTTGTAGATATTCGGGATTAGTTATCGTGCGTTTATCTTAAGACGCGAGGGTGTGTTCATTTTAATTAGTTATTTTTTTTTTTTTAGATAATTTCCAAATTCAAAATTGGGAAATCTGTTCTCTTAATGTAGGTATATTAAACTCCTGCACATATCGAGATAACGAACGATTTTTAAAAAGCTTTTGAATCGTTGAATCGAGAACTTTCAATCATCAATTTTAATTACAATGTTTTTTATTTTATTTTACTTTTGGTTTTTTCGCATCTCGATTATCATTTAAAAATTTCAATTTCTATACGGTATGGAATATTCTCGACTGCAGAGGGTCGTCACATATACATATATATATATATATATATATATATATATATATATATATATATATATATATATATATATATATATATATATATATATATATATATATATATATATATATATATATATATATATATCCACACACGTATATATCTACATACGAACTGGTATACATTCATATACTTAGTGCGAAACAAATAACGAGTCTAATATTAGAGAGACAAACGAGGTCCGTAATATAATGTTCCATGTTTTTAGCCAGGCAGTAAATCGAAATACGCTGACGTAGGGTACATTATATAGTATAGTGGGATTTCTCGACCGGTGACATATTAAACATGACGAACACACTGCGTGAGGTCTGGACCATTCCCTCGTGTTCGAGTAAACAAATTTGTTTCTTTTTTTTCTTTTTTGTTTCTTTTTCTTTTCTTTTTTTTTTTTTTTTTTGTGTGTCTCGAATTATGCAGATGAGATGATGATCTGCACATACTGCACGTACACATCTTTTCGCGAATCGCGTGAAGCCTCGCCGAGATCTCGTTAATTCTAATTACGATAAGAAAAATTTATTGATCATTGTAAAAATATTTAGAGAAAATAAAAAGAAGGATTTGGGTAATTTTTTTTCGTTTTTGTTTTTTTCTGTTTATTTTTTATTTTTTTATCAAATTAATTTTCAACCCTCTTCCTTCTTTTTCTCTTTCTCGTTCTTTTCTTTCGGTTTTTTTCTGATTTCTATTAAATACCTAACGTACACGGATAAAATAAAAGGCATGCGATATTTATCTGAAGAGATAGATATCGAAAGCCACTACAGAAACTTATATAGACCAACAAATGGTGTCGGCAAACATTTGGCAGCAAATATTTTAACGTCGTGGAACAAAAAAAAATTTTTTTTCTCCCGAAAGTGCTAGTATATGTATAACATATGGTATATATACGATGTGTAGTATATTATATACTTATTGTTAGCTTTCTCTCAATCCTAACAAGATTTTCTACATATTTTTCTTATCTTTTTTCTTTTTTTTCTTTTTGAGCCTTTTTTGTTGTAATTCAGTTGCAGTCTCTTCTCTCTCTCTCTCTCTCTCTCTCTCTCTCTCTTATATTTGTTTATCAATATTTTCAATTTACTATCGTATATACATGTAATATAATAAAAAATTATTCGAAAAAATTGCAAAAGAACAAAAAAGATTATAAAATCAATCAAAATATACGAATAATATAATACAAATTACAAACGTTAATCTTCTTTGTCTAGATTGAGATTTGAAAGAATTTAATACGATTTTGAAAATTATTTATACATATATTATGTATTATAGGATTTATGTAGAGCGAAGTGTAATAAAATTTTTTTTGTTTTTAATTATTTTAAATTGAAATCCTATATAATCATAAAAATAATATACATTAAAAATCAGTAAAAAGGTTGAAAGTTTGAAAAAGAAAAAGTTCAAATTTGTTAGAATTTTCGGACTATAAATATATAATTACAAGAATTGTTTATTTTTTTGATTGATTTATATATTTGTAATCTCAATTTTAGTTAAAAATTTTCGTTATTTATAATCGAAAATTTTACAGAAAAAGAAAGAAATAATATTTTAAATAATCTAGCGTGATTAGGTATAATTTTAATTCTTTCAAATTTTGTGAGAAAATAATTAAAACGAAATATACACCGAGGATGCAGGAATTTCTTTCTTGCATAGTTTTTTGGCATATATGTATACAAGATATATTTATATACATAGATAGAAAAAATATATAAAGGAATGTCGAGTGATTTGCCAAGTAAAACATAAATTAAGAGAATCCGAGAAAAATAGAGAGAGAGAGAGTACGGCGTTTGTGTCTTTTATTAAACGGTATGTCGCGTTATTGGCCACAGCAGATGAATATATGTTGTTTTTTTAACCTTAAACAAAAAAAAGAAAGAACAAACAAAAATCTCTTCTTTTCTCTTAATTTTTTACATATATATATGTTTTTTTTTTTCTTCATTTTTTCCTATTTTAAGTAAAGTCAACATGTGTACCACGGTTGATTCTTCTCACTTTTCTTTTTACATGAGTAGGCTGTTGGCTCAGAGGCCTCGAGCATAAGCCGCGTATCGTACGTACCGTACCGTACGGTTAAAAGCATTTCGTCGTGTAGTCATACGTGAAAATTGGACACCCGCGGTGATTCCCTACAGGAATTACGTATCAGTGCTGCAGTCGAGTCGAGTCAAGTCGAGGCGCCATGCCATCGCATCGCATCGCATCGCACATATCGAGGGGAAACCCCCCCTTCTTCATCCGAACATCCTGCAGGGAAAGATTTTTAACTGCACTCAACCATCACACACGCATATATTAGATTTATACATACATTTTTATTTGCTTTATTCGTTTTTTATTCCGAAGAAGAAAATATGGCGAAAATAAAAGAAAGAAAGAAAAATCAATTTCAATCCATCAGTTATTCGGGGATGCGTTAGATCAGAAAAAGTATTCAACAAAAGTTGTTGGTAAAAGATAGCCGGACATTTTATCTTCTATAAAATTTTTCGATATCTGTCTCCAAATTGCTGGAAATCTTATTTTAGATTTTATTCTTATAAATTATATTGTATTCCAGGTAATTCAGCAACAAAAATAGAGAAGTCAAATTTATTTGATTATCTTTCCGAAAACGTGTTAAATCGAAAAAAGTTTCTTACAAAAGTTGTTGGTAAAAGATAACCGGACATTTTATCTTCTATACAATTTTTCGATATCTGTCTCCAAATTGCTAGAAATCTTATTTCAGATTTTATTCTTATAAATTATATCGTATTCCAGTTAATTCAGCAACAAAAAAAAGAGTAGTCAAATTTATTCGATTACCTTTCCAAAAATGCGTTAGATCGAAAAAAGTTTCCCACAAAAGTTGTTGGTAAAAGATAGCCGGACCTTTTATCTTTTATACAATTTTTCGATATCTGTCTCCAAATTGCTAGAAATCTTATTTTAGATTTTATTTTTATAAATTATATCGTATTCCAGTTAATTCAGCAACAAAAAAAAAAAGAGTAGTCAAATTTATTCGATTATCTTTCCAAAAATGCGTTAGATCGAAAAAAGTTTCTTACAAAAGTTGTTGGTAAAAGATAGCCGGACATTTTATATTCTATACATTTTTTCGATATTTTTATCCAAATACTCGAAAATGATATTTCAGATTTTGCTTCTAAAGAAACTTTAATTGTGTTTTAGGTATAATTTTCACATATATGATTAAAGCAAGGAAATGAATTGTCATAGTGATTTTTTTCACCGGATCTGAAATCCTGTATTACTTATTGTTCTTTTTTTAGTTATTACTATTATTATTATTTTTCTTTCTGGTCATATATTTTAGTGTTTTACGGCAAACGGCGTTCAGACTTCAGAGAAAACAGCCCAAGCAGCCATGAACAGCTTGAAGTTGCAAAATCTTTCGAGATACGAGCTTGTTTTATCTCTTGCACTCGGTAAAATATATTATCGTACCCTCTACTATGACATCGGAGCCCATTGCCACTGACATACCCCCAATCAAATTATTGCATATATACTTGCCCGGAATTAATTATTTTTAGCACAAGTACTCGCAACCCGTATTTCAGACTCGTTTAAAATTGTATTTATGCTTTCCAGGCGGTAAAACGTACCTCGAACTATTAAAAATTTATCCAAAATAACTTGAATATTCAATTTTTTTTTTTTTTTTTTTTTTTTTTTTCAATTTTTTTCTCTTATTTCAATTATACTCTTGTGCATAATACGTATATTTCTTCTGTGCAATTTTCGAAAATATTCTATGGATAAATTTAAAAATCTTATCTAATCGTAATAAAAAAAAAAATGATCAAAATTAAAGGGGGGAAATGTATGCCTCAAAAAAGAAACAAAAAAAAAAAAATTTTTTTCTGATATATTACACACAATGAAAATAATAATAATAATAATAATGATAATGATGTGACGCAGATATTTTAGTGATTATAATAATAGTGACGTCAGACTTCTCGCTCTCTGACAAATCGGTCCGATCTCCTATATAGGTGCTACCTGTTTGTGTTTATATATATATATATATATATATATATACATTATAGTATATATATATATATATATATATATATATATATATATATATATATATATATATATATATATATATATATATATAATATATACCTATATGTATGAAGGTATAGTACATATATATATATATATAAATACGTATATACATATATGTATGGTATCACGTGACCGTGAGCTGCCCGATCACTCATCGTCTTATGGCTAATTATTTACTTACAGTTCCGGGAGAGATTTCTGATACGAAATAAGGCTGACGACGCCGCGACGCGACGCGACCGCGACCGCGAGTAGGTACCGCGTCTGTACACGACGCGGCAAACACAAGCCTGCATCTCACGTTTCTAGATCCATATAATATCTCTATCCGTCATCTCGATATTTTTCTTTATTGGTATATAGATATATAGGTATAGTATGTATATGTTGGTTGTTATATATGTATAACATAGAAATCAGTTAAAAAAATTAAAAATGCTTATATACCTACTTATGGTATCATTTACAGTTTTAATTTCGGAGAATAATTGATAATAATTTTATTCCATCTGTGATCGTCTTTTTATTTTCGATTTCGTAAATTAAGAGCAGGAATTTGAAACTCCGTCGTTTTATGCAAAAAAAAAAGAAATTTATTAAACTAGGTGTATATATATGATTCACGTGTATTACTGTGAAGTGATTTTTTTTTTTTTGTGGAAAAATATAAAATACGAAAGTAAAATTGAAAATCCGAAATTCCGAAGAGGCACGAAAATGCCATTTGAATATATAAAAGAAAGTGAATTTTTCAAAACCCTTATATACAGGCGAGAGAGATTTTACTTACCCTAAGATTATAAAAAAATCATTGAAGTTTAATCCGATATTCAAAAATATAAAGATTACATTATAAAATTCAAAATTTAATCAATATGCATACATATGTTATTGTAAAGATCGTCGAAATAATCTTAAATTTAAAATTGGAGATGTTTTATTGCTAGACTCCATATAATAGCCTGGTTATTAATTAATGAAATCACCCATACACTACTATCTTTTTTATAATAATAATAATAATAATGATAATTTTTTTTTTTTTTTTTCTTTTCAAAGAAAATTAACGTATTTCTTGATTATAAGAAAAAATTTTTTTATTGATTTTAAGAAATTTTCAACTATTTTAAAATTCGAAGAAACAAAATTTTTTATATTCAACCTCGTGATCGTTGAGTAGTAGATACAATTGAAAGATATAAAGTAACAAATTATAATTAAATTATTAATTAAGGATTATATAGCTGCATGAGGTATTTTTTGTAAAATATAGCAATCTTGAAAAATTCGTTTGAAAATAAGAAAAAGAAGATTTTTTTTTTTCTTTCGAATGATCAAAATAATTTCCCGTTTCAAAAATTTGATTATAATTACAATTTTATGTAATCAATGAAATTTAATGATAATGATAATAATAATAATAATGAGAAAGGATTACAGATGACTGCATACATACATATATGTATAAAGTATATACGCGGTCATTAATATTAAAACAATTAAAACTAATTTGTAAAATTAAAACAAACTATTGGTATCTAAACATCCCGTTGCTTATAGACATAGAAATTTTCTCGTAAATTATGAGTTGAGTAACGACCCAAGATTTGATACCTTTAAAATGTAAATTTCCAATTAACACTTTTACTTGCTAGTCGCCTTCGGCGCAAAGAGAGGTTTCATCCGTAATCCTTAGGTTACAATATATATATATATACACATGTATAAATATCAGCTACGTCTATACTTATATACATATATACCTATATCTACATACGTGTAATACCTACATTGCAGTATGTAGGTACATACGTAGGTATATAGCCTATATCAGGAGACTGCGGTAGGTCACGTGCGCGAAACGGTCTCAATTTCATCTCTTTTTATCTCGCTTTAAAAGTTCATCATTTATCTCACTTTACCGAGTATATACATATATATATATATATATATATATATATATATATATATATATATATATATATATATATATATATTTGTGTGTATGTACCTACTTCGCGTATTATCCGATACATACACCAAACTTTCACTTTCGTTATTATTTATGATTCAACCTACTACTATACGTCTTCTACGGCTCCTGCTCCGGATGCTGCGTCTCTGTGCGTTGTTCAAAGCTCGTTAAATAAAAAAAAAAAGCAAAAAAAAAAATTCAAGTAATTTTTTTACCCTTTTTTCATATCTTTTATTCACTATTTTTTGGTAACTGTGGTGAAAAGTAGCAAGAAAATAAATTCATCATTGTCTATACGTATGATTTGAACATGTTTGATTTTCTCTCTCTCTATCTCTTTTCAGTAGACAGTCGAAAATATTCCAATGAAATTGTTTTTTGTTTTTTTTCGACATTTTTTAGAACGTTTGAATGTCTATATTTAATCGTTGATCCGAATTATGTTCAAAATTCTTCAAAAATGATAAATCAAAAGAAAAAAACATACTCGACATGATCGAAATAAAAGATAAAATTATCATGATTTTTTTTTCCTGAGAATATTCAAAAATAAAAATAATAAATGAATAAACAAATAAATGAAAAATCGATGGAAGGTTTTAATATTCCTAACTCAAAAAACGCGTTTCTATAAAAAAAAAAAAAAAAAGTAGATAAAAAAAACAAAAAAACAAATGGTGTTAATTCTGCGCTGTTATATTACTCTAACTTGGAAGAGTTTCAATAAAATTAATAATGGTCGATTTAAAATCGGGTTAAATTGGCATGGAATGTCCCATGCATATATATATAATTATTAATAAATATTATTATAATAATTTTCTGATTTTTTTCAAGATTTTTTTATTTTTTCAATGCAATATTGCTTACGATGCGATGGTAATGATTATCGCTTTTTATCATCTCCGTCTGTCACCACTGTTGTTGATATCTACTTCATTAAGATGTTCGTATAAATCAGTCTATACATAGGTATACATACTCGCAGAAGTTGTTGATGAATAAATTAATTATAAACACGAACGTATCGAATTATACATTTACCTATATAGGTATATAGATATATACCTATATATACGTAATATGTTACATACATACGTGTGTAAGTAGACAGATTTAGATTGAATATCGAATGAACAAGAAATAATGAAAACAATAAAAAAAAAAAAAAAGTAGTAGTAAGTAAATTTCTATACAAGTGCGAAAGTGTTGATTTTCATACGAGTGTGAAATTTCTCGTCCAAGCGAAGCGAAAGATTGAGAATGACATGCGTCTCAGATTTTATTTATTCAACACAACGTGCGGAAAGTTGAATTTTGTGCACGTAAAGCGGGCGAAAAATTAAACTTTGCACCCGGCGTGTTGAAAACAAAATTTTTCATCCGATTAAAAAAATTTTTTTTTCTCATATTTCAATATACACATAATATGTTAAGTATAAGTTCATGCAGTTATTAATCACTATAACTATATCGTTAAATTTTTAACTGATACATACGTCATTATGTGATACAAGTCTCTTTATACTCTGACGTTTATTATTATCATTATTATTATTATTATTATTATTATTATTATTATTATTATTATTATTACTATTATTATTATTGTTATTATTATACCGTGCGAATCTTGACTCCCTGTAGTGACTCACCTGTAACAGAAAGGTGATACGAACCAATTAACAAACATGTTTAAGGAAACTGGTATCCAGTCTTTTGCTGGAGTATAATACTCTGTACTGCTTCATTAAAAATACACTTCGATGCATGTATTTTTTTATAGTATATATATATATATATATATATATATATTAAGATCCTGCATTAGCTGATCGATATAATGAAATTTTCAAAATTTATATACTTATATAGGTATTATGTTATCATATATACATATATATATCGTCTTATATGCAATTATTTTTAATATATACATATATATATATGTAGTTGATAAAATGAATAAAAAAATAAACTTCTGTTATTATTTTAGGCCACATAATAATTTACTAGTGATTGATTGACGTGCAGGGTTAGCTGCTCGTGCGTGGGCGGTATCGATCGAGAATCGATTTCCGTCACTCATTAACCGTCCTAACTAGTTTCTTAGGCTGATCGTTATTATAGGCATGATGAAACCGCTCCGGTTGCCTGATCTCATTGGAAGATTGTAAAAAAAATAAAAAAATAAAATAAAATGATAATCAAAATCTATTCAAGACTGTACTTAGGTATAGGCTTGATGATATGTTCAGGTAAACCAAAAAGCATTTGAGTTTGTAAGAAAGAATAAAAAATCAAAAAACAAGAGAAAATGGATATTATTTAATTTTTTTAATACATTATTGATTATCGATGCAAGTATGAAGAATTTTTGTTCAAATTAATGAAACGTATAGGATAAAATATAATCAAAAAGTTTTTGGAAACTGCACTGTCCTCGATTTTCTATTCTTGCATTGACATAGCCATGTAGACAAAACTGTGGAAGAAAAGACATTGAATTGATTCCCGATGCAAATCGAGTGGTAAAGTTTCGGTAGGGAATTTTCTAGTTTTATTACCATCCACTTCAAAGTCGCGATTCTACATGTAGTTTTCCTCCACCAGTATTGTGCGGGTTCGGGATTTCCGGCAAACTATTGAATTCAATTTCAACCTTTCTTTCTCAATTTTAGTATTTTGTTATACCAACACGGTAGTGTTGCTATGCAAGTTTAAAGTTTCGAAAAATTTTCAAGAGCTCAGAAAAATCTTTGCAAAACTCGTTTCACGATTAATTTATTTTTATTTTTTTTTTTATTTCTATTTTCATGAAAGACGGAAAAAAAAAGATATTGGCTAGTTAATTTTTTTTTCTTTCTTTCTCTACGATTTCTTCGAAATTCGAAACGGTTATTTGAACATTTATTTCACGGTGATCAGGTAACAAATCTGATGGACATTTATATGGGTTTAAAATTTTATTTAAAGCTAATCGTTCAGGTGTAAGTTGTCAATCATCTTATAGTCTTTACTTTGCATTCATATAAAATTATGTTAATTTTACGATTATTTAAAAGCATATTTTTTAACACGGGCAATTAGTCCGGTGACAGGAAAAAAATTTAAAAAATTTATAATCGAGACGTAAAATAATTTCAAATTTTGTCTACCGTGTGAAAAAATTAATAATAAAAGATTGTTAGATTTTTCGAAATTTTTGAATATCGTATATGAAAACAGGGTCTTATCTTTAACCAAAAAAATTATCAAAAATTCGGAAAAGTTAATGAATAAATCCCTAAAAATAGCGTCTCATGTAAAAGACGGGTGATATTTGTCAAGTATGATTTTTTCCTTGTAAAATTTCTGCTTTTCTTATATCCTGACCGACATATGTATATGTAGTACATACATATACATATACTTGCAGGTATAAACGATCCTATAACGTTTTATACAGATCTGACAGCAGCTAGATAAAACGACGTCTCATTCTGGGTACAGGGACTACGATAGTAGGGCAGTAAGATGATACAACAAATACAGGTAAATATAAATACGTATTTTTAGTATACAGGTGCTGTAGTGGTATGGCAACTACGTTTTTGAAATTGAGAAAAAGTACGAACCATAATATCTGACTATCATATTTCCGGGTGGAAAAGAGAGAAGAAAAATTGTGTTCTATTCTATATATACATTTTTATACATATTTTATACTTTTTCGTGCCTCAATTTGTCTATCTACGTTTTATAATATTTCGAATCTATTTTCGCTGGAACAGAAAAAAAACGAATAGGTAAATCGGCTGATCACGATGAGCTAGACCTAAAATTTCACGCCCAAATCTTTCAAGTTAAAAATTATTTATTTGGTCATTTCATGGCTGTGTATCTTTTTTATACCCTTTTTACCTTAAGATTATTTAGAATATCGACAAGAAGAAATCTTCGCGAAAAGATAGCGTTGAAAACTCATTTTCCAAGATATCTCAATGAATTATAAATTTTCCCATTTAAATAATCCAGGAAAGATGCGATTTTTTTTTTTTCTTTTAATTGATATTACTTAGCCAAATTTTATGGTAAATAATTTCTCAGAGTGGTATTTTACAGGAACTTAAATTCTCTATAAAAAATGTTCTTATAACAAAGTCTGTAAATTAATACGTTTACAAGTTACGAGCTTTGAAAGAGTTTGCTTTAAACGTTTTTCGCGGCTGAACTATTGACTTTATAAAAATAATTCTAACGACATTTTTTACGGAGAATTTAATTCCCCGTAAAACAACAGTTTGCAAAATTTTTTATCATTAAATCCAGCTGAGTATTACCAATTTGAAAAAAAAATATCATGTCTTTCCTACGTTATTTGAATCCGGAAATTTATAATTCATTGAACAACAGGATAAAATACGGGTTGGCGCTATCCTTTCGCAAGGATTCCCTTATCAGCCTTATTTCAAAGAAGTTTCATAAAGTAGACGAAAAAAAAAAATAAAATGAAAAGAAAAAGATCATCGCCTTGAAATTAAGTACTCTGAATATCTGAACAATCACATAAAAACTTGACGGTATATATTATAATCACGTGACTTCGTAGAAATCTTCCAAGACTTGTATCCCAAGAAGGATCTTCAGCCTTGGTATATATATATACCTATACAAGATGTCACAGAATGCGAACGGGGGATGGACACGTTCTATTCTATTGTCCCGAGAGGGTTACATATTTCGGAGCTTGTCCTTCTCCGAGTCTACGTACCTAAATATCTATACGTCATACCTATATATCTCTCTACACATAGCTATATACATGTACCGAAATTTCTAGGAGGAATGACAAGGCTCAAATAAATTGTCCAAATGTACAGGGTGGTACGTTAAAAAAAAAAAAAAATCTATATCAATAAAATATTCACAATATCGTGATTAAAAAGAAAAAAAAAAAAACTAATAATAATTTTCTGTGTGTTAAATCGATTGAGAAGATTCATCTTATATAATAAAATCGTTACTAAAACATCTTATATATGTTTTTCGATCTGTTGAAGTTTGAAAAATACTATTCGTCTTGCTTCCTAAAACATTGTGTAGTAATTATTTAGGTATAATAATTATACATTATATATACCTGTTCTGATAGTTGTGGGATGACTTTGCCGAACGTGTATCAATAGCTCATTAAATTTAATCAGAAGCAAAGAGCTGCTGCTGCTGTTGCTGCTGCTGCTGTTCGGACATAGTTGACTATATATTAATTTACTAGGTATAGTTATATGTATATGTATGTATGTATTTATTTATGTATGTGTGTACATATCTATGGACCAATAGCCGATTGTCCATATACCTTAAGGCCTGCCTAAGTCATGTTTAAGGTATATAATTAACGGTCTAAAATGGTCGAGTATTGACGTCATTCTGTAATGCCTATTCTATAACAGAGTTTAGTTAATTCATGTGCGACTATATCGTTAAACAAAAAAATAAAAAAAAAAAAAAACAAAAATAAAAATAAAAAAAAAAAGAAATTTACAAAAAGAATCGTTGTAAAGAAAATTTAGAACTATTTTATATTATGTATCGTAACATGAAATGACAGGGATTTTAATGTAGTTCATATTAATGTCTTTTTTGTTTATACATATATATGTATGTATATATATATGTATATATTTATATAAAGCCTCAGGCACATAGAATTAATTGCCTTTTGATTTCAGCGCTGCTAGTCACTCGTTAGTAACTCGAAATACGAATCCACGCCCAGTTTAACCGTTACACATCGACCATCGAAGTAGCGAAACTCGAATTATTATGTATAACGCATGTAGAGAGAGTCTAATCTAGTTTATTTATTTCGATTCAGGAAACAAAAAATAAAAATAAAATAAAATAAGAAAATCGGCGAAGAATTTGATCCGAAAATTTCTTACCGATAGTTTGGATATTTATACATTTTTGTCTGGATCCAAAATTCAATTCTGAAGAACGAATATCGTCCCGTTAATAGTTTCAATCCAAAAATGAATGACATTTCAGTATTTTACTATTTTTTTTTTTTTTTGATGAGATTTTCTGCTTTTTTGATGAATTGCATTTCTTTTTCATCAACAAAAATCGGCGAAAAACCTGATCTGCAAATTTCATAGCGATAGTTTGTATCTGTTTAAATTTCTGTCTGGATCCAAAATTCACTTCTGAAGAATGAAAATTGTCTCATTGATAATTTTAATCCAAAGTTGAATGACATTCAAATATTTTACTATTTTTTTAAACAGATTTCCACTCTTTTGAAAGACTGCATTTTTCTGTTTTTGCCGAAAATCGGTGACGAACTCGATATGAAAATTTCGTACCGATAGTTTGTATGCTTCTAAATTCTTTTAAGGATTTAAAATTCCTAATTCCAACCTAAAAATGAATGAGATCTCACTACTTTTGTACAAGATTTTCACTCTTTGAAAGAGGTACATTTTTTTTTTTATATAACAAAAATCGGTAAAGTATTTTACTTGAAAATTTCACATGAAGTTCGTATCTCTTTAAATTTTATTTTGAATTTAAAATTCACTTTAAAAAATAGTAAATAGTCCCATTTTTAATTTCAATCGTAAAAAGAATTAAGTGAAAATACAGAGATCGTTATTGACGCTAAATAAATTAATAAAATCGGCAATAGCAAATGAATTGATTAAAGACAATCGATCATATTTTGAATAACGATTAATTAAAAATAACATCCAGTTATTTTCTGTAAAATTTCTCCATTCCATTTCTGTTTCTTTTGAAGTTTGAGGCAGGTCTAGAACAGCCAGTCGGAATTATTTCGAAACATCTGTTTAAAATATTCTAGTTTATGTTACAGTACCTACATGTTCTGTAAAATAATATTATAACCAGTGCAGTGATGGTTACCTTGTGGTAACAGACTAACTGCAAACTTTAAAATAAATTATTAGATATAACTTTGAAGTTGAGCAAGTAAGTATATTCCTATGTATAACGTCGGTTCGCATGCATATGGCAGATCGAAGAAATCGGTTAACCTCACAACTATTCGTACAGCATGTATATATGTGTATATATATATATAATCAGATGCCTCGTTTTCTCGCTAAAATATTCACCCTCGTTCGGTTACTTCACTTTGCTTTGCTTTGCTTTGGTCCATTTCTATACAGTCAATCGTTTTGTACATTATAGTCTCAAGGATAAGTATCATTCCGAACCGATTTATCGCTTCCTAAGAAGTTTCGCCCACGCAGATAAAGACAATATATATAAAAAAAAAGAAAAAAAGAACAAAAAAAAAAACACAAAAATAAAGGAAGTTGAGATAAAATACGAAAAAACTAGAGCAAGTCAAAAAACAATTACTTTGATTGTGAAATTAATTGAGATTTCATTTGTTTATTTTCTCACAAGAAAAAAATAAGAAGGGGGAAATTTTTTCAGTTAAAAAAAGAAAAGACTTGAGTTAAAGAAATTTTTTTTCTAATTTTTTTTTTTAAGATAGATATCAAAATTATCATCAGAGATTAAGTAGAAATTAGATACGCTTATAATTTGTCTTATATATATATATATATATATATATATATATATATATATATATATATATATATATATATATATATATATATATATATATATATATATATATATATATATATATATATATATATATATATATATAATCGTATATATATAGTATATAGAATCTATAGAAGATTGAAACTGTGAGCTACCACTGATCGGCTGTCTATAACTTAATCGGCTTAATGAATTCATTAAAATAAAATCCGTTAAGATTAAAATCAGATCGATATATAAGTATAATATAAAGCTTACAGTTGACGGATCGACGTATGTATAATATATCTATCAACTACCGGTAATCGATAGGCTACGGACATTAAAAATCATTCCAAAAAGAAAAAAAAAAAAATAAAGATACTTTCATACCGATACTCATATCGATTCTAATCGAGTCAAATAATCTGCAATTTGATTGCGTTTGTTCCTCTATTTTTGGGATTTTTTTTTTTTTTTATGGGGCGGAGGGGGGGGGGGGGGGGTTCTATCGGTACAATCGGTATGCAAAAAATATCTATAGATGTTTATAATTATAGTCCTGATGTATAAATCAAGGAGATTATTAAAAAAAAAAAAAGAAGATTTTTCACATTATTAATCGTCCTTTAGGAAAAATAGCCTATTTTTGCAGAGAAATATCGCGTGAGATTTTATCGTTTCTAACATAGTCCGTTCGTCCTAATTTTTTTTTTTTTTATTTTTTTGGTCAACATCACGCACGTCTGTAATTATTAACGTAGATCGAAGAAACAACATGACCTTTAGAATATTTTAACGATCAGGAAATTGTGTATTTCTGTATAAATAAACGACTTAAGTGTTGAACTTTAAGTTACAGTGTTAAGGGTGGGTTAAAAAATTTTTATATCTAAACAAAAAAAGAAAACAAAAAAAGAAAAATTGATATACTACTGCTTTGAAAAAGTTTGTTCAAGTAGGTTCAAGACTTTTGGTGTTATATTATGATGAACAGGGTCGTGAAGTTCAATAATTATCGATTTTACGATCGATTTATTTATCGAGATATTTCACCTCCTTATGACCGCCTTTTTTTATCTCACCTCACCTCACTTTACAGAGAAAGTTGCGTGTTGTTCGCCCTTGTAAACACGGTTCTAAATTGGCCGCAACATTTCTTTCAGATCTCGTGTCTATAAACGGTCCCTCCCAATTCTTTGATGACACTATGATAAAGGCCAACTTCTCACGATTTAAAATTACTCTCAAATAATTATTCCGGACGTTGTTAACGATTTCATCAATCGATATCAACCCAACGTTTCAATCACGAAATTTTTGGTAATATAAAAAAACGAAAAAATAAAATCAACTACCTTCTTTCTTATTGAATGAAGTAGAGTCAAAATCGAAAAAAAAATAAATAAATGAATAAAATAAAGACTGTAAAGGATGATGAAAAAAGATCATACAGACAATTTCGATTGTTCATTCACGATCGGATATCAATCACGAAGTTTGGTATAAGATATATTTCTTTTTTCTGTTGTTTTATAATTTTTTCATCTGCATTGAACACTCGAACAATGTAGATACTGGGGGGCTGTAATAACAAGTCTTTGGTTACATGTATGCGATTTAAAAGTTAGCCTTTTGAACAATCGATCAATCAATAAGGCAATCAATCACTCGATCATCTCCGTCAAAGAACCGGCTGCACCTAAGATCAACGCTTGCATGATCAGATCGGAAATTGAATTTGATGTTGGCTAGGTACGTACATACGTATTACATACAACGACTTATGGACCACCTGTAGATTCGCTACGTGTACTTAGTATTAAGATCCATATATGTATATACCTACAAACGTCGAGTATAATTTTTATCCTATATTTTTACCTAATCCCATGCAGATTAGGGCAGTCCATAAATTGGTCATATTCAAATTTCGAGACCAACATGGGCTGAAATGTCTTCAAATATATAAGAAAAAAAAATCCATCAAAGCCCTCGAAGTTTCCCATTCGGATAACACACGATTTTTGAAAATGGTTCAAGAATTTCGATATTGTTTTATATATTTAATAATTTTATAAATTGAATTGATTTTTCTTTAGGAATAAAAAAAAAGTAAATGGAGAACGATCAAGAATTTTGGTCAACTAACCTGACTGTTGAAAATCTACACGTGGTGAAAATCGTCCAACAATTTGTGGCAAGATGATTCCAGAAGCCCCGTGAATACCGTGTGATAAAATTTGTACAAGAATACCAACGACGAGAATAACCCATCCCCATCCACCCTCAGGATAATAATGTTGTTTAAGAGTTAACAATTGTCTTAGATCAGCAACAAGTCTAGAAGCTGGTCTACCAGGTACTTGTTCATTACTACCAACTCCGCTATCATGAACCGATAATTGAGGAAGAGATCTGCTCCTGTAAAGCATTGATGTAACAGGAGTTTCTTGACGTCTATCCAATAAGTATCTTCGAGAATTTGATGTGTCGTGTAATTGTGAATCATTATTTTCAACAAAAGGTGATTCCCGACCGTTAGTATCATAGAAATTTGAAGTAGGAACATTGCTGCAACAACATGAAGATGAACGTCGTTGATGACGTAATATGTTCTGATTATTTTCATCGAAATTTTCACTGCACTTAAAGCTCGTTCTTTTCTGTAATATAGAAGTTGGTGACAAGCTTTTCAAACTTTTAGCCAAATAAATATCATTTTCACAAAACTTATCATCGTTTATATACTTTGGTGATAAACGAGGATTATGTGCGGTTGATTTATCCGGTGAGCTTTTAAGCTCTCCATCATCATCACGTTTTTCTTGACCGTTAATTACAGTATTTTCAATCGTCGATTGCCTGTCGATTATTCTTTCGATTTTTAACGGAGATTCGTGTCCAGTAATTTCATCTCTTGGATTTTTTTGGTGGGTAACATTACATCGACATTTGATTAACCTTCCCTCAGGACTCTTTGCTCCTTTGCTATCCTTACGATCTCGACTTTTGTTTCGAAGCTGTGATCGTTTCTCACCATAATCACATACGGAACGAATCCCTTTTCTAGACTCCAGGGAGCTTTCAACAGTCCTTGGTACACCACTGGGTGAAAAGAAACCCTTAAAACCGACGGTGGCGTCTTGACGAAATAACAAATTTTTTTGTATATTTTTTTGATGATCACGATGGTTGTTTCTATCTCTTGATGATGGTATCGAGTCCTTTTTAAACCCATGACGAATCGGTGATGATTTAACTACTTCAGGTTTAAATACGTACTTTGTTGGACTTTTTGGTATCTTTATTATCTTTTCGGTTTGATCCTTACGGGGTGTCCTGCCAGGGTCGACCTGGATAGCGTCCATTATCTCTTTAAAGAGTTTTAAGGCCTGTTTTAGACCCTGTCTTAACCCCCCCCGAGGACCTTTCACCCAGTGGTCAATTAAACTCGTTAATTTCCATTTTAAATAATTATTACGGTCAATCACTTCACTGATATTTAACTACTCTACTATCACGAGCATAAAATAGCTCATTATCTAATGCAGTTACATTTTTTAAACGAAAATTTATCGCTTTAATTTTATCACACTTTATAGTCGAAATTATACCCTTTTCACTCACACTGGTCATCATAGTAACTACATTTTAATCATCAAATCAAAACTCTCTCATTATTATCTTCGATTAAACACTCAGTGAATTTCATGATACTCATTTTTTTTTTTCTTTCTTTTGTGAGAGAATTTCGAAATATTGAAGGATTTCAACGATGATGATGATGATGATGATGATAATGTCTTCTAATTTAATAACGAAAAAAAAAAGTTCTATAAAAAATTAAAACTACATATTATATTCAATTTTAAAATTATTCATTATTTTTTCATTAGCTAGTCAAATTCTGATAATGGGTCAAGATATTTTTACAATAAAGAATGAAAGAAGAAATTTTCTTTAAAATTGTGTAAGAAATTTTGGGAATAATTTTTAGTTTTTAATATGAGCAAAGAAAAAAAAAAAAAAAATATTGTTTATGGTACTTTCCGATGATTTTTTTTTTTTTTTTTTTTCGTTTTATTGTTTTTGCTTTTGCAACACTCTGAAATAATATACGGCTAAAAAGCTTTTGGCATTCTAAAAGAATTGTACCTACATATATACGAGTCTCGCGACTTTCGTCGAGTGGCATAGAGCGTGGGTGCGAAGTCTGAACTATATACCAAAAATGATATCTTTCTCTTTTCCTCAACTGTCTAATATACGGTATAGAAAAAGGATAGGATAACTCATACTTTTACCGGTTCAGTTCAATTTTTTTTCTTTTTTTCTCTTTCATTTCTCTTTTCTTTTTGTTTTTTTCGCCTATTTTCTTTTCTTTCCGTTTTTTTTTTTTTTTTCTTTTCTTTTCTTTTTCTATTCTTTTCGCCCTCTTTATCCTTTCCGTCACTAGCTCGCTTAGATAGTAGCTAAGTAGATACAATATTTATCCGTAAAAAAAAAAATAAAAAAATTGATGAAAAAATATACTAGCTGTATGAGATATTCTCAATAAGGAATTAGAATTAGACTTAATTGTCAGTTTTTTTTTTTTTTTTTTTTTTTTCATTCGTTTCATTCTCTAAGGTATAATTATTCGACTTGATGAATAATATAACATACCTCTATGTATATAACCACATATGTATATACGTTACATATACATATGTACATACGTAATTATATGTATTTTTGAGGTCATTAATTTAATCGTTTTTATCGCATATGTAAAGTTTTTTTTTTTCATTTCTCTCTCTCTCTCTCTCTCTCTTTTTTTCTTTCCCTTTTTTTGTGTAATTTTTTACAGAAAATTTATAAAAAAAGTTAATCAATTTTTTCTTATTTCATACAGATTTATCAGCAGACTTAATAAAATTATCAAAAACTATCAACGTCGACTCATATATGAATAAAAATGATCTATCATAAGAATTATCTTTTTTTTGTACCTATACGTAAGTTATAGTTTTCTAAAGAAAAGAAAAAAATAATAATTTCCGCACTTTTGCGGCTGCGAAATCGTCTAAGAACGTGCGAATCTTGTTAATTATTAATAATTACAAGTTCTTGTCCGATTTTTTTTTTGTTTTGTTTTTTGAGTAAACGATTTTTTGATACTTGAAGAAGAAAAATGAATATTGAATAACGTAAATCTTGTGTATATATAAAAAAAAAAAAAAAACTTATCGATCAATCGATCGATTTATCGATTGATTGTTTTGTTTGTTTCAAAATAATTAAAACATTCGCGTGAGTCTATTCGAAATTTTATAAAATATGAGTATACATATATATAATAATTTTATTATTTTTTGGGTCAGAGATTACCGAAAATTGAGTTTCAAATATATATCCTAGCTTCTAGCCACCGCGGTGTGCCGGTTTGAAATTAACCGATCTTCATCGACGGACAGATTTATCGCGTTAAGTTTCCGTTAAGATATTTTTATATACCTACAGTGAGTTATTATACAATAAAATAGAATAGGAACACTATATAACAGAATTTGACTAGGTTGAAAACAGGGAAATTTCTTTATCGCTTAATTTAAAAATCGTTATGAGAAAAACCGTCCCTCAGAACTAAGAATTCGTTATATATATCTATAATACATTGTGAAACGAGAAATGCATTTCAACACGTGTTACGTGTAGAAAACATCAATAAATTATCAAAAAAAAAAAAAAGATGAATGGAAAAAGACAATTTTTGAACATTTCTTTACAAGTGATTTTTGATAATTTATAGAGTCTACTCGTATACTGCAGTTTCTCAAATGCACAAGTGACTATCAACACTTAATTTGAAGATACAATAGGATTTAAGGTTTGAAACAAAAAAAAAAAAAAAAGGTGTAACCGATCTCCAAAATAAACGTCATTTTCTTATTTATTTATTCATTTTTGTTGCGAATTTTTACAACAAACTAATAATTGCACGAAATATATATTTTCAAATTGTGATTTTTTTTTTTTGATATTGAATCAATAAAAAGACGGAAACAGAAGAAAAAAAAAAAAAAACAAAATAAAAAAAAAACAAAAAGAACGAAAGAAAAATAAAATAATTAATATATATTAATTTTTGAACAAAATATGAACTATGATAATAATTTATAATTCTCATGTACATATATACATGTATATATACATATATAATATATAATAGTTTAAACTCCGTTATTAATTGATCTATATATATCTATGTACAGTATATGATGTGTTATAATTATTATTGTATATATATATTATATATATCTATGTATGTAATGTATATATGTATATGAATGTGTATAATTATGTACGTATGGTTTAGGCGCGCGCGATCAGCGGACAGACCTAATACGCGACGACCTTACGGGACGCGGGCTGTCGGCGGACTGCGGTGATTCCTTCGAAAAGAGGCAAACACCTCGTGTGTATAGCTGTGGTGTGCGCAAGAGGCGAGAGGCAAGCGGCGAGACGCGAGACGTGAGTCGCGAGATCCACGATCCACGATCCACGATCCACGATCCACGACCCACGATCTACGACCCATACAGCGCGCGAACGAACGAATGCGAACGCCCCGGTAGTCGCCAATTGCTATTCGCCGTTCACCAATCGCCAATTTCCCCTCTATTTTACGGTCTCCCGCGCGTCTCTATGATGCTATACGATGATCGTTATTTTATTTTAGCGACAATTTTTTTTTTTTTCTCTTGTAAGCCTATTTCCGATTCTTTAAATGTCAACTTTAACTATGTCTTAGAAAGAGAGAAGTAAAAAAAAGAGAGAGAGAGAGAGAGAGGAATAGGAGATATTTCCTGTTATCGAAAGGAAGATTAATTGCCTCCGGTATTTAATTTTTGGTTTTTTTTTTTTTTTTTTTTTTTTTTCTCTACTTATATTAATTCTTTGTTTTTTCTTTATTTTATATCGATATTTTTACACTTGAGGCAATTATTTTTATTTTCAAGCAATATCATATTATGTATCATAATTAATAATAATCATACAGCAATTAATTGTTACATGCGATTATAATAACCGAGCTTTTTAATTAAATTTATTACATGCAATAATAATATCGTAAAATAATATAATATTGTATGGTTACAAAATTAAATTTTTATTGATTTAGACAGAGTAAAAGAAATTTTTTACATTAAATATTTTTTCAAAAATGATGGATAAAATTTTAGATGTATATATAATTATCGGAAAAGTTAAAGCAAAGATCTAACTTTGAAGAGATTTACAAAAATTTTGTAGGTACACAGTTTAATAATTTTTTTTTTTTTGTTTTAGTTTTTGATTCTCAAGTTTATTCGGATATTTGAAATCTGTATTTTTTTGATTTTAGGTCATATACGAGAGTGCCAAAAAAGATTGATGGAAATATTGAAGAAAACCAAAAATTAGATGCAATTTAACGACAGAAAAAGCTCCCTTATTCATAATGGCAGTTTGAATATCTAAACTGTGCTTAGTAAATCAGAAAAATGAAAAAAATTCAAATTCCTTAATGAGTTAAAGACATGTTCAAATTTTATTCAACTTATTAGTAATCTGGTGTCACTATTTTTACCCAGAAAATTTTCACTCTTTTGTGAAAAAGTTCGATTTCTGTGCTTTCATAAACCTCATCGATATTTATTTCAAATGATTCGATAACGTGATTCAGATTTCACAAGTCAAATATTTTACAAAATAAATCCTTGGCAAGATTTGGATCAAAATTTAATTAGCCATTTTTTTTTCCTCAAATTTCTATAACAATGGAACTTTATTTTTTTTTACAATTTCTACTGGACAAGGAATTTTTTGCCGAGCAATTTCTCTAGGTTTAAAAAATCTTAAGACATCAAACAGAATTCTGTGAAAATAACAAATAATACAAAAAAAAAAAATTAAAATTTTGATCCCAATTTTGACAAAAATTTGGAACCATCCTGTTTGGTAAAAAAGTTTCAATTTTACGGTCGATGCGGAGATCCTTTAGAGGATCATGATTAAGCTCTGACTGGATTTCGTTTGTCGAATGTAATATGGGGTTTGATTAGTCTTTGTAGACATGATGTGATAGCCGTTAGTTTAAAAGCTTTTGAAATTCCCAAAATCCCCGAATACATTATTATCTGTGACGTAGAGATGCAGCGTGGTTTTCGATTCCCGTCTTCTCCCCTTAAGGCCGGTAAATCAGGGCTTGCGTTGACGGGACCCTTGTAATTACAAAAGCTCACCGTTCGCTCCCACCACGGGGGTGGTTTCGGAATGATAGCGCGCGCTAGTAGAAATCGCGTAGCGTCCTAACCGCACAGAATAATTATTTAGGAGGCCCTAATCCTAGCCAGACTCTAGAACAATTCATAGATTCGATCCTCTCCATCCCTGAAAAGCTGGATTCTAACAAGAGGGACGTTTATTTAGCTTTAGACTAAGTTTTAACTTAGGGGAAATTCTCGAGACTCAATTTATAGGGGAAAAAGTCGTTTACGTTGTACAAGGTTATACAGGCCACGTAGTTTATACAAAATTCTTCAAATAAATTTAGGGGGAATATTCTATATACATCGATGTAACAATTTTGGGACTAACTAATCAGATTTGATGAATTTTAATTTTTGATTAGAAATTTTTTTAATTCAAGCAACTTTTTTTTTCTAAACTTAATCGAGAATGAATTTTTGAAGGAAATTCAAAGTTATTATAGTTTTTCGTTAATGAAAATTGTAGATTTTCGTAGTGAAAACTACAATTTTTTTTTTTTTTTCCTGAAAAAGAACGAAGAGTTCAAATTTGTTTAAAAAATCGTGAAAATTCGTAGTATTATTTTTGCCAGAGCTGGAAGCTCCATAAGGTGAAAAATAATTCCTAATTATATCCCAAAATACGAGTAGTCAGCTTTATAGAAAAAAAAATTGAGAATCATTAGAAAAATTTTTCGAAGCGTTTTGGTGATTAGAAAAAAGAAAAAAAAAAAAGTTATTTCCAACATGTTAAAATTAACCTTTCAAAGCTTTGGTCCATTTCATCGATTGTCTAAAAATTTTCAATCAATTTTAACTAGTCTAAAAGTTTTTGAAAATTGTTTAGTTCCATACTGGCTCTTTTTTCAAATATTTTTTTCATTTCAGGGAGTGTTTCTAGCAGTTTTTAGTGCAGTTCAGTTCAAGTTTTCTTGAGCTTTACCTTTTTTTTTCTAGTACTTTAAAACAATTGTTTTCGGGGATTTTATTCCACTCTATATCTATTCAAACGTTTTTGTTTTTTTTTTTTTTTTTTGTTTTTCGTTTTGGAAAATACTCCAGACTACTTTAGCCAATCTTAATCTCGAGTTTAGATGCTTTGTATCTGATTCCAGTGGTTTTAGAAACAGTTTTGTCTATTTTTTTTTTCAACATTTTCTTCATTTTATAAAATGTTAAATGTATAAAAACTTGGCTAATTATATAGTCCCTCATAAAAACGATTTTTGAACGATATAGTCTTCTGTATAAAAAAGTTTTTATCATTTTCATTTCTCTCCAACCCGAATTTGGGCCCGAAAACCATTAAGCGAATAATAAAATCTGATATTTTTTCCTTTACACGATATTTTTTTTTTTGTTTTTTGTTTCATTTAAAAATTTTACCATTGAACCCTTCGTCGAATTAATTTTTTTAGCCTTTTTCTGAACTCGTGTATCAACTGCTCACTTTCTGTTTTTACCTCACACGAATAAAAATTTCGTACCCTGTCCAGAAAACGAAAAACAAAAAATAAAAAAAAAAGGCAAATTACAAAATGAACCTGACTTCGATATATCGAAAAAAAAAATGGTAAAAAATTTTCAAAGAATTTCGTACAGATATTTTCACAGGTATATGATTTCCAACTAATTTATTTACCTAATATAATTGAAAAAAAACAAACAGTGATGAGATGCTTGGTAAAAAAATTTGCCGAATTTATTATTCTCTCGTTAAAAATCGTGTGCACTACCTGCACCTACGCTTTCCAAAACTAACTACAAAATTTAGAACGTGAGTTTGAATCTAGTCGAGTAGGTATATAAGGTAGTATATACTATATTTACCTGCCCACACACATAAAATTGACATAAATAAATGAACAGCTATTAGGTGACAGTAATATGTATCCTGTCTAATAATACGGTTAATATTTTTCAGAGTATACATATATATGTATATACATATGTATGTGTATAAGGTAGGTTACTAATATATACTTTAAGTGAACTGTAGAGTGTAGAGAGACAGAGAATGAGAGAAAAGCAGTAGAGTAAAAACTAAGAAAAAAAAAATTGAGAGAGAGAGAGAAAGAGAGAAGAAAAAAGAAAGAAAAAAAAAATGATGGGGTAGAATGGAAAAGGGTGACGCAAGTTGTGCTGCAGGAGATAAATCATCCCATCGTGCATAAATCAATGGGTATGGTTGTGTTCACTAAAAGGAAGAAGCGCAAGCTGCGAGAGAGAGAGAGAGAGAGAGAGAGAGAGAGAGAGGTAATGTGTGTGGGTGGATGGATGTTGGATATATGCGTAGCACGCGGAATATGGTATATACGTTTATATATACATATATGCATATAGATGAATGAAAATTTTGTGGATATAATTTTTACCAACGTTATTTATTTCGTCGATATATTTGTGTTAATTTGATAGCGAGAATACGGGACGAAATATCTGTACCACAGAAAACAAAAAAATAAAAAATAAAAAAAGGGTGTAACAATTCGCGTGTCGCCATAAGGTTGTTAATCAAATTTATAATTTGCGATACTGCAGAAGGAGGAAATGAAAATGTAATTTGTTTTACGATTGTAATCATAAATTTTTATTATTAGGTATTATATATATTCAATTTATTGGAAGATAAATAATTATGCAATTTTATTGTACATAGAAACTGAATAAAGAAAAAAAGAAAAAAAAAAGAATTTGAAAATTATGAAAAATCAAGACTTTTTCAACGAAGAAAAAAATATTTTTCATTTTATTTTCTCCACTATTTTTGAATTATTTATTCATGGTGTCTGAATAACAGTATAAGCCTAAATGGTTCAAATGTATGATCCGCAGTCACTCAGTGGTCCAATTTCAAAAATTGAAGTAGGTAGTAAAGTTGAAGGTATGTATACAGGGTGGAAAAAGGAAGAAATAAAGAAAGAGAAAATAAAAAAATCGTATATAAATGCAAGAAAAAAAAAAGAAAAAAAAAAAAAAAAATTATACAAAAACAGAGAAATAAACAAAAAGAAATATTATCCGCTTTCGTTGCATTGGAAAACTTTATACAGTATTAAAGAAAAATTTATGTATTTATTTTCTGCTTAATAAAGTCGTTCTTTGGAAACTTATACGGTCTTATATATATACGGAAGGGAAAACTCCGTTCTCGTATAATTAGGTAATGCCTTAGAGAATCGAATTGCGAGACACTACTAGCTGCAATAAGTACGATTAAAGTTGGGAGAGATGGTGAAAATATAAAAATGGAAGAAGATTAAACTTAAAGAGTGAGCCTACGTATATGCAAATTATTTTACCCATATTGTATAATAATTTTGAATTATATAAAAATTAAGCATGAATTTATTTGAAATAAAGATAGTCGTAAATCTATTCAAATTCTGTCCTGAATTGTAGGAAATATTTTAAATAAGGATCTTAAAAATTTGTGACGCAATTATGAGTATTTTTTGGAATTTCAATATTTTAATTTCAAAAATCAAAATATTGTAATGTAATTGTAATGTTTTTCATTTGAAAAATGACTAGTTCGTTTTTAGATCTGATCTTCAACGAAATTTAACCAGCTTTAATAAATTTTGGTACTTTTATTTCCATAGTACGAATTATTTTTTGTCATTTTAATCGGATAGTCTGTATACCCACTCCTTCAATTTTTTAGATCTGAATAAAATGAGATTAATTGAAAATCATCTCAAATTATTGGACAATTCAAGATCTCCGATCCCCCGCAGTTCCGGGATTACAAAAAACAATTTTTTAGTTTTCATCACCTACGGTGATGTGAGAAAAGTATTGGTTTTGGTCGAGAAGTAAGTTTTGCTAATTTCAACGAATCTTCACGCTCTCGACCCTCTAGAATCCGAAAAACAGGTTTTTAGAAAGATCTCGGTCTGTCTGTCGGCCTCTTCGACAAACTCGCGCGGTGATCTCGGAAACGGCTCGATGAAAAAATCTGAAATTCACAAGACTTTACAACCAAATGATGGGCATGAAAAATTGCCATGTCTCGTTTAATTTGAGCTTCCGGTTCTACCGGAAATTAATCGAGTTTTGCTGTTTCACTGACAAACCTATACTTTTTTCTCTGTATTACCTTTCTGAATAAAAGAATATATTCTTCCAAGTTGAGAATTTCATATATATAGGGCATTCCTTGACAATGACATCAAAAAAAATTGTAAATATATCCAGACCGATTTAGAATGAATACACTGTATAAAATTGTTGTTTGTTAATATATAGGGCGATCCTTGCCAATGACAAGAAGAAATTGTAAGTGTACCCAGATCGAATTGGGATTAAACGCACTGTATGAAATTGTTGTTTGTCAATATATAGGGCATTTTTTTCATGTGAAATTTTCAATTCTGATCTTTTTTTTTCGGTTTTTCATTACTTTTTTATACTTTTTTTTCCGCTGACAAACCCAACCTTTTTTTTGATTTGATGAAAAGTACTCTAAAAAACTGTTTTCCCGGCTTGTTGTAGTTTGTTTTAATTATTTCAACTGTATTAAAAATATATAATATTCAAATATATAAATCCACGTATTTAAACTTCTTTATATAATAATTGTAACGAGACACTCGTTTCTTAGCTACTATCATAATCTGACAACTATAAGTTTCCTGTTTCCATAGATATATGTATTACACCTTGTCTCGATCGAAGGTCGTTTGTAGCGATTTGATCTCCTGTGGTTTTCGATCGTTATAGTCTATACAAATCCTGAAACTTTGTACCTCCATCGTGTATAAGTATATAAAATGCATGGCTTAGAGTTTTTAATTCCTAATAAAATTTTTACACTCTAATTTATTACTCAATTATTAAAAAATCAAAAAAATTTATTTCACTATTTCACCAACCAAAAATTTGACTCTATTATTTAATCATTTATTTTCATAAATTAGGTTTTATTCTATTTTCTCATGACAGGTAATACTTCGTATCGTTTACTTAAATCCTCATTACTGTAACCTACGTTCTATCGTTTACTTTCCAACGAAAGGTAAACGCTCTCAAACCTTTGGCAAACATGAGATAGAAGCCTCCAGGTTAATGGGCTCTGAATAAACAGGACAAACAATTCAATTGTCGTAAAAAAAAAAAAAAAAAAAAAAATAATTGCAATTTAGCAGTTGGATAAATTTGCATAAAAAAAATATTGAATTGTTAAAACTGCCTTCCGAGTTGGTTTAAGACGATATGTTAATTAAATTTTAATCGAAAATCTTTCCCATTGGGATAATTGATAATAATTTTGAAGAAATTCTTTCGATTATTTTTTTTTTTTTTAAAATTTTTTTTTTTCGAATAATGATGAAATGGATGATGAGAAATTTTCAGATAAGAAAAAGTTATGTCTTATGCTTTGAGAAAAGCAGCTGTAAAGGCAGATAACAGAATGGTTTTAGAGATGGTTTGTTCCTTGTTCATATCTGGAGAAAAGCCAGCTGGACATATATTCGCACTATACTTACTCTACTACACTCTACAATTTGCATATTAAAAAGACTTTATTCGATTGGATTGCTTCGAACTATAGAGTAGCAGACTGCAGGTACATTTTCACTCGTGTATAGTTTGTAGGTATGAATATCGTAGATATGTCTTATCCTTACGGTTTGTATCTACTTAAATAAAGAAATATAAGATAAAACTACAGGATTTAAGAAATTTTAAAAACTGTAATTTTTATCATTGAAAAAGAAGTTCAGTGAAAATTTTATGAAGTAGAAATTTCGTGTAAAAAAAAAAAGTAAGCGGTTTGATTGTTAAATAAAATTTTTTTTAGGGTCTTTGAACCCCGAATCATTGATTTTTCTATTTCAACATACACATTGGGATCACATATGCCTCGTAGAACTCTGGCAATTCGATAAAGTTCAATAAGGTGGTTTCCAGAATGTGACAGGATAGAGTTTGAATCGCAAATCGATAAAGCGAGCGGTTTATCCGTCTTAAATTGTGAATTTCAGCGAATACAGCCTTCCTTCCAGCGTAGAACAAAATCTATTAACTCATGTATATATTCGTTGAATAAAACAGCTGGTTCAATCATGAATAAAAAAAAAGTTATTGAAATTTTCTTTTGTTTTTTTTTTGTTTTTTTGTTTTTTTACTTATCATACTAATCATTATAAATTTATAATTTGATTTTGTATTTATTTATACAGCCGATGATAATCGTCAGAATTATACCTGCCTGTATTCATGCGGGACTGCAGATAATTCGACGAGCCAATTTTGGAGCGGATCTAATAACAAAATTATATATAATTATACACACTCAAGGTGGTCAATGAATGGTGGTTATTAATTTTTCGCAATAAAAAAATTAAAAAATAAGTTACGATATATGGATTATTCAAATAATAAATTCAACGATAATTTTTTCAATGCTACTAACATTATAACGACCTCCCACGCAGTTTAACTTCGATTATTATAGTCTTGCGATTGCTAACCCTTTGCCAAAAAAATGAAGAAAAAAAAAAAAAAAATGAAACAAGTGGGAGGAAAATATATCATATTATAATATTCTATAAAATTTCTGCTCACAAATTTATTTAAAATTACATCGAATGGTCTGTCCCTGAAAAATTGGAGTCCTGTCATTTGGGTCTAAGTGCTAAATTGTATATACGCAGTTTACATCCCCATTATTATTTTTTTTTTCTTTAAGTTTTATAGCAAAAACGAAAAGACCTCAAAGTGTACATTAAGTCGTCAGATGTAAGTAGTTTCTTTTTTTATTCTTATGTGAACACGTAGCACAATGTGAAGCAAAATTTCATACATGATGACTAATAATTATGTAAATTACTGAAAGATGTATGGATATGTGTATATATATCGTCCGGCAGTTTAACGGGAGTAAATTACCCTGCATGATAACCGTACGAGTATTTTCATGCGCAATTTACGCTTGGCTTTAAAATTATTTCGCAAATCTATAAATCGCGTATAAGCTACCTCAGCTATTTTTTTTTCTTCTATTTTTTGTTCACGTTAAAAAGAGAAAGAAGTGAAAAAAAATTAAAAAAAAAAAAAATTCTCAGTGAAGATGAAAGGATTTTTAAATTCAAAAGAAACTTTTACATACTACCCAGATATTTCGCTGTCGACAACTAATCATCGAGGTCATAACTTGCTGCTAACCTAGCCAGTTCGTTCTTTAATATCCAACATTCAATATTCATATACATCATCAGGTTTAAAAGTTTGAAATTTTTGGATCTGTAGCTGATTAACGACTTAACTATATCTCGCTTTAACGGAATTTACAAAAGTCATTTATAGCCTCATTGAAAACCAAGTAGAGACCATTAATTTTCGATTATTTTAGTATAGCTCGTTTATATTTTGTAGATACAGTTTTTGTACACAATTTATTCAATGTTCAAATTTTTTTGCAAAATATTTTATGAATATAGTTTCAAATGGTAATTTAGAAATAATTGTATGATTTTTGTATAGCATTGTTAAGTTTTGAAAAATCTATTCTCATCATGGACGACTGAAGATCATCATTTTTAACTTTCCGCAATGAAAATTGAAAATTTTCATAAAAAAGGGAAGTTATTGGTTTTGGTCCGATTTTCGAAAATCGAGTTTTCATCAGATCTCGACGTTTTGGGATCCTACGAAGCTATTCTGACTATTTTTCGATGGACGTCCGTATGTGTGTGTGTATGTGTATAAACAAATTTTTGTCGTACGATATCTTTAGAACGAATCGACCGATTGGAATGGTTCTTATAGCGATCGAAAGGGTTTATCAAGACTTAGATCTGATTAGATTTTGGAGTCGATCGGTCGAGTAGTTTCAAAGTTATTTAAAAAATTAAAATGAAAAAACAATTTTTTTCATGTTTTTAACGCATAACTCCTAAACTGTTCGTGCGATTAGTCTCAAAACTTAATCAGACTTAGCTCTTGGATAGCCCCTTTCGATCGCCGTAAGATTCATCAAAATCGAACGATTGGTTTAAAAGATATCGCACGACAAAAATTTCTCTTTTTGTCTTACGATACCTTTGGAACGTATTAACCGATTTGAATGATTCTTGCGGCGATCGAAAGGGTTTATCAAGACTTAGATCTGATTAGATTTTGGAATCGATCGGTCGAGTAGTTTCAAAGTTATTCGAAGACTGGAAATTGAAGAAAAAAATATTTGTATAGGGAAAACTAATTATACTTATAACCTTCTTTAATTTATTATAAACACAATAGTATCAATTAATTGTAACGTATTTAACACAGCGGGAAGTTTTCGGGTTGGCCCACAGGTCAACCGGTTTCCTGATTCTTTCTATATTGTATTGTCTAAAAATTTTGCAAAAATTTTTTTCCTATATAAAATAAATTGCATATAGGTATAATATTATGTGATCGTCATGACGCGTCATATCAGTTTACGTTTTTCACTTGAGAAGGTGAAAAACCGTTCTTCTAACTCGCGTGATCGGAGGGTGATTTCATCCCCGTTTTATCCCAGTTGGTCCAGTGAGCGAAGGGGGGGCTGTTGATTTTTTTATCTTATTTGTTGGTAGGTCGACTCGACTGGTTGATATAAGAAAGTTTTAGGGAATATCGCGGTTGGCCGCATCGCGAAACGAGCGAGGGCTGTAGGTTCGGGTATGGGTTGGTAAATATATAGTGTAGCTTATTAAAGTTGTTATCTTATCGTGACAGTGCCCCGCGACCTGTCCCTTGTCATTGTCGGGTGGACGCACCCCGTCAAAGCTTCATCATCAGTCATTTCCTGTCGTACCTACGTGTAGGTATATAAAATCGTTCACGATATTGCGAATCGATAAAAAAAAGCCTTTTTTATGCTGATATTATGGCAGCTGGGTAGAAAAGTTTTTTTTTTTTTTTTTCTTCTATCCCTAATTCTTCTTTTTATTTTTTATACCCAAAGTCAAGGCCCCCCCCCCCCCCTTTCCAAAAACTTCCTCAAGGAAATAATAATTTTCAGAGTTTATTTTTTATTTTAGCGATTTTTTTTTTTTGTTTTGTACACTATCGCAGTTTTATAAGATCTGCGTATTATTTTCTATCGGAGTAAATCCTGCGTGCAATTTCGTGCTCTTGCATCCGAAGTTGAAACGCGAGGATCTGTAGTCTGGTCACGTTGTGTTGAAATTCAAGATTCCGCATATCGCTTTCTTGATCACTATACATACCTAACTATTCGTTACCCGGAGGACAACTACTTATTTTATACTGGACTGACCGCGTTTCAAATTATCTACAAAAACAAAAATACAAGAAAATCATTACCGAACATTTTTATATCGATGTGTGTGTGTTTGTGTAAGCAATTTTTTCTTTTTTTTTCTTTGTTGGACGATATCTCAAGAACGAATCAACAGATTTCAATCTTCTTTATATCAATCGATGCGATTCTTTTTGACTTAAAACTGGCTAAATTCTTAATTTAATCGGTTTAGTAGTTTTTTAGTTATTCAAAGAACAAAATTCTGATTAAAGAAATTTCAATTGTTGATATCTCGAGAACCGATTAACCGATTTTGATAAATTTAGTCTCACTCGATAGGATTTCCTCCAACTTAAATTTGGTTAAATTTCAGAATGAACCAATCCAGTAATTTTTGTGCTGGATAGAAAATTCTAAGTTTCTTTTGTAATAGATTTCTTTTCCTTTCAATTAAACGTTTTTTTTTCTGTTAATAGAATACTAATTTTTTAGTTTGAAAAATCCGAAAAGAATCTACCAGAACTGGCCCATCAAAATCGGCAGATTTTCCTACTCAATATTGTTCAGTTTCGATACATTTAAGTGCTGAAATATTTTCCAAAAAGTATATAAATATCTGACGTAGATACTTAGAAAATGACAGAACGTGATTATACTATCGCGTCGATGTACTAGTTAGAAACTGAATATTTTTCTCTTATCTTTTGTAGAACGAAAACTGGAACAGTTTCTGATCGTTCAGTAACGATGCATCGTTTCTATTCGTATATAGCATATAGTTCGATGATAAAATTTTACCTGATCGTTTCGTGGATAAAAAATGTTCCAAACATTTCAATATTTTTAAAATATCAACTCATCATCCTGAATGCGGTAACATTTATAGGTCAGAGTAAAAATTTCTCTTGAAAATATAAAAAACAGTTTAAATAATTCATTTCGCACCTAAAATCCGCAGTAAATCATCTTGTGGTTTACATATTTCAAAATTTTTTATATTTTCGTTTATTAATTTATATAATTTTTAGTTTTCTTTTCTTTTCTTTTTTGTTTTTTTTTTTTTCTTTTTTCTCACTTAACCGGGTTTGGAAATTTTATTCTAACCGAATTAGAATCTTTCAAGCTTAATTTATAGATTCGATTGCTTTTAGTTGGTGAAATAGATCCGTCTGTTAAGTTATGCTTACGCAGTCCACAATTCATTTCGTTGAGATAAGTGAGCTTCTTGATTCGGTTGTTTTTCCACCGTATAAGCTCGACGCATGGTCTGAAACCATCGTTTCGATCTTGAAGGATTTATGGTATGTACCTTGGCAGTTATTAGCTGATATATTAATAGTTCTGTATATATATATATATATGTATATACACATACCCTAACCCTCTGTATATCATTTTTACCAACTAAACACGATACCTAATACCTATACACCCCACATATGTGTTAAAGCTCTCCCTACACGTTATAAAAGACCGTTTTGTATATAAATATGAATAGATACATATAATATATCAAATTTTTGTAACACGGATATCACCAACAGAAACAGCTACAGATTTCAGAAAAATTATATACCACGCGTTTCTATATCTCTCGAATTTTGATCTAGACAAAAAGTTTGATATCTGAGTGAGAAGAAAATCGTAAAAAATCGTTTTTGAATACACAATTTTAGAGTCGAAAGATCAGACTTGAACTTACTCATTTTTAAATTATTTTACAAGTTTTTTTTTTTTTGTTATAAACGTTTGTAATTATTTTACGTCTTATGATATAATCAGCATCGTAATTTTTACCCCATTGGCACCCTTTTTTTGATTATTATTTTTATTATTTTTTCTTTTATTTCTTTATCGGAATAAACGATCAAAGTAAAGGGTTATAAATTTATTCCCCCTTAGTTTTGATCCCCCACTCACTATCCCGAGAATTTTTGCAGACAGGAGTCAATGCCGTATTCTCTTTGGGGGAATTGAATTCCTGGTTTAAAATTATCAAGTATAAATTCAACCCTCTAAATAGAAAGAGAAGAGGGTTTATGCGCGGTTATAAACAATAGGCCTCGAATATAGGCGTTGATATGTATATAGGTACATACATACGTATATGGAAAGAAAAACGAACTATAATTCACGTTATAACCTAAAGGGGGAATTCCGTATTCCATAACGTTCTTGAATATCAACGTTTTTATCGCTAAAGAATAGATATTTTATTCACGTTCAAATTATTCCATACATTAACGTTTACAGGGAGGGGTAAGGAATGGAATGGTATGGGATGGGTATGAAAAAAAAAAAAAAAAAATAGTGACCAGGGAAAAAAAATTGCAAAAAATTGTAATTTTTATTTTTTGGTTTTTCTTCCCCATTAATTAATAAAATTATTATCATTTTTTTACCCCATATAAATTATAATTAGACTTTGAATTTGTAATTCTATCCAACCGCACTTAAACCTATATTATATACATGGCTCATATTCCGTGACGAAAATCTGATTGCCCCTTTATTTTGAGTAGCTACATAAAATTTTTTTATTTTTTTTTATATTCTTTCGTATATCATAGCTTGGCTCGTAAAGTATGATATGTATATATGCGTAATCCGGCCCATCGTCTGCTCTAACAATAAGCCTTAGTTAACAATAAATAAGAAATATGGAGATTTGTTATTTTTATTATGCTGATATAAGAGGAAAACGAGAAGAAGAGGGAGTAAGAAGAAAAATAAGGTTCTGTGTGGGGTTCCCTAAAACCTGGTAAAATTTTCGTGACTTGAATATTAATATTGACAACAACTGTTATTTTATCTCATCGCGATGCACTAAAGAGGTGTAATAATATTATTAAACCGTGACAGGACTTAAAAGTGGAATTTATTTTAGCCCCATTCGACTATGCAACCCCTCGAGCAACCTTCGTGAGGTTTTACTTCATATTTTGGTATTCTTTATATTATAGTGGTCGTGTCGGTTATACCGTAGCCCTGGCTATAGACTGATGTATGCAGGTGAGGACGCTGAGCTCCCTAGGGATCTCATATATATATATATTTTTTGTTTTCTTTTTTATTTATCCCTTTAAGAACCACGGGACGCTCTTTTGCTCGCACTCTATATAGTCTAGACATCCGGTAGCAAGGATTTTTATAACCTTGTAGGTATATAAAAGTATATATACGTATACATGTTCGTCATTTAATGCCAATTCGATGAAAGGCTAATCTACGATCCTTATGGTATATTTTCTTTTTCTTTTTTTTTCCTCCTTGGTCGAAAAAGTCTGTGAATACAGAGAAGAAAAAAAAAAAAAATTGAAAAGTTTTGGTATGCAGAATATTACAGCTGAAGAAAATATAGAAATTCAAATTTTGGGATCACATTTGGTTTAATTTTTTTCAACATTTTATAACAATTATTATATGAATTAAGATTTTTTTTTACTTTTCATCACCTACGGTGATATAAGAAAAGTAATGGTTTTGGTCGAAAAGTGGAATTTGCTAATTTCAACGAATCTTCACGTTTTCGACCCTCTAGAATCTGAAGAAACAGGTTTTTTGAAAGATCTCGGTCTGTCTGTCGGCCTGTTCGACAAACTCGCGCGGTGATCTCGGAAACGGCTCGATGAAAAAATCTGAAATTCATAGGACTTTACAACCAAGTGATGGGAATGAAAAATTTCCATGTCTCGTTTAATTTGAACTTCCGGTTCTACTGGAAATGAATCGATTTTCGCTGTTTTACTGACAAACCTATACTTTTTTCTCTGTATTACCTTTCTAAATGACAGAATATATTCTTCCGAGTTGAGAATTTCATATATATAGGGCATTCCTTGCCAATGACACCAAAAAAATTATAAATATACCCAGATCGAATTAGAATGAATGCACTGTATAAAATTGTTGTTCCTCAATATATAGGGCGATCCTTGCCAATGACAATAAGAAATTGTAAGTGTACCCAGATCGAATTGGGATTAAACGCCCTGTATGAAATTGTTGTTTGTCAATATATAGGGCATTTTTTTATGTGAAATTTTCAATTTTGATCGGTTTTTTCAGTTTTTCATTAATTTTTCATACTTTTTCTTTCCCTGACAAACCCATCCTTTTTTTTCTTTTCGATGAAAAGTACTCCGAAAAACTGTTTTTTCTTGACAAGTTTGTTTTTTTTTTTTTTTTTTTAAATTGGTGTTATGAACATTTGTGATCAGATGAGAAAAAAAAATGAGATTCTAAAATCTGTCAATAATTACGATGTAAATTAGATAAATCATAAATATAATGTGTATTTTTAATTTTAATTATATATATATATATATATATATATATATATATATATATATATATATATATATATATATATATATATATATATATATATATATATATATATATATATATATATATATATATATATATATATATATATATATATATATATATATATATATATATATATATATATATATATATATATATATATATATTTAATACCGGACCAATTATAAGCAAGGAATTTAAATTCCAGTATAGGTGTTAATTAGGTATACAGATATACATATACATACGATGAGATAAGGAATGCAAATGATTCTTTAAAAAATTCTTTGGTATTGGGTGTGACCAATCTTTGATCTCTTAGAGATTGATGCCCTTTGAATATAGGTATACGTATATACGTATATATGTATATAAAGAATGCAGAAAAGCCTCCGGCTATAGTGCAGCAGCTATATAATAATGTTATATAAGAATCGATATACATATGTAGCTTAATGTGATTTAGACATATATATATACACAGGTAAACTTACACATATATATATTTAATATCGAGAATTGATCCCATGGCGACTTGCATACTTGTACATATATATATATCTATTTTTATATACGTTCTTAGAATCTATTAAGAGTTCGTATCATAACGTCGACGTTTCTCATATGGTATATCGTTCCTCATTATATTATAAGCCGACGAACCTATATATATCGAAACTTTTTTCTTTTATAATAGTTGCTTTTAAATGTAACCTCCTATAAAAGTCTCGAGGAGCTGATGAAATTAAATTTATACAATAGATATATTCGAGCTGAACTATAATTCATTTTCGAAATAATCAATTAATATTTATAATTTTTGTTTTTTCTTTTCTTTCTTTCTTTTTTGTTACTCAATTTTTGCAGCTGATTCCTTTATTCGAAAATTGTTCAATAAGTAAAGAAAAATAAGACCACACATAAAGTTTATATAAATATTTGATGAATTTTAATTTTGTTTAATTTTATTTTTTATTTATTTTACTGTTTTAAAGTTTATTTATTATTATTATTATTATTATTATTATTGGTATTTAATAATTATTAATTATAATTGACGATTTAAGGACTGACATGAGACGTTCTTATCTCTATCCATATCCTTCGAGCTGAAGATATTGGAGGAAAACTTGCCCAAAGAATAAAATATCAGTTTCCTATCTTATCGGTAGTTTAAGAACTTATGATATCAAAGATCCCTAATTTATCGACTGTTGATAAAATCGTACTACTCTGTAGGTAACATCGTTAGCACTAACACACCGATTTGAATGATTAGCTCGACATTATTAATTTGAAAATTGGGAAAGAAGGATTGAAAGCCTTTTACGATTTATAATATCCACTTGATATGAAGTTTGGCGTTTAATTTAAGTTAATTCTTCTTGTTTTTTAATTTATCGATACGTATCTAGTTTAGAAAATAAAAACTTATCATTTTCGATCTATCTTCAATTATCTTGAAGAGTTTATTTATTAGTTGAAAAATTGTGAAAATAATTTAAGTTTATTTTATGATCAGTGAGGGATTATAAGTTATTATGATTTTTTCATTTTTTATGAATGTATAGTTTAAAGTTCGAGTAATTATGTATTAGAGAAGAATTAATAATAAAGGGCCAAGAGATTAGAAAAAAAATTGATTATAATTAGAGAAAATTTTGAAAATTTTTCTTACCGCAATTTTATATAAATACATAAAATATTTAGACTGTATAATTATTGTATAAGTAAACGGAAGCGGTTTAGCCCTCCGCAGTAACCGGATGTCAGAACTTTGTGGAAGCAACGTTCATTGCCTCTTGAAGTTTCTAACTCGCGATATACATATAGTATAAAGTATATCTTATACATATAGTAGGTACGATGTGCGAAACTAGGTAAACTGAGGAATCTACAGAAACGATATAGGTTGATACAATAAAGTTGACTAGAAGTTTCTCGACCTCAGCTATAGGTATATATGTATATGTATATAGCAATAACACATAACTTTTCGTAAATCTAACTAGCTTTTAGATCCGGTTTCGTACATGACGTTATGTATAAACGAATTTTACCTACTTCGCGAACAGAAAACTTTTCATCTATAGGTAGGTATGTATACATACATATATATCATATAATTTATATGTAATTTGAAATCGAAATGGTGATTATAACAAGGCCGAGAATTTTTCGAAATAATATCTATTTTATTTCAGTTTTTTTATTTTTTGTTTTTTACTTTTCATCACCTACAGTGATATAAGAAAAGTATTGATTTCGGTCGAAAAGTTACTTTTGATCATTTCAACGAATCTTTACGTTTTCGACCCTCTACAATCCGAGAAACAGGTTTTTAGAAAAATGTCGGTCTGTCTGTCGGTTTGTTCGACAAACTCGCGCGGTGATCTCGGAAACGATTCGATGAAAAAATCTGAAATTCACAAGACTTTACAACGAAATGATGGGCATGAAATATTGCCATGTCTCGGTTAATTTGAATTTCCGGTTCTACCGGAAATGAATCGATTTTCGATGTTTTACCGACAAATCTGTACTTTTTCCTCTGTATTAACTTTCTGAATGAAAGATTATGTTCTTCCGAGTTGAGTTATTCATTTTATATATAGGGCATTCCTTGCCAATGATAACAACAAAATTGTAAATATACCCAGATCGAATTGGGATAAAACGCACTGTATAAAATTGTTGTTTGTCAATATATAGGGCGTTCCTTGTCAATGACAAGAAAAATTGTAAATATACCCAGATCACATTGGGATGAAGTGAACTGTATAAAATTGTTGCTTGTTAATATGTAGGGCGTTTTTTTTTTTTTTTTTTTGTAAAATTTTTAATTTCCCTTTTTTTTTGGAATCTCATTACTTTGTTATATACTTTTTCTTCCCCTGACAAATCTATACTTTTTCCTTCTCGATGAAAAGTACGCTGAACTGTTTTTCCGGCTCGTTTTTTTTTTTTTTTCTTACTGTACGATTATTCAAAATCAGGAAAAATATCTTAAGACCCAAAAAAGAAAAAAGAAGAATAAAAAATGAGAAATTTTTTTAAAAACACACGTAGTCTTCATTTATAAAATAAAATCGTCTATGATGATTTTATTCTCAAATTTGTGGAAGAAAAAAAAAAAACAATTTCCGAAAAATTTTAACGATTTTTATTTCCGTATATAATTCTACGAGTATAAATTTCAGCTCAGAAATATATCCATCGAAAAATTTATATACTTCAGGGAATAATCTTTGAATTATGGATCCTAGTAAAAAATCTATTGAGACAGAAACCCGTTTTGACTGAACGAAGAAATAGCTAAGGGGATTTAAAGGCATAACAAAGGGTGAAAATCGGCTTGTTTCGAATTCCTCAGCTGGGATTTAGGAGTAACGGAATCCCAGATTTTCAAATTCTATAAAATTATTTCAACGAATTTTAGAATAGAAAATAAATAAATAAATAAAATCTTGTTCCAATTTTTAAGTTTTTACAAAACAAAAAAATTTCTACCAAATCTCTGATAATTTTTATAAACTGTTTAAATTTCTAGACAATCTTTTACGATAGATTTAGAAATAATCGTGTAGGTCTATAGCTTGGGAGAATTTTTTACAAAGTTTTACAAAGTTTTTCACAATTCATCTAAAAATTTGCAAAAGAAAATAGAAAATAAAAAATTGTATATTTCAATCCGGAAGATCGTGATTTTTCTTCACTGTGCGGTTGACTATAAAATCAGGAAAAATTTCCCATCGCTATAGTTATATAATATATCCGTATAAAGAAATTCTCATGAAAATATATGAGTTTACCAAAAACCGTATTTATCTGGTTGGTTTTTCACACCTACACTCTGGACCTTATACCTCTGGATAGATATATATATATACATATATACCTACGAAAGGCGTAAACAACGTGGGGTGTTTAATTTGTCTCTGTCACGAAAATTTGTCACCCGTCAGCGGGGCGTCGGGTTGGTTCTCCGTGTCGCGGTCGTTTGACGTGCGTGTATGTAACGTAACGTAACTTATTCACGGAAGATCACGTTCTGAAGGTTTTGGGCGTCATCGTACGGGTGTTCGAGGGCGTTAGAAATGTTTTTTCATTTTTTTTTTTAATTTTTTTCGATAATATCTGATACTATTTTCATTTTTTTATTTTTTATTTTTTTTGCCTCACCTCAATAATAAATACCATAAATTATTTTCGCTCGAATGATATTCTCCGTCGTCGTGTTTAATATCTCGATTTGATATACTAGGTGTACGCTCGTATGGTTGGGAAAAAGCGTAGGCGTTTAAAAAATGTATATATATACAAAGAGATGAAGATTGCATATCCAATCTTGGATTTTTTTTGTTTATTTTATTCATTTTTTTTTTTTTTTAATCTCTTTTTGCACGGGATTCTTGACGAAAGAAATAAGTCGCGCCTTTTCCATCATCTGCTTATATATAAATTGTATATAAATTGTATATATATATATTTATACGTTTATTTTTGCGATTTAATCTGCGATCAAAAACTTTTACAGACATGAGTCAGTTAGAGTATTAAAGTTATACGGATTATACATACCGTAATAAGAAATTTTTATTCTAAATCCCCAGCATTAAAAAAAAAAAAAAAAAAATCGCGATTTTAATCGCTGAATCAAATTATAAAATCGAGAAAAACAACGGACTATACTTACTGCTGTCCTAAAAGATTTGATATACAATTTTTGAAGATTAAAATAGAAAATATTACGGCTTAGAATTTTTTAACTTCCCGCAATGAAAATCGAAAATTTTCATAAAAAAGGGAAGTTATTGGTTTTGGTCCGATTTTCGAAAATCGAGTTCTCATCAGATCTCGACGTTTTGGGGTCCTACGAAGCTATTCTGACTATTTTTGGATGGACGTCCGTATGTGTGTGTGTGTGTGTGTGTGTGTGTAAACAAATTTTTGTCGTACGATATCTTTAGACCGAATCGATCGATTGGAATGGTTCTTATGGCGATCGAAAGGGTTTATCAAGACTTAGATCTGATTAGATTTTGGAGTCGATCGGTCGAGTAGTTTCAAAGTTATTTGAGAAATAAAAATTAAAAAACAATTTTTTTTTCATGTTATTAGCGCATAACTCCTAAACTGTTCGTGCGATTAGTCTCAAAACTTGATCAGACTCAGGTCTTGGATAGCCCTTTCGATCGGCGTAAGATTCATCAAAATCGAACGATTGGTTTAAAAGATATTGCACGACAAAAATTTCTTTTTTTGTCGTGCGATACCTTTGAACGAATCAACCGATTTGAATGATTGTTGCGGCGATCGAAAGGGTTCATCAAGACTTAGATCTGATCAGATTTTGGAATCGATCGGTCGAGTAGTTTCAAAGTTATTCGAAGAATAGAAATTGAAGAAAAAAAGACTTGTATACAGAAAACTAATTATACTTATAACCGTCTTTAATTTATTATAAACAGAATAGCATCAATTAATTGTAACGTATTTAACACAGCGGGAAGTTTTTGGGTTGGCCCACAGGTCAACCGGTTTCCTGATTTTTTTATTCGATTTATTATCGGTTCGAAAACGGATAAGAGATAATCCGTGTCCATTTTATTTTTGTTAATACGAACACTGGATAAGTATAACGTTTTTGAATTATTATTCAAATTTTTCAAGATCGATTACCTGTAAAGCACCTATAGGCTACATACGTAGTTATAAAATACGAGGAAATTAACGTTTAATTAAAATTTATCACGGATAAATAGTAGCCTGAACGATTGCCTCCGGAAATAGAATCAGTTGGTCTTTACTTGTCAGGCTAGTTGACCGTTAAATGTAATTTACTAGCTTCCTCAGTATATCTGCATAGACCGGCTGTCTATTCCAAATAATTATTTCTTGGTATCCTTTGGTATATTTTTGACACTGTGTTATGCTCAATATTAACAGCTGAAAATTTTGTTTTTTCTCTTTTTGAATTTTATGATGAATAAAAATTGAATTATATATGTGTTATAAAATTTTGAATATATTTCTTTTTCCCTCTTCCAAAAAAAAAAAAAAAAAAAAAAATAAGAAAAAAATAAAAAAAGGAAAGACCAAGGAAACATTTTAAAGAATTTTATCCCATTTAGGTGTGGATATGGTGTTATATGCAAGTTACACAATCGCATCTAAATTGCGAGATTTTTATGTAATTTTTACTGTATAATATAAACGCGATAGATAAAATTGGAAATTCGAGGATTACTGCAGCTTCGATATTGGTTTTCAGAAAATATTTATATTATGCTGATTTTTACACTATTTTATTTTATTTCTCGATATTTTTCTGAATGATGCAATTGCATGTTAATATTTTACATTACGTATGTATGACGTTACGTACGTAGCACAATGAGAAAATATATACGTACCAGGTTCAATTTTGCTTTTAAACAGAAATCAATTTTTCTTATTTTGATAAACTGTTTAATTATTATCATGAATATTGAATTTAAAATATTTTATAAATTTATTAATTTTAATATATGAATAAAAAATGACCGAAAATATCTGCAAGTATGTTTAGAAAAATGGCAAAATTGAAAAATCAAAAATAATCCTAACGGAAATTATTTTTTTCAATTTTTAAAAATAATTCTAAAAAACTGTAAAAAGTCCCAGAATATTTAGTAATTTTAATTTCTAAATTTGTTCTCAAAGTTTCTAAAAATTAGAAGATTTTTTGTGAGAATTGTTAAAGATTTTGCAAAAAAAATTTCAAGACATTTTCGAAACTTCACCAAGATTAAAAAAAAAAAGCAGAAATTGAAAAAACAGAAAAAAAATTTTTTTTTCAAGAAAGTAGACTAAAAAATTTTGAGATTTTTTTGTTTCTTCTTCGAAAAAATAATTAAAACTATTTCTATCGTCAAAAATTCAGTTTCATTAAAACAATATATTAATTAAAAATTTTAATTTGAAATTATAATTTTCATAATTTTCGGAAAAAATTACTAAAATTGATTTTTTTTATTTTTCTCTAAAATTTTAAGGAAACTTTCAGTATCGGTTGATGTCTTGGAATTTTTTAATTTTTTTTTACATCTTATTACAATTATAAATTTCTTATAAATATATTTTTTTGTAATTATAAATTTTCTCTGATAAAAACTTTCAATTAACAGTATTTTATTATTTATTCATTATTTGGTTCTGTGTTTTTTTGTGGTTTTTTTTTTTTTTTGTCAAATTTGGTAATTTTGATGCATTATACGTACACGCACTGTACACCTATTGTGGCAATAGCAAGTGCTGTGATCATAAGAAGAGCTTAAATCCATATAGTTGGATGCGTCGTAGAAGCATCTTGTCAGCCGTTTTTTGTAGATATGTTTTTTATATATATTCGAGTGTCAGATTGCCGGCGAGTTAATTTGATTAGGGTTCGATCCATCGCATAGTCTGGCTGATTGATCGACTGGGCCTCCATCTAGCACCCTAATGGACTGCCTCGCTGGTGTGGCAGGGATAAAAAGAAAAAATAAAGAAAAAAAATAAAAAAATAAAGAAAAAAATCTGTCATGTTTTATAATTAAGCCTCTTTCGCAACCTACTTTACTTGGCCGATGAAATTTATTTGCCAAACGATTTGCCTTCACGAATCTACAGTTTTCATTATATAAATAATCGCGGTTCGATAACTCTACGGATTATAAATGAGTCTAGACGTTAACGATCTAATCTCATTAGCAATTAGAGGGTCAAAAATCTCTATTCATTCACGGTAAAAATTGAAATGAAAATCAAAAGGATTGATTAATTAATTAATTAGTTTAAAATTATATTTATTTTTTATTCAAAGAACGAATGAAATTTTCTAAAAATTTGTAGACTCCATGAATAAGGAAATTAAACGTCGTGTCACGGGCTTTGTGTAAAATGGTATAAAACTATTTCCGTTATTCTTATCTAGAAACTTAGAAATTTTCATTTTCCAATAACCCGATTTTTGTTACGTATTTTGCCAAAGTTTCAACCTGAAAAAGAAAAAAAAAAAACTCTCGTATATCTTTAGGGACAAAAAACTACCGACGTTCGCGTAAATGGTATATAAAAGTTTCGTCAAAAATTTCGGGACGTTTCACATTTTCTGAAGAAAATACTAAAAACTCTTCCATTTATTTAGCCATTCATTGTGTTTTCTTAACTTCTCGATTTCAAAATATGGAAGTTATGGTAATCACTCAAAATATTGAAAAATTCTGTACTCACCAGATCTCCACGTTTTGAGATAATCATCTCCGAAGATTTTCAGATGGAAACTTTTCCGTGATTAATTTTTTATCCGACGATAACTCGAAAAAGAATCTACGGAATTTATTCTATCATACATTAATCGATGCGATTTTTTCTAACTTAGAATTTGATTGTATTTTGGATTTAATCGGCGTAGTAGTTTTTGAGTTATTCAAAAATCAAAACTTTGAAACACAAAATTTAAATTGCTGATATCTCAATAACTAATCATCAGATCTTTATGATTTTGATCTCAATCGATAGAGAATTTTCCAACCTAAATTCGATAAAATTTTGGAATCAATCGATCTTGTGGTTCTTGTGTTAGAATTAAAAAATCAACTTTTCTATCGAAATGCATTTCTATTTCTTATTCAATGATACTTTTTATTCAAAGAATACAATTTTTTGGTCTTGAAAAATCCGGGCAGGAAATTTTAGGGCTAGACCATCAACTCACCTGCTTATTTTAACTCAATTGATCTAGATTTAACGTTTCTAATAAACTTTAATAACAATAATTATTTATCGATCATATAATCAAATTGTCGGTAGTAATTTTCTCATCATTGGCAGTATCTACATATATATGATATAATAAGTATAGCGATATGAAAGTCTGGTAGCAATACAAGATTTCCTTTTAAGGATGTGTATTTCACGATCGATTGTACAGTTGATCGACAGTCCGGAAGAATAAATGATCATAAATTTTAAAAATATATTATAATTATTTATTTTAATATATTTTAACCACGTATTAATGTCTTGTACTGTACATATACATATACATACATATGTGTAAAAAAAGTTGGTCATCCCATTAAAAGCTATGTGTATATATATTATATATAATATATATATATTCAAGTTGCTCCAGACTCCTGCAGCAGGGTCGATGAATTTCGAGAGAATTCCTCAGGGTATATCTATACACTTTGTTCCCTGCTGGTACAATGGGAATGTTAGAACGAGACAATAATCTCTCTCATACATAAGCCAAGGAACAAGAAACAGGAAAGAGAAACTCACCGTGAATCAAGTAAAACGCGAGAAACCCGGCGATAAGTTGCTAAGAGGGTCTAGCAAGGTGTTTGAAAAAGATTTCTTGTTTTTCTTTTTTTTTTTTTTTTTTATGGAAAATCTGTTTTTCTATATTTATCTCTTTGAGTTGAAAATTGTTTTTAGAATTTATTCACTTATTTTTTTGAATTTTTTATTTTTTGTTTTTACACGTTTCACATAATTTTGAAAAATAATCTTAATAGCCATTATTTTCTAAATGTTTTCTTTTCAATTAATTTATTTAAAAAGTTTTAGTTTTTATTCTAAATCAAATATTTTCTTTAATCGATGTATAACTCTTTAAATAAATTCTTAAAGAGGTTTTAAGAAAGGAAGAGGAGAGAAGAAAAAAAAAAGGATTTTAAAGAGAAAAGTTAAAGCTTCTCAATTCTGTATTCACATAGGTAGCTTGAAATTTTATTTCATTTTTTTTTCTTCTAGTCAAAAGTAAAAAATTGAAAACCGATAAGTCGTCTTACGAATTTGATATTTAAGTTATTTTTGAAGATAAAATAAAACCGAAATTTGTATATCTTTTTTTTTTTTTTCTTATCTTTTCGGGGGGATGATCGCCGTGACGGTTACCTACTCGTTTCTATACGAAATAGGGTGAAAACTAATTATACAAGTTTTAGTTTTCTAGCGAAGCCAATTCTGCGGCAGGTGTTTCGTAGATTTAAGTTTTCACAAAGTTTCCTACGATATTGGTACCCGGCGGTGGGTGTATATTGACCCTTCAGTTTGGCAAGGACTTTTCGTCTGTATCCCTACTTGTTACGCATCAGTAAAACACGCGTTTACTTCCTTACACAATTTAATATCCCCGTCGTTGACCCTCATCTCGATAAAAAAAAATTTCTGTAGATGAAAAAATCAAAAACAAAAAAAAAAGAAAAAACAATAACTACGAGATGTATTATACCTATAGTCGAAAATATTTCCTATTTATTCATTTTCAAATATCTCTTCAACGATAAGAAAGAAGGATCGTAAAAAAAAAAAAAAAGAAATTTTGTTTTTTTGTTAAAAAGAACTTCGCAGGCTATACTCGTTTTTATACTTATAGATATATTCAAGTCTGTCGTAGTATAGATACACGTATAAAAAGATTACTGTGTTTATTGATCCCTGTAGTAATATAACGGTTAAAGTTTAAGAATCGTTTTTTATCGACTCGTTCAAATATTCTAATAAAATGACAAATAAAAATCAAAATAAAAAGAAAAAAAAAATAATAATAACCAAAAATGAAAAATTTTTTCATTTTAATTGATAGTGGATACTTACATATCTTAATCAAGTTCGAAGAACGTTCGATATCGTTACTGACAAAAGCTTACCTAAAACAATTAAAAAATATAAAGAATTTTATTAATTTTTTTTTCCATCAAAAGAATAATTTGATAAACAAAAAACACTGTCAAAGAGTTTTGGCTTCAATTCATTTTGCAATTAAACAAAACTATATACATGGAAATATATATTTGACCTGAAATCTCAATTTTCGATATCTGCAAAAAAAAAAAAAAAAAAAAAACAAACAAATAATTTTCAAAAGTATAATTCAAGAATTTTGAAATTTATTAAATTCTTTTTCACATCATGCTAAAAAGTTTTCAAAAGTTATAAAAAAGATCAAAAATTAGAAATAAGAAATTTGTCACGATAATTATAAAGTATTTGATAAAATATATAAATTTTGAATGATAATATTTCTTCAATTTATATACATAACTATAGTTTAACGTATGTTCGTATTTTAAACGAAGAAGGGTGGATATAATATGTAGTGAAATTTTGTCGTGAATCGTCTGTCTTCAATCTTCTTCAATATGCACGTATATACGTATAATAATAATACGAAGCTACTAATTTACATAATTGTAGAAGTTGAACGGGGTCGTCTTGCCCCAGTAGACGTACACGTCCATCTACTAACACAAACTCGATGTATACTATACAATCTACTACTACCAAAAACCGGAAGTAAGTATACAGTGTGAGATTTGAATGGCAACAGTTTTATTGGAGTTTTGAATACTCCGTCTAAGCCACAACACGAGGATGAAATAACGATTAAACTTAACTAATTAAACTTGTCATTTGAACAGGGTTGACCGTTATACAAACCTTTATCTTATTTCTTATCATCTTTAGACAATTTCTTATCGTTTCTATCATTTTTCGTATATATAAGTTTCAATTTTAATAAATAATAAAAAAATCCCTGAATTATTTATACTCAATATCTCATTTTTTTTTTGCCCTCTATTTTCATGACGGTCTTGGATCTCAGGATATCTCGGCCTTCACTGAAAGGGGTGGTTCTTAAGCCTGGAGATTTTCTTGAAGAAGATTATTTCCGCTATACAGAAAAATTTTTTTAATAATTTCGACAGCGTTATTACGAATTTTTTATTACAGATGATCTCCAGGATTAAAGAGACGTTTCGGGTTAATCTTTGCTTCATTTTAACGGTTGATTAATCCATGTACATGGATAGTTGATTAAAAATTCAAAATTATGGATACGAAAATATGAAAGAAATATTTTTTCAACTTCTTATATATTTTTTGTTTTTGTTGCGAGAGGAAAACGCCGATTGACGTCCTTTTGGCAAATACCATGAGTACTGAAATAGAGTGACGTTAGTACCTACAACGTACGTACGTACTATGTCGTAAGTTGGATAAGAAAATATTTTGCAAAAAAAGAAATGTTGAGTAAAATTTATTTTTAACGAGCTTCGTACTAGGTTATGACTCTGGAATTTTTTCAACGACCTGGGTGATCGCTGCAGACCTAATGCATCAACTTCCGGTTACTGCTTGACAATTTCCGGCGCATAAATTCTCAACGGTTCAACATCTGCATCACCACGTTAGATAAAATAATATATAATCTTTATGGTATAAATAAGATGAAAAAAAAAAAAAAAAAACTAAAAAAATTATCTACACACGTATATATCCTATACAATCAATTCTTTTCGAGTGTATCGATATGTTAAAAAAATTTCCACAAATCCAAACTCCCCATTGAGCATTGATTCAGATAGATCCCTTTCGCCTATTTTTCCACATTCATTTTTCTCTTCTTCATCAACCGAAAATCCTATGATCCTCTTATAGCTTTTCCAATCGTTAGTCTTCCCGTTTCTTTTTCTATATTCAATTTCTTATATCTTTTGATTAAAATATCGAAATAATATAAAAAAATGTTTCTAAGTTTGAGGTTTATTTTTTTCTATTTTTTTTTGTTTTTTTTTTTTATCTTTTACTTTAGTGAATTGGGATTCTAATCCACTGCGGTATAAGTAAATGCGAAATATTGTGTGATTTATTAAGGACTTACATACTTCTGAAAATAGAAGATAATTGTAAGAGATAATCGTATTTGTTATGTGAAGTAAATAAAAAGCAAACAATATAAACATTAAAGAATCTTGGAGTTAGTTTGGCCTTATTTTCTCCCCCGTTATTGCCCTGAGATTTTGTCCATTTGCAAACTCGAAAACCGACTTCCGGGATGGTGGAATCACTTTTATATAGTGTCTGTAATTTCGCTCGAGTTAATTTTTGAAAAATCTTTATCAAATCTAATTTTCAATGATTTTATAAAATGACTAGTATTTTTTTACTTTCTATTATTATTATTTTTAAATTTCTTTCAATACCAAAAATTGGATGTGAAAATTTTGATTTTTTTGTCAAATTGATAGAATTTTTTTTAATTATCGAATAACTTTCACGTGAGATTTTGCGAGAGCATTGTGGATGCGATATTTTAGATTGTAAAGCAATGCGGATGCAGTTCAAACAGCTCGACTTTCATTTTGTAAGAAAAGTTCTTCTGCATTGTAGTTAATAAGATGACAAAGGTTGATATATGACCGTGTTGTATATCTAAAAGTGATAAAATTTTTATCAAACTTATACATATTCCTCTTCGTTTTTTTTTTGTGTTTTTCTTTTACGGGAAATCATTCCTGAAAGCAAAAATCAAACAACCAAAAAAGAAAAAAAAAAAAAAAGAAACAAGCCAATATAAAAGCATGTAATAAATTGCCTAAAGAATTGTTGTAAAGAGAATACCGGAGAGAATCTTGAGGTCAACTTCCATAAAGGGGATCTCGAATAATGGTGAAACGTTAAGACCATGCAGAGCCATTCTCCGATCTGAGGAATCTAATTGGACGTCAAAGACTGATTGATTTATCCGACATATTTACTTCTTACAATCCGGCTTTTTAGGTCATGTTGATTATAGTCGAGCCAACAAACGATGAAAATTGCTTAACTGTTGTTCAATTTTTATTCTATCTCTTTTCCTCTCTTATTTATAATTCCTCCACATTATAAATCTCGAAGTTAATCATTTTTTAAACAATTTTTATTCGAAAATTCACTTGTTTTTTTTTTTTCATTTATTTCACTTGATTTTTTGCAAAGGTACACCAGTTTTCGACGACCTCTGCCTCTTCACGACGCTATATCTCTGCCATCTAACAAATTTTTTGATTAAAAAAAAATAACTGGTGAAAGTTCTTCAAAATGTATATTTTCAATTACGACAGACCCCGATCGGATAACTCCAATAGTTTTCCAGAAAAAAAATCCCAAAATCTGTCTTTTTTACTTTTCATCACCTACGGTGATATAAGAAAAGTATTGGTTCTGGTCGAAAAGTAACTTTTGCTAATTTCAACGGATCTTCACGTTTTCGATCCTCTAGAATCCGAAGAAACAGGTTTTTAGAAAGATGTCTGTCTGTCGGCCTGTTCGACAAATTCGCGCGGTGATCTCGGAAACGGCTCGATGAAAAAATCTGAAATTTACAGGACTTTGCAACCAAATGATGGGCATGAAAAATTTCCATGTCTCGTTTAATTTGAACTTCCGGTTCTAGCGGAAATGAATCGATTTTCGATGTTTTACCGACAAATCTGTACTTTTTTCTCTGTATTATCTTTCTGAATAAAAGAATATATTCTTCCGAGTTGAGAATTTCATATATATATGGCATTCCTTGCCAATGACACCAAAAAAATTGTAAATATACCCAAATCGAATTAGAATGAATGCACTGTATAAAATTGTTGTTTGTCAATATATAGGGCGATCCTTGCCAATGGCAAGAAGAAATTGTAAGTGTACCCAGATCGAATTGGGATTAAACACACTGTATAAAATTGTTGTTTGTCAATATATATAGGGCAATTTTTTTATGTGAAATTTTCTATTTTGATCTTTTTTTTCGGTTTTTCATTACTATTTTATACTTTTTCTTCCCCTAACAAACACATCCTTTTTTTTTCTATTTGATGAAAAGTACTCCGAAAAACTGTTTTTCCGGCTTGTTTTTTTCACCTTACCAGGTGTGTATACTCTTTGATCTTAATCAGCTTTTGATTATTTCCCTCTGAATAATACTTATTTATATTATCTGCACTATGTATGTACTAACGAGATGGATTAGCATAACACTGTAGCATATAAAGCGGTCGCGATTAATTTTCAGTATGCATGTATATGTAGATAGATATAATGTATGTACATACATACATACATACATACATACATACATACGTACATACGACGACTCGGTAGGTAGGTAGGTATACGGATATTTACTTCAAAGAGATTTACATCACCATGTAGAATTTTTATAGCTGTATTAAATAAACCAAGCTTTAGCTGAGTGGAGCTGTATGTATCACGTATGACTGACGATAAGACTTTAGAGTTCTCTGGTTGCTTCAAGGCACGAAAAATATTTCACATATGCAATTTACATATGCGGTTCAGGTCGTTGCACGCGAAATATCTTCCAACCGTTGTCTTGTCAGATGATATATCATATCTACGTTATATATGTATACATACCTACGTCAGCCTAAATTATATTTTATAAACTTCGCTTCACTATCGATTATATCTTCACAAACTCTATATATATATATATATATATATATATATATATATATATATATATATATATATATATATATATATATATATATATATATATATATATATATATATATATATATATATATATATATATATATATATATACATTCTTCAACTAGACTTTCTACCATTATCAAGATAAAATACATTATTCTTCTTTCGTAATTTGTCGAGAAAATTTCATTATTATATATACGCACTTATCTTTCATAGAAATTTATCGTGATATAATCGACACTTTATATATCTTCGTCTATCGTGTATAATAATATATAATGTAACAAGAAAATGTCTGAATAGTTTAAAAAAAAAAAAAATGTAAAATTGAGTAAAACATAAGAAAAAAGAAATAGAAACTAAGATGAAAATTTACTAATATCTTTATTGATTATTTTCTTGAAAAATATACTGTAAAAAGTTTCATAAAATTTGTATAAATATTTTTTAAACTGTTCGAAAAGATTTTAGAAATTAGAAATCTTTGTGAGTACTGGTAGAGATTTTGAAGAAAATTTCCAGACATGTTTAGAGCTTTTTTAAGATTTGATAAATAAAATTTTGTAGTCTTCTAGGCACTCAACTTATATGCAAAGTATGTATAACAAGATATCTTATCAATTTGAAGGCCCGAAACTTTTTCCGGTATCAAATTTTGATATGTCATACAAAAAGCTTCGAAGCAAATTTGTAAAATTGTCCGATTTCGGTATATTCAAAAATATAACTCATATTTAACTTAGATTATTTTTGAGTCAGACTCTGCAGTGCTGCTCCAAAATTCTCATTTTTTTGGAGCGTAATTCTCATTCCAGTTCATGATTACGGTCCTAGTAAAAAAGTTTTTATGATATACTATCTTTTTTTACAATTTTCCTGTAAGGATGCATTATTTTTCAGGTTTCTTGTTCGTCCGATGATAATGAAAATCACAAAGTGTTCTAATTTCGAGAATCAATTTTCAGAATAGTTTCAGAGATATTCGAAGCTTATGAGACTTTTTATAGAAAATTTCAATTTTCCTATTTTTAGAATTATTAAAAAATTTTCAAGTAGAATAATTTTTATCTCTACAGAGATTTAACCAATTTTTAAACTTGTCTATTCGAGATTCCAGGACTTCAGGACACAATGGAATTTCAAATATTTCACAGTAGGTACTCGCATAAGGATTTTACAAATTGTATAATATTCCTCAAATTTTCCCAGAATTTCGTTACGATTCTACTAATTTAATCTCAATATAATTCATGTTTCACTAACATCTAAAGAATTTAAAAAATTTCATTGATATTTCAAAGACATGCTATAATCAGATTTCAATTATCTTTTATGACATCAATTTTTAATTTCATTATTTTAATTTCATTTCAACGCTTATGGATTAATTTTATTCAAGACTTAAGACTTAAGACTTAAGACTTAAGACTTAAGACTTGAGACTTAAGACTTAAGACTTAAGACTTAAGACTTAAGACGTAAGACTTAAAACTTAAGACTTAAGACTTAGGACTTAAAACTTAAGACTCGAGACTTAAAACTTAAGGATAGGTAGGCAAGGCATCCTTTGTCTTAAGAGAAATATCTACCTAAAAAAGGATCAATAATTCAAAACTTAGAATTTCGTACATTTCATGAATTGTAGAGGATTTCCTGTACACGATTTCGAGAGTACTTAACCCCTCGTGCTTATACATATACCTACCTACGGTCTTTAAATCTTCCAGATAGAACCACAAAGTGGACCTCAAACCAAAGGGAACAGCTGTAATTAAACTGTTAACGTAATTCGCGTGCGGATTCGAAGCTCTATCTAACATCTTTCGTTTTAACGTACTTTTATACTACCTGTTGCAAGGCTATGGAATAAATTTTACAGGCAATTCAAAAGATTTTTTTTTACCCAAATTATCCACGTTCTAACATTCCGGAATAGAACCTCGATTCATATCAACATCCGATTAAAATAATCCTACCTTTTTATTTTCTTATTTATTTATTTTTTTCAAAAAATACAAACCACCCTTTTCTCACGTGTTTTATACCTGTTGCTGCATATTGTTAATGATGTATTATACCCCCGTAAAGAGGCTATAAAAAGGACCTTTTTCGTCCCTAAATTATAAGACATTTTATATTGTCTTTCAATTATAGACAGTTCGAAATTTGAAATGCAGAATCTTGTGAAAATTTTTACTGCTACAAATTTCTACAAAATTTTAAAAAGATCCTAATATTTTATAGATTTTTTTTTCTTTATAAAAAAAAAAATAAATAAATAAAAAAATTTAGATTTTTGTAATTATAAAAATTTGTAGATTTTTGTAATTGAAAAATTTTGTATATTTTCTGCAAATTTCAAATTATGTGATAGTGCAGAGTATTGTTCGAACTTTTTTTTCTCACTGTCTGTAAAGTCTGTGCAGACAGACCGATTTGGAAGGTCTTCTTTAATCCTGTAAAATTTTGGAATGCTAGGCTATACCAGTAAATCCTTAAAATCCTCGAAATCCCACCGACAAGTGACATGTGTATTTTCAAGATAAAAAGTAGCAGCTTGAAGCTGTTGACTTGGTTGATTTATCGAGTCACATATAATATGAAAATTTCTAAAAAAAAATTCAATTTTCCTTGAGATCTTGTTTGAAATATTTTAACGGAATTAAAAAAGCAGCCCCTTTTCTTCATTCGTAAAAAAAAAAAAAAAAAAAAAAAAATGTCACGAACCGTGTTAGTTATTTTATATTAAAATAGTAATCAACGATGATGATAAATATGAATAATGTGAGGTTAATTTATGAATAAAATCTAGATTTTAGTTTCATAAAATTTCATCACTGTGGTTGTTTATTATAAACCAACCACGTACATGCCACTTCTAATCTAGAGTAGAATTTATATTAAACAACCCCTCAGTTTTCAACCCTCGTTTTAAGCCTCATTGTAAATAAGTATACTTACTTACTTATACAAGGCTTTCCAACCCACGTGGCTGATTAATCGTCAAATGCTAATTCAGGGACGCCCAGCTCCAATCAGTTCGTAGTTCATCGTGATATCGATCCAGTCTTTCGCCCCCGCACGTATTAGACTTATCAACAATATATTCTCGACTAACAAACTCTGCATACAAGGAAGTTGAACCAGCAATCTGACCGAAAGGTCAAACCTTTTTTACTGATATAATAAAAAAAAAAAATTTAAACCGAAGATTATCTACATAGAAAATAAAAAAATTTTAGGATTTATGTTACACATACATGTGTCCAATACTTGTGGGAAATTTTTGTAGTTGGAAAAATCATCCCTTGGGTATCATATCTCAGGGCGTTTATTGCAGCGACATAACCGAGAGCGGTCAACTAGAGGCAAGTGAGTATCTGAGTATATCTGAAGTTTAGAAGTCGCGTACTTGAAGGTGTATGGTTTGTATGGGTATATAGCTATAGAACTTCACTATACCCACCTCAAATGCCAGGAGCTAGGGACCAGGCGTAAATCGAAAATCGATTCTCAAGACTTTTGAGTGTCGGCTGTCGATGCCTGCAGCCTGTTCTCACTCAAGCGTTAATACAGCTCTGAGAGACTAAAAATGAATCGAAAAGATGAAATAAAATGGCAACGAAAATAAGATTTTTAACAAAAATTAGATCGTGAAATTTTAATTTTTTTTCATATTCGTAGATATCGCTTCGATTATTTCATAGAATAATTCCTATCGCAATTCTTAGACTAAAGAAGATTGAAATGGAAGTATTCCTACGAAGGTATATAAAGGCATGCGGTTCATAGCAGTTAATTCTTCGAAACCATAATGCACTTAAGGAATTATAGGTGTAGAACAGGTTCGTTGGGTATAGAAATATGTGTATTTTTTTTCTTTTTTTTTTTTTCTTATCTATCGTTTTATGGTTATTCTCTTATATATCGTGTTGAGTGATGATTTCAGGGTTTCTTGCACTCGTCTCGTATTAATTTTATACGAATGAGATTAAAGCGAATTTTTTGAAAAAGCTTTGAGACTTGATGGTGAAGAATAATTGCGAGACGTCTACATGTATAATATGTATGAAGATCAGGGTGTCTATTTTTGGTTATGAGAAGAAACAGAAAGTTGAATAAAAAATTATTAATCTTTTTCCTCGTACGACATGACATTCGGCTTTGAACTTTTGCCCAATTTATTTATGCGATTTATTTAATACATACTCACGGTTATAGAAAAGAAATTTAAGAAACTTTACTCTTTACCTACTGTATATACGATCATCTATAAATAAAATATAAACGATCAAAGAAAACGGGGAGAAATTTATTTTCATTATCTTTTTTGGTTTCCATGAAATATCACAACGATAAACAAATTTTGACATCGTGTTGCGATAACGCGTGAATATTTTTGGCAACAAATAAAGAAAACCAAAATCAAAAAAAGAAAAAAAAAAAAAAAAAAGAAAATCTGTGTAAAAAGAATCGCTAGAATGAAATGTAATTCTGATAACAATAATAATACTTCGGTAGAAAATAAAATTATGGGAAATTCAAACCCGAATTGAATGCGAAAAACGATTCAATTCTACTCGGATAGATACGAGCGAGAAAACGACTTGTCGTAAGGGAGAAGATTTTCGAAAAGGAATTACGCCCGTAAGGTGTAAGTGTATGGCGCTTGAGAAACTTGAAAGTTTTGCACTTTTTTAAAATTCATTTCTCACGTTGCAACATGAACTTTTAACAATTTTCAGAATCACATGAGTTCTCGAAGTTATATCGAGTGTCGGTTTCTCAATTGCTGATTTTATCGATATAATCAATTCAAAATTTTTTTAGTATTCTAACCGATTTATTTTCATATAGAAATGAAGTAGAAATTATCTACAAAATTAACGACATCGTAAAAATATTTAATTTTCGATCTAAATTCTACTTGAAATTTCCTCAAATGAATTTTCAGCTTTACCCTCACCACGTAGCCAAAGAAATAAAGTTTCCTTACTCACATGCTGCACACTACATCAAGTGCAGCACTGCTTTGAAATATAAAGACCCAGTTTTTGAACTATGATCTTGCTGTACTAAATCCCAGTCTTTTACAACCGAATTCAGGAATTGATGTAAAATTGAATGAAATATTTTTTCGGAGCATGTGCAGTAGGGTGAGCCAAAAAAACTAACCTATCGCAGTTATGGCTTCAAATAAACCTATATACCGAGAAAAAAATTCTCCCGTTAGGAAAAATTTTTAGCTCAATTTTAAAAGGTGTCGCTGGCCATTTGAAATTTACCATTTAAATAACACGTAAAACAAATTCTTTTCACTAAAAATATTATAACTTTTGAACCGTTTGAGATAAAAAAATCGCGTTAGCATATTCTTGTAGGGCATTAAATTTCCTAAAAGAAAGTTCCCGGAGTCGAATTTCTAAACTCAATAATTCGTATAGGTACTTACGGGCCATGAAAGTCTAAAATAAACAGAATTTTACGGATTTAGGGCTTTTTTCAATCAAAAATATCAATTAAAATTACATGAAGTGAGCAAAAATGTAAATTACATACTAAGTTCATAAATTAAATAGGGTCTTAACTTTTTTATTTGTAATTTATTGCATTTTCAGTCAATGACTTTTTTTTTTTTTTAATCATTAATGAAAATTTCTTTATTACAATTTATGAGTTTAGAAATTCGACTTTCAGGACTTTTTTTTAGGAAATTTAATGCCCTATAAGAATATGCTAGCGCTAATTTTTTTTATCTCAAACGGTTCGAAAGTTATAATATTTTTAGTAAAAGAAAATTTTTTTTACGTGTTATTTAAATGGGAAATTTCAAATGGCCAGCGACACCTTTTAAAATTGATCTAAAAATTTTTCCTGACGGAAGAATTTTTTTCTCAATATATAGGCTTATTTGAAGCTATAACTGCAATAGGTTAGTTTTTTTGGCTCACCCTAATGTGCAGTGAGATTTAAAAACAAGTAGATTTATTTGAAAAATAATTAAATAAAAAATGAATAAAATAATTAAGATATAATAATCAGCGAATTTACAAACGTATTGAAAATTTTTCATAAATTTTATTTCAAGGAATTCGTTGGAAACGCAAGGGTGAGATATTTGAGTGAGTGATAAGTGAAGAAGATGTTCTTTAAAATTGATTCGTAAATTAAAAATGGAAGTATTTTAAAATCTATATTATATAAGGAATAAGTAGAGAATTGTCGATCTGAGTGAAGAATTTTTTTATAAGTAAAAAAACGATGATTATATAATACGATTATTATAAACAATATTATTTTTACATAGGTATAAATTAAAGATCAAGAAAATTGTGTGGTTTGTATTAGAAATTAATTGGATCAAATATTGCATCAGGTTGTCGAGGGGTGGGTTATATTAGTTGATTGAAATACGGGCCACTCGAGAATTCCCAAAAGAGAAACAATTCGTTCTTAGAAGTTGACGTAATACGAAGACTTCTGAATTACATTATCATATACTATTATGTTATAAGCTATCGGTTTACGTCGTGTGAAAAAATATTATTTCATTATTTTATCAATAATTTTTTATCATCAAATTTTTCCTAGATGTAGCTCGAAGAAGAAACATGCTGAGAAACTGAGATTATGGATTAACTAAAATATTTATTTATAAAATTTTTCAAATCATTATTCATACAAGAATTTTGACAATTTTTTTTTTTTTTGGGGTCTTTTTTCTCCCTTTTTATGGCCAGTCCGCACTCGACACAAATTCATAAGATTCTGTAAAAATACGTAGAATTTCCGAAATATTTTGTCAAATATTAACAAGGTCTATAAAAATTTGCAGACCGATAAATCGAGAGAAATAAATAAAATGGTTGTAAATGTTTTCAACGAATTACTAACAAATCCGTAAACTCACAAATCCCATGCGAAAATTTTTCATTAAGTGTTTGCCCCTCGCAGAAATAGATTAATCAAAAACCCACCCCAAAAAATTGTGAATAAAAAATTTTTTTGAAGGGAGTATCACAATATTTACCTGCGGTGTTCAAAGGGGGTTGATTGAACTTGACGCTGGCGGGTAAAGTCAATGTCGCTGGACCAGAAAGCTGTAAACCAGATCCCAAAATATGAACCAGGGTAGCTGCCACAGCAACAACCCATCCCCATCCACCCTCGGGATAATAATGTCTGCATAGTAGTCTTCTGGCTTGAACTTGTGGACTAGGACCTTCCCGTTCGGAAACCTTTTTTTTACTCTCTTCAATATTAAGTGTCCCAACAGCCGCAGGACTTTGCAATGTATCTTCTTGCACTGGAGTAACGCAGTTTATTCCCCCACCCAACAACGGCCAAGATAATGCCCGAGATATGGACATCACACACTTCCACTACCCGGTTGAAGTCTTCTTTTGAGCAGTCCTCATTTTTTTTATTTTTTTATGAAATTTTTGTTTTTTCCTACTTTACCCTGAGATAAAAAAATTTTTGTTTTTATTTTCAAGATAATGATAGATTTACACACCCCTTAAAACCCCATCCCATTCTTTTGTACAAAATGTGGTGAACGATTTGAAATTCATCGAACTTTTTACGCCCCTTATTCTTTTTTATTTTCTTTCTTACTTGTTTTTAGCGCTCTTGGTTTCCCTCAAAGAAAGTAAAAAAAAAAACATAAAATAAAATAAAAAAAATTCTTTTCTATTCCTCATATGTGTAAGACGCGAACGTTGACACGCGGGGATTTCCCACATTTGCTATGAGACTCCCTCAGCCTGTTTTAAAGTCAAAGTTTTCCTTCCGCGTTTCCGTACGTAAGATGTAGGCTAATCTTAGACTGAGGGTTGTGAATGAGGGTTGTTATCAGTTTTCAACGGCCTGACTGGTCCCATTCATTAACATCGTTTACACCTTGGTTTTAATTAATGGGAAAATTTTTTTTCTCTACTCATTTTATTTTTTTTTTCTCTCTCAGCAGCAATTTTTCAACCGACTGTATATCGCGTGCATTAAAAAAAAAACTGCAAAAAGCTGCAAAAAAAAAAAAGCTTCTCTATCTCGCCAAATATTCCGACCCTTGAAATCTCCTATCGATTTCTCGATAAAACCATACCCTCAAAAAACGATTTAATCAACTCACGTATATCAGTTATCGTCTCATATACTGCATATTTGATCGAGAGCTTTCGTCAACTTTTAGATAAGGTATCAAGAAGCTCAAACCATATCATCAGGCCATATAATCCATCGTGGTTAGTTAGAATATAAATCCGATCAATATGTAGATCTTAATTATTGCTAATATATCGGTTGAAAAACTTAGCGATTTTCAAATCGACGTATAAGCATAATTTGATTATATCTTAGAATCAGATTCTAAAAGTTAATCGTAATATTTCTGCGTTTTGAAATAATTTTCCAAAGAGATTGAAAAAAACTATTCCCATATCCATTCAGAAAACGGAGTTAATTTTTGGATTTGAATTTCTTTTTTCTTGCAAAATGTTTGATAAAAATTATGCAAATTTAGTTTTTTTTTTTTCTTGTTTGTCAAACACCAAATTTAATCATCTAGATAAATTTTCGTATTCTTCATCACTGGCACGTGTATAATTCTAATAAATGGATGATAAATTGTCACTGTAAATTCTTTCACTTGCTGAAAAAATGAATGATCGTTATTTTTTTATTTTTTATTTTTCGATCGGTTAAAAATCGCTGATTGAAAATTTGAAAAATAAAAATCAAATTATATTTTAAGAATCCATACATTTGTATATATATTTATATATATACATATACATATAACGGGTGATGAAAGTGTAATTATAAAATTAAATAATATAAAATGATATGATATAATAAATAATAAAATCGCGGATGAGGGTTTTCTCACCGCCGTTAGGCATCGCGTGAAGCTACCGACTGGAGGGCAAAACCTGGAGTCGAACCGGGCTACGGAATGGGACACACAGAGTAAGTAGGTGTACATACATACGACTACGACGCACGCGGCTAACAGAGAATCCAGTTTCCTTCCTCGGTATCTGTTCACAGGTTTAATAAGCGCATGCGTCGACCGGCTTATATCCACGTGCTTATTTGAACCACGAGGAATCGTAGACGTGTTGTAAGTATATATGTATGTATATATGCTATATACAGTCATGTATATAAGCACGTACGTATCTACGTACATACATATCCTGTACATACCCCCCCTCGCGGTCATTTGTCAAACGAACTTTACCGGTCGTGACCTCCGACCTCTAACTGTCGACCCTTGACCCTCGACGCCACTGTTATAGTTTTTGATGAATCGAACAGATTTAATATACCAATGATCATATTATGTCGTTGGGTCAGGCAGAAAACCACGCAGGATTAAAATTCTGGTTGAAAAGTTAAAGAATTTCGGTTGAAATAGAACAAAAAAATTCGGTAAGAATTTCTCGTTAAAAATTTCGGTTTAAAAATTAGAAAAATTGGGTAGAAAAGTTCAGAATTGCTAATAATGAATTGAAAATCGTCTGGCTTTTTGAGGAATTCGGAATCTTGTGTTTTTTTTTTTTTTTTTTTTTTTTAACCGGAATTTGAATCGTGTGGTTTTATTTTTCAACCGGAATTCGTATCATGTAGTTTTTCAACCGAAATATGAATCGTGTGGTGTTTTGACCGGAATTTGATTCGTGCGGGTTTCGAACTGGATTTGGGATTATGTGGTTTTTGAACCGGAATTTTTGACTGTGGTTCTTGAACCCGAATTTGAGTCGAGTAGATTTTCAACCGGAATTTGAATCGTGTGGTTTTCGAAACGGAATTCGAATCATGTGGTTTTTTAACCGGAATTTGAATCGTGTGATTTTTCGTAATATCGTCGACAATATATGAGCGTTTAAAAAAACAAATGAAATTCAAAATTCAAAATATTATAAGACAGAAATTTTTTGACTGATTAATTTTTTCGATTCTATAATATCTACGAAAAGTTTTAGGAACGATAAGCTTAGAAATCCATCCAATTACCGAAAATAGTATAATAAGTATCCCAATTTTTATCTTGTAGATAAGAAATCGTTCGGAAAACGAATTGATAGAAATATTGCAATTTTTCAACCCCATCATGTCTGGATGTGAAATTGTATAAATTTTAGACTCTCTTATCTCCCTGTTTTTTAAATCATCCGACAAGTTTATCAGACAGATCAATATCTTAATTTTGACCTTTTTTTTTTTTTGGCTACTAGAAGTCCAAAACCGTAAAAATTGATTGAAGATCCAAAGAAAGGTAAAAAATATAAGAATAAGATCAGTGAATTTTATTAGATTGTTAAATCGATCGTAAAGGAACGTATAATAATGATGAAAAAATTTTGGAAACAAACAAAAAAAAGATAATAATAATAATAATAATAATTTTCAGTTCATGAAGCACTGCAGCTTCAGACGTAAAAGTTATACCAGGCTTCGAACTGTATGAGTAAATTGCTAGAGCTTGCTGACTTTATGGGTATGTAGCTTGCGATTGCTTGTAGGAGAGAAAAACATGTCGCTAAAAAGCTGTACCTTGACAACGACGTTGCATACAGACTGCAGTGTGTGTACGATGCATTTAGAAAATCAGTTTTAGTACATACGAGCTGTATATGTATATGTATATATGTATATACAACACTATGTGCACTTTATATTCTGTACTGTATTTTTCTTTTAGTTTTTTTTTATGTATATATATATATATATATTTTTTTTTGTTTTTCTTATATTTTTAACTTGACAGATTCAATCTCCGGAGTTTTTACATTTTTTTGCATAAAATTTAGAAAAAAATTTGATTACACATTTGTACGCGAAATATAAAAAAAGAATGGAAGAAGACAAACGAAAAAAAAAAAAAAAATGTTGTTAAAATATAAAGATGATAATTTATATTGATACTTGTGAACAAAAATCTCGTATATGGGGCATTCCAGGCCAACTCGACGAGTGTTAAACCCCGACCATCTCAAAATCATTTCATATTTTTTCCTAACATTCTACTCGGTAAAAAACGCGACCTGAATTTTTTTCAAATTTTTTTATTAAACCGTTCATTTTTTATAAATTTTTGAAGTCGATTGCGAATGCCTATTTTTAAAATCTGAAGAAATTTTCAAAAATCCAGTGAATGACACGAAACACCCCCCGTTAAGGAAAACGTAGGTCGAATCTTTTTTCTAATTTTTTATCACTTAATTCGGAATTTTGACATTTTTAAACCCAAAATTAACACAGGATCAAATCGTTAGCGTCAAATAAGGGTCAATTTACTTGTTAATTTACTTGTAAATTGACCTTTATTTGACGCTTATGATTTGATCCTGTGTTAATTTTGGGTTTAAAAATGTCAAAATTCCGAATTAAGTGATAAAAAAATAAAAAAACAATTCGGCCCACGTTTTCCTTAACGAGGGGTGTTTCGTTTTATTCATTGGATTTTTGAAAATTTTTTCAGATTTTAAAAAATGGGCATTCGCAATCGACTTCAAAAACTTATAAAAAATGAACGGCTTAATAAAAAAAAAATTGAAAAAAATTCAGGTCGCGTTTTTTACCGAGTAGAATGTTAGGAAAAAACATGAAATGATTTTGAAATGATCGGGGTTTAACACTGGCCGAGTTGGCGTGGAATGCCCCATATGTATGGGCAGAAATACGAAAAGTTAAAAAAAAAAAACAAAAAATGTATATATGACATTGTCACGCTTTTACTTCAAAAACTTCCATGCGTCTAGAAAATGTATAGAAATAAAAATTGGGTCTCGTGTATAATTGTAGATATTAATTTAAATAAAGTAAAATAAAAAAGACGATTCAAGTAGTGCCCATTTTTTGCTAAATTTCATTTCATTGTGCGAAATGAAGCGGTAACTAATTTAATGATATCGCGAGTAGGTATAGGTATAATGGAAATTCGGCAAAATTACTTCGTTTAATTTCGGGAATGAAGTATAGTATCTATAACCTACGTTTTAATTCGATTTTCGATTGCCAACTGGTTCCAGCCAATAACGTAATTTATTTTCGTGACTCTTTTTATCTCTCGCTTCACGATTTTACAATTTTTGAATTATCAACAGTTTTGAACACGTCACTGTATTTCACTGTGAACCAAAAATTTTAAACTCGTCATTCGATTTGAGACTGTAAAGAAGCGAGCTTGATTATCAGTCTGAAATTTAAATCTAAGAACGATAATGGAAAATCAAAAAAAAAAAAAAAAAATCAAGAAACCGTTTGACCTGTGGGCCAACCCTAAAACTTCCCGCTGTGTTAAATACGTTACAATTAATTGATACTATTGTGTTTATAATAAATTAAAGAAGGTTATAAATATAATTAGTTTTCCCTATACAAATCTTTTTTTCTTCAATTTCTAGTCTTCGAATAACTTTGAAACTACTTGACTGATCAATTCCAAAATCTAATCAGATCTAAGTCTTGATGAACCCTTTCGATCGCCGCAAGAATCATTAAAATCAGTTGAATCGTTCCAAAGGTATCGTACGACAAAAAGAGAAATTTTCGTCGTGCAATATCTTTTAAACCAATCGTTCGATTTTGATGAATCTTAGGGCGATCGAAAGGGCTATCCAAGAGCTAAGTCTGATCAAGTTTTGAGACTAATCGCACGAACAGCTTAGGAGTTATGCGCTAAAAACTTGGGAAAAAAAAATTGTTTTCTAATTTTTATTTCTCAAATAACTTTGAAACTACTCGACCGATCGACTCCAAAATCTGATCAGATCTAAGTCTTGATAAGCCCTTTCGATCGCCATAAGAACCATTCCAATCGGTCGATTCGTTCTAAAGATATCGTACGACAAAAATTTGTTTACACACACACATGCGGATGTCCATTCAAAAATAGTCAGAATAGCTTCGTAGGACCCCAAAACGTCGAGACCTGATGAAAACGCGATTTTCGAAAATCGGACCGAAACCAATAACTTCCCTTTTTTATGAAAATTTCCAATTTTTATTGCGGGAAGTTAAAAAAACTAAACAACAGTATCTATTTTTGAAATCGCTATATTACAAAATTCGCTAAAAATCTACGATGTATAAATTTGATCTGCAATCTTTTTCGCGTTGCATCGATTCATCGCTATTTTTCTATATACACGCATTTTTCTTATTCTTTTCTTTTCTATTTCCTTAGCAAATAATAGTGATGTAGCTTTTAGATCTGTAATATCTTTGTGATCTTTCTCTTTCTGCCCACAAGACGAGTTTCAAGGAGTTTCAACTTCGAATATCAGTATAAGCAGCTACAGAGGGAATCCCCACGAATTGAGGAGTGTGAGGTTCGCTTTCGTTTTACCTTATTCTCATTTTTTCTTTTCTTTTCTTTACATTTTTTAACCCCTATTTTCTGCACGGAGACAAATAAGATTAGAGAGAACTGTTCCCGAGACCGGTCAACGAACCGTTACGCATACTGACCCCTCGGCCCTTTGGTCAGCTCTGAATCGATGGATAATAAATTTATCCATAAAAACGTCTCCCTCAAACCCCTAAGAACATATGTCTGTAATTTCAATATCTTCGATTCAATAAACTTTAACAATTTTTAAAAAAACGTTATATTCAATATGTGGTTACGTCCGAATGTAGTGAATTTCGGATGTCATTTCCATTCATTTTTCACTCAGTTTTATACGATTTTGAGAACCGTTTTTGGACAGGAAATTGAACCTATAGAATGAGAAATAACTGTTTTTTTTTTTATTTTCTTTTTTTCTTTTTGTTGCGGTTAGTCCGATTTTTTATTTTTTATTTTGTTATTTCTTCTTATCGGGAAGAGTCAGTGACCTTTTCGAAGTGAGAAACGAAAAGCTCGAGAACTGAAGCCCTGGAGGAGCCCATAAAAGGAAGCTGATCCGTGCCATGGGGGAGGCAGAAAACGATCGCAACAGGAAATTGAGTTTCGTCGTAGAACAGGTGCTACATGGGAAATGACAACGACTGTTGAACTGTTGAACTGTTGCACTGTCGAAGATGTGTTCAACGCAAAAAAAAAAAAAAAAAAAAACAGATTGAGAGCTGATCGAGTTGCAGACGAGATATATACGTATACAGGTATATAATATTATACAGAATCGGTTGAGGGGATTTTCCGATATATAATAGCCAACTTCTCCTTCTTTTATTATTCTTATTCTTATTCTTCTTCCTCTTTGTCCTTTGTTTCGAATTTTAGTATAAAAGTAAAATATAAAAAATTAAATTAACCCCTTGCGAGTCGTTTCGGGAATCTTGCAGCTTCTTGGTATATGTATCCTGGTGCTGGACAGCCCTTAGATCACACTCTGTAATGCTCTTCTCTTACTCTTAGAATGAAATAACGTTTTCAGTGTACAACCGTTGGTACCAAAGAAACAAGACTCGCTGTGGGATCGTAAAACCTATTTTCACTTCGTCCTTGCAATTTTTTTTTTTTTTTTTTGCTTGTGGTTTCTTCTTTTTTGAACGGTGCAATTATTTGTTTTTCTCAATGAAAATTACAGATTGAAAAAATATGGAAAATTTTTTTCTAATTGCACGATTTTAAATCCAGAAAAAATATTTTTATTTTTTAAATTCTAAGACACTTATACTTTTTTTAAAAAAATAAAATATTATTTTGGGTATTTATTTCGAAAGTTAGTGAGAAGTTAAAAGTTTTTTAGTTCCTAATTATGAGACACTGAAAATAATTTCTTTCATTTTTTTTTTTTTTTTTTTGATTTTTTTTTTCTTCTTATTTTGTGAATTTATAGATTAGAGGAAATTTCTTTTGACGTATAGGTATATCTAGGAAGATTGAGAATCTCTATTAAATCGAGTGTCAAGTTACGTCGACGTCGTAGTATCGCGTTGCAACTGGTGGCGGATTTTCGTTATGATAATAAGCGATCCCTTCGCGCGTTCATCAATCGTCTCGACGTAGATAATTCGACATGAACGACTTATCGATCTTGATGCACTTTGCAGACTGCAACGCGAATGATATGGAATCTATTAATCATCTATTTTCTCTGAAGGATTTCGATATCTGTCCCTGCACTAACTGCATTAAAAAAAAAAAAAAAAAGAAGAAGAAGAAAAAGCAGCAGGTAAATCGGCTGACATCATATTTTCGAATTTTCCAAGCTCAAAAAAATAGCAAAAGGATTTAATTAAAAGAAACAGAATTGTGTTACGATAAAAAAGTTGATTAAAATTTATATTTTATTTTATAACATGGAAACTAACGGATCGATTAATTTCGAAATTTAACTAAATTTAAGTTGGAACAAATTCTATCGATTGTGATCAAAATCGTAAAAATCCGTTGATCGATTCCCGAGATATTGGCAATAGAATTTTTCTTATTTCTAAATTTTGTTTCTGGAATAATTAAAAAACTAATAAATTGATCAGTTTCATAATTTAATCAATTCTAAGTTAAGAAAAACCACATTGATTTATATAAGGTAGGATGAAATCGGTTGATTCTTTCTCGAGATATCATCGGATAAAAAATTTATCTCACAAACGTGGAGAGAGATCTGATCATGCTAACTCTTTCTTTTCATTATCGTAGTGATTATGATAATTTCTCTTTTATGAAAATGTGAATTTGAAATTCTCAAAAACTGTGAGAAAAAAAAAAAAAAAACAAAACCGTTTAATTCATGATAATTTCTGAGTTTCATTTTAAAAATCAAAATTGAAAAAGATTGCAAAACTTCTACAGATAATTATGATAGACGAAACTTAATAACAGTATTGCAATTAAAGATTCTTACTTCACTTTGGTTCTTTAAATTTCATCGATTTTCTACCTAGTTGATATAATAGTTCGAAAAGTTCGTTGAACGTTATTTATTGTTCCCTCCTTCCATTTCAGTAGTCGGAATGAAACGATCCTGGATTTGGAACACGTTGAAATAACGTTATAATCATTAGCTGAGGGTAGGTAGGTAGATAGGTAGAATAGGTATGGGGTACATACATATATGTATATGGATAGTTGGATATTCTTCGTGAACCGAACTATTTTACGAGCCAGTTTTATCTCCGGCTTCACCTAACGCTCGGATAAATTTAACGATCTGGGATATTAGTACTTTCAGCAGCATGGCACCCGTACCTACTCGCGCACTAGTAAACTTCTCTGTGACCATTTCCTTGTCTCTATACAATTTTACTTATACAGTTACTCTATACACACGTATATATCTGCCATACAGCATTGCAGCACCAAAATTCTACATATGAAATTATAAAACCTCAAAATATTACTATATGTTACTATACTGACCCAATAAAGTTTTTTTTATTTTTTTTTAACTGCCCGCAATGAAAATTGAAAATTTTCATAAAAAAGGGAAGTTATTGGTTTTGGTCCGATTTTCGAAAATCGAGTTTTCATCAGATCTTGACGTTATGGGGTCCTCGGAAGCTATTCTGACTATTTTTGGATGGACGTCCGTATGTGTGTGTGTGTAAACAAATTTTTGTCGTACGATATCTTTAGACCGAATCGATCGATTGGAATGGTTCTTATGGCGATCGAAAGGGTTTATCAAGACTTAGATCTGATTAGATTTTGGAGACAACCGGTTGAGTAGTTTCAAAGTTATTTGAGAAATAAAAATTAAAAGCAATTTTTTTTCATGTTTTTAGCGCATAACTCCTAAACTGTTAGTGCGATTAGTCTCAAAACTTAATCAGACTTAGCTCTTGGATAGTCCTTTGGATCGCTGTAAGATTCATCAAGATCGAACGATTGGTTTAAAAGATATTGCACGACAAAAATTTCTCTTTTTGTCGTACGATACCTTTGGAAGGAATTAACCGATTTGAATGATTGTTGCGGCGATCGAAAGGGTTCATCAAGACTGAGATCTGATTAGATTTTGGAATCGATCGGTCGAGTAGTTTCAAAGTTATTCGAAGACTAGAAATTGAAGAAAAAAAGATTTGTATAGGGAAAACTAATTATACTTATAACCTTCTTCAATTTATTATAAACGCAATAGTATCAATTAATTTTAACGTATTTAACACAGCGGGAAGTTTTAGGGCTGGCCCACAGGTCAACCGGTTTCCTGATTTTGTTGTTTTATTTTTTTTGCAATATTTGGTATCGGGATTGTTCGACACCGTCGTTACGTGGGTCAGTTTACAATATATAGATTCATGGCCCGTTTGTCTTGTTACAATGATTTATCTACCTGAATTTCATGAATTTTTATTATTAGTTGATTCAGAGCAGATTTTAGGTGTCAAATTATCGTTTTCTATACGTACCTGTTGTTTCTCATTAAATTCTTACGGATTTATAAATCGCGATAATGAAAAACCGTCGAACAAAATAATGAAGAAAATTTTTTTTTTCTCATCGACGATCTTTAAAAATTTCAAAATATAAAAAAATAAAAAAAAATTAATATTTTTTATTAATTTCAGTCCAATTCTTTAGCTGGGGTCAATCTGCAGAAGCAGCCGCTCAGTATTCAAAATTTGAATTTTAAATTTCAAACTACAAATTTTAACACAATTCGTTTGCAAAAAATCTGTCTAAAAATTTCTAACCGAAGTTAATTATTCCACGTGAATCGATAAATCGATTAAAATTTAGTTGAAAACTGTTAGAAAATATTTGTAATTTCATAAAAATAAAATTATGTATTTTTTTTTTACTAATTATTTGAAATTTTTTCGATGTTCTATCTGTAAAAAAATTTGAAATATCCTTTTTTTCTCTAAACTATCGAATATCAAATAATGGGAATTTTTATCGTGGCTGTATTAAGTTAATACGAATCTTAGAGTGAAATTAATTGCTCGGTGGATCACGGGAATGAAATTTTATAGTGAATTTGAAATAACCAACCGAAGAAGATCGATATGCCTTCCGTCGGCAATATACAATGCAGGGAATCGGGACCCGATGGTTGATGTGGAGGTTACGGCAACGACTCGATCAGTAAATCCTATCGCCGGAGCAGATCGATACTAACACGCGTCTTGTTCTTGGTCGGTACGTTCCCTGCCTATTTTTTCCGTTCGAAAAAAAAAAGGACGCGATGTTTCGTCTAAAAATTAAACTTCGCTGTAATAATTTTTCAAAATTATTAATTTCGGAATCTTATCAATTTATCGAAATTTAATCGAAACTGAAATAGAAATAGTATAAAAACTGCAACACTGATATAGAATATTTCATATTCATTTTCATTAGATTCATTCGCAATAAAATAAAAAATTATTATTCTCGTAAAAAGATGTGTTATTTATTTTTATAGTTATATATATTCACAATAAAAATCTGAAACGATTTTGTATGAGAAAAAATCTCGAGACTCTTATAGTTTTCAAATAAGAGCGAGTTGAAGTTGACCAATCGCTAAGCAAGAAAGACGCCCGCGCTGATGCGACCGTTACTGTTAACCGCGTTTTGATTGGTGAAAACTTTAACTCTCTCTAATTTAAAAACTAAAAGAGTCTCAACTTTTTCAATAATATAAAATCGTCTCAGTTTTTCTATGTCAATACTTTCAAGTGATGAAAAGTTTTATTTTCTACCATTTGCAAATGATCATATTATGTGTATGTATAAACATTCATCTAACAGAAACGTACGGTTATTTATATACTCACTATAGTCTATAACTGGTATATGTATATATATTTTGTTGAAAAAGCAATTTAGTCGTATACATAAAACGTTGAAGTAAGTACATCTAACAACAGCAATAAATATAACTCATTTTTAACGTCACAGCTAGACTCTACAATTTTTAGTAGTAAATTTTCTAAATCTGTGTATAAACTTTTTCCGACTATTTTATCGTTTGCCATATTGTTTCCAGATTGTTACGTTTGTTATGTAGGTTTTCCTATAAAATTGCCCCCCCCCCCCCCTAACCCTCCAAAAAAAAAAAAGCAATGGAGTAAATAATTAATTAAATCTAATTGAAGTGAAAATTTAAAATTATAGTTACGTCTTTAAATTCCATTCTATAATAACTTGGGGTTGGTTAGCCATTGTCCCGCTGCATATTAACACCAATTATTACTTTTTACTTAAGGTTTCAACTGTACGTTTTTATTACTCCCCCATTAGTAAATTAGCTTACAATTAGGAATGGGAAACCACCTACTGAGCAAAGGCTTGGTTTACTTCGAATAACGACTGCTGCAGTAACGAAAATGTGATATATGATTAAAAAAATTAAGGTTAATGACAAGTGGACAAATTTTTAACACGATGTGTATCATTCATCCCCTAAAATGAATCGCTAAGCCTTAGAGAGTCATCCCTTCATATCAGGAAATAGATTAAAGTAGAATTTTTCACTTTCGAGTTACGAACCGGAGGGAATTATGGATGCGATGTCGTTCAATTTTTCATGTGTAATGAATAACTGAAACTTTATTTTCGGGTTTTAAAATAAATTGAATCACTTGAACTAAAACTCGTGAACCCATATTCTTGATTCTCCTTTTTGTTTTCTTTTTTTTTTTAGGTTTCGTTGATTTTAAGAGGTTTTTTTTTTCTTCTTTTCTTTATTTCTTCAAACCTTTGAGGTATATGTACCTGCTCAAGGCGTTTCCCAGAGTAGGTAACCTACTCACTAACTTATCATTTGGATGTTCCTAAATTGAGGAGTGGCTTACTTCAAAGTTCGTTTAATTTTGCGGATCAAGGGATACGCAAAAGATGACTCGTCAGAGACACACACTAACTTTGAGATTAAAATTATATTACAAATCTTCCTCATGAGAAATTTACTACTAAGAATTTATATCTCCTTAACCATCTTCACGATTTCTACACAATTATATAGGTGAAGCTATAATTAAACATCTTAATTGAAGAACTCGAACAGGCCTTTGCGAAAACGTAATATAAAAAGACAATAAGAATAAAAAAAAAAAGAACAATGTTTAAAATTCTTTGCAAAAAAGGTAATGTCATTTTTTGTTTTCACGATATTTGATATCCAAAATTCTGTAAGAGGATGAGATGTAGAGAAATGCAATATCGAGTGTCAAACGTGCGTTTAATAAAAATATATTTACATCCCTCTAAATTTCGGATCGTTTGGATCGACAGCTTCCAGCCCCTTTTACTATTATTATAAAATTCCAAAAATTTCGTATCCCTCGAAAAGTTTAACGCGAGTATTTCCGCTTATATTATGCACCATGCAGTACGTACATTTATTTTTCCTGATATTATACATAAAATAAAATGGGGAGGATATGGTAGAGAAATTTGATAAAAATGTATAAAAAAAAGAAGAAAAAAGTGTAAGTAGTTTTATGAGACGGAATATTTGACGAGATTTCTCTATCACGTCACACTCGCTATATATATATATATATATATATATCTATATGTGCAAGAGAAACTAAGGAACAATTTATAAACAAAAGTTTTGTAAAAGTTTATACAAAGTACCTACTTGCCAGTTGCCACGTTATGGAAACTTTTCAAAATAGAATTTCAACTTTATAAATCGAAAAAGTTGCGATAATCATGCGTGATAAATGTTCAGGTAAAAAGTATAAGACATTATTTCTGCATGCATATTGTTACTATAATATGTGCATACATATATAGTAATACGTACATTACAGTACACAGCTGAAACTCTAACGATTATAGTAATCAGAATTATAGCAAAGACTTTAACGATCCTTTTGGGAAAGTTCTTTACAAAAGAATCGTGAAAACTCTTGCCTTAGTTAGAACTATAAAATATTTCAAACGTGAGAGTCCAAATTCATTTTCTGAAACTTTTCAACTTTTATTTCGCACTTAAATCTAGCCAATTTTTTTCACAGGTATATACAAATCTCCACTGCAGAGAGATAAGACTGATAAAAAAAATATCAGGAAACCGGTTGACCTGTGGGCCAACCCGAAAACTTCCCGCTGTGTTAAATACGTTACAGTTAATTAATACTATTGTATTTATAATAAATCAAAGAAGGTTATAAGTACAATTAGTTTTCCATATACAAATCTTTTTTTCTTCAATTTCTATTCTTCGAATAACTTTGAAACTACTCGACCGATCGATTCCAAAATCTAATCAGATCTAAGTCTTGATGAACCCTTTCGATCGTTGCAACAATCATTAAAATCGGTTAATTCGTTCCAAAGGTATCGTACGAGAAAAAGAGAAATTTTTGTCGTGCAATATCTTTTAAACCAATCGTTCGATTTTGATGAATCTTGCGGCGATTGAAAGGGCTATCCAGGACCTAAGTCTGATCAAGTTTTGAGACTAATCGCACGAACAGTTTAGGAGTTATGCGCTAAAAACATGAAAAAAAATGGTTTTTTAATTTTTATTTCTCAAATAACTTAGAAACTACTAGACCGATCGACTCCAAAATCTAATCAGATCTAAGTCTTGATCAACTCTTTCGATCGCCATAAGAACCATTCCAATAGGTCGATTAGTTCTAAAAATATCGTACGAAAAAATTTGTTTATACACACACACACATACGGATGTCTATCCAAAAATAGTCAGAATAGCTTCGTAGGACCCCAAAACGTCGAGATCTGATGAAAACTCGATTTTCGAAAATCGGACTGAAACCAATAACTTCCCGTTTTTATGAAAATTTTCAATTTTCATTACGGGAAGTTGAAAAATTGATGAACATGATCTAGGAGCTAAAATTTCATAAAATATCTTCGTTTATACATCATTTGAAAAGAAACTCTACGTTCGGTACTCGATGGCTATTCACAAATTCAAAACGAATCTGAATATTCATTCGACAACGATTCAGTTCCGAATTTCAAACTGATCCCGCAATAGATCCACGAAAATCTCTTCGCATTTATCTGCCAGCTGCCACTTTCGCGATTTATTCTACTTCCAGTAGCATATATATAGCTATGTATATATACTATCTTTAATTGTAATGGAGCTAAAGTATAATCAATTCTCATGGTTTACAAATATTTGAATTCAGTCAATATCAATAAATTCTAATTTATATAATTTTTATTAAAAAATTTGAATTATGAATTGAAATTTTCATTCCTTAAGTCTTACACGTTTCATACACGAACGAAAGATAAATTGCGACGCGTTTGAACAGACTTAAAGTACACTGCCGTGTTAAATTTCAATTTCCGTTTACCGGTAGCTGTATAAGAGTTTAGACCTGCTAAAGAAAATAAACGCGCTGTCAAACGAATTGGTAAAAAAAAAAGAGAGAAACATTTCTAATTTTCGCTAATCTGAAGTCAAAAGATTTTCGTTATTTTCTTCGAATTCGTTCGACAGAATTATCAACTTTAAATTTGCTTCATATTAATGATTTTTCTTTTCTCTTTATCCTCAATATACGAACGTACTCTTTCATGATTGAAAATTATTTCCTGGATCAGGTAATTGGTGGGAAAGCTTTTTTGTTTAATTTCACTTCATTTATTAACTTCCCGCAATGAAGATTGAAAATTTTCATAAAAAAAGGAAGTTATTGGTTTCGGTCCGATTTTTGAAAATCGAGTTTTCATCAGATCTCGACGTTTTGGAGTTCTAGGAAGCTATTCTGACTATTTTTGGATGGACGTCCGTATCTGTGTGTGTGTAAGCAAATTTTTGTCGTACGATATCTTTAGAAGGAATCGACCGATCGGAATGGTTCTTATGGCGATCGAAAGGGTTTATTAAGACTTAGATCTGTTTAGATTTTGGAGTCGATCGGTCGAGTAGTTTGAAAGTTATTTGAGAAATAAAAATTGAAAAACAATTTTTTTTCATGTTTTTAGCGCATAACTCCTAAACTGTTCTTGCGATTAGTCTCAAAACTTGATCAGACTTAGTTCTTGGATAGCCCTTTCGATCGCCGCAAGATTCATCAAAATCGAACGATTGGTTTAAAAGATATTGCACGACAAAAATTTCTCTTTTCGTCGTACGATACCTTTGGAACGAATTAACCGATTTGAATGATTGTTGCGGCGATCGGAAGGGTTCATCAAGACTTAGATCTGATTAGATTTCGGAATCGATCGGTCGAGTAGTTTCAAAGTTGTTCGAAGAATAGAAATTGGAGAAAAAAAGATTTGTATAGGGAAAACTAATGATACTTATAACCTTCTTTAATTTATTATAAACACAATATTATCAATTAATTGTAACGTATTTAACACAGCGGGAAGTTATCGGGTTGGCCCACAGGTCAACCAGTTTCCTGATTTTTTTCTTTCGTTTGTTTCATTTTTGAAAAAAAAGTTTATAGTGATGAAGGGTCAACCAGGGGGGAAATTTATTGCCATCTTTTTTTCCTGCTAACCATATGTATGTACCACGTTAGTTCGTATATTATCCTATCTGTATGTAGGTCGTGTGTTTGATGGATAGCTAAGGGGATATCATTAGTTGGGGAATGGCCTTTGAACGGGGTATTAAATGGGGACATCGCCACCTCATCGAATATCAATCTTTAAGGTCCATGCTCACGAATTTCTCATCTCAATCTTGGATTCAACAATGATGACCTAGCCTAGAGGCCAGATAATGTATTTCCTGATTCTCATATTGATCATCTCGTACAAATAGTATCCACGAATTGGGCTGATGATAAATTATGTATGAGCTACAGCCCATGAAAATTATCTACAAAATTGTGGAATTTTTTCCTTTTTTTTTTTTTTTTTAACAACAGATTTTGGTTTATTCAAAGAAAAAAAAAAAAAAAAGACTTGTGTCATTTTCAACAAACGATAATAATTGTAGGAGGTATACGCCTGTATACCGCTTACTGAAAATTTGACACCCATTAAAGAGTGCAGAAGAAAAAATTATGAATGACAAAAAAAAAAAATTTGGCATTTACCAAATGAAGGGAGTAACTTTGTTCTTTGAATCTTTACCCTTTGGGTATAAATTAAATCGCCTCTTCATTGTTCCTTTTCGTAATAATATAGGAACGAGCTGAAGAAATTTGTTTTCGAAACTCGAATTCAAAGTATTTATCCAGCAAGTGGAAATCCGCTGAAGTAGGTACTCTGATGGAAGGCGTCTAGTTTCGAGGACAGAAACTCGATAATTTGAGACTTCGCATTTGTATACCTACCTACCACCATTCGCATGTATATATATATATATATATATATATATATATATATATATATATATATATATATATATATATATATATATATATATATATATATATATATATATATATATATATATATATATATATATATATATATATATATATATATATATATATATATATATATATATATATTAGTAAAGTATATGTGGTATACGGAAATGAAATATTTGCACACCACCTTTTGTCCGTTTCAAATTACTGTGTTACATTTAAATTATTAACTCAACTTTAATTCCCTTGTGTCTCGTGGTCCCCTTTCTATACTCATCAACCCTAATTTTACTTGACTCTCGAGTTAAGCTCAGATCATCCTTATTCTAGGGGTATAATGTCATATTTTCATAGCTAAGTATGATGTACACATGCGATGTTCATTATCATCAATTAGTTTACTTTTCGCTCAAAGCAGCCTCGTGAAGTAAAATCAAAATCCCCCAAAAGTACTTCAGGTGTAAAATTAACCTTGCGGCAAATATATTAGAATTTTTTTTTTATAATGTAAAGGAGAGAAAGGAGAGAGTTTATTTTTTTCTTTGTTATTCCAACACAAAAGCTACTGGATCGATTAATTCCGAAATTTAACCAGACTTGAGTTGAAGCAAATCCTATGGATTGATACTAAAATCGTGTTAGTCTGTTGATCAGTGTAAAGTTCTCTTGGCTAAATGAGTTACTTTTTATTGAATTTACGGCTTAGATATGAGAGAGAAATCAATCTTATGGGTCATCGTCGATAAAATGAAAATATTAGAAAAAATTGTTTCAGTTTTTAACATCTTTGACGTATTTTGAACAACGTGAAGAAAAAAAGAGGAGAGAGAGAGAGAGAGAGAAAGAGAGAAAATAAAAATAAGATTGATACGAGTATAATACCCGGAATTGAGTTTCCTTTGGAATTTGACTTTATGACTTTTCACGTAGGGTTTTAAAATTTTCCCATAAACTTATACCTTGATCGGGGATTTTATTTGATTCTAAAAAAGGCAGGAATATTCGTAAGGTATTTTTATACAACATGTGATAAAATATTTGAGATTGATCTTTGTCTGTATAATATTATTTTCAAAAAAGTCGAGGTAACGGTGTGTTCCGAAGACCCATATACATATCAAAGCAGCTAGTATCTATATGTATTTAAGTCAGGCGTTACATTTCAGGGTCGTTTGACTGTCGATACTTGAATTTGATATTATTGAAGTGTCGTGTCGCGTGTGTCGTCCCCTTGGTTCGTCGAAATCGTCAACTTTCATTCAAGGAACGTCTAGGACACCGCATCAGGAATAAGTTAGCGTTTCGGAGAGTTTATATCGTGGTGGTATAATACGTAATACGTACCCACCACACAGGATTCAATAAACTAAAATATATACGCCAATATGCCTACGATCACGTAACGTATAACGGAAAACTTGCCGATCGTCAAACCTCCAACGGTACATACATAATATATTCTAAAAAAAAAAAAAAAAAAAATAATATAAGAATTTGTCATATACTAGGTGATTCAAGTTGAGAGCACCAAATTTTGTGAATAGATTCCTCGAGACATTCTAAGACTAAATTTCCTTTACCAAAAATTCGAGGGCCTAATGGTTTCCGAGCTATGGAATATCTTAGTTGTACCAATCACAGAGCTGACAGAGTCAGGGCCGAGTCAAGAAATCAAAATTGGCAGTGCCTTTGGGTCTTAGCCTATAAAATTTTGGTTTTGTTTTGCTTAGGTGACGTCGGAAAACTAAAGTAAAATTTTATAGGCTGAGACCCATAGGCACTGATAATTTTATTCTTTTGACTCGGCTCTGACACGTTCAGTTCTATGATTGGTCAACTAAGATGTTCCGTAGCTCGGAAACTATTAGGCTCTCGAATTTTCGGTAAAGGGAATTTAGTCTTAGAATGTCTCGAGGAATCTATTCACAAAATTTGGTACGCTTCAAGTGAATCATCCTGTATATATCTGTATATCAGAATATGTGGGTTAACAGCCGTGTTTCATAAATAATAGGCAAGCCGTTCAGAAGTACTGCAGTTACGCTGGTAACACTCCTATATACTAACCCAGGTGCACTAAATCGCACCCCATAAGTCACCTTTCATATACAAGATGAGAAAACTATGAGTCAGAAAAAAAGCCCCTCAAAAGAACCAATAAATTAAAATAAAATAAAATAAAATCTAAATTTCTTCTCTTTTAATAATTCATTGGAATTGAAATTTCTCTTTCTTTTAAACAGATTATGGTGTCTAAAAAGTAGAAGAGATGACTGACGGCTATAAATGGTACATAGCCGGAATTAAGACCCCTGTAGGATGTATTACTTGCGTTCATTATTTAGCTTGGTGCATTCACGACCGGATATTAAACATTCTGACTATGGAATATGTAGTACAGTTATGAAATTTTCAAGCATTAAATTTTGACTCGCCTTATGAACAGCTTTGAATAAACTTTGACACTCTTTGCTGCAGTCAACCAACGGTGCGAGAACGATGAATAGAGATTGATGTCAAACACTCTGTGCGGCTATATGAAATGATGTAATTCGTTGCCTCGAGTTTACGGTCCTTTCAAGAGCCGGGATCAAGTGTCAGGTCAAAATCAATTCACTATTATAATCTCTAACCCTTCGTTGTCGTCCTGAGTCAAATTGATTTGGCGCCCAACTTTAGAATCACACATCTATTATAACTTGTCTAAGAATGGAGAATTTTTTCCATACATATTACAACAATTGTTGTTACATAAAAAGCGCGTAACTTTTCGGAAGTGTGACAACAAAAGGTTAAATACTCAATATTTGAATATTTTATCGTATAAATATGCGGCAAAAATTTTCTGGTCTAATATTTTACTGTACGGTGTTTGTGGCCATGATCATGGTACCCGTGGGTAAAATAACGAGGTTTTATTATTATTTTAATATTTCAATTCCCCACCTCACCTCAAAATTAATTAAAGCATAACACTGCAACCCCCCCTCCCACCCCTTTGAATTTGAAATCAGTAAATTTTCCGAGTGTTTTCAGTCGCCAAAAAGTACGTAGTACAAAAGGTTGTATTTCACGGATGGAATGTGATAAGTTTTCATCCGACGATCGTTACTCGTCGGTTTTGTCGTCAAAAATAATAATTCAAAATACAAAGCCTCACAGGCTATATATGGGCTATACAATATATACAGATACTGTATAGATTTCAGCCAATAAACCGTGTTGATAAATTGGCCAACATTTTAACGATGATAACAAATTACACCAGTTTATCGGATACCAGAGCATAGGCAACGATAACAATCATAAATGTTCAGATACCGGTAGTAGTCTGTCACGGACAGATGTCAAGAGACAAAAACAAGGAAATATATTCACAGAAATGACCCTCTATGTCCTTGAAAAAAAAAAAAACAAAAAAAAAATTTCCAATAGATTTTTATACTAAATTTATATCTCCCAGATATCAGGAAGAGAAGAAAACGCCCAGATGGTGAAAGGTCCCACTGCCTTGTCCATTTCGCAATTTGATAAAAACAAAAAAAAAAAAAAAACAAATCAATCACGTCATGTGGAATTAATTTTTATGATGAATCGATAGTGCATAAGCATGCTGAGCGTGCTGATACCTAAATCTTACCTGCGTTTAAGATAGTTTCATCAAAATGTTGCATTACGGATATAATCAGAGGTCCAGATCCGATTTGTAAACCATGACAAAGCAGCTGAATCAATACCGCGACTCCAACAATGTTAAATCCCCAACCGCCTTCGGGGTAGTAATGTTTTTTTAGGGTGATTCTTTTACGGGCATTCATGGTGGTGAGAGATTCCTCAGTTTCATCATCCTCTACGGGATCATCGACATCCGCATCGTTTCGCAATCCACCTTCGAGGATTAGTTGTTCGGAAAAACGACGTCTCAACATTTTTGGGGTGACAGAAATGCCACTGTCTCTTCTAAGGCTGTTCAAACTAAGTCCAGAGTCTCTTCTACTTGAAGGAATTCTATTTTCACCGTTATTTTTAAAGCCTTCAATTTTTTTTTGGTTATATAAATATCGCGTTGAATTTTGATCCGAATGTCTTCTACTCTGCAGAGTTTCTTTTCGAAAATTTTCACTTGGGTTTGTCAAGGTTCCTATAGAATTTATGCCTGATGATGGGAGCAGCACACTTTGACATGTCGATATAGAAACTGAAGAATCTCTTCTTTTTGGAGTGTAACTAGTGAACGAATCTCTTGTAGAAGTAACCGAGTCTTTTCTGCAATTACAATTACAGGCACATTGTTTGAAGTTTTGTCTGGCCAAATATCCGGACTTTGGAAGAAATACACCTGCAGGTAAATCGCTTCCATTTTTCAAATGCGAAGTCTTTGACCCTCGGTCATTTCTGGATGATGTTCTAGCCACTGAACTCGACATACGAGAGTCGTCTAAAGAAAATTTCCTGCACCCTTGGCTAGGGGCTTTAGCCATTTCGTTTTTCTCGGGTTTTACTGATCCAGTGGTTTTTTCTATCACATTGTCATCCGTTATCGCAACGCTGTAAGAATTGCTTCGTTTCCGGAAATATACGCTTACGTTATCGCAGCTTTCCCCCATATTGGTGTGTTTATTCTTTCGTATTTTACCTCGGTATCTTGAATACCATGATCTCACTATTTGAAAAATATTTGCACAAGATCTGGGGGCGGTTCTTTGATCAAATAAAAATTTACGTTACTGAAGAAACCGTCTTTCATACTCATGGGAATATTTACACTGTTTTAAAATACCGACAGGTACATCACTTATTTTCACATGGAGTGTACAACCGTCCAGTGTTGTTGATAATTCGTATGGAACAGTAGATCGGGTCTGACGTGGTGTTCGATTCGAGCCTAAGGGAAACTGATGGCCTGTCAAGGCTCGGTGAAATCACTTTCCGTCTTCTCAAAGACGCGTTGAAATGCAATGCACGCTTCGTTAAAGACGTGTCCGTCCATCTGCCTGCCACACTGTGAGGTTTTCATCAATTGGTGTCACGAACGAGCTCTGTTTTTGAAATTTGTTTTGCTACAAGAGGGGATTCATGACGGCCTTATATGCGTATGATACTGATCTCCTATACCCGGAGACAGTGAGCAAGCGTTTCTATCCCACTTCAGAAAATAACCAAGGAAGCAATCACAACGGAAAAGAATAAGCTCAGGGTTGATCCCGAACTTCACTTTTCTGTAAAATTCATTTTTCTAACCATTTTTCATTCGGAATCTTGATAAATGTATCTTCGTTCCAGTTAGACTGGACTTAGCCCCGAACTTAAGGGAATCAGAAAACTCAAACCACCATTTTTCCAGATTCGTATAGTCGAAAGAAAAATAATATCTACTGAGTGTTGATCGGTCTTCTTTATTTCGCAACTCGAATATGTTTGCACACCTAAACTACGCCCACGAAATTTCGCCATATATAATGATTTGTAAAGGCTTGCCATTTGGACCTTGAAGGATCTCCTTTGTAATCGAAATCTCGTGGTCTTCTTTGTGGCGAAGTTCCTAGTTGAGTCGTTCGTCCGAGTCAATGTAATACTGGTGGTGCTGCTGTTGGATGCTGTGAGAGACTTTAACGAAAAGCGACTTCGTCCTTGAAGTTGGTGATTGATGGGATCCGGCGGTCGCATCTTAATCACGTGATCACAAATTTCACTGGCTTTGGTCAGACCTGAAAGTCCAGCCTTTGAGCTTTCATTGAGAAAAGTTGCTCCCGGTAATTTATGACCAAAACTTACAGAAGGTGAATTTCAATCTGACACGAAATAGACCGCAAAAACCCATTTCCTTTTTTATTTTTACGATTTTTGTAGTGAAAAATTAAAAAAAATTTACCTTTTGGAAATCTTTCTCCTTAATTAAAGTTCAATAAACTGTCTTTATATATTTATCTACAACTTTAATCAACCCCCGTTAGTTAAGTTAGTTAATAAGCTACGGTGAAGCGAAAGTTTTCACAAGTTCTCTTGGTTATACAGTTGACGTTGTCATTTTGACAATTCTGGATTACAGTAAAATCTGTCAATGTGGTAAATCTGTTTGAAATATCCACAACCTCAAACAGATTTTATTATGTTTAATGTATAAGCGGTAAAGTAAATTTAGGTCAGATACGCCCTAAATGGTTTAAACACAATCAACGTTCAGTGAGGAAAACGGTTTAATGGTTTTTGTTTTTTATTTTTCTTTTTTCCTTCGAAATTTTTTTTTTTTGTTTTTTTTTTTTTCATATACCTCATTAGCGGTTTTAAGGAAAAGAAAAAGAACCCTTGACATCTACCTCACTCCTCTCCCTTCCCACTGCCACCTGTTCTTTTTTACTTACGTCAAATATTCTCCCTCTTTTTTTTATTCTCATTTTTGTTCCCCGAAGAAAAAAAAAAAAAAAAAAAAAAAAACAGAAAAAAATTTTATCTAAATGATTCTCATCGCAAATGGTTTCGAAAAAAGTCAACGCATTATATCGGACCTATTCTATACAATTCGGTAGGGGTATAAATCATTTTTTTTTTTTCTTTTTCTTTTTAGGTTTTTTAAGGTTCAGCTTGACAAATTTTTCACCTATTTTCTTGCCTCGGTATATTTCGTTAAGCTTGTATCTGATCTCTGGTATATACATAGGCATGTGATGTAAAAGAAAATATGAAACAAACAAAAAAAAAAAAAAGGACAGGAATTTACCAGGATAAATTCATATCATCGTCAAGCTTACGATTCTCGGTATATCATGGAATATTATTTGTTCCGCCAACGCTCTGCCTCCGATGACGTACGTCAGATTTGTTATTGGCGTTGTGAGAAAGGATTATGTAGATTCTGGACCACGAAGCATTGACCGAGATGATGTTGGAGGACGTTAACGTACGTGTATCCAAAGTTAAACCCCTACAATCCATACATTAAATTCTAGTTTGTCTTTGGAACTAAATTTTGAAAATCATTAGCTTAAGTAAGAGCATGGTTAAATTCAGGAGGAAGAAAGTAAAAACGAGCTTATAGCATCTCGCAACTTTTGATGCCCTCAAAAAAAAAAAAAAAACCCTCAAATATTTCATATCAGTCTTTTTTTTTTTTGTTTTTTACAACCTTGAACTTTGTTCCCAACAAAAGAATTCCGAGTGAAAAGCTCTCGAGCAAAGTGCGGAATTTGCTCTATTCAAGGAATCGACCTGATCAAGGATTAGGAGCTGCTATAGGTAGATTGGTTTTTCTTTATTTTGTGAAGTGAACGGTTGTGTTAGTCTCATTAGTTTCTTATCTAATTACACTTTGAGAGAAACAAATAAACAGATCAAACTTTGAATTTCTACCTCTTTAGGCTTAAACGTTATTTTAACAGCCATGAATTTGTTTAAAGACGTTTCGAAACTAAGGGGTTAAATAACAAATTGGATTACTGAATCCCCTGCAGAGATGAAACTCGAAATTTATACCGAAACTGTGTTTTCGGTTTACCCGCTGTCAGAGGGTATCCCCCCCTCTCAAGGGAACAGCTTAAATTCAAATCGAAACATTCTCGAGTTCTAAACGGACATCGTATAAACGGAAATAAAGAGACAATAGCTCACTTTTTGATTCACCAGAACGAAGATCGGTTGCAAAATTATACGATTTTCTTTTTTTTTTTTTTTTTTTTATCTTACTCGTTTTCATTTCCTGTCTACCTAAGAGACTGAGAAAAATGGACAATTTATCATATTGTCAAATCAAAATATCTCGAAATATAAAACGGGATAAAAAGTTTTAGAAAAACTGCAGACGAGACAAGAAAAAATTGACTAAAAACCTCGCTCTCTCTACTTCAAAGAGTTTAAATTGTTATTAGCCAGTCTTGTTGCTGGTTGATTGAAGCAAGAAGCGTTAATTGATTCGTATATAAAGTTGAAAATGTGCCAACGAACGATGATCATTAATCGTTATAGAAAAAAATATCGGTAAATTCGTTATTACCTGCAGTATGAAGAGGCGGATGATGGAATTTGAGTTCAGCAGACACGTGCCAAGTCCCAGGGGCTGAAAGCTGCAAACCGATACCAAGGAAGTGAACTAAAGCCGAACAAGTCACGATGACGTATCCCCAGCCTCCCTCAGGATAATAATGTCTCCTTAGAGTGGCCTCCTTTCTCTGATCCATGATGTGTTTTCCTGATGATCCGTTATCCGCATTGTTTTTAAAATTTCCACCAAAACTTTTCGAACGTTGGGCTAAATTAGTCTTTGCAAAGTCAGCCTTGGACTCGTACTTCGTTGAATGTGAACGATAACGTCTCGCAGTTAAAGTACCACTCTCAGGGCAATTTCTTTTCGAAGTTGTTGACGGTTGTGGAGCTTCGACTGGCACCTTAAAAGGGTCAATTTTAAGCTGGAGAAGTCCTTCAGCAGTACATTTAGAACAGGCGTGGTTTGCTCCTTGTAGGACATCGATATTTCGCTCGTTGCATTCGTCGACATCCTCATCGGTATCTTTAAGCATTTCAATTTTTCGTATGCCATTATTATTTCTAAAAGTAATTATCTCACTCTCATTTTTGTTTGATAAAGTTTTAGAACAGAGAGTAACTTCTCGAACTTTACCATTCCTTTTTAACTTCGATTTACTATCACATTTTAACGATTTAGTTCTACGAACAGATCCAATATTTGATGAAACACCATCCAAAGCGATTGGCCATGTTTCATTTCTGGTATAAAAATCGGACTTTTTATTTGATGTTTGAGGTGAAGTTTTGATTGTACTAGCCACATGGTTTTTGCAAACTTTTTTACTACACTCAAATGTCCTGGGATTTTCAGTATCCATCATAGACAGTTCCTGCATGAAAAGGTCACGATGGTCCCCTAAAATCCCTGGGGTTAAATCCGATAGACTTTTTCTTACCAGACTAAAATTACGAGACAATTTTTTTGACCATTTTTTATCATCGGCTGTACCAACGTCTTCGGATATTGTTTGATCTCGATTTCTATCTTCATTTTTTACTATTTTTGATGAACTATCGTCTTCGATTTCAACTATGCAAATCCTCCTGGCTTCTGATGATATTGACTTTTTTTCACCCCGGTTTACAGAAACTCCATCAGAAATTTGAGATGACAATTCGCAACAGTAATTGTCACCATAAAATGTTGGGATTATTGTATAAGCCTTAGTTTCTGGATTTATTCGTACTTTTACGGCCACAGCACGTTCGGGCCACGAACTGCTGTGCCTCATGATACGTTTCAGTTCTCCATCGCGCACCGTCATTATCACTTCGTTATTTCATCTCAAATATTCATACGTTATATCGTCAAGAGTCAGCAGGAATACGATGTACACTAAATAGGAACTGGACACTGGACACTAAATTTTGAATAATATTTATGAAATTTATTTTTGTTTTTGGGTTTTGTTATTTCAGTATTTTAATAATATCGGTATATGTTAGTTACGAGTTTTTGAAACACCGTTTACTTTATACAGAGTCAAAATACGCCGAGTAAAAACTGGCATGGTTGTGGATCGATGATATTACGTCGCAATATTCTACCGCAACATTTTTACCACTCTTTCTATTTCCTTGAGAGATGCGTTCTTGACTTGGTAGGTATATAATATCGTTTTCACGTCCCTGAGAACCCTAAATCGACCGAAAAGAATTTATACAGTGAACACAAGCCTGGTAAGTATATCATAATACGTGACATGGGTATCGTAAATGTTTGTTGTAGCAAACGGACCAAATTTAAACTACGGTAACTGCTTTGGAATTGTACAAATTCTGTTTATCATCAAAAAGCCACAATATAGATTTTACCAAGTTTCGATTTACCGGTTAGAATTTAATGGTGACGATTACTGATTGCGAATTTATTGTAACTAACTAATCCAATTATCTGTACAAAATAAGAAAAGCACAAGAAAAACGAGGATCAACAAGTAATTTAATTATCCCTTTAGGCAGATATTTCAATTGAATGAAATCTTAGTATTATTATTGTTTTTTTTTTTTTTTTTTGTATACAAAATAAAACGAAGAAGAAGAAGAAAAAAAAATTCTAATTGCTTTTGGGATTGATAAGAGAATCTCCCCGTATAGTCTTTAAAAATGAGTATTCTTTTATCGCTAGTAGAGTATAAGTAAACCGTGTTTTAATTTGTTCAGAGTTTATTTAGAAAATTTTTTTTTGTGAACTGTATAGCCGTACTGACACAAGATCTGTAATTATACAAACGAGAGAGAGAGAGAGAGGGAGGGAGAGCAGTGTTAAGAGTTTCGAATTATCAAAGAAAAGCAAAGAGAAATAAAAAGTAAAAAAAATTTAAATAAATTTGAAACAAGAGAGTTTTTTAGTATTTTAATAAACGTGAATGTTCCCTTAGAGTTTTGATCATAATTTGTTTCGACAGTTTCTTTTTTTCAAAATTCAGTATGTCGTGTCAATTTCAGTATAAAAGCATTCTGTTCGTGAGAAAGGTGAAGAAGATAAAAGAAAAAAAAAAAAAAAAAAAAAAAACGAAAAATTTTATAACTTTTCTCAAGGGGAATTGAAAAAATCAATGTCAATACCTGAAATACAATATCTTTAAAAGTATTCGATTCACGATTGTCTGCCTCGATTCTCACCCCAAAAATCACACTCTACCCTTACTTTTTCTCTTCCCCTTTTTTTTTTATCCCTACGTTCGTTCGTACAATTAACTATAAATCTCTTGAGTCCTTTATTATATACGTAAATCAAATTTTAGGTAGGGTAACAAAATAAATGAAAGCAAAAAAAAAAGAAGAAGAAAAAAAATATCCCACTGCTGTTCCCGGGGTGAAATGACCTCTCACGAAATGAAAATCGATACGATGTAGATACACAAGTATTAATATGAATACCACCTGTTAACCTTTTATTATAAATTATTATTTAATATTCGACGCCGTGATTAACGAACGTTTAATAATTTTTTTTGGGATTAAAATTTTTAATTTAATCTAACTGATTGCTTTTTTGAATTGTTACATTAAAAAGTTTTTTTCTTTTTTTCTTCAATTTCTAATTAATTCAGAAAAACTATGTAATTGCTTTGGATGACGTGAAGAAAATTTTCGAAATAATTTCTCCTCGTTCTTGAATTTTATAATTTTTTTTTTTTTTTTTTTTGGAAAAGTGCCTACACCTCAATTTATTTTACACTTCATGATTACCGAGGAGATAAATTTTCTTTTTGATTCAAAATAAGTAAAAAAACAAAAACAAAAAAAATTTCTTATAATTATTTAAAAAGAGTTTAGACTATTTAATCGTGAAACGATTACACAGATATTTTATAAAAAACATAAAGGCACTGTTTGGCGGTTTCAAAGTCTTGTAATCTCTCTCTCTCTCTCTATCTCTTTTTTTTATCTTGATGATGATTATATTGTTCATATATCGCGATTTTAGGACTTAAACTGTTAATATTTGAGAATCGCAAACTCCTGGACGACCCCGGCGCGTCGGCCAGTATAACTGGAGTCCCACGTGCGGTTGACACACTACCTTTACCCCTAGACGAGCAGACAAACCCTTAGGCGCATGCCTGACGCTCTGAAACTCGCTTGCCAATTCCGTTCGCGGTTTATCCGACGAGTTTACTTCTTTTTTTTTTTTCTTTTCTTTTTTATCTTTATCGCAGCTCTTCTCTTCTCTCTACTACTCTTATCCCTCTTCTCTTCTCTTCTCTTCGTGCTCACTCGTCGTGTCACCCGATACTCTCTCTGCAGGGTGAGAATCACCCCGGGTTTCATGGCTCAAGTGACGCTGACCTACCCTTACGTTTCAAGCTCTGATTCTCACTTCATCTACACCGTGGACCACTTCGTATATCGATGTACGACTATTACATTGATATACTTATATGGGTAGATGTGGGTATTTTCAGGTGTGTAAATAAATCTGGAGATATACTCAATTAGCTATCTCTTTAATTTATTCTGACACACGATTCTTCGATGTGTATATAGGTATGTGTACATATATTTGAGATTATGCATTAATGTAATTTTAAGGGATCCCTTTATTCAGTTGGGATATTGAACCTCATCGATTTTTAGATTTTACCTATTTTTTTTTTTGTTAATTTTTTTTTTTTTTTTTTTTTCATGGCTTTGTATACGTTCTCAAATTTTAAAACAAAAATCACAAAACTAGTCTTTCGTGGAATCTGAAAATTGCTTGACTTTTCGAATCCAATTATGTCCTTTCTTTTTCTACAACAAATTATCATTTCCGTTTCTGAAAATGACACTCAAAAAAAAAAAAACAAAATCAAAATAATTTTACGTACTTTTTTCGTAATACTCAAATTCGGTTTGTCGTCCCCATTTTTTTGATAGCCGTTAAAAATTGTTTCATTTTTTAAAATTGTTAACGGTTTTTGTTCCATTTTCATTCGATTCTGTAAATTTTTTATCTAACTTTTGGTTCGAATTTTGATTCAAAATTTCATTTATATTTCCTTTCATGAAATTTTTGATTTGATAAAATCAATAATACAATTTTCATTTCTTTTTCTTTTTCTATTCATTTATTTTTATCCTAAATAGACTAGCCTACTATTTTGAGTTTGATATTACTTCTACACCTATGCTGTATATCTTCTGTCTATATAAATCGATACCAATTTATCTTCCCGAAGCAATTGAATGGAAAATTTATGGGGGTTAAATTCGAGTTAAATTTCTGGAAATAATTGAAATATATATGAATAGAATAATCATTTGACACATTCTCAATACGTTAGGTCAATTCTTACCAATTTATGTCATAATCCTTACGAATTTTATTACATTTATAGTTTATATATTATACATATAGTTTCCCTGAAAGAATATTCGATAAAGAAAGATGGATGTGTTTTCCGTTGAAAAAATGCATTAGTTTGTCTTCATTCTAACAAATAAATTTTTCAGAATAAAATCTGCTGTTTGAAAATCAATTTTTTGTTCATTATAAAATCGAGTTCCTGATGCCGATTTTAAGAATTATAAATCTTGAAATTCTTTGGTCGATTGGAACTGGCTAAGGTAGGTAGGTATTTCTCCGCAATCCACATTGCGATCTCTCGCCATTATAAGACGGTGTTTACATTCTATAATCCATTAATTAATGGTCTTTGAAGATCTTGCAATCCAATTTACTACAGAGCTGGTTGTGAACAGCGCATGAAAGTGTACAAAGGAATATCTTGAGATAAATGAAAAAAAAAAAAAAAAATATGTCTGTAATGCTGCACAGACGCCAAGATAAGTATCATACGTATTTAATACGAACAAATGATGGTGTGAATTGGAAAATCGTATATATTTTTACAGTGAAAATAATTTTCATTGATAATTAAGTTAATTTGAAAATTTTTAAGTGCCGTTTGAAATTCTTTTTACACCCTTGAATGTGTACGACTATAAATAAATGAGATTTTAATCCATCTAGGTTATTTATTGCCGAAGAAGAAGCTTCGAGTAAGCGTTATTACTTAACGATCTTCTCAATCTCAGATCGTAAATATACTAAAACTTCTTAATGCTTTTCATTTTATGTATTAACGACACTTTTTCACATCGAACGTATACTTTATCGTATATTCTTCTTATATATACGGTTGACGAGAAACTAAGATTGAAAATAAGATTTTGCAACGATTTACGATCCCAAAAAAATAAAGAAAAAAAAAAAAAAAAATAAAGCTCTAAATAATCTGGGAAATAAAAGATTAAAAAGTTTTTAAAGTTTTGTGCAAAAAAAAGAAAAAAGTAAATAATTAAAAGACAGAAGAAAATTAGGTTCAAATTTTAATACCGATCATTCGATCGTATTAAAATTCTATAAATTTTTATTTTTATATTTATTTTCTAAGACATATCCTTGTCTTTTGTCCTGTTTTTTGGATACTGGATACGTAATAACGTTAATATATACGTTAAAAAATATGAAAAGTCATTAGGATCGATATAAGGATGATGATGATGATGATGAGCTTTATTAAAAGTTCATTAAATCAATATATGTACAAAAAAATAATACTAGTAAAGCGTTAAATTTGCTATAACCGATTTGGTCCTATTTATAAGATCGTTTACGTAACGGAGTACTGATTTATCTTGTACAATGTCCTGCATCAGCATTTCACAGTCCAAATGTCTAGCATCGCAAATTCTGTGGTGATGTTTTAGGACATCATTTGGGAGGAAGTGATGTGCTCTTCTGGTTGCTGAGTCTAGAGTAGTCAGAGCGTAATGGTTGTGAACAGTAAGAGCACGTTTAGTGGAGATGAAACTCTTGACGGAGTCGCCTTCGGGTGAGATGAATGTTGTTCTCACGGTGTCTAAGTACCGTATACCAGGAATTTTCGAGTCGTTTATTACCGTTTGTAGTTCGTTAAAAAAATATGCATTCCTGACAGCGTAGGATGCAAAATCCTTGAATGAATTTCCCAGTTTTATTTTTTCTTCTTTTAAAAGTTGGTACCAGTTGGTTTTACGTTTTGGAATGATCGCCTCGTCTATATCGATCGGAACAACGTATTCAGATTCGTATAAATTTTCATAAAAACAATGATTGTAAGGGATTAATTCCATTCTACGTTTAAGCCATATTTCTTCACCCAAAAACTTCCTCCTTGCTATTACACCGTTTGGTAAATTACCCGGTAGTGTTAAGTTCACCCATCTCACTACGTTCGAGCTTTCAAATAGCCTGAGGACTTTCATCACGTTCTCGTGAACGTTAAATACGTAAAAATAAAATTTACTGGCACCAAGGATCCTGTGAAGTTCAACGAAAGCAACTAACTTCAATGATATGTCCTCGTCAAAGTCCAGTCCTTTTATGCACAGTGTAAATTGTCTATTCGGTTCGTTATAACTTGTCGTATTTATATCCTCTCGATGTAATCCCTTTGAACTTATTTCTAAACTATGACTAGGATACTCGTTGCAAGGTGACGAGCTCACTACCACACCCAATGGATGTAATGACGAGGATTTTGACATAGGACAAGTTATCAAAACTCCGGTATATGTGTCCGATATTCCACCCCATCGATCGAGCCAAATATCAGCCGTTAATGCTTCCATTGAAACCGAACGAAGCCATCCGTCTTTATTGTACCTGAAAAAAACAAAGCAAATAGGAATTAAAAATGTTGATCGTGATCAACTTCCTAATACAAGGTAAAAGTCACGCAAAGAAATACATTCAAATCTTGAAAAAATCGTAATTATAACTTTTCTGATCATAGCTTGACGATTAAATTCCGAACGCAGACTTATGAGTCTTTTTAGAATTTTTCCCGAATTAGGAATCTCAAAATTCAAAATGGCAGCCAAAGTTCATTCCTCTAGGACTTGGTCTTGGTCTTGTAATGCTAGTGTCTGGCATTGCTGAAAGTATGAGATAAAACCGTCTATCGATTTACCAAATTGTGCAGTAAACTAGATCCTCAATAGGTTTACTCCTGACTCCGATCACCCTGACGTTTGGGTAGGCAGTTACACGCTGGTCGAGGTGAGCACTGAAGAGAAAAAGCCGTCCATCTAAAGTCTCAAGCCACTTGGTTGCAGGCAATGGAATAGGAAATTCCTTTTGTGATAGACTCTGGTTCCCTAGGCACTCCACCGAAGGTCTATAATCCAGGGCCAATCTCCGAGCCCATGAATAGGCCACGACACTTCGAGTACCTGGAGGTTCACCGCCTGGAATAAACGAGAAAGTATACCGGGTTTAATATTTCGGACAAATTGAAGGTAGGTATTAACGACTCTATACTATTTGCGGATATCGAAAAATTTCATACAAATTGAAGAAACGGTACTATGGGAATAAGCCTTGCTAATGATATGCCAATACGGTTTCGAATGAGTCCAAGAACGAGTTCTTAAGATTAATTGCTAGCAACGTGACGATAGTGTGGCTTAGAGTTTAGCTTTTTACGACCGTCCACTTTACTGGAGTCAATCATATTCTGTTTACAGCTTGAAGTAGGTAGGTGTATACGTGCGAGGTTAATCAGAAGCACTAATTGCCACGGATCTCTTGCTACCTTATTATCAGACTTATTTGTCGGACGTCAAAGCTCGGATATTAACTTCAGCGATTATTACTGACGGCAGTTTTAGCCCCGAGGAATAATTCTTAAATATAAGTATGAACGAGTGAAGTATGATTCAGAAATTTATACCCACCCTTTCGAACTCAAGAAATTTCCTTTTTTTTTTTTTTTTTTTTTTTTAAAAGTAAAATCAAACTCCATCGCATGATTCGTCGAAAGTTGTTTTACGTCAGAAAGTAATCAACGAAAAAAATTCAGGTCTCGTAATTTGTTTTAAAGTGTAGAGAACAAAATACCCTCGAACCACCCATCTGGCGTAGTAAAAAATATAGAAAAAAAAACAATAAAAAAAGGATTTTGAATCGCTGGGGAATGACGTGCAATTCTTGTATGTACGTATTAAGGACTTCGCTACGCGGAATGACTCGAGCTAAGGACCGACGGTTTCTAATTTTCTTAACACCGTACTGAATCTGGTATAAAATTTGAAAGAAAAGAAAAATTCTAAAAACTAAATTATATCATAATTTTACTCATTTTATAAATTGTCTTACACCAAGATTCCGTCGAATTTTTCTAGGTTTCAATCCGCACACTTTAATTCATACTAATGAACGATAGATCCGAGTGAGTTTGAATTTTTTTATAATTAATCCTCAATCGACAAATCGTTTTTCGATCAATTATCTTATTTCTCAGAAGATAAATTCCTCATTATTTATCTCTAAACATATTTACGAGATCGGTTAGAGAATGCTTTGTGAACTTCCAACATGTCGTTACTTACACAAAAACTATGGAAATCAAATCTTCAGAATCTAAAAAAAGCTAAAACTTGAAGATATAAATCGTAGTTATTTTTTGAATCAGTTCAGGCTTTCTCAAAAAAAAAATTTCTAAAAATTTGGTACAGTTTTATTTACAGTACCTACAAACTCCTCTTAAATCTGAATAAAATTTTTGTGATTTTGGATTAACCTTGTGTATAAATAAATCAGTCGAGTATAAGTTCAAAAATTTTATTTAGTCTTACAAATGGCAATAAATTATTTTTTGTATGAAATAAAAAAAAAAAAACGAAAAAAGAAAAGTAAGGATAAGAGTAACTTTCTCGGCTTGAATAACGGCTTCTTGAACGATATTTAATCCGTTATTATTAAGGTATTAAAATGCCTCTTGGTGTTATAAATCTTGAAGCAACTTCCCTCTCATGGTTTGGCTAAAAATCGAAATCTTAAACGGTTCAAGAAATTTTAGTAAAATAAAGAAAATAAAAGAAAATGGAGAAGAGAGAAGAGAAGAAATAAAATAACGTGGGTGTGAATGAATCCGTTGCGACAAACTGCACCATTAATGAAAATGTAATTAACGTCAAGATCATGATTAAGATTAATCTATGTTTATTATGAAACTAAACTAGGTATGTACGTACCTACATACATACCTACAACATTAAATTACGTTTGTCGTAGTTGTCTGATTATAAACGTCGAAAAAAATAATAATAATAATCAGTAAGTCGAGAAGAGTGAGAATTCTAATTAAAATAAATTTTGATTCTGCTTACCCAGCGTGGGTGGCGGGTCGGGTAAAGGCTCTGGAAGTTGAGGTGGCAGGTCTACAAAGGCCAGGGCACATAGGGCAGTGACTAGAACTGCCGCTAGTCCAACTCTGCATAATCTTCTTGTACCAGGGACTAACATTCTATTGTCTTTCGGACAATCTCTTCATTTGCTATGCACGAACAAACGACCTCCGAGTTACCGAATGCTGCACTGTCCCCTCCTGCTGCAGGTCCGATTCGAATCGCGATTTGAATTCCTGCGCACGTTTAAATCGGATTATAAAGATTTTATTTTGCAACTATAAAAACGATTTTTTTTTTTTTTTTTTGATCCTGAACAAAGAAAAATAAATTTCCATAAAAAAATATGGAGCGAGTAATAAGGAAGTTGATTTTTTAATTAAGATTCTGTTTCATTTTTTTCAAATGACTGTATGAATTAGTCAAGTAAATCTGTTTTATAATCTCGCAACATCCCACACGATGCAACTGTACCAAATACCCACACGATTCAAATCTTTTATCTTTCCTCTTAGTATCGCCCACGCGAATCCAACTTTGCTCAACGTTCAATTCTCCGCTCCATAAATGGTATCAAGAGAAACGAGGATCGATCGGTCTCACTGGTTCATTATAATTGGGTAAACATTAATTTAAATTTAGCAAAAATTTCAGTCAGGTATAGGATGAGGAGTGGCCACATTAATGGTAATAAAAAACGTCATTCGTTAGCGAGAAAAAGACTTAAGTCAAATTTGAGAAACTAAAAAAATGGAACTTTCTTTCTCTATCCAAAAACTTGATTAAATTATCGAAATTTTTATTTTTTTTTTTAAATACCATTTTTTTATTAGACATTTGAACGAATAGTCTCGACGGTCATAAGATGTATGGATCATAGATCGTCCGAGGATTTCGCACTCCTAAACATGGGAGTACTTTCTTGTTCTCAACACTCTTTGATTTTTCTTCACCGAGCCACATTACGGTTTTAATTATAAAAAGTTCGATAATCGTGTATTTTTTTTATTGATTCATTCGAATTAAGATTCAGTTCATTATGTCATCTATAAATCTTATCGGTAATGGACTTTTTTTTTCCCTTTGTGTCTGTTTTACGAACTTCGGAAAATCAATACCGATCACGATTACTCCATCACCATATTTCGCCTTTATAAAATCCACGGCCAAACTACCCGGACCGATTTGTTTACATCGTTCATAACTTCGCACGTGGGTTATTAACACCGTTCTGGGGTTGACGTAGTCCGGCTTCCACGAGAGTCGAAGGCAAACTGCCGCCAAGGCCGAGGTCTCGACGTTCCCTACCCTCTACCTCTACCTCTACTTCTACCTCTACCTCTCACCTCTTACCTCTTACCGATTTAACAATTCTGCAATTTTTATTATCCAAAAAACTGTATGGAAAGTATCGCAAAATTGTTCGACTATATACGAGAGCTGATATAATGCGGTATCATGTGTGTTACACTTCCTCAGACCATGAGTAATGCCTTCAGGTTGAAATACCGTCGCGTGTTGGTTGCTAAATTGCAATTAATGGGGCAGTACAGCTGGAGTCTTGTACAACTTGGACACAAGACGGTCATATAGTGTCTAGGTAAAACCGTGTCGAAGTATGGTTATAAATATCCTGAATGTCCAGACAAATGTGCGAATGGTAAAAGAGCTTGAGGACGTTCTTATCCTTATTTTAGTTTCATTTTTTGGTATCCCACAGAGTAACATACGACCATACGAAGTCCGCACTGTATCATACAGATTCTCGAACGATATATCACACCGTAATACGACCATGGCTTTGCTCCAGCTTCCGTGAACTTGACTGCAACGATATGGAGACCAATGGAATTGAGAAGCGGACGGAAAAGAGTTGGAAATATCGCTTTTTCGTTTCGGTATTAGCTCCTCATTCTGGTTTTAGTAGAAAATATTTACCGTTCAGAAGGAAAATACGAAAATGGATTCGGGCTGGTAAAACCTTGTTTCAAACTCATTGTGGTCACGACTAATAATAAAAAAAAAGAAGAATGAGTAAATATGTCAGTTTGAGTATCGACTTGGGAACGGCAACTTTACTTTTTACTTTAGAGCCCAGCGTCTTCAGTTTATTCAACGACTTGGTCAACTAGGGATCTACGCTCTCTGATCACTCAACGTCATTTGTAATACGGCGTCTAATGACGCCTTCCACCTCACCGAATGATATTCTCAGAAAAAATTTATCAGGACGTTAATCATTGCGTGAAAAGTTTTATAGACCATTTTCCACAAAGGAGTTTAGTTGCAAATAGAAATCTCTTTGTCTGAGGGTTCGAAGGTTAGTTAAAGTTGATGAAGACGAATTGAAAAGCCAAAAAGCTTTGGATCACTTTTCCTATTAGAATTTTCATTTCTTACCGTGTTGAAAAGTTCATTTCACTGATTCAAAAAATATATGAATCCTTAACCAGAAAATATATATGCATCGATGTACGCTAATGTAACATCACTGCGTGTAAGACGGTACCAGGACTTAAATATAGACGAAGGTCATCCAGAGCCAGTATAATCCTGCAGTGGTTCAGTAGCTCTTGAAAGCGATGTAAATTGAACGATTTCTTTAGCCTGCAGACTTACGGGTCTGTGGTAATTTTTTTAGTCATTATTTCTTTTGTTGTCTTCTATTTTTTTTTCTGTTTTTTTAACAGTTCGGTAAAATCTTTACCTCAGAGACAAATATGGCCGAGTTTCTTGAGACAGAGTCGTTAGGGTAAAGGTAAAGGCAGACCGAAGATTTGATACATAAGGTAAGACGAGGGAGCAAATGGTGAGTCACGTATTTACCAAAGGTACTAGTAGGTGCTTACCTTTTGCTCTACGTATGTATGTATGTATGTACATGACTTAATCGAAGGACGACATCGTTTGCTCTGATTTTAACATAATGTGTATGTAATGTGGTGAATCGTTTATCTCTTTATATGCAATATGTATGACTCAAGTTCACTTTCCATTTCAACTTTCTCAGTTAGATAGGAGTTAGGTAGGTAGGTTGGTAGGTAGGTAGAGGTCGTAGAGCCATAGGCCTGTGATATTCTCTTAGGCATGGTCATCCTTATCAAAGCGCGTGCATCTTCGAGTTGAACGACTTTGATTTGCATAGACAGTGTGCGATGGCATGACGAAGAGATCGCCTTAGGGTAGTTTAGATAAAAGTAAGTCGTGAGAAGCCTCTAGAGACCTCATTTTTTATTCCTATTCTTACTTTTGCATCTAGTTCTTTATTTCTTTATATATATTTTTTTTCTCTTCTTTATTTTTGTTGGTTTTTTTTTTTTTGATATTTATTTTAGTTCTTGATTTGTATCTCACTATAACGATCATCCCTCAGGATGAAATATTCATTCCAGATAAAACTCTGGACATTATTGTGCTCAAACTAAATTCTGGTTAAATTTCGAAATTAATCGATTCAAAAGCTTAAGTACTAAAAAAAAAAATTCATTTCTATTTCTGTTCATTAAAATTTTTGCTATTTTTTGAGCTTAAAAAATCCAAACGGGAAATTTTAAGGCTGATTGATCGAGGTCAGCCGATTTACTTGCTTGTGATGTTTGGTAAATAAATTTGGCGGATTTTAACATCTCGAAAAATCGAAAGAAAAAAAAGATTGGAGTTGGCTGTCAGAGAAGCTCAAAAAACGGTTTTTTTTATTAAAAATATGATCAACTATTCACCGAATCACAATCAATCAGCCCGAAATTGGTCAAAATTTTGTAGCAATATCTGAACCGATTCAGAAATTTAGAAACAAAAGATCGAATTTTACCGATTTTTCAAAAAATTGATATTAAATCATAAAATTCTTAGCTTGTAGAGAACATCTTGCCGCTTGCAGTTTCTCACTTGGATTGAGTAAAACTGTGATTATTGAATAAATTGAAAAAATAAATCATATCTATGATGATCGTTATAATTATCCGATAAAAAACAAAGATTCGAATATTTTGTGTAAGGTTAAACGCGTTTAGAATTCCATGTAGTGATACGTGTACCTTTATACCTCGGTATGAAATTCCGCATTACCACTACGCGAAATCAGGTTTGTATTAGCGAGTAATCCTCGGGGGTAAAATATCTATGCGGATTCTCGTAAACAGGCCTGTGCTGAGGCGGGGAGTGCCTAGGTACGTACATTACGTTACGGTTTTGCGCACCGCGCGAATCGCGTCTACCTCCACAAGTTCTACGGTTCAGGGTCTAATGGCTCTACAGACGACTGCAGTTATACCTACGTGAGCTGAGTAAACGTCGAAAACGAGTTCACGGAATGTCACGCAATAGGTACCCATAAACGCTTTAAAAGAGACCGTAAAATCTCTGAATATACATACAAACCTGACTATTATAAAATAATACAACCTGTTTCTACCAAGGGCGAATAAGCGTCACTGAGCTACTAGCAACTCGCATAATTTTTAAAAATAATGCAAAAACTTACCGGTTAATGACTATTGCCATGCACAATTAGTATTCAAGTTAAATAAGCTTAATTAAGCGAACTGCACGTATGATCGTAATGATCGTGCAAGGCTTGTCTTCAGTTGCAGAAAATAAACTATTTTTATATTAATTAGCCAGTTTTTTTCCCCCGATTCAAGCCTCTACGGAAAGTTGAATTATTCTAAGGATGGAAAATTTTTTAAGTCAAACCTCTTTCAGCAGAGTAGCGAAAATTTTCAAGTGAAACGAAAAGCGTAAGATTGACATATGCCTGTAGAAAATATACATATATACATGTAAGTCTCAAGTCTTAAGTCTTAAGTCTTAAGTTTGAGTCTTGAGTCTCAAGTCTCAAGTCCCAAGTCTCAATTCTCAATTCTCAATTCTCAAGTCTCAAGTCTCAAGTCTCAAGTCTCAAGTCTCAATTCTCAATTCTCAATTCTCAATTCTCAATTCTCAAGTCTCAAGTCTCAAGTCTCAAGTCTCAAGTCTCAAGTCTCAAGTCTCAAGTCTCAAGTCTCAAGTCTCAAGTCTCAAGTCTCAAGTCTCAAGTCTCAAGTCTCAAGTCTCAAGTCTCAAGTCTCAAGTCTCAAGTCTCAAGTCTCAAGTCTCAAGTCTCAAGTCTCAAGTCTCAAGTCTCAAGTCTCAAGTCTCAAGTCTCAAGTCTCAAGTCTCAAGTCTCAAGTCTCAAGTCTCAAGTCTCAAGTCTCAAGTCTCAAGTCTCAAGTCTCAATTCTCAATTCTCAAGTCTCAAGTCTCAAGTCTCAAGTCTCAAGTCTCAAGTCTCATTTCTCAATTCTCAATTCTCAATTCTCAAGTCTCAAGTCTCAAGTCTCAAGTCTCAAGTCTCAAGTCTCAAGTCTCAAGTCTCAAGTCTCAAGTCTCAAGTCTCAAGTCTCAAGTCTCAAGTCTCAAGTCTCAAGTCTCAAGTCTCAAGTCTCAAGTCTCAAGTCTCAAGTCTCAAGTCTCAAGTCTCAAGTCTCAAGTCTCAAGTCTCAAGTCTCAAGTCTCAAGTCTCAAGTCTCAAGTCTCAAGTCTCAAGTCTCAAGTCTCAAGTCTCAAGTCTCAAGTCTCAAGTCTCAAGTCTCAAGTCTCAAGTCTCAAGTCTCAAGTCTCAAGTCTCAAGTCTCAAGTCTCAAGTCTCAAGTCTCAAGTCTCAAGTCTCAAGTCTCAAGTCTCAAGTCTCAATTCTCAAGTCTCAAGTCTCAAGTCTCAAGTCTCAAGTCTCAAGTCTCAAGTCTCAATTCTCAATTCTCAATTCTCAATTCTCAAGTCTCAAGTCTCAAGTCTCAAGTCTCAAGTCCCAAGTCTCAATCCTCAATTTTTAATTCTCAAGTCTCAAGTCTCAATTCTCAATTCTCAATTCTCAATTCTCAATTCTCAATTCTCAATTCTCAATTCTGAATTCTCAAGTCTCAAGTCTCAAGTCTCAAGTCTCAAGTCTCAAGTCTCAAGTCTCAAGTCTCAAGTCCCAAGTCTCAATCCTCAATTCTCAATTCTCAATCCTCAATTCTCAATTCTCAATTCTCAATTCTCAATTCTCAATTCTCAATTCTCAATTCTCAAGTCTCATGTCTCAATTCTGAAGTCTCAAATCTCAATCCTCTCAAGTTTCAAGTCACAAAATCAATTTTTTATTACGTTTGAAACAACTTCAAACATGAGTATTTGACTTAATAATGATCCTGTAGAAACTTAAATCCCGTCGGATAATGCTAAGAGTTCGCGTATTGAGTCTCAATTTTTCCTATTCAATTACCTAACATACAAAGATTGTTTCTTGACCGTTCAGTGCTCGTTAAATTTTTCCTGGGCAATCGCAAGCAGTCTAAATTGCTACAAGGCCTTAATTACCTGATGAACATATCATATTTTAACCACAAATTGATTTTTTCTTCCTACAACTAGGTTTTATAAGATGAAACATAGTGGGATTACGTTTTTATGACTTCCATGGTGATTATCTCTGAAACTATTGAATTTAGCAAGAAATGTTAGTAAACTTATTTGTAGTTCTAAAAATTTTCTTCACAAAAGTGCTCTTATAAAATTACTGTAAACCTCTTCATTCCGGAGATATTTTGAAAATAATCTACAAATACATTTTATATTTTTATTATCATTATTCTGTCAAATATACTAACGTTTAAAATTGTTTCAGACGAAATAAAAAAATCAATTTTGTTTTCTGGCTAAGTCAATTATATATACCAGTAAAAGCTTTCATAAGAAAAAAAAGAAAAAAAACTTAAGGCTGGAGTAAGAAGACTGAAAAAATCTGAATACTTGCCTTTTCATTGAACTTTGTAGGTCAGTAAATCGATTCAAAAATAATATCCCAGTATAGAACGATTTTAAAAATTTCTATAAACGTTAAGATACAATTCCACAGTAAGAATATCTCAACACATTGCAATTTCTAAATCGATTATCGCATGTAATATGAAATTGTTTCGACTTTTGATTACGTATAGAAATAACAAATTGCGTATAGTGGATGAGCTATGTTTGATAAGTGGGAGTCGACGTCGGGCAATAAATAATTATTGTAAAGGAGAAGGGGTAAGTTGCTCGGTACTGTAAGTAATCGAATGTCAAGTGTATTGAAAAATCATCGATATTGATCACCGGAAAGATTCTTAAATGGGTTTGAATTGAATTTTCACCATGCCTTAAGATCTCCTGCAGATCTAACTGCCGTAAAGATAGATAGATCATCGAACGTACATACATACCTATGTACAGAGGTAGATGAATCTTAAATTGTAAATTTTATAATTGCTGTTCTTTAATCCGATCGTAAGTCAGCAAGTGAGAAATGTCTACATGAAATGAAAATAATCTTGTTCGAAAAACTCTAACAAAAATTATAATGAACAAAAAAATAAATAAAATAGAAAATGAACAAAAAATCTGAAACTAATCGCAAATAATTCCTTGGATTAAATACTACGATACTATATATAAATATTTTATCTCACTGGTCACGGATTTTTTGTATCGAATTGAAAATCTGACCGGACTTAATACAGTAGAAGATAGATATTATTATAGTACTAAAGAAAAAAGTGTATTAAAATATGAGAAATTGAGTCATCATAGTAATTGATGAAAAATAAAAAATAGAAAATTATTTTAATCATTTTTCGTAGATTGAATCGGTTTGAAAAAAAAAAGAGAGATTTTTTGCTTCTATTTAAGTACACCATATATGAAAATGATATTATAAATCGTTAATAACTTTCCGATATAATCATTAGGAACATTTTCGTCACGGGTTACGAAGCGGAACAGTTGTTTCGATGTTATATTCAAGATTTCACACCGTTTCGAATCCGAAAACCTTTAGATAGTCGCCGAAGCTATATGGACCACCCGTAACGAAACGGTTTGAATTCTCGTTAAAAATATCGAGGTCATCATCAATACTATATCGAATATTCTAAGGTTGTTATAACTTTGTATGAAGTATTTTTTATTTTTTTATTATCATACTGTGATGATTTGATCGACAACTAACAAGTGTGTGAATAAAACACCTGGTTCCTCTCCGTCTTCTTAATCTTCTTTTTCTTTATGCGTTAGACGTATATCGTAGATATTAGGCAATAAATTTAAGTCTCATAGTTGCAGGTAGATGATATTTCTCTTCAAATTTTTTTTTTGTTTGAATTTCAAAGAAAAAAATATATCTCAATAAGAAGACCATATCTGTTATTTCCATTTAAATTAAAACCAGTCAAATAATGAAATAACTCAAGATTCTACGACCGGTTCTTAACAACCGTGATAATGACCACGGGATGATGATGCACGAACGCGAATCAGATTCCCAACAGATCCCAGTGCAGGCTGTAAATAAAGATGGAAATTAAATCGTCTAAAATATCGTTCAGAAGTATCTAGGTGTATAAATTTTTATATTAAAATTGAATATAACATTTTTTTGGAATAAGAAGTAAAATAAAATTTGAAAGAAACTACACATATATGTATATAATTACATATATAATGTATTCTTACGACGTCTGAGGTTGTGATAGAACAAAGACTTATCGACCACCTGGTATTAAACGAGTTAAAATAAAGGCCTTATCAATATTAATTAATTAACTAACTTCAGAGCTATTTATGAACTCAATTCTCGCTTGTTCAGTGTATGGTAGCAGAAGGAACCCTACTACTTTAGCCTCAGGCGGTTGCAGTAGAACTAAGAGCAAAGAAATGGTAACACGACGTTACAACACCGCCAACAACGTTGATACCTTACGATACTTGTATTATATTACATTCGCGATATAGTGGAGTATATATACGATATGGGTAGGGCTCGTCGTCGATTTTAATTACTGTATCAATCAGTAAAGACAACGACGGGATCCTGATCCTGATCCATATCGATAAGTAATAAAGCACGAAGTAAGTTACTACGAGATCGTAGATCGTCCATCAATTAACCATATCTTAATAGTTTATTAGTTAAAGGAGAAAGGCGCGGCTTGATTAATGCTTCACTTTTTCGAATCTAAAGATTTATTTTACGGGATCGACTACGCTCCCTTTTCTGGCATAAACGTGAGTGAAAATATGAGAAAGAAAATCAGAAAGAGAAGATCCAGGTAAGTCTGGGGCAGGATCTAGAAATTCCCGTTCGAATTTTTCAAAGTAAAAAAAAAAAAAAAAATTGTTTCAAACATCAAAAACTAATGGATTTATTGATTCAGAAATTTATTGAGATTTAATTTGGAGCGAATTCTATCGATTGATATCAAAATCGTGGAATTTCGTTGATCAGTTCTTGAGATATGAGGAATTGAAATTTTCTTTTTTGAATAACTTGAAAATTACTTGACTGATAAAATCCAAAATTATAACAGTTCTAAGTTGGAAAAAATCGTATCGATTGATATAAAAAAAAAAAAATTAAATCGTTTGATTGGTTCTTGAGATATAAAAGTAAAAAAAAAAAAAAAATTGATTACAGAAACACATGCACACAGATTTAGTGCAGTGTATATTACACGTGAAATGATACCAAATAAACTCGGTTTCATATCCGGAGAACAAACAAGCTTGTCGTAAAACTCTAACACATGAATAATTCAAACTCATTATGTATTATACATATTTACACAAGAGAGTTGAAAGCAGTTTCTTTCTACTTCTATCTTTTTTATTTTATACTATTTTTTCTTCTCTCGTTTTCTTATTTCTTTTTTTCAATTACAATACATACGCGTACTAGAAGAAGTAATTGAGATGTGTATATAAATTTTAATGCGTGTGTGAAGAACTGGTTTAATTATTATCTCTCTCTGTCTATTTTTCTTTCACTTTGTCTATACAGCAGAGGTTTCCAAAATGAGAAAAAAAGAAACACTTATGTAGGTATTCACCACATTTGACCGTAAACCTCTAAATTCTAAATTTTTTTTTTTTTCTTTTATCTTCAACAAAATGTCGACATTCTTTTCTAAAAACTAGACCGAGAATTTATTAGCTTGAAATATTTCATTCTGATTCTTCTTTAAAATTATGCATATATTCTCTTTACTCTTTAACCCCTAATAATAAAAATTTTTCAAATATTTTCGAATCATATTTCAAAATTAAAAAATCATCGTCATATTATTTACAGTTTTAGATCAGAATTTCAGGAAGGTAAATACCGATCCCCTCACAGTATTTTAACCACGAAGAGATGTTCGACGATATGTTGTCTACTATATGTACAAAGAGTAGGTATATATATATAATGTATCGAAGTCGAAGTAGCAATCGCATTAATTACCTACTTTTCCTTCTTGTGTATAGTTCTAGTGATCAGTAGCAGCTGCATGAGCTACTTTAAGCCTTTGAGAGTCGGAAACGCTCCTGCAAAGAACGTGCAGAGATATTTTAATTGAACTTGAATCATGATTTTTTAAAACTATTAGTAAACGAACCTCTTGCACCTACAGTATCGTATACTTTAGCATAGAAATCCACAATCCTCAGCTATGCTCGTCGAAACATTCACAGACTACCTTAATAGGGTCGTATCAATATCCTTTCGCAACAACTCAACCCTGATTAAGCTATTTCGATCCTAGTACTGAAAATGATAGCTACTGTGGTGGCCAGGACTTAACGAGCTGACGTCTGCATACGATAATGTGTTCATGCATTACGTCTAATCATACGTTTGCTTCGGGGATTATGGAGGGCAATAAAAATTCAATGATTATACGGTAAAGTATAATCTAGTCGGAGAATTTAATTTAGTAACTATAAAAATTGACGAGGAATCTACAGAGAATGTGATCATTAGAAATGAGAAGATCATAAAAATTGTTGATAAAATTACAAATGTTGATAATTAATAAAATTTCTCATACGTTTATACGGTATGTGCATTAGGGTGCTTCGTTTTAGACGAGTTTTTTTTTTTTTTTTTTTTTTTTTTCAGTCCATTCATGGAATAATGTTCTAAACATATAAAAACAAATTCTTACCAAATATGAGCTCTTAATTTTAATTCTAAGAACTCGCGAAATGAATTTGAAATTTTCCCATTTGATTGACGCGTAAATTTTAATTTTTTTTTTTAAACTATCTATAGCTTCGTGGCATTTCATGATATATAATGACAATAGCATAATGATAATAGCAATAGCAATAACAATAGCGGCAATAGGTGAATATGACAGAGCAATTTCTCCTCTTTAAAAGTGTACGTAGCGAATTTATGTTTTGAAACCATAAAAAGTACTGAAATCTCGGATAGAACAGCGATTTTTCAAATTTTGAAATGCTTCATTGGATTTACCTCGAAAACTACTAGCCCTACGGTTATGACTTACATGACTTTTTTTGTAGTAAATTAAATTTTCTATAAAAAAGTCCCATACAATTTTTTTGTAAAGTTAGTAGTTTACGAGAAAAATTTAAAAAATCATGAAATTTGAGAGGAAATTGGCTTCAAGATGTTTTACCGGGCGAGGCCGGTTACAAAACATAAATTGGCTACATACACTTTTGAAGAGAAAAGATTCCTCTGTCCTTTCCACCTATTGCCGATCAAATATCATGAAATGCTGCGAAGCTATAGATAATTGAAAAAAAAGAATTAAAATTTACGTGTTAATCAAATGGGAAAATTTCAAATTCATTTCGCGAGTTCTAAGAATTAAAATTAAGAGCTCATATTTGATGAGAATTTCTTTTTATATGTTTAGAACATTATTCCGTGAATGGACCGACAAAAATAAAAACTCGTCTAAAACGAAGCACCCTAATGTGCATAACTTTCAAATCATCACTGCAGTGGTAAGCAGTAATTTTTTTTGTTGGGAAGGGGGGGGGGGTTAAAAATTAATCGGTAATGTAAAACCGCGATCAAGTAGAGGAAGAATACATTAAAATTTAACGAGTATAAGCAGAGGAGCATTGCAGCCATTTGTAATACAAAATTGTTGTTTACTATGCGGTATGTATTACCTACCTTTATAAAGGCTATGGTATATACATATATACTTATATATATATAGGTACGGAAGCTAAAAACCTCCTGTCTTATTTCTCGCGCCAGATGACAAATCCCTGGGGTGCTGAGGTGATTGCAAACAGCCGCATTTACCGTAATTGCACGTATATACCTACCTACTACGGTTTCACGTTTTAACTTTTATCTACGAAGTTTCTATTACTGAATTATATTCATCAAAATCCTAAAATAGAAATAATTGTTTCTATATTTTATCTTGTTTTTAGTTATAGGTTGATAAAAATTTTACACTTTTTCAACATCACGTTTCATAAGAAGGGAAGTTATTGTCATCAACTCGTCTCAGGATGCAGAGAATCATTTTTGGATAAAGGATCGATTTTTCATCCGACGATATCTCAAGAACGAATTCACGGATTTTATTCGTTCTTATATCAATAGACGCGGTTTTTGTTGACTTAGAACTGTTCGAAATCCAGATTTAATCAGTTTAGTACTTTTTGAGTTATCTTAAGAACAAAATTTAAAAAAAAAACAAATTTCAACTTCTAATATCTCGAGAACTAGTCAACAGATTTTTACGATTCTTATCTCAAACGATACGATTTGCTCCAACTTAAATCTGATTAAATTTTGAATACAATTGATCCAGTAGTTCTTGTCTTTGAAACGAAAATATCGATTTTTTTCTCGTAGCACATTCCTTTATCTTTATTAATTAACCCTTTTACTCATAGAATTCGATTTTTTTGGCTCGAAAAATCGGAGTGGGAAATTTTAGGCCACACTTATCGAGTTATTTTCTTATCTTAACTTGAAAAAAAAATTATTTACCATTTGGTGTGGCTCTATAGTAGGATTGGTAACGGTTTAACGTTAGACTTCATTCTACAGTAGCGTTTCTACGTCTCTCTGAAGCCTATCCTATACAAAAACTGTAATAATTATCAGTCTGATGATATATTGTTAACGAACCGTTTTTTTTTTTTTTGTCTTTTTCTCTTTTTGTATTCAAATTTACCGTACGACGATTTGCTGTTGCCATTCAACTAACAGCGCACATCCGTTTAATTATCATAATTCAACACTCTGAATGGTTCTTGTATCTTTTAACACGTATATAAACTTATACATAATAGGTATACATAAGCAGCTGGTCAATTTTTATATATATGCTTTAAATTCTAGGTTAAACTGCAGTTACCGGTATAATTTTAATAAAATACATTTGACTATACTCGGCTACTAATTTAGTCAAAAATATAATAAAAAAGAAGACAAAAAGTAGCTTCAATTTGTTTTACGCTCTTTTTGTCGTATTCAAATTTTTTCTTTTTCACTTTTTAGTTCGTTCTTTTTTTGTACTTTGTCTACTAAAATTCGCCTTTGCCATTATACCTCGCTATACAAAATTAAGAACGTTGATTTTTTGGCCTTGTAAACTTTCTATAGACTTATAGTAGTTAGTTCAGAGTGGTAAATGAGTGGTTTACCGAAAGACACTGAGCTACATAAATGACCGGAGATTTAACGCGATAAAAGTTAACGATGGTCAAAGACATGAGACAATCTGCGGACGCAGTACCCTCGTTTCCGATTCTCACGCTAAAAGAAACGTAAAAAAAAAAAAAAAAATTTTTAACGACAAGAAAAATTACTAAGAACGAATGATTATTACGATGGTAAAATCTAAGTGTCGAGTAATGCTCTTAATAGCTTCCCTTTTGAGCTTAAATTGTCCCGTCCTGTATTTCCCATTCGGATACATAACATCAATTCTAGAACATGATCAGTCTTATAGTTTTTTGAAAAACTTTTTCTAAACGTGGTCTCTGATTTTTTTGAAGGGGAAAAAAAATTTGTCCGGTATTGATTTCCGGGAGATTTTTTTTTCTTTTATGTTTTTTCCATTATTTTTCTCATCATGACCGGATATTTTCCTCACTTTAAGGTGGAAAGCAAAACCGTGAAATGTTAGTACTAAGCTTTCTCCCCTTTGGATAAAAGCGATCGGTTTGTGAGGGGCCGGAATATCTTTCGTGGGTCACGCACCCTCTACACCGGAAATGCATTAGCGACGCCATTTACTTGTGGATTATGGGTCCAGTGGTGTCATTCGGATAATTAATAACCTACTAGTCACGGTCTGATAGGCTACTTTTATCTCACTTATCGAAATGCATCGTGGATCTTGCAGCAACAATTTGGGAAAATCAAAAAAATAAAAAAATAAATAAATAAAAAAACTAGTCATGGGTAATAAATGACGAGATAAAACCATCACTCGAAGTTATATTTAATTAAAATATCAATGATGATTTTCTCTTTTATAGGTATAGTTTTGTGGTACGGATTAGGATTATTAAATGTTTTCATCAGCTCGTCATAGATTATTTATTTTCATTATAGTTATTTAACGATGGTTTTAATTGAGACAGTGATTCTTTAGACCACGACCTCGAAACTAGAGGCTAACAGTTTTATTTAATCTTTTATAGGAGTTAGTCATCCATAGGAATTACTAGGCACCGTTAAAAGACGGTATAATTAGGCTCAGCTGTACAGAAGCGGTTTGATTAAATCATCAGTCAGTCAGTCGTAGTTGAGATTATCAAGAATTAAGAAGTAGGTACGATCAGATATATGTATCCGCTTATATTTGTAAGATGTACAAGTCAAAATCACCAATATTGACAGATGAGTAATTATAATACATATCCAATGCCAATCATGACGTGAATATTAAATCCTCACTTCCGGTCCGATGGAATTAACGACTTCGAATAAACGACGAAATCAATATTTCAAGTATTTCAATTTACGCAATATATTTTTTTTCGTTTGTAATAAAATTTTGCAGATTCAAAAATTTAATTAAAAAATTAACTGGACAATTCCTGTGGTTAAAAATTATTTTAGAATCATCGGAAATTGTTAACTGATGAGAATATTGGTAGATAGTATAAAAGAAATCTTTCAAATTTTAATAAAAATGAGAAGAAAAAAATATAATCAAATATTCGACGCACGGACTTTTTTGAAAATTGAATAATAATTATTGAAATAAAATTTCAATCAGAATTGCATGCACGAGTTTTGAGTGGTTTGTAGGTACTTGAGTATACCTGCATCGGTTAAGAATGAGGGTCCAATTATAAAACTATAGTATAAGTGCAGCAAGCATCGAACTATGAGATTGGTATCTGATGAATAAATAACGACTTTGAAAGGCAGAGGCTAGTCAACGATCAGGGCCTGGCTTTGGACATCGTGAGATCCTGTCCAACTTGAACTCCATCGAGTTGCAGCAGCGAACCGCACGCGTTAATCAATACATACGGGATTTATGCCCATTAGCGTTGATAAATCAATTTAACGAACGAGCAGTAAAGGGTTGTTCAAGCTCGAACAAACCATCCGTCTATATCGGTGTTGTAAACTGAACCGAAAGAGAAGGTTGAGATAAAAGAAAAAACAAAGTGAGAAGGAAAAACAAAAAAAAAAAAAAAAATTTAACCCTCTTATCACACTTTGCGCCTTGTAATTATTTCCTTTTTATTCTTATTAATCTGCTTCCTTATATTTCTTTGCCGTATATATATATATATATATATATATATATATATATATATATATATATATATATATATATATATATATATATATATATATATATATATATATATATATATATATATATATATATATATATATATATATATATATATATATATATATATATATATATATATATATATATATATATATATATATATATATATATATATATATATATATATATATATATATATATATATATATATATATATATATATATATATATATATATATATATATATATAAAAAAAAATATATATATATATATATATATATATATATATATATATAAAAAAAAATATATATATATATATATATATATATATATATATATAAAAAAAAATATATATATATATATATTTTTTTTTTTTTTTCTTGTTACTTTTTACGGATAAATGAAGAGCGAGGAAGCAGAGCATAAAGCAAATTTTATTTCATCCTGGAGCTATGGCTCCCTAAGGATTGGGGAGGAAAAGAAAAAGACGAAGTTAGAAGATTGAAATATAAAAACAGAAATAATTGTCACTGAGAAAATATATTTTCAAAAGTCATAAAAATTGAGATTCGTTATTGGTACGGATCCACTTCTCGTTTCTTCACGGTCATCGAGTGATTAAAGTAGCGATGACGAAACCCGAGATGTATTGAAGCTTAAATAATTTCATACGACATAGCGAGTTCCAAAATTGATACGTCCCGGTGGGTAAAAAGACATCTAAAATGTGACAGTACAAGTGAAAGGGAGCATGAAGCGTGTCCAGTTGAGTGAGTCAATTCTTGACGCAAATTAGAACATCCGGTATAACTAAGATAAGTTGAAGCTGTTAATCGGAGAACGTAGACTCTCACAAACACAGGGATTTGTAAAATAGACATCTAACAAAAAAAAGAAAAACAAATCTTCGATCATCGAATAAGGCTTGTAAAGAGAAAACGAACACACTTATTTAACGCTAGTTAAAGCTTCCGCTCAGAACCATAATTCCAATAGATTTCGTAAGGGCCTCTACACGGTAATCAAAATCTGGAAAGACCAAAGCAATCACCAAAAGAGGCTTCAGACCCGGGGTTTAAGTGGCTAGTCTAAGTAGCACACTGGAGAAAAATGCTATCCGAAATACCACCACGGTAATCAAAAGTAGGAACAATCCGTGTAGAAAGTGACGCAAAAATTTGAATCATTTGCAAGGTCAAAACTGGTGAAGATTATTGCCTCAGTCTTGTAAATATTTAATTCCAAAAGATTATCCACACGCCACTTCACAAGCCCTTTGAATATCCTCATTGGTATTAATGGAATCCCATCTCAGGGTATGAATGAAAAACAAATACAAAGTTTTCGTATAGCGATAGCGGACTAATTAATTCGTTTCGAAAGCCTTCAGAAAAGTAAGGAGATATAGCACTGTTACCATGCAATAATCGTATCCTTAACAAACGTCATTGAGTCCTTGATTCCTTTTGATAACCAGTTAAATATCAAGGACTTGATCAACGCCTGATGTTGAAGTACATTGAAAAGAGCGTAGAGTAAGAAGATGGTTGAAAATCCGAGCAAGTTTTTTGAGAGTAATATAACTTAGGTAAAGAAATATCAAAACAGAATTTCCACAATTGAGAATTTGCAAAGCTTCATCAATTTAAGGATATGTTCAAAAGCATTGCGATTAAAGGCACCAGTGAGGATCGAAATCTTTTGTAAGCCTGAATGGGCAGTCCATCAGAGACGTGGACTCGTGTGATTACTCTTGCCACAGCATCACCCACACATCTTGAATCTACATGTGAAAAAGAGAAATGCTTAGTGGCAGAGATGCATAAAGAAGGTCAACGGCGTTATTGATGCTTTGGAACAAATCTTTGCAATATACAGAAACGAAATGCTCATTAAGATACGCTATGACCATATGTCTGATAATCTTGGTAAACCGAAACTCGTCGGTTTATTATCTTGGTGAGAATAATTATCCGCATGATAAAACTTTCACTGAATACAAACCGACTTAAGAACGTATAATTCATCTCTTAACTGCTTTACTCTCTCTTAACGGTGCAAAATGGTCCAACAAATCACGCACGAGATGATTGAGCACTGAGAACTAACAATCAATACTCGTCTTACAATATAAAGTAGCTATAGATCGAATGAATATTGCACTTAAGTTGCAGTTTCTTGATCAGTTTTGTGCTAGGCCACGATATCGTATGATCCTTAGTGCAGGACGAGACACAAGACCCTCAAGGGAGTCATAGACGAGGTCATGTCCAGAACGAAAAGGCTCAAGAGATCGACCCCAAGTCAGGGTCACAGACAGCACGAACATTCAACCAAGCATGCGACGTCTGGATGTAGTGAGTCAGTTCGAACGGTACAACGAATAAGCTTTGCGAATAGAAGAGATCATTTAAGAGGCTGAAGTTATGGGCCGAAGACAGAAGGTCGGTGTTTGGAGTCACCAAAAATGTAGACAAACTCATGGCACCCGGTAGTACCAATCAGATAACAAAATGTTAGCGTAGTTCAATCAGGAAAATGTATAAGACCGTAATGGGCTCATCCTTTCTGATGCCAACAGCTGCATTGGCAATTTAAACCGATTTAGGCTGAAGAGATGAGAACTGCGGAAGTAGTACCTGAGTTGGTAATTGCTACAGCTGCTGCACAGGCTGACAACGATTAACATAAACTCTGCTGTCGTGGTAACTTCCATCAGTGCTAAGAGCGTGGAGATCTTTTGCTTTAAGTTATTTCCAACAATATGGCGATCGCACTTCCTCTTCGTCGTTATTTAGAGCAAGATAGCATAAAGTGAAGCGCCGGAAACCCTCTTCTTCTTGGTACTCATTCATTCCGCATCAACAACATCAGAGAAAGCCACAACGACGGAGAATCATAGCGCCAGAAAGAGACCAGTAGAATTTCTAATTCGGATCACGATTATGAAAAACAGTTGACTCGAGAACGTAGTTACGTTATATGACAAGTCCAGCTTACCAAAGCGTGCTCAGAATTTTTATTTATGATTCACGACCCGCGATCTACTGACCTGAGAGAGACTTGTGCACAATGGAGTGAAATGTGCAGTTCTATGATTTTTTTTTTTACTTAGGTAATATTTTCACGATATTTTAATAGAGTCAAAATTCACAACATGAATTATTCAAATGTTATTAATAGCCACTGTCCATTTCACATTTATAGAACTGGTTTACTTTACTGCTGCTTTGTACTAGCTCCAAGAAACGATTCAGTATCCAAAATTGGTGTTGGATGAATATCTGAAAAATCTTGTCCAGGTTTAAGAGCAGCTGGTTTTTACGCTTGGACACAGTAAGTACTTATACGGTATTGACTTCGTTTTAATACATTCAAATTGAAGACAGTACAGTGTAAAACTGCAGCAACAACCTACGGTACAGTGGTGCGAGGTCGTACCATTAATATTCCGATAACACTGATCGCAACTTACACAGGTATATCAAAGAACAGTAGATATCTAGCCTCCAGTCTTCGCCTGGCCAAGTTTCCTTTCAAGGTATGTATGTACTTACGTTTAAGAATTTCCTGTTGTTGATGTATACAGGGAACAACAGAATATTACAATATGGTATTAGAATAATATTGATGATTTATTAATTGGTTATAAATTATTCATATAAGGTATAGGAAAGATGGTTTTGTTTTATGAAATTAACTTCGCATCTGTAAATTGTTGTAAGAAAATAATTACAATTTCTTAAGCATGTTTTAAGTTAAAGTTCTAAGAAAATTGTAAGAAAAACACGCCGTTCATTTCCTAGTTGCTCTCAGAGTAATAAGCGGGATGATCCTTTTCCTCCGTTGTTTTATTGTTGTAATAAAATAGGTTTTTATCTATACTGTAAATTGGGATAATCTTGAGGGTCTAAATTCTGAGTATAAATTCTAACCCCCTTCCATTATTCTTCTGTCCAGTTTCCTTACAGTAGAATTGTTAAAGTTAAACTTTCGATCGTGAAGTTAAGTTAAACTGCGTGGTGTTATTTGTTTGATTCAAGTTACTAGCTAGAGTTGAGGTCAGATCGGATACGGTATCCCGCAGCTTTACCCAGAATACCTTCGCTTCCACTCATAGGGTATAGCTGCTGGAGTCGTCTTGGTAGATTATCTAGATTTTAGATCACATGGAATTCCAGTAGAAAACTAGAGGGCTCAGTTTACTTTACTTCATACGAGAACTGCACGTTACAAACTCCGCATACGTATATATATATATGCGTATGATGTTGGAAATTCTGAACTCCTTTTTTTTTTTTTCTTTTCTTCAGATTTACACTCTTTATTCAGATGTCCAAGAACCAGTTGGCTCCAATAAACCGACGTGTTTCTTCACTTCGGAAACAAAGGGAACTAGATAAGTACATTATTTTATCTAACAGATCTCTTCTTCATATTGTGACAAGTCTTCTGGGAACTGTTCGATCTACAAGATGATCATTACAGTTGGGTAGAATGGTTTTTTGTTCTCAAATTTTTTTTGCCTGCCGGAATTAATTTGATATCTTCATCGTACCTTTGTGTCATTTTTAAGCAGTAGCCAAGGATCGAGTAGGGTGTGAATAGACCCGGTCTTCTCGCCTGACAACTTTGTTAGTTTTTTTATATATATATATGGTATATATTTCTTTTTGTTTAAAAATACATATATATTTTATTTTTAATACATTGTAGTGGTTTCACCTCCTGTCCAAGCGTTATTATATCCACGGTCCAGCGCCGCTTTAGGCGGGGATTAATGGCCGAGGATCGAGGTGAACAGGCGAACTGTGTAATCGTTTTCTCTTGCAGTTGGCGCATGGGGTTTTGGCCCACTTAAAAAAAACAAAAATAAAAACGAAAAGAAACTAAAATAAAACGGCTTTAAAAAAGACCCACCTTTTTATCAACCGTAGAAAGTTAATCTTCCGACTAATTGCAGTAGGTACTCGAGCCCTAAAGACTCCGCAAACTAATTGCAAGAAGTGAAAGACTAACTTTTCTGCTTATGTTACCAGAAAAAAAAAATCTATTATTATTAATTTAAAAACTAAAAAGACACCAATACTTTTTCCATCACATATCGCGTGTCTAATGGTATAAGGTCGTATGTGCGCCAAAAAGGTGATTTTGGTGGTAAAAGGTCGTATATTTTTTTTTGTTTCATGGCGTTCACTGTAAAAGTGCTCGAAACGCATAGATTCATGGGAATTGCCTGAAAAAATAAATAAAGGTAAAAGGTCGTATGTTTGGTGGATCCGTTCTTTTACCAGCCCTGATCATATATGTTTTTTAAAATAAAATCTGCACGTCTAAATAATTTTTTGGACAATAAATATCTACGCCGTTGTAATCGGTTTGGATAAAGTGTTGATTTTTGTGCAGCTCACCCATACAGCTAATAAGAATGACCGACAGTTCCGTTATTCGTATCGATCGATGGATTGAACAATGGATTGACCATAGGTCATCAGATTATAGGCTTCTAGTTTGTTCTTGTTGTTACTTATTTTTTATTTTTTTTTGTAATATAAAAATGCTGAATGTGATTAAAGTTTAAAAAAAAAAAAACGAATAAAAATGAAAAAAAAGAGAGAAAAAAAAGGAAAGGAGGAAGAAGAAGAAGAAGAAGAGCCGATCCGAAAGTATCGATAAGCTAGAAGTAGGTATAATTGAGATTAATGGAGACAGTGAATTCTTCTGCGTAGGTAATCCTGGAGAAGTCTGTTGTATGTGCACATAGGTTTATATATATATATACCTAACGTAAACGAAATAATTACCTAGATACTGATCTGAACAGGTAAACGCGAGCGAAGTACGATCTCGTGCGTATGTACCTGTCCTCGAGCTCAACGACTTCGTCTTGATCAATGAATCGCTTTCATGAAATGGCACGATTGAAGATGGCTAAAAAATAAAAAAAATAGAATGAAATCAAAAAGAGAATCAAAAAAAAAAAATGTTTGACTGAATATTTCGAATGTTAATGCAGCCACAATTACAGGCATTTGATCTTTGGTCTTGTTTATTGATTGAAGAAAACATGAAGTTTAATCCGGGAATTATCTCGACAATGTCTAATTAAAGACCCTCCCTTCTGTAGCGACAACCCCACGTCGCAAACATCTACTACGGAAAATACTCAATTAATATGTATAGCACGTTCGTGATGATAATCTACAGTATCATATGCCTCGAAGGCGAAAACCTTTACTTATCGATATAATGTTGAAGAATTTGAAAAAAAAAAAAACAGTGTTATCCGATTAGTGATAATAAAATAAAGAAAATAATTTGTTGTAGAAAATAGAAGAAAATCTTCTTCTTCTTCTTCTTTATCTTGTCTTGTCTTATTCGCATGAATTTTATTCGCCATCGAGGTATAGCAATAAATTCTAGTTGACTAAAGAAGAAGCTATAGAAACTCTTTGAATTCCGATTGCAGTAATTAAAACAGGGCGGTTCGAAAGAAGTCCTTTACACGGTGTGAAGATGAACGTGAAACGGTATAAGTTGATCATTGGCAAACTATTCGAGAAACGGATGAAAAGACTCGAAAAAGTTCTGTTTATCTTTAAGCCCGTAATCTGATGCTTCTAACGTAACCGCGACATTGTCAAGGACCTATAGGTCTTAAGAGACATCAACCATATAGGATCAAACAGTATCTTGCCAAGTTGCTCAGTACCCATTTGCCATTTGCCGCGCTTTCAAGTCCAACACGTTAATGTTAAAATAATGTTTCTTCTGAGCAAATTCCAGTCTGTTTTATAATCCTCACAGCCTCGCACATCGCCGCACTTGAATAAACCAGAAAACTTGATTCTGTACAAAAAAAAAAAAAAAAAAACTTGGAAATACCAATTCTGCGGTAATATTTGACTAAATAATTAGCTACCTTAGTCTATAAAATTTTACCAAAATTATTGCCTAGATTTTTAAATCTGAAATCCACTTTGTGAATAATTATTCCATCTACTCACTTTTTGGAAAACTGATTACCAGAATTTTGTGACACAATTTCAAAAATAAGTAGATTAAATCTTGGCATTAATTTCTATCCCAAAAGCAAAGTGGGTCCGAAATTTAATATCGGTCTTCTTTGTTACCGATTTAAGAATGGCCTTAAAACCTTAGTCGAGTGAAGGTATATTTAACGTCCCCTTTTTATTTCGGTTCTTTTTAAACGTGGACCACAACTTCCGGTTGTATAACGGCCAATTTACTTACTTCAGAGACTGAGATATAGGCGTAGTATGAAGGTAGGTAGGTAGGTACTATTTACGTACTCGGATGGCTATTACAATTAGATCTCCCACCAAGACAACGATTCGCGTGCTGCTTCTGCTTCTGGTGCTGTTGATGCTTCGTTTCAATTACAATACCTCTTCCTTCCCTTCTTCTTCTTCTTCTTCTTCTTCTTCTTCTTCTTCTTCTTGGTTTACTTTTCTCTCTTATACTTGTGCGTAACATCGTCGAGGGCGGGCCTTTCGACTCAAGACAAGATGCTACAATTACCAGACCATGCACCACATTCCAACTCGCTAAAGCCTTCGGGCTAAGAACCCTAGTGAGCAAACATACGAGATGGTCAGGTAACATCCATGTGCTGGTAGATAGGTAGGTAGGTAGGTACGGATATATTATATGAGGACAAAGTGACCGTTTGAGGAATTACTAACATGATACAGTAGCCGGTTCAAAACCATGAAGAAACTCCTCTTTTCCCTAGCAAAGAAAGAGAAGAAGAGGAAGAAGAAGAGGAAGAAGAAGAAGCCCATCCGGTTCTTGCACTGGACTCTGCTTTTCTCTTTCTAATTTAGCGCTTTCAATTTTGTGAAAAAATTACCACCAAAGCTGATGGAGTAAAAAGAAGCTGAGTAGGTACTGAATTGGTTTACCCTCGATGATATCCATTTCTAATATCTAATAAAATAATAAGAAGTTGGTATTCTTCGAGACGTGTTTAGAGTATGAAATAATGAAAAGGAAAGAATTCGACAGGTGGAGTCAGTAAGTAAGATGCTGTGACACCGTACATTATAGTTCAAGTAGCCCACTTTTTTACTCATGTGCTGTAGTTATCGTAATCTTTTTGTCCACCGTGGAATGAATATGAACACTGTCGAGAATGAATTACATTTTTCAAAATTCATATGATGGTATAAAAATGTACGTAAATAATTTTGGAGAAAGAACCTCATTAAGTTTTTATACAATTTTTTTTTTTTTTCTTCTCAAATATCCAATAGAAATCGATAGAAAAAATCTATTTGGTTGATTCGAGAATTTCCTTACTTGTAAATAGTTACGCAGCAAGAAATACCTTCGGCTTTAAACCAGCCCCTTCAACAAGAGTTGTCGATTACCTAAGTCTGGATTCACATCTATGAGGCACTTCCGCGGTGGTTGTCGTGTCAACGAATATTAATCGACATAGAGGTAGAAGGCATTAATCAAATCCATACATTCACGATAAGGTGTTTTTTTTTTTTTTTCGAAAAACTGTGACAAAAATCATTGACAGTGAATTATAACTAATATAATAGCGTTGAATCTCAAGTCTAAGATCAGTGGTTGGAAATGGTTGTGAGTATTCTAAATTTTTATCTTTTATAATAATATTAAAATATATGTATGAGATATGCGATTTGTATAGATACGATAAAGTTATTACATTCGATTTTAACACACAGGACGATATTCTCTGACTTATACCTAAAGCAGCAGCAGCAGCAGCAGCATGCACCATGCACCACGCAGCAGCATACCTCGTTGAAGCATGTCGTGTTACCGGAGATAACCAATTAGCCGTTTATAGGCGCCTGCTATTCGAATATAGCAACAAAAAAAGATGTGAGTAAAGTCTGTAGTAATTGAATTAGTTCGAGTACCTACCTGAGTACAGTGCCGTAGAGACAGACGTATATACGATATATACCTATGTATATAGCTGATTTACAATACCTTTAGGCTTCGCACTAGCCAGCTATTATACCTACTCATAATCACTTGTGTCGTTATACGCGAAAGAATATTGTTATATGACATACACTCCGGAAAATAAAAGAAAAAAATAGTGGAAAAATAAAATCCAAGTAAAGGAGCGTTCTTTCAAAATATTTTTCGATTACAATTATCTAGATCTCTTCACACTCCAGGAATGATAGTTTTTTTTCTGTAGAAATTCAAAGGCCTGAATTTTTTAAAACAGATAATTTTTAATAATTTTCTAGATGAATTGGATCTTTGTCTATACTCATCTATTATCGAGATAGTGATTATTTTACCCAGAGAAAGAAAGAAAAAAAAAATGTTTTGATATTCAAAAGCTCCAATTTTAAAGTTATCTTTATTTTTATCTAGATAAAAGATTGTCTAATCTTATCTAGATATTATTTAAATTATTATTTTTATTTCCTTGTATTTGTTTATTCACTCTGAAATCTTCTGAAATCATCTTGTCTTCTTAATTTATTCGAAGATATATTTTTTCCGTTATCTTATCTTCATCTAGATTATCTCATCCCACGTACGTCATATCATTCATCTTGTCTAGATAAGAAATATTTTCTATCCTTACAGGTTTTTCATCTATCTCCTCTCGACCTTTGGATACTTATCACATTATGTATTATCTAGATAAGATAATTGAGATGAATTCAGGGAGTATTATCCATCTGCTATTATCTATCCGCTATCTTATCTCGACCTTTGGATACTTATCACATTATATATTATCTAGATAATACTTCCTAAATTCATCTCAATTATCTTATATCTAGATAAAAAAATTAAAAAAATTGTATTTTGTTCAGGAATCGCAAATTTTCTGTTTTTTTCTATCTCCATTACTCCTCCCGTTATCTTGCTGCCCACTTGTCTCTACTTTCCTTATACACGGATATCCAGATATGTATATACCTACCTACGATTCATATCCATATATGTATATATACAATATACATAGTATAGGTATATCTATAAATGTGCCCACTGGTCGAAGAGGCATTTCCCTTTGCGAGATGGCCGTGAGCCGGTTCTAACCCCGGCATGACTTATGTATAATAGGCACCTGGTCCATCATCCAGAACCTGTACTGCAATAACATCAATCTTGCCCTGGTTCGCAGATGATTGGCTCCTGCATACTTACGAGCTTAGTACTCGGTACTCGGTACTTGGTACTAGATACTAGGTACTAGTGGTTGGTACAGCACACGATTATATTATATGACCTTAGCTAGTTATACAGACGCTTTGAAACAAGACTATATCACCTCTTATATATGTACCTATATACACACGTAGGTATGTATGTACGTACGCAGTTCTCAAGAAGTGGTTTGCTCTCGGTATGAAAACAACTAATTATATTTCTCCTAGTAGCTTATACATACGTATGTATGTACGTACAGGTAACTACTATAGTACTTATTCGCTCTTACTCTGCACCGCAACGGTTTACAAGTTTTCGACGATAAAATTCTGCAGTCTATCGAAATTGCACGGTTGAAAAAAAAGAAAGAAAAAAAAAAAAAACAATCCAATTCGTTGTTTCAAAGCTGTGAGATAAAAAGAATCAGTTAAATATTAAATTTATTACATTCATACTGGACCCAATTTTTATTTTTACTTATGTAATAAAATAACTATTACCTCTTATATTTGTTCTTTCTAGGACATGTTGTAACTACTTTCTATAGGTAGCCGGAATATAGACGATAAAAATGAAACGTATAAACCGACGAAATGACATACTAAATGCTCGACTTATTGCACTGCACATCATACGATGAACTGGATTGATTCCCGATGGATAAATATTAAAAATGTTTTGATATTTTAATACGAATTTTATTTTATGAGATTTTATTTTCATTTTTTTTTTGCTTTTCATTTTTTGGAATACTCTCTGATTACGGTTCGTTTTCATAATAGTTTATCTCTTTCTTTCTCTTTTCTCTATCTTTTGAGATAAAGTCTTAAAGCTTGGGTTAAGTCGACTGCAGGCAGAAAAGTCGTAAAACATTCTCATTGCCGTTCATCCCGTTGCACGCCTGCAGTCCAAATCGCATTTTGTTACAGCCGGAACGTCATTCTTAGTAATAAAAGTTGGAACGTAAACCAGAATAGAAGGAAAATTTCTGGGATTGCAAACACTTCGTTTATTATACTACGACTACAATCCTGAACGGAATATCTTCAGTAAAAGTGAAAAATTCAGTTTTTAATAAATCTCCACGTTTTCAAGTCTAGGGAATCACTTGAAAAGATTTTCAGATCGAGGTTTTTCTGATCAATTTTTTTGTTCAACGATATCTCAATAACGAATGCACGGATTTCATTATTTCTTACATAAATCGATGCGGATTTTCCTAACTTAAAACTGATTAAATTTTGAATTTAATCAGTCGACTAGTTTTTGAATTATTCAAAAAAACAAAAATTTTATACAAAAAAATTTCAATTACTCAAATCTCGATAACAGATCAACGGATTTTTATCATTCTGACCTCGATCGATAAGATTTCCTGCAACTTAAATCTAGACAAATTCTGAGATCAATGTGAAGGCTAAGAATTAATTGTTTATCATTTTTGTTATCGTAAAATTCGTGCGTAAAAAATGTAAAAAAATTTTTTAGTTTTTTTTTCACAGATATTGTAGGATGTATGGACAGATTACGTGGATATCTGGAGTAGGTGCGGTTTAAAGTGGAGCAGTAAAATTGATGGGGCGAAGAATATAGAGACGGGTTAGAATCCCGGTTAGTATCCTAGATCCTGCAGTGCTGAGGACTTTCCCGTTAGACGAAGTCGTTTCGTGGTTATATCTTTGGCCAGCAACAAGACACCACTTAAGTTATCTAGCCTAGACCAACTACCGCGTCGGTTAAAGCGAAAGTACAGCCCTCACGGGAGAGCCGCGTACCTGGGGACCTATGACCTCGACCCTTGTTATCAAGACGAACTTACGCCATGCCATGCCATGCCATGCCATGCCATGCCATGCCATGCCTCGCCATGCCATCCCACGACGTTCGCTAACCACTGGGTTCCCGATGTCCCGGTATTCCAGCTCCTTTCGACATGGAGCTTGCAGCTTCACCGAACAATTGAATCACTATATTCGCTTTATCGTATGAGAAATCAATTTCTATTTTATCCCACGAAATTTTATTAACCTTTTTTGTTTTTTATTTCTTTCAGTCTGGGATAAAACAAAATTTCTCAAATTTAAGGAACGGTTGAAAATTTAATCGATAATACAGAAACTAACTTCAATCATAATTAATTTTGAAATATACATCCATCTCTTCATCGTATCGATTGGAGTAATTTTTGAAAAATTTCATAAAGTTTGCCGCGTAATTCCGCTGTCAAGGAAGTGCAAGTGTGCACGCCGTTGAAAATAGAGAAAGAGAGATAGACCCGGCTTAATGATGGGTCTTGGAAGATGAATCTTCGCCGTTATACTATGACAGAGGAAATATGATTGCTGTAATTCGATTTCGATCGGTACTGCCTTCGGACTTGCCCGACCTTTAGCTGACCAAGTGCATCGTCCTGGTATAATATATAAAAGTGATTTGAAAAGTTAGCGGTAAAAATATATTAACGTGGTTTGTAAGAATTGAGACGATATTTTTAGACTCCTGCGCCACGGTTTAGAATTTTCTTTTTTTTTTTTTCTTATTCATAACGAAAAACGAGGAAGAATTTTTTACGTATATAAGAGTTTTAAATTCTTGAAAAATTATAGGCAAAGGGATATGCGAAACATTTCTTTTTTTTTTTTTTTTTTTTTTTAATTTTTTAGTTGGTGTTTTTTCAAGATTTTTTAACGTTAAAATTCCTTTGTCTTTCTTCACCGCGCGCGTTCCTTATAGCCAGTCATTACGCCGTGCTAGACTGTCACATAAAAGTGGCATCTTCATCTTGTGCCTTGTGCATGAAGAAACCTGCCGTTGTAGGGCTCACCGTTCTATAATTCTAGGTGTCGACTTTCCGATCGTCTTCTAAGAACTTGGCGGTCGTTGTCGTCGGGGGAACGATTTTACATATTTTAATACACACGTACCTGTACGATAATGTTGCCCCATCGAGCCCAGAGACGATTCCAAGAGAACCAAAAAAAGGAAATTAAAAAAAAAATAAGAAATAAAAAAATCGTTGACTGTTTCGTCTTCAAAACAAAATTGTTGCTATTATAGTCATTACGGCAACAAAAAAGTAAAATCAAATCCCGAACGAGCTTATAGACTGCAGATTTCTTCAGAAGTAAACCGAAAATTGAATTAAGAAAATAATCAATGTAGAATATTTTTGTCGAAATTTAAAGAAAATTTTTATAAACGTTATGACCCGGATACTTTATATAATTTTTCTTCGTTTCAATCTAATCTCTATAAAATTTCAAAAAAATCTTCCATCAAGTATCTAAAATCGTTTTGATAATAATTATTTTTGTATGAAATTTTATCTCAGTTATTGATTACCGCAAGTAACTGGTTCTTGTGAAAGGATAAAATATAAACTGGTCAACGTTCGAGACATTTCCTTTGGCCTATCTACAGTATCAAGTCACTGCTCGATCTAGTCGTATAGCTGTAGGAAAGATGATTGAAAGTAGAAGCGTAGTATCTGAGGTATTTTGCATTTATAGTGGACAGGCGCCTCTGTAGCCAATCTACGACATACTATTTCTTGTGTGTTGTGAAATTTAACTGGGAATTGATGTCGTTGACACGATATAAAAAAGGTGTACAATAAATCGATCGTTATACTATATAGTCGTAGGTATATATTTTCCTGTACTTTGATTATTAATAGAATTTCTATATATGTATATACGTACTAGTATACCTACCCTGAAATTGGATTACTTTGGCAATAGAATTACACGTTAGCGAAATGATCGATGGATAATATCTACATCAAGGGATTGGGTATTGTAATCAAATACGTATTCAATCCTGAGTTGCAGCTTCTTTGAATGGGTTGAAGCTCGCTAGGTACGCAATCAGATCCGAAGGAGTTCGATAGTAATATTCAATAAGCAGTCTCTTGCCTTTCCAATTCTCTATTCTGATTTGATAGAAAGAGATAAAGAGAAATTGAGAAATAACTACGTACATACATCAATAAATAATGTATCGTATATAAAATTAAGAAATAACAAAAATTGATGACGGGATAATCTAGAATTCAAATCATCTTATACTCAGATTTTCTTTCATTATTCTAATCCAAGACGATCTAAATGAATTCGCCAAAAATTTATTTTCATCGCAGTTATATTTTCATACGTGAATATATAGTTTCGTTCAATATCTTCGCCAATGAAGTTCGATAAAGTCGATTCAATTTGTATGCTACTATACAGCTGATAGCTACCCGATAGGAAACCCCTCTGCTAGCTGTCGAACCACGTTGAGTATAGAATCCGATAGGGAAAATCAGCTTGAATAACTCGAAGATTGAATAGACTTAGCTTAGACGTATATACAACAGGTTTCAATAGTGCTAAAAATCTTTCATCGATCAATCGAAAGTTACCTTTAAATTCGATATTTTTATTCAAAAGTGATAACTGAGAGGTTCTGTAATTTTTTTTTATTTTTTCAGTAATCATTTCGAATTTAGTAGATTCAATTTTTTGATTTATGTATAATTTCGAGTCTCCAATCACGGGGTATGTAGACAACAAGTCGAACACGATGAACAGCACTATTGTTAAAAAGTGATTGGTATCTTACATCACAAATTGAAGTTTTAACGTTGGGCAAGAAGGCCATAACCTTTGGACCAGATTTTATATTCTTGAATCACCAGGCTCTAGACTCTACACTCTTGACTCCTCAGGGCAGAGACCTTAGGCCGAATTTAATTCCGGGTCCTTTGTTACGCTAAATGATTCGACGTCTGATTGACCTAAGGTTATAATTACATGTCTTAAAATATTTGAATCTATTATTATATGTAATAAAAATCATTATCTACTTGATTTTCCGCTTTCTTTAGCTAATGAAGTCTGGTTGGTACCGTCCTGGAGTTTTTTTTTTTAAATTATATTGAAAGTTGAAATTTCGTTATTCGTATCGAATCGTAATTCTCAATTATTCAATTGACAATTCTACTGCGAATTACGATTCTTGAAATAGCTTTTGTACCCAATAAAGATTGAAGAAATAATGAGGAATCAGTCGGTGACTAGTACCTCTCTATATCTTGTTGAACTGCCCACGCGAATGATTTTAAAAACCGGAGTAGGTAGGTAGGTAGGTACCTACCTACGTCTGGTATTCACGGTAACAATGCAGGAGTGAAATCAAGACGAGAATCTTAAGCTCAACAGTAGCAAAAAGCGAGAAGTTGGTACAGACTACCTAGCTGCATAGTGGAAATATCGTGGGGTCGTTAAAATGACCGTATAAAAAGGTCTCGACTAACTAAATGGTGCAGTGTTGGAGGTAGATAAAATGTCGCATTCCTTCACCCGTCTTCTAACGATACAATCCCAGCTTTTCTAGATACTCGTCTATTATTTAACAGAAATTTATACGCAGACCCGTTACTCTCCGAGAAATCCACATTCAATTTTTCGAAAACACAATCCCATGTTGGGCTCCAAAACACGGAAAAAAAAAATTTATACCGAAAGCTGATGCCAATTATTATAGTCTCGAAACTTTCATTAATATCAACTTCGTTAATTCTTAACTAAACTCTGATCCCAGAATTTTGCGATAACTGTTCACGCAAATGGAAGGGGTTGGCTAGGTATCTTCACCCACAATTTTATAGATAATCATCTCACTCAACAGCTGACAGTGTCGATAGCCAATTTTGCGATAACAATCCTAAAGGGGCGGAGAAACTGGTATTACGATAACCTCGACGGAAAAGATATTGCCTTTCCTTGAAGCTACTTGATAATAAACATTCGTAAAACTTGTGTAAGTACGAGTACGTGACTTCTTCACAAAAGCTTTGATTCACCAGACTTTGAATCCTTACCTGAAACTAAAGCAGAAAATTAAAAGCAGATGTCTTCTTTTCTTCGTCTTTTTCAAGATTTATAGCCGACGTGTTATGGATTCTTGTGACGATTTGAATAAAATCTAATTTTACACTCTTCCTGTGAATCATCCCTCGAATTGATGAAATCAATGTGCTCTCATTGGATCCATCTCTTCAATTCTTTCGCAGACTTGTTCGACCGCGATACATAGTATCTGTATTATAAGAAGTTTGTAAACCCACACGGTGTTAAACTATGACATAACATAATTTAAAGAAGAAGTCGTGTCGTCGAGGGAACAGTACACCATTCTTAGTATAGTTCAATGATCAAGTAGCACGCAATGGAAAGACATGCATGGCGTCGTGTGACGTCCTGCTAACGCTACTCGCCCACTTCCCCGATGTCCTGCCGCAGATAATAACGTCTCTCACTAGGTTCCGGGTCGATTATTTCTCGACAATTCGAGTTCTTCTGATCATGAAATCTGCTTCCCAACATGGAAATCTACAATCGTCACGAGCGTTGCGCTTGCGGTCTAAACCGCTTTGGCTTTGTTGACCGAAGATTGGTTCTTGTATCTTGAAAATTTATGGAAAATTACGACTAATGAAGTTTCGACTCTGTACTATGAAGATAAAAATCAATGTGGTTAGATCATAAAATGGAAATTACATACATACCTTTGGCTTCGGCGATTTATAATAATACCAACAAAATCTAATCTCTTTTCCTTTTCATCCCTTACTTGCCCGCGGGGTACAACCTACACTAGTCTGGTCTCTGCAGACTCTAGTAGAAAGATATGATCGGCTACCTCCCATAACCACCTCGAGCACGAGACCGCAAGGACAGCTCGTAAAAGATAAATGCGGTAAAAAATGTTGTAATAAAAAAAAAAAAAAAAAATTGGTAAAAAAATATCGATTCAAATAGTTTCGACTTAAGAACTAAATAAGGAAAGGAACTACACATGTTGATAGAACTTTGTGAGAACCTTTGGGCTTTTGAAGTGTGCAATTAACGATCGAGTTATCGAGTATGCAATACTGTGGTAAAGATGTATGGATTAATGAATAAAAATAGGAAGAGAAATAGACACGTGATCAATCTCAATAGATCAACACCAGTTGTCAAACAAAGACAGGTACAAGGCAGTACGAGTATAGTGTGCTTGCATCGTAAAAGCTTGGAAAGAGAAGAAGAAGAAGAAGAAGAAGAAGAAGGAGGAGGAGGAGGAGGAGGAGAACGACATACCGCGGACTACACCAACTTTGGTACAGTGATACGTTTCGCGGACCTACCTCAAACTGGTTTTATTGACTCGGTCCAAGATCCTGTTCCAAGTTTAACTGCGGCCAGTCTTACTGATGTACAATGTTGAATTTTCCTCACCGTGTGCAGGTATATAGCTGACCGTAATAACCAGCCTAGTAGGTAGTATAAGATTCCATAGGTTGGATATAACAGTTTATAATTGCTTGTTGTATAATTGTCCTTTATAATTTTGTTTTAATATATATTTATACATTTATGTATGTATGGATACTTTTTCTAAACTTTATATACTATTCCTATTCTCTATACCTATCTTTAGTTATTCTTTGTTGTTCATGGTCCAATTATCCTTCTTTTATCATACAATCAAACTTTTTATATCGATCACTCGTTGATACAATAAAAAAAAAAATTTTTAAAAAAAGCAACTTTAACGAATTGAGATTTCATTGATTGGATTTGATGCGGTCGTATTTGAATCGAAATTATCAACGGTTTAGATACGTACGTACAAAATACATAGTCTGAACAAATGTTTGAATTTCGTCGTTGATAGTTTTGTACAAATAATTATTTTATACTTATTTGTTTATTTGCTTACTAAATTACTTAGTTACTTACTCAGTTACTTAACTTGGATGTACCGTCTAAGGATGGAACAGTTATGAACCGATGAGAAGTCTTCCAGGTACGCGAGTAAGAAAGAATTCCTTGTCCATCAAGGCAGCAAGAGGAACTCTCCGGACGCCTGATGTGTGAGATATTACTGGAAAGTGGATAACGGAAGATAATATACCCCGTTTCTAGTCACAGACATAAAAGGTTCTAAGTAATAGTTAGGTACAGTAAACTATCCTGAGATATATAAAAACAAAAAAGAAATAAAAAATTTCTTCCTTCAAACAATATTTTTATACAGTTAGATGTATTACGATTATATAATTTTGGAGTTGGATGTGTAATAAGGGCGGTTTAGATATTCATCGATACTTTTTATTCAAAATGAATTTTTGAAATATGAAATATTTTTGACGACTCACAACGCGTTACAAATTTAATTTTAAAATGAGTATTTCTTAGTAAATAATTTTTGAATTGAAGGTAAATTTCAGCTCAAATTTTAGCTCCAATTAATAAAGATTAACTACGAACAGATTGCAGTTTAATATCACTGTCGAGAATAAGAATTTAAAAAGCATTGAAGATGTTTTAAGAATGTTGGGTGTTTTATTTTATTTTATTTTTTTAAATTACTTAATGAATCAAAAAATATCCTGAGGCTAATTTTTGATCAACAACATTTTATAATAACGGAGTTAATTATTCATAGGTGAAAAATATGATGCATTGGTGTTATGCCATCTTGGTATATATGATAATTAATTAATGGTAGATATATATAATATAAAATGAGCGATAGATATTCCGTGACAAAAATAATATCTGTTAATGAGTTTCTTTCCTCGGTTAGTTACGATTAGTAAAAAGAAAAAGTTTGGTTAATTAACGTTATGATATATTTCACGTCTTTTATATATATATACATATTTTTTTTTAATGCTGCAGATGACGGTTCCTGCACCATAAACGCTAACTTGCAGAAGATTGTTAGAGATTCTGGGTAGTCTAGAGCAGTCATGACGGATAACGACACACAAATTCTGACACTAATTGCTATTTATTATACTCACATTCTCTCCACGGGGTAATTACAATAATGAATTTTATTATTATTTTTATTATTCTTTTTTTCCATTCTTATATAGCACGCGAATGTATAATCTAAATTAATCAAACCGCAGCCACAGCTATTGTTCGATATACCTAAATGTAAACCGCAAGCCTCAGGCATTACCTAACGCGAATATAATCTGTCAGTTAATTCTACTTAATTATTTATCTCCAGCTGCGATCGAATCTTGATCATCTCACCATCTAATCAATATTTTTTTTTTTTGATTTTTCATGATTATTTATTGTAAAAAATTTTGGTTCTTATATTACACTTGAATCCTGTCAACGCGATATATTAATTGATACGATTATTTCGTTCCGTTTAATAAGTAAAGTGGAACAAAGAAACAAAAAAAACAGAACCTTTTGGAATGAATTTTTAATGAAATTTAAAAAAAAAAACAATAATCTAGGCAACAGGATATACATACATAGCGATAATTGTGTGTCTTGGTAATGGATATAATGGAAAATTATGTCTACAGTCCCGTTTCATCTCGATAATGAAAGTCTGTACCTGGCCTCTACGTGGGATCAATTTATATTTAATAATAGGTAATTTTCAGTATACGGAAACAGCTGCTATAGCTGCAGTTCTATCTGACAATGATTTAAGGAATATATATAAAGCCAATAATTTAACGTGAGGTAACGCAGTAGGTACAATTTTTTGTTAACAAGAGTACAACAAAACTTAAATTGTTTTATTTTTCTTTCTCTTTTTCTTTTTGTTCATTTTTGTGATTTTATTAACCGGATGGAAATTCTGTATCTATGAAACACGAAATCCGTCACTCTCATACAATTCTGGACTTATATTGACGATAAGAGATTCGCAAGAGTTGTTAGCGAGAACTTGCACGAGTTATATTACAAAATTAGAAGATAAGAAGAAAACAAAAAAAAAAAACAAGAAAAAACAAGATGACAAAACAAATGAAATAGTAGCCTGATTGTTTTTCATTGTAATTAAGCAAAGCCGTTGGAATTTGCCTTATGGCAAAACGAGCAAAGATGTCGAGGGGGTTAATTGCCCTTGAAATCTGGTGAGCAACGGTATTATATAAATTCGTGAAATTCAAGAGAGATAATTATAATTATACCTACCTACGTGAAATCTTAGTGTAATTAATTAAATTTTTTAAATAACAGTCAAATTTTTTTTTTTCTTAGATGTATTGAAATTCAAAAAAAAAATTTTTTTAAACTTTCTCCTTCCTTCCTTTGGCAACGGTGCCTCAAACGTTTGTTAATAAAGAATTTCAAATATTGAATCTGATTTTTTGTTATTTTATTTTCGGCGATTTCCGAATTTCAGATAATTTATAGATTTTTTTTTTTATGAAACGCGATAAAATTCGTATGTGAGAAAAAAAATTCGGTTTGGAATGTATAAATACTTTACGAGGAATCAGATTGTTACAAAAAACAAATAAAGAAAGAAATTTTTGATTTTCTTTTCCAGGTATAACAACTCGCCAATTTTTCACCTCACGCGATTATCTTCACACTGCAGGCCTATACATACTTATGTATCAAATATCATTCTTGTTATACTCACGAACGATATAAAGTTATATGCGCACTGATTTTGACACGTCAACAGAATATCACGCGAGCCTTTGAGATCGTAACGAGCCTAGCTGGTACCTATGTTTTACGATCACGTAATATCCGGTGCTACAGCTCCGCGCCATAGCAGTTCATGTAACAAAAAGGTGAAATTGGTTTACAACACTGAACTGGACCGTTAAGTTTCTTGAACAATTATCCCAAGCTTTGAAAAAAAAAAGATTTCCTCAAGTCGCTTGTTTCCCTTCTTTTTTATCTTCTGATTTCTAGGTTATTCAGAAAAATAAGGGATGTTATTGTAATCAACCCGATGGTGATGAGCTCAGTTTTTCACTAAATTATAACGTCTTGAATCCACCCAGATAGCACAGAAACGTCTTAAGGACATCCATGAGAAGTCCGAAATTTTTTGAAACACATTAAGAATGTGTTTTTCAGATGTCTCCCAGAAGACTAAAAGTCCTCCAATGCGTCGAATTTGGACATCTTAATGTCGTCTTACGAAAGACGTCTTAATTTCGTCTAATTAAAGACGATAAATAATACATATGTATATAAATATATATATATGAATTTGGTGGATTATGGATTAAAAATTGAATGAAACTTGTATAAACAATATACGGATTGTAAAAAGAAAATCTGAATATGATAGTACTTCTAGATAGTACGTGAGTTCAAAGGACGTCTTCAAGACGTCGCTTTCAAGCCTTTCAAAAAAAATTGTTTAACAAGACATCAAATGGTTGTAATCGCAATGGTAATAATAATTTACGCAATAATTTACGCGATTACGCAAAGTTCAAGCTTTGTATCTACCTTTGATGAGAATAACGAGAAGGAGATGTGGGCTCTGGAAAATAAGGATATGTGGTGAAATGCTAATTTTTGGCAAATCTGCCAGAACGTGAACAACAATGTTAATGAATTTTGTTTCTTCAATGAAATTGAAGAATAATTTAGCCGGAATATCTGGCTGAGTCTTTCTCAAATTGTAAAAATTACCGTTCATGTTTTTATTTGACAGTGTTCGACGCCTCGTCGAAAATTCAATCCGGGATTTTGCAGTGAAATGTCTTAGACCTAGGGATGTACAGTCAGTGTATTGCGGTTGATGGGAAGTACAACGACATCAATGTGAGGGGGAAACATTGCATAGTCACGGTTAGTCTTGAAACTCTGATGTTGACTTCGTCGGTTTGTATTCCATTATCGTGCAATGAGGGGCAGGCTTTTCGAATTGGAGGCTCTGTCATGAAAAATTTACTAGCAAACAGCTCATTGGAAATCGAGTTTAAAGCTATAGCGCCGACGTGTGGGCGAATAGGATCCGAAGACTTTACCCAGGGAGAAATTTTTACGATGTGAGTTTAAGCAGAGGAGATTTTTATTACCTTTTAGTTTGCTGTCGAACTAATGGTCTTCGATTTCTCGTGTGCCTTTGAGAACGATTTCCAATTGTCGAAAATAGTAATTGTGGTTCTAAAGTATCAAAAACTTTTGACGATTTTCTAGATCCTTTTTCTTGATGGTTGGAGCTTTCATACTTTGCTGCACAATATGCGGCTGGATGAAAATAAGCTGGCCCGATAAGACATCAGTTGGCATTATAACTATGCTCGCAAAATTTTCACTCTATACAAACGCACTTGCGATTTTAAGTGCGGAAGTGAAACCTGGTACTATACCCGCGATTAATGGCATCCGATTTTTGAGCTCATGCTGGATTGTGGGTTGGCATCGATACTGTTTGGCGTGCACAGAACGATTCGTCAATTATTCGGATTATTGGCGAGTGAGTATGTGATTTCGCTCGCTCTAGAAAACTATTTGTGACTATACGAACGATTGTTTTGTCCTACGGTAGTCAACTGAGTTAGATTGAGGATATAATCGATAACTCATCTACTTACAGTGGTTCAATTCGTGGAATGCCGTGTGGGTTCAGATGTCGACGTGTGCACCTGACAACTTTATCCTGATCAGCAGATTTCTGATGAGTCACATGTTCTTTAAGTCGATGCGATCAGGAGGCAAATCCAATTTTCTCATGATGAACCTCCATCGTTATATCAGATTATTTCTGGAAACTTGGACTTAGCATATTGCATGCATGTTGTATTCATCAACCCCATAATGTGTAACACCGAAATATTCGTGCTGAAAAGGTCGCTCAACGTGGATAATCAATCGTGATTATCATGACCTGAAGCAGCTTTAAATCAAAACACTTCTTCCATTCTTATAGAACCTTTCAAAATTTTTATTGTTGTACCTATAATCGCTGAGAATTTCAACAATGGGGGTCTAAAATTTTACAAGAACAATTATTGAGAGGAACATTTTTCACAAAGTCTTACATGCTTCTTGTCGCAATTACCTACTACGTTCTTTTCTTACATGGCCTATCGCATAAATGTACCATTTTTTAATCTGATACTCACAACACTTGCCTCCTAATTTTATCATGGCATACAGATTAACACCAGCTGTTGCTGTAGTGATGCTCTTTGTGTTGATCCTCTACCATCGAATTGGGAACAGTCCATTGTGGAAAACTACGGTCTCGTATGTGGTTGACGAATGCATAGATAATTGGTGGGCCAATCTCCTGTACATTCAAAACCTAATACCATCCAATGAAATTGTGAGTATGAAGTCCGCTTCTATTGAATCGAGTTCGCGGTACAAGTTATTCTCTTCTCAATACGAAGAATTTTACGAAATTCCAGTGCATACGTCAGACTTGGTTCCTGGCAGCTGATATGCAGCTTTTTTTGATGTCTCCAATAATTCTATATCCATTACATCGTTGGCCAAAATATGGCCTCCGGGTATGAAGTTTGATTCTTCTCACGTCTGTGGTCACGTTAACCGTCGTTGTTGGAATTAATGGTTACTCCATTTCTGGACTCTCTGTTGATGAAAGGTTAGTGGTTTAACGATAACAATTTAACGTAGCAGTATTATTACTATGCATAAACGTCCATTCACTGTATTATACCTTTTGAGAGACAGCTTTTGGTATTATTATATTCAATCATACACCCGAGCATTTCCCTATCTGCTTGGAATCTTACTGGGTTACGACATCGTAACTATAAAGAGAAGGCGTCTTACACAGGTAGAGTCAACGGATTTGTGATCGGAATTCTTCATTTTTTTATGAGATTGTCCAATGGCTCTAGTATCCATGCATGGGAAATTTATTCAAAACGTTTCTTTAAATTTTTTGATCCAGTATTATACCAGTCAAGTAATTACTATTCATTTTTACAACAGTATAAATGTTGATTTTAAAAAATGAGCTGACAACTCCGGGATGACAGTTTGATCGATTTTTTGACATTCTTGAGAAAAGCCTGATCACAATAGAAAGTTCAGAAAAATCAGAATTAGTAAAAAAGTCGATGTTCCATAAAACTACAATTCTACTCGATTTTGAAAACTTGTTATCAACTTTCATTAATTTTAATCACTCGGCCATGCAAAATTTCACACCCGGATATCAGATTCTTGAGTTACGAACAATAGAAATTGCATTTCTGAAGCAGTCAAAAAAATTATTGCTTCGCAATGGATGCTGAAGAAATTCGGAAAATAATTTTAGATCTAGAATAATGGATTTCTATGCCTTTTTAGGTATTTGTAGTGTTCAATTGGATAGTAACCTGTATTCTTCTGATACTCCACTGCTTTGCAATACATCGATTGCGGAACACTGATCTTGAGTACAATTTGGTCTTCGAAACGTTCTGGGCCGCGATAATACGCCCATACTGGTCTATAGCCAAGGTCTGGATAATTTATGCATGTACTCAGGGCTACGGCGGTGAGTATTTGCTAATTTTTCAACAAGCTGCTTATTCTACTTTTTAGAGCACAAGTCGCATTGCATTTGAAAGAATTATCTTACTTTTTCAACAATTTTTCTAGAGTCATATAGATATTACAGATATCAGTACTGCAAATGTTGTTTTCAATATTTCAGGCATAGTTGAAAGATTCTTGTCACTGCCAATATTCTTGCCCCTCAGTCGGCTTTCTTATGGCGTTTATTTGGTACATGGGGCAATTAGATTCCTGAGAAGTAGCACATCAACGATACCTGGTGTCTTTTCGAACTCTGATTTTGCGAGTTTCTCTATTGACGGTAGTTGGCTTGACTGAATCTTCAAAACTCTCAAAACAAACTTTTTACTTTACAGCTCAATTCTTACCTGGGTGATATGGTTCTCTCGATGGCAGTATCCAGTGTGATCAGTTTATTCTTTGAATCGCCCGTGATGATCTTAGAAAAGATTCTCAAAAGTAGCAATGGCAAACGAGAATAAGTTGGATATTAAGCATCAAGTAAAAAGAAGAACCCAAAAAAACTAGACGTCGATGGAAATTTCATGATCACTGCCATTTGTTTCTTAATAATTATCATCAAAAAATTCCCAGCATCTTTGGCCTAGATGTGCAACTGTCAATTGAATCAGAATACATATTACATATCTAGGTGACCATCTACATGTTATTAATCATCATTGTATTTAATAAATACATTTTGAGAGCCCATAGAACTTCGAAGATTGTTCACATACTTTTAATTAACATTTAGTAATTAAGAAATAGTATGTATAGTAGTGTACACCAATACGGCTAGGCTGTTCCAAGAAGGTACTCGATGGGACTAATCAGATCATGGATGTGTTACCTTCTACAGGTTATAATGAATGAACAGTCATGATTATATTTTATATATCGTTTGCTCTATCACTTGGTTGAATACATGTTATTCTAACTGTTGTCTTTACAGAACTGCTTCAGTCCATTACCTACGTACTTAGATTCATGCACGGTGCATGCATGGCGTGCGACAGATCGTGATTGCGCACATGATTATTTATTGAACACATTTTGTGACATTCTGATATGATCAAAATCATTGATTATCATTTCATCAAATAAAATTATGTTCTTTACGCGAAATGAGAAGTCAGAAATTTTTTATAAACTTTTTATTCGTATCAAGTAAATAAACGTAGCATTATAAGGCGTATTACAAATGAATATATATTGGGTTCGTATCATCAAATTTTCAACATCAATCATATATCTGATATGATGAAGAAAAAAAAAAAAACTCTACTCACAACCTGTTTTTTAAGTCGTATTTTTGAGGCCCGATGAAAAAATCTCACTCGAGACGGTTTTCCGACCGTCGTTATTAAGACGTCTCAAACACGACGTCTTGAGGTTGTCGTGTGAAGTATATTTCAAAAAGTCTTGAAAGCGAGCTCTTGAAGATGTCCATCAGACACGTGAGCTATCTGGGGAGAGAATCACCTGCGACTATTTTCAGATAAAAGAAACGATGATATCTCAAGATCGAATGGACGGATTTCATCTTTCCTTATATCAATCGATTTGGTTTTTCCCAACTCAGAACTGATCAGATTTCGGATGTGATCGGTCTAGTAGTTCTCGAGTTATTTAAAGAACAAAATTTTCAAAAAGGAATCTTTAATTCTCGATATCTCAAGAACTGATCAACAAATTTTGACCATTTTGGTCTCAATAAATAGAATTCGTTCCGTTTGTAAGAAACAATTTATCTAGTGGTTTTTATGTTGGAAACAAAGAAAAAAATATCAACTTTTTCCTTTTTTGAGTTTGAAAAATCCAGATCGGAAGTTCTGAGCGTGGTCCATCAAGATCAGTAAACTTACTCGCCTGTTCATGGGACATTTACCATCATTTCTAAACCTGCATGTACTATAATTGAAGATATCTACACGGAGTTTGGAGTGCAAATATATAAATTGCAAATCATTTTTATGAAAAATGCATCGCTTCAGCATAGTTCAGAATATAGCGAAAAGCTTTGTGAGATATTAACAGTATTGCACTAGCCCGTGAATTTCTGGTTTATCGTTTTGCATGTGCCAGTTAATATTTCTGTGGTAAAACAACCTCCCATCTTTTAGAGTGCTCTAACTTTTCACTTGCCCTAGATGATTGCTGGCTTCTATATTGTAAACCAGGTCCACGTTACCCGGTTTTAGAATTCTTTTATGCAACCATTATTTTAGTTGCAAGGAATGTTTTTCTGATGCTGGATAGAAACATTGAACGATTTGAATCTTCGGTTTAGAGATTGACGAAATCAGTCAGACTTTCCTATTTTCAGTACCAAACTGCAGAACACACAAATACAAAAATAATAAATGCTTAAAAAAAAGGGTTTCAAGTTAAGGGCTTGTCTTTCAGCTGGAATAAATCAGGATCGCAGTTTGAGACAGAAAAAGGATATTCATGGAAAAAGCAGGCAAGTCATTTTGTAAATTTTTTTTGCACTCTTTCGTCTACGTATTTTGATTAACGAGAGGATAATGTGTGTGGGGGGGGGGGGGGCTTAGAGATGTAGGATTGACATCGAAGATTACTGGCCAAAAGATGTACAAGCGAAATATGAATATTCATAAAGTATTTTGTATTTGAATATTGGAAAAAAATCTTGTTTCAGTTTCTTATGAATATATTTTTCAGTAAATAAAAATACGTATGTACATATTTCTGATTATTTTGAAATCGTGCATAGGAGATATCAGTAGACAGCTGTAAAAGTTTTTATAGTTTTCATAAATTTTCTACACGTTAGTACCCATATTTCTTGTAGTTCTGATAATATCACACGAAATAGCGATACATTGAATGAGTTTAACGATTCAGTTGCAAAGTGAAGGTATTAGCAGAATGTTTGTGCACCGAATTGAACACGTGGCAGTTCTGCTGTTGGCGATTACGCAAAGTTCTATATTTGTATCTGCCTCTGATGAGGAGAACAAGACAGAAGCATGGGCTAAAAGGATCGTTAGCTCAATGCAAGTACCGTGGATCAACGGAATTCGTTCAGCGATAAGCTCCTCAGAATCATCTTGCGCTGAAGAGATCGCCATATTGTCTGAAGCCATCGATGCTGAAGAGATGTGGGCTCTGGAGAGTAAGAATATGTAATGACATGCTAATTTTTGCCGAATCTACCGAAACGTGAACAATACTTCTGATGCATTTTGTTTCTTCAATGAAATTGAAGAATAATGTAGCCGAAATATCGGCTTAGTCTTTTGCAAATTGTGAAAGTTACCGTTCATGTTTTTATTTGACAGTGCTCGACGCCTCGTCGAAAATTCAGTCCGGGATTTTGCAGGGAAATGTCTTGGATCTCGGGATGTACAGTCAGTGCATTGCGGTTGATGGGAAGTACACCGACATCAATGTCAGAGGGAAACATTGCATAGTCACGATTGGTCTTGAAACGCTGACGTTGACTTCGTCAGTCTGTATTCCATCGTCGTGCAATGAGACGCAGGCTTTCCAGATTGGAAGCTCTGTCATGAAAAATTTGCTAGCAAACAGCTCATTGGGAATCGAGTTCAAAGCTATAGCGACGACGTGTGCGCGAATAGGATCCGAAGACTTCACCCTAGGAGAAATTTTGACGATGTGAGTTTAAGCAGAGGAGATTTTTATTACTATTTAGTTTGCTGGCGAACTAATGGTCTACGATATCTTATGTGATTTTGAGGACGATTTCTAATCGTCAAAAATAGTGATCGTGGTTTCGAAGTATCAAAAACTGTTAATGATTTTCTAGAGCCTTTTTCTCGACGGTTGGAGCTTTTATACTGTCCTGCACGATATGCGACTGGGTGAAGAGAAGCTGGCCCGATAAGACATCAGTTAGTATCGTAACTACGCTCGCGAAATTTTCACTTTATACAAACGCACTTGCGATTTTAAGTACGGAAGTAAAACCTGGTACTATACCCGCGATTAATGGCATCCGATTTTTGAGCTCATGCTGGATTGTGGCTTGGCATCGATACTGTTTGGCGTGCATAGAACCATTCGTCAATTACTCGGACTATTGGCCAGTGAGTATAAGACTTCACTGGCTCTAAAAAACTATTTGTGATTATACGAATGATTGTTTTGCCCTACGGTAGTCAACTGAGTTAGATTGAGGATATAATCGATAACTCATCTACTTACAGTGGTTCAATTCGTGGAATGCCGTGTGGGTTCAGATGTCGACGTTTGCACCTGACAACTTTTTCCTGATCAGCGGATTTCTGATGAGTCACATGTTCTTTAAGTCGATGCGATCAGGAGGCAAATCCAATTTTCTCATGATGTACTTCCATCGTTATATCAGGTTATTACTGAAAACTGGGACATAGCATATTGTATGCATGTTATATTCTTCGACCCCATAATGTGTAACACCGAAATATTCTTGCTGAAAAGGTCGCTCAACGTGGATAATCAATCGTGATTATCATGACCTGAAGCAGTTTTAAATCATAACATTTTTTTTCATTTTTGTAGAACCATCTAAATTTTTTTCTTCGTACCTATGTTCACCGGGAATTTCAACAATGGGGGTCCAAAATTTTGCGACAACAATCTTTGGGAGGAACATTTCTCACAAAGTCTTACATGCTTCTTGTCCCAATTACCTACTGCGTTCTTTTCTTAAATGTACATACCATCTTTCAATCCGATACTCACAACGCTTGCCTCCCAATTTTATTATGGCATACAGATTAACACCAGCTGTTGCTGTAGTGATGCTCTTCGTGTTGGTCCTCTACCATCGAATCGGTAACGGTCCATTGTGGAAAACTACGTTATCGTATGTGGTTGATGAATGCACAGATAATTGGTGGCCCAATCTGCTGTACATTCAAAACTTACTGCCATCCCATAAAATTGTGAGTGTGAAGTCTGCTTTTATTGAACCGAGCTCGGGATATATGTTATTCTCTTCTCAATACGAACAAGTTTACGAAATTCCAGTGCATTCGTCAGACTTGGTTCCTGGCAGCCGATATGCAGCTTTTTTTGATGTCTCCAATCATTTTATATCCATTACATCGTTGGCCAAAATATGGCCTCCGGGTATGGAGTTTGGTCCTTCTCATGTCTGTGGTCACGCCAACCGTTGTTGTCGGAGTTAATGGTTACTCCATTTCTGGACTCTCCATCGACGAAAGGTTAGTGGTTTAACGATAACAATTCAATATAGCGGTATTATTACTACATCACCGTCCGTTTACTGTATTATACTTTTTCAGAGACAGCTTTTCGCATTATTATATTCAACCATACACTCGAGCATTTCCCTATCTGCTTGGAATCTTACTGGGTTACGACATCGTAACTATAAAGAGAAGGCGGCTTACACAGGTAGAGTCAACGGATTTGTGGTCAGAATTCTTCATTTCTCAATGATACTGTCTAATGGCTCTGGTCTCCGTGCATGGCAAATTTATTCGAACTGTTTCTTCAAATTAATTGGTCCGGTATTGTACCAGTCAAGTAACTACAATTCATTTGTACACCAATATAAATGTTGATCCCAAAAAATGAGAAAATGACAACTTTGGGATGACAGCTTGATCGATTTTTTGACATTCTTGATAAAAGTCTGATTACAATAGAAAGTTCAGAAAAATCATAATCAGTAAAAAGGTCAATGTTTTAGAAAACTACAATTCTATTCTATTTTAAAAACTTGTTATCAACTTTCATCAATTTTAATCACTCGACCATGCAAAATTTCACATCCAGGTGTCAGATTCTTGAGTTACGAGCAATGGAAATTGCATTTCTGAAACAGTCAAAAAATTATTGCTTCGAAATGGATACTCAAGAAATTCAAAAATAATTTTAGATCATTATCTTATGAGGTTAAACAGCGGAAAAATCGGCTACTATAAGTTTGGTGAAAGGCGTTGATCGTATCAATTTGTTAAATGGATTTCCGTGCCTTTTTAGGTATCTGTAGTGTTCAATTGGATAGTAACCTGTATTCTTCTGATATTATGCTGCTTTGCAATACATCGATTGAGGAACACTGATCTCGAGTACAATTGGGCCTTCGAAACGTTCTGTGCCGCGATAATACGTCCATGCTGGTCGATAGCCATGGTCTGGATAATTTATGCATGCACTCAGGGTTGCGGCGGTGAGTATTTGCTTATTTTTCAACAAGCTGCTTATTCTACTTTTCAGAGCACAAGTCGTATTGCAATCGAAAGAATTATGTTACTTTTTCAACAATTTTTCTAGTCATACAGATATTACAGATATCAGTACGGCAAATATTGTTTCCAATATTTCAGGCATAGTTGAAAGATTCTTGTCACTGCCAATATTCTTGCCCCTCAGTCGGCTTTCTTATGGCGTTTATTTGGTACATGGGGCAATTAGATTCCTGAGAAGTGGCACATCAACGATACCTGGTGTCTTTTCGAACTCTGAACTTGTGAGTTTCTTTGTTGGTGGTAGTTGGCCTGAATGAACCTTCACAACTCTTAAACCAAACTTTTTACTTTACAGCTCAATTCTTACCTGGGTGATATGGTTCTCTCGATGGCAGTATCTAGTGTGATCAGTTTATTCTTTGAATGGCCCGTGATGATCTTAGAAAAGATTCTCAAAAGTAGCAATGGCAAACGAGAATAAGTTGGATATTAAGCATCAAGTAAAAAGAAGAACCCAAAAAAACTAGATGTCGATGGAAATTTCATGATCACTGCCATTTGTTTCGTAATGGTTATCATCGAAAAATTTTCCACATCTCTGATCTTGATTTGCAAATGTCAATTGAATCAAAATACATGTCATATACCGAGATGATCACCCACATGTTAATCATCATTATTGTATTTAATAAATACATCTTGACAGCCGATAGAACTTCGGAGATCTTTCACATACTTTAAATTAACCTTTAGTAATTAATAAACAGTATGTATAGTAGTGCGCATTAATACGGCTGGGTTGTTTCAAAAAGGTATTTGATGGAACTCATCAGATCATGGATATGTTAACTTCTACAGATTATAATGAATCAGCAGTCTTCAATATATTTTATACATCGCTTACTCTATTACTTAGTTGGATACGTTATTCTAACTGTTGTCTTTGTAGAACTGCTCGAGTATATTACTTGTACACCTATGTTTACGTCCTATCCGTCTACAGACTGAACTATAGTCCGTGTCTCACACTGCTGTATAGTGTCAACACAATAGATCCTAATTATATACCTCTACAGGTCACATGAATATATGCCCCAGGCCCTGCTGTCATTTAGCTCTAAGAATTCTTAGAACGTTAATGTGTTGCGTGATACAATTATCAGAAGGCGATCAAGTAGCAACTATGGTAATCTTCTTTCCTTCGTTGTAAACGTGTCACATAGTTCTGAAAGTCCGAAACGACTGTATTAAGAAAATGTTTCCGTCTCGTAATGGACACGTGGGAGCAGTCCTGGTGTTCTTTTTAATGCAAAGTGTCGTTTTCGCATCCCTCAATATGCCGAAACAAACGGAGACCTTGGCTAAAGCGATTATTAGCTCGATACAAGTTCCATGGATCAAAGGAATTCAGTCAGCAATAGACTCTTCAGAATCTTCCTGTGGGAAAGAGATCGCTGCATTATCAGAGGCCATCGATGCTCAGGAGATGTGGGCCCTGGAAAGTAAGGACTCATGACAAATGCTAATTCTTGTGAAATCCATTATGATTTTAAAATTTCCTCGTTAATTTTAGTTTCGAAAAACGTAAAGATAATTCGTTTCGTTGTTTCGTAACAGTGCTAGATGCTTCATCAAAAATTCAATCCGGAATTTTGCACGGGAATGTCATGGATGTCGGTATGTATGACCAGTGTGTTGGGGTTGATGGTGAGCACAACGGTGTTCATGTTCATGGAAAACATTGCATGGTAACGCTTGCTTTCGAAACTCTAAACTTGACTTCATCGGTCTGTCTACCATCCTCGTGCAATGAGACCCAGGCTTTGGAAATTGTAAGTTCTGTTACGAGAAATTTGTTAGAAAACAGCTCGTTGGGAATCGAGTTTGAAGCTATTACCGCAACGTGTGCGCGAATAGGATCCGAAGACTTCACCTTGGGAGAAATTTTGACGATGTAAGTGTAAATAGATGAAATTTTCATCACCTTTTAGGTTACTGTGGAATTAGTAGTCCGTCATTTCTCATGTGCTTTTGAGAACGATTTTCAATATTCAAAAATAGTCATCGCGGTTTTGTAGTATCAAAAACCTTTAACGATTTTCCAGAGCCTTTTTTTCAACGGTTGGTGCTTTTATACTCTCCTGTACGATCTGTGATTTTGCAAAAAGAATCTGGCCCGAGAAGACATCAGTCGGCACCTTAAATACGCTCGCAAAATTTTCACTTTATACAAACGCGCTGGTGATTTTAGGTACACAAGTTAAACCTGGTACAATGCCCGCCATTAATGGTATACGATTTCTGAGCACATGTTGGATCGTGATCTTGCATCACTATTCATTGTCAGTTGTCACACCGTTAGTCAATTCATCGGACTACACACGAGTAAGTAGTTGCATGCAACGGCTGTAGTTTCGCCTAGATTCCGTTGGAAGGGTCTTCGTATATATTTGATACTAATTACAATTCACAAATTTAAGTCATCATCAACTATGAGGATCAAAAAACGGTTCTTCAGTCCAACAATACTCATATAAACGAATCAAACTCTTAACAATCAAATTACAGTGGGCAACTTCATGGAATGCTACGATAGTTCAAATAGCAACGTTTGCTACTGACAACTTTTTTATGGTCAGTGGACTTTTGATGAGTTATTCATTCTTCAAGTCGGTACGATCAGGAGGTAAATTCGATGTGCCTATGATGTACCTTCACCGTTATATGAGGTAAGTTTCTTTGTTCTATGAAATATTCTAAGTATTTTTAATGCATTTTGGATACGGAGTAGTTTTTTCGTAGTAATAGGAGTATTCTCTTTGCTTATTCCTCCCAGAATGATTTCATAACAAATCCTGCATATTTCTTGTCCAAATTATAAAATTTTCTAATCAAAATCTTCTCATGATTATGCAGATTGACACCGGGTCTAGCTGTCGTGATGCTTTTCGTAGCAGTACTTTACAATCGAATAGGAAGTGGTCCATTGTGGGAAAGTTTGCCTTTGGATATCGCTAAGAATTGCAAAGAAACTTGGTGGGCCAATCTTCTATACATTCAGAACTTCCAGTATTCGACTAATATCGTAAGCTAATCCACTCCACTTTTGTTAAATCGAATTCTACTTGTAGTCAAATAAATTCTGTTCTCAATGCAAGTGTGATTATAAAATTACAGTGTTTACTTCAAACTTGGTTTCTGGCAGCCGATATGCAGCTTTTTTGGATATCTCCAATCATTTTATATCCATTATATCGTTGGCCAAAATACGGGCTTAGGATACTGAGCTTATTTCTCCTTATCTCTGTGATTACGCCGATCCTTGTCGTTGGACTTAACAGTTACAAAATCATCAGTGGCTATGCCGATGTAAGGTCAGTACTTGACCGATTAGAATATTGAGAGACTATCACGATATACCATAATTCTCAATTTATCATATCTCTTATGCAGTTTTGATAATTATCACATACGCTCCTACACGCGGGCTTTTCCCTATTTGATAGGAATCCTTTTGGGATACGAAATTGCTACTAAAAAAAGGCAGCTCAGTCAGGTTATTATGACAGATTAGTAATTGGGAATCTAAGTTGAAGATTCTTGTCTCAAGTTTTTGTCTGCTTTTAGGTGACAGTAACGTTCAATTGGATTGTGGCCTGTACTTTGATGATATTGTGTTGTTTGTTACTACGATATTTGACAAATAGTAATATTGAGAACGATTTTATCTTCAACACTATATGCGCGGGTTTATTTCACCCATCTTGGTCCATAGCCATGGGCTGGATAATTTACGCATGTAGTCAGGGCTACGGAGGTGAGTATACGTCGAACGTGGCATATCATTTTCGAGAAATTTTTCTAATCCTTTAACGATCTTCCTAAAGTCAAATAGATTACAAATCTGTGTAATAAAAAAAATTTCTAATGATATTTCAGGGGTTGTTGAGAAGTTTTTCTCACTACCAATATTCTTGCCTCTCAGTCGACTTTCCTATGGTATTTATTTGGTACATACTGTGATTACAGTATGGAGAGTACGCTTATTAACTATCTCTGTTGTCTTTTCGGATACCGAAATAGTGAGTTATTATTTTGGAACCGTTTGATCTAAATTAACTTTCCTTATTATTGCACAACATAATTTTATTTCTTTTATTCGCAGCTCATTTCTTGGTTGGGTGTTATGGTGATGTCGATTGCAGTATCCGGTGCCATTAGTATATTTTTTGAATACCCAGTGATGACTGTGGAAAAGATTTTGAAAAATCGTTCTAGTCAACGAGAACGAGCTAATACTGACAAAGGAATCCAAGACTTACAATTACCGAGAACTTGTGATAGTTAATAATTTCGTATCAGACGACTGTATTATTTTTAAAATTTGAAAATAATTGTGAAACCTTGATTAATATGCTTCCGTTTTAGTTATCATCATCGTCGAAAAAATTACCAACATTTTACGCTTTGTTCTGGATCATTAATTTAGTAATGGAGATTATCGTACGTCTAATCTCATAGTTAATAATACCATTTTATTTATCAATAATTATTAAAGTAAATGAACAATTTGTCAAATGTTTCATACTCGAATAAAACAATCCAAGAAAAGAAAAAAGAATTCAGTTTCTTAGGAGTCTTTTCTTTTTAGCAAATGAGAATACTTGTAATAATTTTATTATCGTGTAGAACAAATATCAGTAGATAACTGTGAAATGTTTTACAGTTTTTCTATGAATCGTTTTTAGGAGTACTTAGACTTCTAATAGTTCTGATAACGTCGTACGAAAGAGCATTAAGTTAGATAAGCTTTATGACCCATTGCACTGCTAATCTTACGAAAGATAAATTTTTGAGACATGAATTTTTGGTATTTTTACTTGAAGCTAAAATGTTAGCTTTTCACGGGACAATCTTTACTATTCGTGATGACGCAAGGCTTTGTTTTCGTATCCACCGTTGATTAGAAAAAACGAGACTAAGGCCTGGACTAAACCTATCGTTAGAGCGATGCAAGTTCCGTTGATTAATCGGATTCATTTGGCGATAAGCTCTTCAGAATCATCTTGCGCTGAAGAGATCGCCGTATTGTCAGAAGCCATCGATGTTCAAGAGATGTGGGTTCTGAAAAGTAAGGATACATGGTGACATGCCAATTTTTGTTGAATCTGCCGAAACGTTAACAACAATTTTAATGAATTTTTTTTCTTCAATGAAATTGCAGAATAATGTAGCCGAAATATCAGTTTAGTCTTTCGCAAATTGTGAAAGTTACCGTTCATGTTTTTATTTGACAGTGTTCGTCGCCTGGTCGAAAATTCAGTCCGAGATTTTGCAGAGAAATGTCTTGGATCTCGGGATGTACAGTCAATGCATTGCGGTTGATGAAAAGTACAACGACATCAATGTCAGGGGGAAACATTGCATAGTCACGATTGGTCTTGAAACGCTGACGTTGACTTCGTCGGTCTGTATTCCATCGTCGTGCAATGAGACGCAGGCTTTTCAGATTGGCAGCTCTGTCATGAAAAATTTGCTAGCAAACAGCTCATTGGGAATCGAGTTCAAAGCTATAGCGACGACGTGTGCGCGAATAGGATCTGAAGACTTCACCCTGGGAGAAATTTTGACGATGTGAATTTAGGCAGAGGAGATTTTTATTACCTTTCAGTTTGCTGTCGAACTAATGATCCGCGATTTCTCGTGTGGTTTTGAGGACGATTTTCAATTTTAGAAAATAGTAATCCTGTTTTTGAAGTATGAAAAACTTTCAACGATTTTCTAGATCCTGTTTCTCGATGGTTAGTGCTTTTATACTATCCTACACGATCTGCGACTGGGCGAAAAGAAACTGACCCGATAAGACATCAGTTGTGAATAATTAACTCATGATTCAGAATCTTTACTTCACCTGGTTGCTAATTGGCTGACACTTTTACGATCTACGTATTGAATATAAATTTAAATTTTTTTGTTTCATGCATCGTTGATTTACGAGTTTACGTACGTAACGGCTTACGAGTTTACGATTTACGTAACGGTTACTCTATCATTAGACTTTACATCGAAATAAGGTCAATGATTTAACGCTCAAATTTTTGAGCAACTATCATGACCATATTGACGAACGTTTATCGCAATTCCATAGACAGCTTTTTCAATTAATATATTCAATCTTACACTCAGGCATTTCCCCACCTGCTTGGGATCTTATTGGGCTAAAAAATTGCAACTATAAAGAGAAGGCGTCTTACGCAGGTAAAGTCAACGGATTTGTGATCAGAAATCTTTTTTCAAACTTATCCTTTTAATGAGACTGTCCAAATGGCTGTATAGTCGCTGATAGCATGGCAAATCAATTCCAACCGTTTCTTTCTTAAAATTGCTTAATATTATACCAGCCAAGTAATTACTGTTCATTTGTACAAAATTTCCTTCCGACAATATAAATGTTAATTTGAGAAAAAAATTAAACCATGAAGTTTATATTTATAACAGAATTGTATTCAGAACAATCTTTCCAATGAGTAGACATTGTACATATAAGTACACGTCATCATCAAGGTCTGGTAAAATATTTTTATCACAAAACGGACACACGGCATCAGCTGGTCATCAAATCAAATATTTTTCATCAAAATAAAAATAAAAAGGACATCGTATTTCAACAGAAGCATAAATTAGACTCATTATCATTTTTTTTTTCATAAGATCAAAGATGATTAATATTCTGGTATTGCCTGCGGTTTATAATCATCTTGACAAAAAGTTCAAAAAGAATACGTAGCTTGATTGAAATTGGAAAAGTAGAGGTCAAAGAGTTGTTCTATACCACTTCATATGAATTTACTCAGCTGTATTATCTTTACTTTACTTTACTTAAGATGGGTTGATGCACATGTCACACGTGGCGTTTCTACTCCTCGTTTTAACCCAAAGTTTTGTTTTCGCACTCGTATTTGATAAAAAGAAAGATACAGAGACCTGGACTAAGCCGATAATTAATTCCATGCAATTTCCATGGATCCATGGGATGGGCTTAGTGATAAACTCTTCGAATTCTCGCTGCGTAAAGGAGATCAAAGCATTGTCAAAGGCTATCGATGCTCAAAAGCTGTGGGCCCTGGAAAGTAAGGATTCGTGGTTATTGCTGATTTTTGTGATACATTTCGAGAGGTGAATCTTTATTATACATTTTGATTTTTTACGGGAAGAAGAAAAGAGAGCTAGCAAACCTTTCTTACTAAAATCGTTGCGCATTACCGTTTGCTTATTCTTTCGCAAAATTTAAAAGTGACGTGTGTTTTTTTTCTTTAACAGTGGTGGACGCTTCATCAAAAATTCAGTCAGGAATTATGCAAGGAAATTTCTTAGACCTTGGGATGTATGACCAGTGTGTTGCGGTTAATGGAGATTACAACAACGTCAATATTCGGGGCAAGCATTGCATGGTCACACTTGGTCTTAAAACTCTGACATCGAAATCGTCAATTTGTATTCCTTCGTCTTGTGATGAGATGTAAGCTCTCCACATCGTGAGCTCAGTTATGAAAGATTTCTTATCAAACATATCGTTGAGATTCGAGATCGAACCTAGAACAGCTTAATGTGCACGAATAGAATCCGAAGACTTTACTTTGGCAGAAATATCGACGATGTGAGTTAAGGCAGAAGAGATTTGACTGTCCTCTTTGAAGCAACTCATATTAAAGTAATTTTGTCGAATGTCATACCTACGTGTGTGAAAGACTTGTGATGATTTTCCAGAGCCTTTTTTTTGGCGGTTGGAGGTTTTATAATAATTTGCACGATATTCAGATTCGTAAAGAGATGCTGGTCCAAGAAGAAATTAGCTTTCGGATTTGACATTCTCGCTAAATTTTCGTTCTATACAAACGCCTTGGCGATTTTTAGCACGGAAGTTAAACCTGATATGATGTTAGTGATAAATGGCATCCGATTTTTGAGCACGTGTTGGATCGTGGTTTAGCATCGATACTTGGCCACATTCGGTGAGGCAACGGTCAATTCATCGGACAAATGGAAAGTAAGTAGACGCTTGTTGTGGTCAATGATGTAGAAATGGGGATATTTCTTTTACCTAGTAATAGACAGGGAATAGATAACAATAAATTGACTCAAAGTGGCTATCTTCATGGAATTCTACGTTGAGTCAGATGGCAACTTTTGCAACCGACAACTTTTTGCTGATTAGTGGATTTTTTATGAGTTATCTATTCTTCAAGTCTATACGATAAGGCAACAAATTTAATTTGTTCATAATGTACCTTCATCGATATATCAGGTAAGATATAAAATCTCACATTCATTAGCAACTTTCTTGAAAAAATGATCAAATTTTTTTTTATAATAATTTTATTCTGCTCATTAACTCAAGGTGCTTCTCCACGCTAAGGCAATTTACGTAAAGATCAGGATGTCATCCCTTATTATAATTCGTAACATATTTTCTCATAACTGAACAGATTAACGCCTTGCATTGCAGTAGTGATTTATCACAGTCCTCTTTCATCGAATTGAAAACGGTCCATTGTGGAAAATATTTTCTTCGTTACTGGTTGACGATTGTAGAGAAAATTGGTGGGTCAATTAACTGTTCATTCAAAACATATTACGACCTAGAAACATCGTAAGTTATTCATCTTAAATTTTCCCCAATGAATTTTGTAGAGTGATGAATTCTGTTATCAATGTAAATTAAATTATACAAATTTGCTACAGTGCTTGGAGTACAGTTGGTTCTTGGCAGTCGACATGCAGCTTTTTTGGATATCCCCAATTATTTTATATCCATTGCATCGTTGGCCAAAATACGGATTTATCGTATGGAGTTTGTTCCTTATTGCTTCTGTGGTCACGCCAACTATGGTCATTGGATTTAAAGGTGACATTATCGTCATACACCCTTTAAACGAAAGGTTAGTGATTAAACCATTCAATTTCCAAATAACTTGATCAAATTTGTATTAACGAATTTTTTCTTTCCATGATTTAAGAGAGGGCTTTTGTAATTATTACACACAATCTTACACTCACATGGCATCTTCACATGGGATGTGAAAATTATTTAAAATAGTAATAAGATGTGATTGTTAAGCGTGTTATATTTTTGAAATATTTCAAATAAACGTACCTGTTACACAGCTATAAAAAATTCTATATAATGGAACGATGGAATCTAGATGCCCGATAAAAATTCGATCCTTACCGATTTCGTAATTAGAAATTTTTAAACAGTCTAAACAGTGATTTCATCACTCTTTATATTCAATCTCTCATCATGTATTTATTGATTGCTGCATAGGTTAGGGATTGTCGAGAGCGTGATTAGATCTTTTACAAGGAACTGTTACACGTTCATCGATCATCGATCATCGATCCAAAACAGCTATTACGCTTTATAATGTTACCAACACAAGCTTGTTATACATACTAATATCGCATGTATCTTCGTAATATAAACTATTAATACATAAGCTCGTACATATATTTTTTATAGTTATTTTTATTTTTATTTTTTGAAATTTTTTTTTTTTTTTTTTTTTTTATATACCTACCTATACCTCGCATCAATTCCTTTTTATTTCTATCTTCTTTGCCCTTGTCTATTTTATTACAATATATTTCTCCTTCGGTGCTTCGAGCATCGCCATCGAACACGTTGGGGTTAAAAGTTCCTTCAAGAACGCCCGACTAACTCAGGTATATATCATGAAAGATTCTAGATGGTAGAGATCGAGACTGTAAGGTGTAACGAACTGAGATGAGAAGAAGGAGTCTGCTATTCTATGTATTACACTACGTTATACGTCGTTCGTTCACCACGAGTTAGCAGTCGTCCATCCGTGTCTCAACTTATCGACGTCACGCGTCGCCAATTTGAATTTACCGCGGCGTCTGCACTCACAGTAATATCTCGTAATTTTCTATACCTACATTTTTTTTTTATTCTTTTTTACTCCTTTTGTTCCTTAATCATAGAAGACAAAAACTACGAGAAAAAATTTATTGAAAAAAAATAAATAAATAAATAAATAAATAAATAAATAGCAATAAGCTTTGTTAAAAATTTTATGGCCACTTCGATTGACGAAAAGCCAGTGACAGATATTTTTTGAAAATTTTCTCTTTGTTATATTATTTAATAAAAAAAAAAGAAGAATATTTTTTAAATTTGTAGGAATTTTACCGTGTGAAAAAGTCGCAGCTTTTCCAGCTACCGAGGAGATTCGTGTGAAGTTACTATTTTCCTGATCCAGACTTGGGGAATCGTGTCTCCGGTAATTAGCGTCGAGTATTTAAATGAAATGAAACTCGGTAGTAGGTATAAAGCCGCGAATTCCCGTCCGGCAAGTTGTAACCTAGAGAGCGTTAATTGCTAGTTACAAAGTGTAAGTGACAGCCGCAGTTACCTATACAAGAAAATTTTTACACTAATTTAAAAACAAAGAATTCAACATCTCGTTTCGTGCCAAACTGCAACCTGATGAAATTCCTTCTGTAATTAAAAAAAAAAAAAAAAATCGATCAAAAATAAAAAAATTATAAAAATTCATTACACATATATATCTTTTGAAATTAACTCTCTGATACTAAATTCCCGTAACAGTTCATGGTGGGTTTAATCACACTATCTCATAATAAAGTCTTGAATTTAATTCCCTGAGGCTAAGAGCCTAAGGAATCGTGAAGTGTTGGCATAGAGTATCATGAAATGGAGTATGTGTGAGTATTGTGGTATATAAATATGTATAGTCTATACCTGGGAATGATTAGCGAGATAAAACAGCTCTTGGTGTTTATATTCTTGATCTTAGAATATATAGTTTTGTATTAAACTTGTATTATATACCACGAGTCACGGATCGCGTTTTTGATTCTTTCGATAATTTACTGCAGATATGGCAATGTAGAAGCTGCCTTATGATCATGAATCTTGAGTCTTAAAATGGGATAAAATTATTGCGTAGGTATTATTACTTTAACCTAATCACAGTACCATTTTAAATCTGCAATAACCGAAACGTACAATCAAAACGTAATTTTCAATTCAATACCAACTGCAGACGTTTCTTGTTCGATTTAAAAAATATTATAAACGATATTATTACACGTCCTAGATATCATTTCCAAATCGTTTTATGGCTTACCTGGAACAGTCGAGGCATAACCTTTTGTGGGCATCAATCAAAACTGAGAATCAATTGGATTTAGAAATTTTTATTTCAAACTGTAAATAATCTTCAACTTCAGGTCAAATCTGAACCGAACTCTCGAAGTTTGGAATCGTTTAAATAAATTTCGATTTCTGAAATTTAGATTTATTTATGGTTCGTTGATTTCAATATAGACAGAGAAAAGCTCGATTATACTGTTAGCTGTATATCTGACTTGATATGCAACAAGTGCAGCATATACGATAGCGTGCCGTTAGATTGGCAGAAGCTGTAAATAACATCGAAAAGACATCTTGATGTCGTTGCCTGAGGCAGTGTAAGTATAACCATCTGCGAACACGATCGTAAATCATTGATAATTACACCAAAATCACACGTTTTGTAATTAAGAGTACATGGATAGTGTATCTTGATATCTTAAAGACGAATGTGAACTATAACACGGTAGTTATATGCTAATCGATTTAACTTCTACAATTTAAAGAATATATTAAAGGACAAGAATTAATCGGTATAACTTATGTATGATCGGTAAATTTTTTATTTAAATAACAGTTTGTGTAATAGACACGTTTGTTTGATGTGTAAATCCAACTTAATGACACAGATATTTTTTCCAGAAAAAAGTGATAAATGAATAAAAAATGAAAAACCGGTTGACAAAAAGTGAAACATCAACACAGCTGTCCATTAAATTAATTATCATATTTTTGAAATAGTCAATTAGTTAGATTTGACCTCGAGACAGAAGTTCCTCTCACTTTACCGGTTCGACCACAACGACAAGTCGCATTTATTGCCTTAGGTCTGAAAGTCAGGAAATTCAAGTCGATCGTTGATGAGGATTTCATTGTCGATGAGTTTTTAGGTCGAATCAATCGATTGGGTATTCGTTGGAAGAAAATAACTTTGATTTTGATGGTAGGTGGACCATGGAGATTGAATTATCAACGTTTATAAAGAATACCGGTAAATTAGAACCGCGGAAAATAAGACTAGCCAAAATAATTAATTAAGTAAAAAAAAGGATTTAGGAAATAAATATTCTCACACATTCCAAAATGGCATCCAGTGGTGTACCAATCCCGTATCATCTCGAGTCGAGGAGACGTAGGTATATATAAGTACTTGGCGCAGGAAGATATTTGCGACTTGAAATCAGATACGAAATGAACCATTGCTTCTGGCTTGAATTTATTACTTACAAAGCTTGGATCCATATTTCTTTCAACTCAATTCTTATCTCTGTTTCTCGTCGTATACAGTATAATTAAGTTTTTCATTTCTTACCGCAGTAAGAATTGACCTTCAAAAATAACAAAAAAAAAAAAACATTTTTTTTTTTAGCCTCTCAAATCCACCAGCTTTTATCAGATAAAAAATTTTACTCCTCTCGATGTGAAAGTAAAGAAAAATGAAAATAATTTATAGGGACTTCGATTTTTTTTTTTTTTTTCTTGATCGTTTTTCAAAAAGATAATAAATAACCGAAAAATACAATTGAAAAGTTGGATCATGCAGCAAAAGCATACAGCGGATTATCATGTTTTGAGATAATTGAAAAAAATCGCATCATAATTAATTTTTTTAAAGATATTTTCTTATGCGTTTGACTTTTTTCAGACATGCTTCAGTCCCGGACCAACCGGACCTCATGAGCCCACTAAAAAATCAAACATCATTCACCGATTGAGAAGAATTTAATTTTTGAAATATAAACTGCATCCCCTCATTGCAAAAAATTGCAAAAAATAAAATCAAAATTGGCGTTCGAACACTCAGACATTTTCGAATCTTGCAGGATATGATTTTTGCATATCGTACACCCATCAAACTTCTTCGAACTCGATCTACAATTCTTGCGAATCATCTTTCAGATTATCACAAAATAAAATAAAAAAAAAAAATTGCACAAAACTTTTGACTTATATTAATTTAAAATCAAATTTTCAATCACGTTGTGTGATAATAATTTCCTATTTCACAGTACTCAATGATTTCTTTTCTGTCGTTGAGTATTACCAATGCGATTATTTAACATATATAATGCGAGTGAGTAATGTGTGCGATATAGCGGTATTTTCACGTTGCATAAGATTAAAATCTTTCCATTTAAAAATAATATTTTCTAAGATTAACGTTTCTCGTCAAGAAATAGGTAAGTATATATATATATACCCTATTCCGTCGGCGTCTTGATCATCCGCGTAACTTCTAGACTTCTAGACTTGCAGACTATGATGTGTACCTCTATATATATATATTTATACCATAGCGGCAAATGATGCCAGCACTTAAGACAGTTGATGTTGCTATACCAAGACGTAAAGTAGAGAGTAAAACCTATTAAAACTACCTCTAGAAGCGGTATTCCGTGCTCGACAGTTAAATTATTAACACATTTTAGATCATTTATCTGCACTGCAGCGGAGGTAGCGTATCGCAAATGCCTATACACCTACCTGAGTTTAATATCATAGCCACAGGCGAGGGATGGAGGATTATTAAAAATTTTTTGTTTTAAAAGTATGAAATTTATAAATAATAATTAAATTATCGTTTTAAAGTCATACAGGTTATCTAAGAAAAAGAGAGAGAGAGAGAGAGAGAGAGAGAGAGAGAGAGAGAGAGAGAGAGAGAGAGAGAGAGAGAGAGAGAGAGAGAGAGAGAGAGAGAGAGAGAGCCACACACGCAGAGTCTGACATCGCGATTTACGAACCAAATCATGTGAATTGAATTCTTCCCCTTTTTTTTTAAATTTGTTTTTCAGAGTTTTAGAGCGTCCCATTCTTCGTGGGAAGTTGATTTATCCCATGAAATATACTGGCGAAACTTATTAGCATTAAATGAGACGAATTATAATCGGTTAATTATTTTTCTAATTCTCGGAAACGTATTCTTTGTCAAAGTTTGATGATCAGACGTGAAGGGAAACATCATGATAATGACTATTGCTATCACATCCTTAGGGAGATAATTGCCTTGAATAAAAAAAAAAAAAAATTATAGCTTATGGCCAAGAAAATGGGGAGAAATAATTATCTAAAGATAATTTTCTATCTTTCTCCTATAGCTGTAAGATTAATTGATAACACAGCTATGGATACATATAAATTTAAGTCAAGTCTAGTTACGGAATGTTAAGGAATAAATAAATTTCATTCTAATATTTTTAACAATAATTTTTCCAACAAATAAAAAGTTCCGTCTTATGGTGATGCTGCAGGTCTCCACTCTGTCTGAAACTGAACTGGGTGTACTCTCTAGACCGAATCGATGCTCTATAGCTAAAACCACTTTGAATATACTTTTACTTCGAAACTTGGAGGTAGTTTTTTGATTAACTAGTGCTATTGTCAGGAGATTGAATAAACGGGATTCAATAATTTCAAAAAAACTTAAATTTCGATTTATGTACATGTGACATTGAGTGTTACCTCCACACTGAACCGGATCATTAATTACCGTGATTCTACTTGATAAAATATCCATCAATGTCCTGAAACCGTATCCAAAATTTCAGATCAATGAATAGCACAGATTTAGTATCGTGATGTTTGCCGATTTAAAAAATCAGGAAACCGGTTGACCTGTAAGCCAACCCGAAAACTTCCCGCTGTGTTAAATACGTTCAAATTAATTGATACTGTTGTGTTTATAATAAATTAAAGAAGGTTATACGTATCATTAGTTTTCAATATACAAATCTTTTTTTCTTCAATTTCTATTCTTTGAATAACTTTGAAACTACTCGACCGATCGATTCCAAAATTTAATCAGATCTAAGTCTTGATGAACCCGTTCGATCGCCGCAACAGTCATTCAAATCGGTTTCTCGTTCCAAAGGTATCGTACGACAAAAAGAGAAATTTTTCTCGTGCAATATCTTCTAGACCAATCGTTCGATTTTTATGAATCTTGCGATGATCGAAAGGGCTATCCAAGACCCAAGTCTGATTAAGTTTTGAGATTAATCGCATGAACAGTTTAGGGGTTATGCGCTGAAAACATGAAAAAAAAATTGTTTTTTAATTTTTATTCCTCAAATAACTTTGAAACTACTCGACCGATCGACTCCAAAATCTAATCAGCTCTAAGTCTTAATAAATCCTTTCGATCGGCATAAAAATCATTTCAATCGGTCGATTCGTTCTAAGAATATCGTACGCAAAAATTGGTTTACACACACACATACATACACACACACACACACACATACGGGCATCCATCCAAAAATAGTTACAATATCTTCCTAGGACCCCAAAACGTCGAGATCTGATGAAAACTCGATTTTCGAAAATCGGACCGAAACCAATAACTTCCCTTTTTTATGAAAATTTTCAATTTTCATTGCGGGAAGTTAAAAATGTTGCCGAAATAATGTTGTGTAAAAAAATGTCAAGATTATGCGGCAAATGGAGAAACTTAGTTTCTTAGAAAAATATACCCATTTTTGTAAATTTTGTATCTATTATTTAATTCAAATTACTATAACTTAAAAAAAAAAAAAATGGACATTTTTCATTTCTTCGCTATATAAAATCTTCCTAATTTTTTCTTCAACAGTTACTGAAAGGCCGAAACTCTTCTGAAAATTTTATCAGCGATATAGTATATTGTGTACCAAGGGCGTAAAGTGGGCTTTTTAACCTCGTGTGGTTGCAGTACGAGTCGGAGACTAGTTAGCACGAGCCAAAGGCGAGTGCGTTTGCGAGCCGAAGACGAGTACTGCAACCACACGAGGTTAAAAAGCCCGCTTGGCCCTTTGCTGCACACCATATTTTCTGTAACGCATGTATGGATTTTTGCGATTTCTTGATATTAAGCGGGACTGATGTGACCGTTTTCTAAAACGGCCACTACGTACTTATTAGATTTTATCTCAATTATTGATAATTTTCTTGAAAATATTGAAAAATATTTCAGCGGGCAAAAAAAATCTGAAAACGCCCGCTACTCGAGTATAAGCGGGCGAAAAAAAACTTTAAAATGCCCGCTACTCGAGTAGCGGGCAAAAAAAAAAAAAAAAAAATTAAAAACACCCGCTGCTAATTTTTTTTTTTGCTCGCTGGTCTGAAAACGATCACTTTTAGGCCCGCTTTATAGGTAAAAAAATAACGCAAAAATCGTGCATGCGTTACAAAAAAGCTTTCTTATAAAGATAGCGTGTCAATGATTTCATCGATTTAAAATTTCGTTACCAATCTGCCCAGGTGATTGAAGTAAAAATCTGCAAACATATTATGTATATTTCTTTTTTCGAATATCCGGTCATTATTGATCTTAGCATCTCTCGACCTCTTGATTTAATGCGCTAATGAGAAACGACACGATCAAGCATCCGGTGGTTTGTCTCGGCTTTCAAGTTTAATTTCAAAAGTGTTGGTAATTGCTGTAGACCTTGGCGCCAAGTCGAGACATAAGGTCAAGAGGGTAGGATACCTACTCTTTGTCGCTGTGTATAGTTTCCCGCGAGTCAGTTGTACCATGATAATATACTGGTTGGATAGCGGTTAGGATATACGTATCCGATCATCTATTAAAAGATTTTGCGAGGCATGTCGAGAGATGAAGCAATTTGACCGTTAAAATTGGCGTGAAATTTTCATCGGTGTTAAAAGACATGCGCAGCAGCAGGTAGGTAGGTAGGTATGTAGGTATCTATACGTACTTGTATATCGATACTACGTTCGTAACGTCGTGTACTTAGCGTCTCCAGACGTGGCTTAAGGTGCTTATTAAATCGCAGTAAACTTTGAGAAGGACTTTTGATAATTTTCTGAATACCGAACGCTGTATAGCCGGGATCTAATAAAAGTGAGCAAAATTATATAACTACCGATAATATATTTTCTATGTAACCTAAAATAAAATGGACAAAGAAAGAAAAAAAAAAAATGGAAAAAAAAAACGAGCTCATAATCTGGAATTTATTAAGCAAAAAAGTTTCAAAGGGAAGACACGAGGGAAGGTTGTAAATTTTTAGTTAAGAAATGACTATTAAATGTTCGGAAAGAGAGAAGTATAAGGAGAAAACGTTTGCTTCTTTATACCGAGCGAGAGCCTTAATTGAGCAAGCAAGTTTATTGCTGCTCGACTGTTCGTTGATTAGCTGATATTAAAAGGGAATAATGCAATAAAATGATACCGCCAGCTGCAGTTTGCTTCATATTGCAAAAACTCAACGTAAAGGTTAGCTTTGTAATTTTTCTTTTTACAATTAGATACATGGACAATATTCATGTTGGAATATCCGAAGCGTAACGCAATGAGTATAAACTTGGAATACCGCTTAATCGTAGACTAACAATCGTACATAAATTTACAAGTTAAATTTAATTATGGTATTGAATTAGTTGATATACGCGTGGGAATAGTTAACACCAATTTTGAGAGAATTTGGTAACGTGTGAGAAAAGAGATTTTATATTTGTTTTTTTGGAATATTGGTAGACGAAATTTACCGGATTTTGTATTCCGTGTCAATTGGATTGGGAATAAAGTTGCAAATTTGAACAAATCCAATCAGTTAAATATTAGGAATTTTGATATTACCGATTCACAGTTTTTAGAAAAAGTATTTTCCCGAAAGTCTGTATAGTCGATTTTAAAAACTTCAAAAACGAAATTCACAGGATTTTGTATAAATTGAATCGGGATTAAAGTTGCAGATTTGAAAAAATCTAATCGATTATATATTACGAATTTTGATATTACCGATTTACAGTTTTTAGAAAAGGCATTTCCCCGAAAGTCTGTATCGTCGATTTCAAAAACTTCAAAAACGAAATTCACAGGATTTTGTATAAATTGAATTGGGATTAAAGTTGCAAATTTGAACAAATCCAATCAGTTAAATATTAGGAATTTTGATATTACCGATTCACAGTTTTTAGAAAAAGTATTTTCCCGAAAGTCTGTATAGTCGATTTTAAAAACTTCAAAAACGAAATTCACAGGATTTTGTATAAATTGAATCGGGATTAAAGTTGCAGATTTGAAAAAATCTAATCGATTATATATTACGAATTTTGATATTACCGATTTACAGTTGTTAGAAAAGGCATTTCCCCGAAAGTCTGTATCGTCGATTTCAAAAACTTCAAAAACGAAATTCACAGGATTTTGTATAAATTGAATTGGGATTAAAGTTGCAAATTTGAACAAATCCAATCAGTTAAATATTAGGAATTTTGATATTACCGATTCACAGTTTTTAGAAAAAGTATTTTCCCGAAAGTCTGTATAGTCGATTTTAAAAACTTCAAAAACGAAATTCACAGGATTTTGTATAAATTGAATCGGGATTAAAGTTGCAGATTTGAAAAAATCTAATCGATTACATATTACGAATTTTGATATTACCGATTTACAGTTTTTAGAAAAGGTATTTTCCCGAAAGTCTGTATAGTCGATTTCAAAAATTTCAAAAACGAAATTCACAGGATTTTGTATAAATTGAATCGGGATTAAAGTTGCAGATTTGAAAAAATTCAATCGGTTAAATATAACGAATTTTCATATTACCGATTTGCAGTTTTTAGAAAAGGTATTTCTCCGATAGTCGATTTCAAAACCTTCAAATCGAAGAACATCGAGAGTTTAGAATTTCGAAACCTGAAGAACCGCGAAGGGCCGAAACTCCGAAACTTGAAATTCATGAATGGATCGTCGTGTTCCTCTATCAAACGTTCGGATTCTTGGACCGTCGGAGTTTTGGACTTTCTGAATTTTCAACTGTCTGCATTCCGACCCTTCCGAATTTCAACATTCTGAACTATGACGTATTTGAAAATTGAAAAATTCTCTTAATTGAATCCGTAATTTTGACCATTCGGTACTTGAAAATTCGATACCTTTATACACCCAGCAAGGTAAAAAAAAGATTATTTTCTGGCCTCTTTTTTTCAGGAAAACAAAAGGAGAGCCTAAAATGATATAAGAATGCTGGATTTCACTACAGTGACAAATATTTACCGTCCGAGTAACTTCAGACCCTCTTCATTTATTTTTGGCAAGTCAATTTATCCTGTCACTAACTTTTTTTGTTGTTGATAAAAATTGTTTCTTCTTCTTCTTCTTCTTCTTCTTTATCTCGTATCATACCTACATACATACGTCTTTACACGTACATACATATGCCTACACTGGGTTTGGTTCCACAACAAACCAAGAATTAATCACTTGTCTTTCGGTTACCGCTTTCTGACCTTTGACCTGACCCCCCCTCCACCCCCCTATAAGTTATTTCCCCTGAGATAGGCACACGTGTGTTATTTTACCAGGCTTATTCGCGTGCCTGTCTAACGGTTCCAACTGTCCTGTCGCACGACTAGAATCACAACAAGAAGAGGCATTCTTTTTACACCACATTACGTCAGGAAGTACCGGTGACTAGCATACTTATCAGATTTTTTTTTTTTTTTTTCTTTTTTTTTTAAATTTTTTAAGACACACTGGACGTATATACTAAAGGTTATAACATACCTGGAATATTCTCCGTCGATACGATTATGATGATGTAAATTTCACACCAAATAAAATCAAATCCGGAATCGAAACTCCAGTTAGATGATATAAAATCTCAGTTTTTTTTATGCTTCAGTTTTACGGACAGGAGTATGATTCCGTTTTGGTGAAATTATGTCCTATGTAAAGATTCGGATGTGTGAATCAGAATTAGAGATTATATACTTGGAATTTTGATCAGCTTCTCTAAATCAAAATGAAATTTTTAAATTCTATTGACAGTATCAAAAGTATATTCGAAAAATCGACTCCAAAATTCAACGATCGATTTTATTTCCGACTTAGAATTTATTTGTCAATCAATTTACGATACGTTTTAATCAAAGATTGAGGAGGCTTAGATCGAAACCAAAATCAAGAAGCCTTTCCAAACTCTAGGATCTAGAAATCTGAACTAGAATTTCAAAAGTCTATAGCTTGGGCAAAAACTTTCTCGAAACTGATACAATTCTCTCTTTTAAACGCAAACCAGAATTTCATTACACATACATGCCGATTTCAAAATCTTATTCTTTTGATTAGGTTAAAAATTTTCTAGAATGAAGTTTTTTCTTTTGAAAAGATTTTTTGTTGATTAATTTTGACTTCATTTGATTTTTCTAGTTCTAAAAAGTTTGTTTCAGGGGAGAAGATTTTGGACTGAAAATTTTCTAGGATGAAGTTTTTTTTTGTTTTTTTTTTTCAAAAGATTTTTAGTTGATTAATTTTGTGAAAACTTGTAGAATGAAATTAGAATTACTCTATTCCGAATCGGGTCATCATATCAAGTAGATACCATGTTGATCATAATTCTTTTATAAAAGTTATCTTACGATGATTTCATATTATTTTTAAATTTTGTGATTTTTTTTTTTTGGGGGGGGGGGGGGGGGGCTTTTAAGGTATTATAATTCAGGATCTTGACTCAGCTCTTCCAAGGTGAACAGCAATTACCGACACGTTCGAGATTTAATGTCGTCTGACGCGACACACCACCGTGCTCGTGTCTCTGCTCGTTAAACTGCATTAAATTCAGCCGATCGAAGGTCGAAGAAGATGCAAAGATCCGATAATCATCGTATACCTACTTGAGAAAAAAACGCAAGAGTATTTGAAGGCTGGCCAATGCAGCGCATGATAACGATTTTTGATTATTTCTTTCATAAAAATTACTATCGCCAGGTTGACTCTCGGTCATATGGTGCTTTTTTGTTTTTACTAAAAGAAAATAAAAAGTGGAGTTTTAATTTTGTTTTTGATAAATCGTAGAGCAAAAAATTCGATAGACATGAAAATGACTGCAGATCAACCAAACGCGAAATGAAACGGTGATATTCTTGATATTGGCGAAGAATCGATTAGTCAAGGTATCACCTAAGAAAGGGCAGTGTTCCTTGGGGACAGATATGACCGTTTTATATGGTAGGTAAGATTAATATTCTTGAAGATTTTTTCGACTTAAACAAGGAGAAAAATTCTATACATTCAAAGACTCGTTGAAAGCCATCGAAAGTTGTACCTGGGTACTTAATACCAGTTTACGATCAAAGTACATATGTAGGTACTACGTATCGAGAGAGCACGACTTATGTACCAAAGGTTTTCGGTCAGGTTTTAACATCGAACGTATTTACGAGTGAGTGATTCCGGTTTTAGTGCATTATTAACGTCCGCTGTAAGACCTGGTTTACGAGCCTTACCCATTATTTATTATATTCCTTATTAAAACTTCCCTTTAACGTTATGAAAACTCATTTTATGATCTTTTACCGAAGGATAGGTCAAGAATTTTTACACACACACACATACACACGCATCATCCATACATTTTATTACTTTTCTTTGATAAAACCGATTGCTAATCGTATATATATACATAATATATATTTTTTCTTCATATTTAATTTCATTCAAAATTTTACATTACTATACACATAAATATATAAATACCTACATATATAAGAATTATAATTGTTTATTATAAACTCTCCCGAATCTAAATTGAGTTTGCTTTGGAGGGCATGTAAAAACGAGCGGAAAGTTTCATTTTCCACCCTAGGACGGTAAAGTATTATTAACGGTTTACCGCGCTAGAGCGCGATATCCTGATCGAGAGTTCACTTTACCGCCCTAGGGCGAAAAATTGCTAATTTTCGCACGGCTTACATGCACGTAATAACATACTTTCGGTTCATGGCTAGGATAAAAAATTATTTCTTTATAGCCTCGTCATTTCTTCAAGATAACTTTCGATATTATCCTTAATTGATTAATTATTCCGCGTTAATTCTTCCTTATCTTCGGCTGTAGTAGTGATTACTGTTGGTACGAAACCGTAAGGTGGAGAACAGCCTCTTACGCTTTCATTTTCAGTGTTTAAATTCGAAGTTAAACTACTTTTCCTTCGTCTAACTGGTTTCGTAGATGCGCTGCATTTAATAGCGAATTTAAATTCCTCTTTGATTTCTTTTTTGAATGAAGCCTGAAATAATGTATAAATATAATTAATGCAGATCAGGTTAAAGATGCATTCGCTAAATATTTTCTCGATTTTATTTTGCCTAAATTGCTTTTATAATCTTACTCCCTTATTATATCATCTTTGAAAATACTAACGTGTTCTTTGACTGATGTACAGCCGACATCCCAGAACAGTTCGCAGACTGTGTACATTCCGGCTAATACTGAACCAACGAAAAGGACAAGGAAAACACCACCGACGTTACGAGTGCCAAGAGCTTCGGCGTCTGATGTCTGTTTCTGCGCCTACGGAATCGATTAAAGGAACAGGGATTGAATTTTTTTGTTTATATGTATGAATAATTATTCGCCAAATCGTTTTGGCAAATTAGTGCACACGTATTAAGGAAGTAAATGAAATTATTTAAATTGTACGTGAGCTGGAACATGTAAGAATTTTTATACAAGTTCGATATGTGTGTAATTCATATGCGGTTAACAAGAAGAAATTAAATTAACAGTAGGCAACTTTAAGCTCGTTTGCAAATTTATTAATAAGCCAACAGTATACCATCACGTTTTGCAATATTTGCTAATATCATGGTGCAATTTGAACTTCTGACATGAAAGTGTAGGAGTCGTTGACGTCAAGAGGTTACAACGACATCGACAAAGATTATGGGATATAATTAATCATCGTATGCAAGATAATAACGAAAGTACCGATTCACCTTATCATGTTCAATTGATTGCATGAAAAAGAAACTTCGTCTTGGACAAAAAAAAAAGAAATAAAAATCACCTCTCGTTTTTTCTTCTTCATTTTTTACGCTCATTATTTTCACCGGTTTTGTGATATCATACTTTTGAAGAATATGAGGAGAGATCCTTACCTCACAATGGCCACCACCACGTTTTTGTTTCCACCATTTTATCTCAAGATTCTTAAGGACGCCGGTTTCTTGGAGTTTTAATATGGCTGTACTCAAATCCTGTCTGTACGGTGAATCTGTAATCGTATTACATTGTTAATGAATGAATAACCGATCGAAAAAAGGGCTGAGTGTAATCTGAGTTTCAATTTTTGATAATCATCTCACAGGACTTAAAGTTGATGGACATACGCGAAAAGAAGGTGAAACGATTTTTCGAAAGTTAGGGATAGACACAGCTGCGAGTGTTTACGCCCGAGCAAGTGACTCGATCGGTAATAAATGTAATAATAGGTTCGGCTAATTACGTGGCAAGACTTTAATCGTGGAAAAGGAGCATCAAAAGTGGTTAGAAAATCTCGCAAACGGGTTTCGGTTTTACTATCGTCGGATACGCGGAACAGCTGAACACTCAGGATCTAAGTGTATAAACATCCACAATCCGTACGACAAGATGTGTTACATATGATTAACGGTACGAAAAATAATTAATAAAAACAAACACTTACGCTTTTTCATGGCAATCCCATAGCCCTTAGAATCCAGGAGGGATCCAACCTGTTGCAAATCACATTTTCTCTCAGCCTCGTACTTGATCGTCGACGACTCCATGAAGAAGGCGTAATCTCCTCTCGGTGGTCCGCTAAGAACTTTATTCACTCCTTCATCGTTTGAACCGACTAAAACTTCATCCTTATTTTCTATCATGAATTTAAACAGTCTTTGGTATAATTCGTCAGTAGACCCCTAATTTGTGGTAGAAAATAAAAAAATGCATATGAGAATAGATCGAGGGCTTAAATTCCTAACATTAGAAATTTTTGTTATCACTCCATTAATGCCAGTGTATAATTATCCAGTCTAAAGTGGCACAAGAAAGACGATAAAAGACGTACAGAATGAGTGCTGCCTGTTTATTAACAGCAAAGAATGTGTATGCAAGGAATATTGTGATTTATCATATTGAAAAGACAAGAAACGTTATTTTCCAGATCAGAGAAAAAGAATAACTCACTTGGAAGAAGTCAAACGTCGAACCACTCCTCTTAGCCCCCCATTTAATTCCATGTGGATTATTCTCGAGATCTTGAACGCTCTTTATTAATGGTGTTTTAGATTCTATGACCAAAAATGCAGCCAAATTAGCTGTGTAAGATGCCACGATGATCAAACTGAAAAACCACCATGAAGTTGCCATCATACGCGTTGACAAGCCTCTGGAAATAAAATTGACGATGTAAGAAAAAAAGTTTTTAGTTACTTAGATTTTTGAAGTTCTCGTATTACATGCGACACATTTGTTCAGAATCATCCCGAGACCTTGACAGACTCTGAATAGTATTTCAAACTTATAACAACGTACTTACATTGGCGCAAGTTCAGAACCTTGCTGCATAATGGCTCCTAAATTAAACCAAAGCGAATTTCTGAAAGAAAACTGATTTTCAAGCTCTTCGGGTTCCTCTATGCAAGGATAGGGGTTGTTCCATTCCGCTGGACTTAGCCGTCCAACAATAAACAAGAGCAGAGAAACTAACATGTAGGATCCGGTCAGATACATCCAAACTTCGGTTGAAAATGGTGATAGAAAAGAAAAAAGTTCTGATCCCGCTGCAACTGGCTTTTTAAATAGAATACTGATACCTGAAAAAAAAAAATCACTTCGTTCAACATTTTCTTATAGAAATCACGAACGCGTGATCATTAGTCCGAAAAATTGGAGCTGAAATTAACCGAATTAATTATCAATTACCCAAGTTCATGAAGGGCATTGTAAAGTCCACAGCTTCTTGCCGGTCAGCCGTTATTGTCAGATCGGTGATGGCTAAATCTGCACGCTGGAATTATTTGGAAGGTTTCATCAATTTTAATGTAAACCATATTTGAGGATCTAAAGATTTCATAAGATTTCACAAATTTCGAAAGATTTCACAAGATTCACAGAGAATTTGAAAGATTTTAAAAGACTGTAGAAGATTTTGGAGATTTCACGAGGTTTAAAACGATTTCATGAGACGTCAAAGATTTCAAAGGTTACAAAATATTTTAAAGATTCCAAAGATTTTAAAATTGTCAAAAATTTCGAGAGATTTCAAATGACTTTTAATGACTTCGAAAGATTTCAAAACTTTGCAGAGGGATGCACACCAGATTTTCGATATAAATTTTTGACAATTTTATAATTTCTCTTAAATCGTTGATTTTTTTAATATTGTCAAATCCCAATTATCTGTATTGGGTAAATTTGCGTTAGGAATTATTTTACGAACTGACATCTTCCATTATCTCGCGAATCATTCCGTTCCATTTTTTGGTCACTGGGTCCTTAGATCCATACGTTGAGTCATGCTCAATGAATGTGTAATTAAAACCAAGGCGTTTTGACAGTTCTTGAATAATGTCAATACCGAAACCTTCGTATCGGTCATTTCCAGTTTCCGTGTTCGCAGATTCCTTCAGCATTCCGTATGGGGGTGTCTAGAAAAATCGATCAAGATCGCCACTCTTTTTACCAAATATCAATTAAAGCAGCAAGAAATCAGCAAAATGGGATCGTCGTAATTCCCCAATAAATTCACGAAAGATAACCCCCAGATTTCACACTTGTCATGTTAAATTAGCAAACAATTTCCAACGTGCTGCGTAAGCTTTTGATAAAAATAAAATTTCGTGTAACAATTTATTTTGAAATATTTTTGTAAAATAATGCGGACATAATTTACCAGAGAAATAAGCACACTGAATGTCTTATTGCGGAGGCTTTGTGTGATTAGCTGTTCCGGTGTTGGTCGTTTGGGAATAAACTCAATCCCACTCGAGCTATTCCATACTCCAATTTTTTTCACACCGTGCATATTCAGGGTAATCACATCAAGTTTGAAGTTACTTCGGTAACCATAAGAATCGAATTTAATCGGTCCTGTTAGCCCTCTGAATTCAGTCTGAAAATAACCGATCGATTAATCGACGATTTTTTATATTTTGATGAAAGAGTTTTAATTATTATAATTCTAAATATTACTCAATTCATTTGATTAGGTATTTTCATTAATTTGCAATCATATCATTTAAGAAAATTAGGAAATCGGTTGACTTGTGGGCCAACCTGAAAACTTCCCGCTGTGTTAAATACTTTACAATTAATTGATACTATTGTGTTCATAATAAATTGAAGAAGGTTATAAATATAATTAGTTTTCCCTATACAAATCTTTTTTTCTCCAATTTCTATTCTTCGAATAACTTTGAAACTACTCGACCGATCGATTCCAAAATCTAACCAGATCTAAGTCTTGATGAACCCTTTCGATCGCCGCAAGAATCATTCAAATCGGTTGATTCGTTCCAAAGGTATCGTACGATAAAAAGAGAAATTTTTGTCGTGCAATATCTTTTAAACCAATCGTTTGATTTTGATGAATCTTGCGGCGATCGACAGGGCTATCCAAGACCTAAGTCTGATTAAGTTTTGAGACTAATCGCATGAACAGTTTAGGAGTTATGCGCTAAAAATATGAAAAAAAAATTGTTTCTTAATTTTTATTTCTCAAATAACTTTGAAACTACTCGACCGATCGACTCCAAAATCTAATCAGATCTAAGTCTTGATAACCCCTTTCGATCGCCATAAGAACCATTCCAATCGGTCGATTCGTTCTAAAGATATCGTACGACAAAAATTTGTTTACACACACACATACGGACGTCCATCCAAAAATAGTCAGAATAGCTTCCTAGGACCCCAAAACGTCGAGATCTGATGAAAACTCGATTTTCGAAAATCGGATCGAAACCAATAACTTGCCTTTTTTATGAAAATTTTCAATATTTATTGCGGGAAGTTAAAAAGATCGTAGAAAAATGTAACAGAAGGAATAAACTGTTGCTAGATTATAATGAAAATAGAAAATCCAAAAAATTGTCCAAGTTTCAATAATCAATATTGAAATTTAAAATTTACAAATAAAATTCAAAAATCTTACCAATCTCATAAAGTTCATTAAACTCGATCCGTGTTCCCAGCTACCGGGATTCTCACAGAGCGACCTTTTCACATCGGCCTTAGTAGCGTCATCTAGCTGTCTCAAAGCTCTGCCAAACATTTGAACACTGTCGTAAATTAGGCCTGCTTCAACCGTAATCTGGGATGGATCATCCAAATCCCAATCAAGTTTGTATAATTTGAATGCCTCAATTACGTCAGGATTGTTAGGGTCTATCAAACGTAAGCCGGTAAAATTTGTTCCCCCATATTGATAAGGTTCCAAATCAATTGTTTGTACGTCCTGAAGTGTAAGAGAGAGATATCAATGAATCAAGAGAATGATAAAATATGTGCGATTAAATGATTAGAAATAAATCTTCAAATTTTACCAATGAAGCAATTATGTAGCTGTGCTTATCGGTCATGATACCAACTTGTTGCGCCTGTTTCAAAACCTCAGGTAGAATATCAATCGAACAATCTAAAACTATGTTAACGTCACCAGAACTTTTGATCCCTCTCAAAATATCTCTGCAGAATAATATTTCCTTTTTCATGTGAATATTTTATTCGATGAATTCTATAAGTTTTTGAATTTTTTATTTTTTTTATTTTACCTGTAATTAGGTCCTTCGGGTAATTGTCTGACGGTAATTGTCTGTATCCCGGAATGCAATCTCTTTAATAGGTCGTTCATCCGGAAAAGATTATCACTATTTTCATAAATAATTGTGAATTTTTTCCACTTGTAATAAATAACCAATTGCGAGTATACCTGTGATGGAAATGTGAAAATGAAAAAGGGGAGGATTTTTGACAAAAGTTAATATTTTCAAAATCGACTACCATTTTATACCGCTAGGTGTACATGCCCTCTTAAGTAATGAGAGGGCAATGCTAAAACGACTTTTTAACTACTTTTTTATTGTATACATCGTAAACCAGTTTTCATATATACAAATCGAATATTTGCATTGGCAGTTGGAGTTGCCTGTTATACGAACGTGTTCAGCAATAAAATTAGTTACTGTTTATGAAACAAGATTTATCGAAGATTTCAATCGATCGACAAATGTTAATGTTTGCTTTTTTACTTTGATGAACTCTGATGATTATATTGAGAAATAAGCAAATCCAAGATTTCAATAGTTTTCAAAATTGTTTAAATGTTTCATTATTATTTACCATCGAAAGAGTGTGCGAGTATGGATACATATTGATCAGTCCATTTCCTCGCACTTGTTTAGAATCCCATTTAGCCGCAACGTGAGGAATTTCCATAGTGTCACACATACTTCGAACAATTCTTGAAGTAATTTCATTTTGTGGTCCGAAAATAGCTGCTATTCCTTTATTGGTTAGATCGCATACTGAAAATCGGTTATTTAAAAATCAAAATATATCTTAAACTATTTTTTTTATCTTGTTGTTCAAACTTTGATCCGTATCGACTGAAAGATGAAATATTGGCAAAGGGGATTTCACACAATATGCAGTCTATGATTACCTCTATAAGATAATTAGACTACTTGTCAAAATCTAGAATCTAATTCATTTGATTTGGTTTTCACACTTACCGGTACGTGACATATCATACGAATCATTATTAATTGTGTTAACTGGTTCTGCCTGGATGAATTGTTTAGGAAAATCTTCATTTCCTCGTTCATTAGAATTCAATGAGGTTATAGAAATTCGAAATGCTCTGTCAGCGAGTGAATCTTCTTCGAAAAGTCCACCTGCGGGAAAGCAATTTTATTTCGTTTTGTTTTGAGTGATTTGTGTTATTTTTGGCACACGGTATTGTGACCAAAATTTGAGAGTTTTTGATTTTGATGATATTTTACACTAATGGGAATTTGTTTAAAATTTGTTGATACCCAAACACAAAGTATACTGCAACAAGAAGAAGATTGTGAAATTTCGAAAATACCCAGTTGCGATAAGAATTTGCTTACCTATATAAACTGTTTTGCCAAACCCCAGAATGCCTGATGGCAAAAATGCCACCAAAAGGAATTCGATCAACATTTTATGATCATTCTGAAAGTGAACATTCGATTATTAAATACAGAAAATCTGCATCATATATCGACCAAAAAATCCATAGATATAATTCAGATTTAAGAAAAGGATGAAGAATTAGGTAGGCAACTCGGAAAAAACAGTTTCGAGTAAGTTGAGAAAATCGGGTGAAATGTTTCTGTACTCTCTTGTCAATTCATGAATATCTAAACCCTGCACATGACGCATACGACTTTTTTACCAATGACGTTCATTTCCCGAAATTTAGAATTTACCCAAAATAGATCAGCTCTAATTTATAACATCCGTATTTCCTTTCACTATTATGAAGAACGATGATTGTCTAGCTTGTGACATACTCGCGAACGTATCATGATGTTGCCTAGTGTATCGTTAAAAATTTTCTACAGGATGCATATACCTACCAATATATTATTATTTATAATTCCACGTCGAATTCGATCAACGCTTTATATCGTTGGATCTTCAGTTTCTAAAACCGCAGACACTCAACAGTCTAATACGATTTACAAACGGAGTGAAGAAGGCTATCAGACATAGTCAGGTGTGTCTATTTGATTAATATTTACTAGTCTAAACTGAAAGGTTTAACACAAAGCTGATGATTCCTGACGAGAGTGACGCCCTGATTATTTGTTCGAAGATCGTTTACTTTGCTAATTGAACTTTACGTTGGACTGAAATCTGCGACGGCTCTTTCGAACCGAGCTATTTTTTTATCAGGTTTCGATTTATTTACTCAGTTGAAAAACGAACTTTTGTTGCAGAAATACTTTCTTAAATCGCTTTGTGTACACGCGAATGAGTATAATTATAGTGTTGATCGTTCACTGCAGAGCAGAGGCTGAAATCATGAAGATGAAATTTTTTTTCATTATACACCGATTGAAATATTATTGAAAAATGGAATATTTGCGATAGAGAAAAATCAAGCGGTGGTATATACATGTTCGATGATTTCCGGTATTGAGTAAAGGAAGTTCAATACCTTTAGCCAAAAATTTAGGTTCCATTCAGAAAAACTTGCTGCCATCTGTTTTATATTACGCGATACAAAACCAGAAGGAAATCTTTTAAAACATAAAACGAACCAAGTATATTTAGACGCTCGACGTCGCGACGTCGACGTATTCTTTAAACTGTATCGTACAACAACCCACCGTCTAGATTATTTAAAAATAAATTCAATAATTTCACATACGAGGTGGGGGGGTATTTCCTGTGTTGTGTCTGGCACTGCGAGAATTCCTACCGATGTATTGTCTCGGATTTTTAATATTGAGTTTCTTAGTGAAAGATCGATTTTAACAAACATTAGAAAACAAAAAAAATTTCTTACAAAATTGGAATCTCTTCTTAAGAATCTGAAGCTATTACAACCAACAGGACATACTCGGAAAGTTTAAACAAGAAAATTTTTATCTCATCTAATTCACCGTCTGCTATCGATAAGTGCTTGCAAAAAGTCAACGTCAGACAAGGATGAATGAAATTTATACAAAGATTAGTTAAATTACAGTCGAACGAAATGACGTTGAGCTTATTGAATTAATTTATCGAGGAGGCGAGTTTATTGAGTGGAAAGTTTTTTGCTGTTTTTTTGAATAGATAAAATAAACCAAAAAAAGAACAAACTTAGTCGATGCACGTGAGAATTTTACGGTCAATAATCGCTATACTGGTTGGCATAAATCGTGTACTCTCCTTGTCACAACGTGTAGCTATTAATAACGTCAGTTCCTCTTTTGAAGCTTGAAGGTTCAGCTTGAATTTTTTTACACTGAATTTTTGGAGAAATATTTCCTTAGGTTTTTGGAATACCGAAGTGAATAATTTTTACCGACCAACAGCTGTGTGGCGTCAGTTTACATCGCTTTGACGTCCGGAAAATAACAATTCGAAAAATACACCGAGGGTCTAAATGTTCCAAATTTGTCTTCGCGTATTGTCGGAATAAAATTTCTACTCCAAGAGGTTGAAAGTCTTTTTATGCGTTTCCTCCAGCTTTGTTGACCAGTGGATAATGAAGTCGATTGTTTGAATATATCGTATGGGATTCTTTCAAATTGAATGAGTAAAAGGTGCATCGTTTTTTTTTTTTTTTTTGGACGAATGAAAATCGAAAAACAAATGTTCTGTGAGGATGAAAAGCAGCGGCAAGCTGATTATTAATTAAAATCACACGATTAGGGAAAACAAGAATAATTGGATTGTGTGAGTTTGTTGTTAGAGTAACACCAGTTGACATGTAACGAAAGTTAGATGCGCTTAAACCACTTCCCAAAGTTGAGGGAAATCCTGTCTTACCTATATCTGGAACATTGAATCTTGAACCACTATCTGTGAGTGTGGATAAACTTCAAATCCAACTTCCCAAATAACGAAGCTCTGACTGCTCACGCGGGTGGACCACAAATGCCAATCGTGCGCAGCTATAAATGCGCATGATATTTTCTCGGTGCTTATTTTTTACATTTTCCACTTCTCTCGCTTCTTCTACTCTGCAGTTTTTATTACTAGGCCAAAGACGACATTTCTTTTGTTATATACAAGAGCAGGTATAGCTTCGAGAACAAACCATGGGTCGTGGGTACTATTTTTATTGAACTGGGCCGTTGATTGAGCAATCAATAATTTAGGATGCTGCCCTAATTAACAGCGAACAAGAAAGAACAGCAGCATCATAATTACGCAGATGTCGAAAAAAATGGTGCACAATCTTTGGCAAAGGTTAATTCTTTTTCAAATCACAGGTGCGCTGCAAAGAAACGTTATATCGACTTACAATTCTTGCATAGTTGATTTCTAATATTCTTAGACAGAATTCAGAATAATTTGAGGTATCATGGACTTTGCAGTACATGGATTGATTGCAACGAAAAAAACGTGCTTTTCGTAGCCTACGGGTCACATTGTTCATCGAAACTTCTTCAAACTTCGAGGAAATGTTCTATATCGATGTAATTTCAGGGACAACTAATGATGATTGATGAATTTAATTTTACAATTCGAAAATTTTTGATGTCAGACCCCTTTTTTTGTCAACTTTGAAAAAGAAGAGTGTTACGTGCTCACAACGACAGAAGATTGTCCTCATCTCTATATATTATTGGTTCGGCCTAAACTGACTTCATTTCAGAATATTTTCTCCACATTTCATAAAGTTTCGATGAACGATACGCGACCTGTAACCTACGACAACCACTTTTTCTTTGTTAGACTCAATCTATGTGAGGCGAAGTCTGTAAAATCTCAAACATTTTCTAATCACGTCCAAAAATCCGAGTAATCAGCTGCGAAAAATCTGAGTCTCTGAGTCAATTGAATATTTATTCAAATTGTATCAGTGATTTGAATTATCCAAAAATAATATGTAATTAGATTTTATCGATTCGAATCATCAAGAACCTATTTATTAAATTGGATATACGATCCAAATTTTTTTTTACCTTTGGGCTGGTTTTTGTTTCTTACTCCAACAATATCTGCTTCATTGCTAACTGACGTCTCTCGCAATATATTACTTTATACTTTATACTGATTAGGATCATAAGACTGGCCAAAAATTCAAACTTTCGTGTCTTCGAGTTTGCGGGAAAAATAGTTCTCAAAATTGCCACTGGTGAAGTCAGATACGGCCACATTCTGAGCTCCCGGTGACTCCCTCTGACAGAGAATCGAAAGACTACACATCGATAAGTTGTCGTATGTATTGCATACAATAAGGCGTCTTGATGCCGCGAATTTTCGAATATTATTATACGTCCCATTCGTGATTCGTCGATTATAGTAAAGACGTCAAATGGTGAATATTCACAGAGTCAGGGAGTAGAATGGGTTTTAATGGTACATGTGAAAGTTTGAACTGATAAACTCTGCAAAACTAGATCTTTATTGCAATCGTGAAGATAACGTTCGTGTTTAAAAATGTTTAGATAATTGTTTCCTGACGATAATTTTTTCTTTTGTATCATAATTTTCGTGTTTTGAGAAAGGTACTACATAGGTATAGGTGTAATAATTCCATATATTATATAAGCTAGTTTTATAACAATTTTTGACATCATAGAAGACTACAAAAGATTTTGGTTTGACGCTCAACGCCTATGTAATTGTCGAAGCGTTAGGTAAGAGTATTGATGACATTGGAATACATAGAAACTTTAATCATTTTATTTGACATTATATTAATTTATCAAATACGTAAAAAATCTAGACACAAATTTGATTTTTAGACAATTCACAATATTTTTTTAAATTGAAAAACTTCAAATAACATTATGGATAAACATGAGACTTGATCCTTTGGGCGAGATATCTGCTAAGTCAATGCGACTGGAGATCCATTTCTGAACAATTTCAAATGAGAGTTACAGTTATACATGAAACGTTGATTTTTCGCAAAACCAATACGTAGCTGTGACTACTCCCTGTGAGATTTGGAAAGCATTATACAAAATCCGAAGATATATTCGATATACTTCGATCTTCCAAGCGATCTGGTAGATCGAGGCTAATATGTACTAGACCCCAATCGTTTCTCGTCAGACTTCGGAAAGAACACGAAGAACACACACAAGATCACAAATACGAACTAGCTGGTACGTGGCCAATTCGTAACGTAAAGTACTTGTTAGATATAAACATGTTCAAATACACAGAGAGACGATTGCTTAGATAATATACCACGTCGATTCACTTATGGTTAATTTTCTTCGGGTGTTGTCGTGATTACCGTAGGTATGAATCCATAGGGTGGAGAACAACCCCGTGTGCTATCTCCCTCGTGGCTTTCATTCGATGCTGAACTACTTTTCCTTCTTCTCACTGGCTTTGCAGATGCGCTGCATTTGATAACGAATTTCAATTCCTTCTTGATCTCTTCTTTGAAAGAAACCTGAAGTCATGGAAAAAAATATTCAGATCCCAATTAGAATTTGTTCAAATGGTAAAAAGAAGTGGTTATTAGTTAGACGTAAAGTACCGAAAATTTTGATTTGGTTGAATTTCACCCGATCCTTCTGTAAATTCAACTCAACACAGGCATACCTATATCTGTGCAAATACTAACGTTTTCCTTTATCGAGGTACAGCCAACTTCCCAAAGTAATTCCCAAGCGGTGTAAATACTGGCTAATGCTGTCCCAGCAAAAAGAACGAGAAAAACGCCACCGACGTTATCAGTACCAAGAGGGTTAGCGTCTGAAGTTGATTTCTTCTCCTGCAGGATCAATCAAAAATAAGAATGAAACTATTCGCAGATACACCAACATTGATGGTCAGTTGATGAAAACCGTTCTTAACAATACGTTTCAATATGATTCAGTGATTCTTAGCACCTTATTCAGGTTAGCCAGGGGCGAAAAAAATTGAAGGAAGAAACACAAAAAAAAACTATAATGGGTATAGTTGATGACCTAACAGCAATAAATTAACGTGCTCACAGCCGGCGGTCTTTGAAGTCGTCGATGTATTTGAGTGCCTACATCCTTTCGTTCTTATGCGATAAGGCGACAAAAAGACGCCGTAAAGGTGGGTGTGAAGACCAAACTATGTATTGTACGTGGGAAGGTCGGTAAAATACCGCCTTGTCATGGACGGAGTTCACAATCTTTTATTAATAAGTCAGTATATCACCATCTTTTGCACTTTTTGCCAATATCACGGTGCAATTCGAACCTCTGACTTGGAATCGTGACATCAAGAGGTAATTACGACGACACCGACACAGATTACACGACATAATAAATCATCGTATGCAGTATGATAATTAAAGTCCCGATTCACCTTATTTCAATTATTTACACTAAGAAGAAAACTTCGTTTCAGAAAGAGAAATGAATAAATATAACATCTCGTTTTCTTTCTTCATTTTTTACGCTCACTATTTTCACCGCTTTTGATGTCATACTTTTGAAGTATGTGAGGAGAGATTTTTACCTCACAATTGCCACCGCCACGCTTTCCGGTCCACCATTTCGTCTCAAGATAATTGAGAACGCCGGTTTCTTGGAGTCTCAATATGGCTGTGCTTAAGGCCTGTCTGTACGGTGAATCTGTAGTCGTATTACATTATTAATTAATAGATAACCGATCAAAAAAAGGGCTTAGTAAATTCCGATACTCAATTTTTCAAAATCATCTTACACGACCTAAAGTTGATGGTCATACGCAAAAAGAAGGTCAAACGATTTTTCGAAAGTTAGGGATACGCACATCTGCGAGTGCTTACACCCGAGCAAGTGACGCGACAGGTAATAAATGTAATAATAGGTTCGGCTAATTACGTGGCAAGACTTTAATCGTAAAAAAGAAGCATCAAAAGTGGTTAGAAAATCTCGAAAACGGGTTTCGGTATTACTATCGTCGGATACTCGGAACAGCTGAACACTCAGGATCTAAGTGTATAAACATCCACAATCCGTACGACAAGATGTGTTACATATGATTAACGGTATGAAAAATAATTAATAAAAACAAACACTTACGCTTTTTCATGGCAATCCCATAGCCCTTAGAATCCAGGAGGGATCCAACCTGTTCCAAATCACATTTTCTCTCAGTCTCGTACTTGATCGTCGACGACTCCATGAAGAAGGCGTAATCCCCTCTCGATGGTCCGCTAAGAACTTTCTTCACTCCGTCATCGTTTGATTCGACTAAAACTTCGTCCTCATTCTCCAGCATGAATTTATACATCCTCTGGTATATTTTGTCATTGGACTCCTAATTCGTGATGAAAAAAAAAATGTATGTATGAGCACAGAGGGCTTGGATTCTTCACACGGGAAATTTTGGTCGTCGTACTGCGACCGCGAGGTTATAATTTTCTGGTCTGACGTGGCACAAGAAAAATAAAAAAAGATGTAGAGAGTAAGTACTTTCTGTTCATTAATGGGAAAAAAATGTGTGTGGGATAAATGTTGTTACTTATATATGTTGCATAGACAAGAAACGTTATTTTTCAGATCAGGCGAGCAGAATAACTCACTTTGAAGAAGTCAAACGTCGAACTATTCCTCTTAGCCCCGTATTTAATTCCATGTGGATTATTCTCGAGATCTTGAACGCTCTTTATTAATGGTGTTTTAGATTCTATGACCAAAAATGCAGCCAAATTAGCTGTGTAAGATGCCACGATGATCAAACTAAAAAACCACCATGAAGTTGCCATCATACGCGTTGACAAGCCTCTGGAAATAAAATTGACGATGTAAGAAAAAAAGTTTTTAGTTACTTAGATTTTTGAAGTTCTCGTATTACATGCGACACATTTGTTCAGAATCATCCCAAGACCTTGACAGACTCTGAATAGTATTTCAAACTTATAACAACGTACTTACATTGGCGCAAGTTCAGAACCTTGCTGCATAATGGCTCCTAAATTAAACCAAAGCGAATTTCTGAAGGAAAACTGATTTTCAAGCTCTTCGGGTTCCTCTATGCAAGGATGGGGATTTCTCCATTCGGATGGACTTAGCCGTCCAACAACAAACAACAACACAGAAACTGACGTATAGGATACTATTAGGTAAACCCAAACTTGGGGTGAAAATGGTGAGAGAAAAGAGAACAGGTCTGATCCAGCAGGAAGTGGTTTCTTAAATAGGATACTGATACCTGCAACAAAACCGTTGTGGTAACACAAATATCTTCAAGGATAACGAGAGTGAAAACGCAATTCCATCAAAATATTTGTGCTGAAGTTAACGTAATTGATTATTGATTACCTAAGTACATAAAGGGCATTGTGAAGTCCACATCTTCCTGCCGCTCTGCTGTTATCGTTAAATCTGCGATGGCAAGATCAGCTTTCTGAAAAAATGAAAAAATTGAAAGAATTTTCTCAAATTTATTCTATTAGTGTTTCGTATTTCATTCTTATCTTTATCTGTTAATTAACGGGAATCGTTTCACGAACTAACATCTTCCATCATTTTCTGAATCATTCCGTTCCATTTTTTGGTTATTGGGTCTTTAGATCCGTAATTTAGATCGTGCTCCCGGAAAGTGTAATTGAATCCCAGGATCTTTGACAACTCCATAATAATGTCAATACCGAAGCCTTCGTATTTGTCATTTCCAACTTTCATTCTTGCAGATTCTTTCAGCATTCCGTACGGGGCTGTCTAGAAGAGCGAAAGGTATGATACATATTTTCTAAAAATAATATTAAAAATATTGTAAAATATTGTAGATCTAACTTACCAAAGATATGAGCACGATGAATGTCTTATTGCGGAGGCTGAGCTCAGTTTTATCTTCCAGCTTATCTAAATTTGGAATAAGTTCAATTCCACTCGAGCTATTCCATACTCCAACTTTTTTCACACCGTCTATTTCAAGGCTGATCACATCCAGTTTAAAATCACTCCGGTAACCATAAGAATCGAATTTTATTAGCCCCGTGAGCCCTTTGAATTCAGTCTGAAAATCACCGATCGGCTCATCAATGATTTCTTGTACTTTGATGAGAGAGTCGTAATAATCATGACTAGCTGATAATTGTCCGTGCTCGAAAGCTTCATCACTGTGGTATCGTAATCTATGACGTAGACATCTTGCAGGAGCACGAAAATTACGGCGCGCAACTTCTGAGAATCGTAATCTACTATACGCAAACGATCTAGAGCACGAAAATTACGAAGCGTGACTCCTGGGCCTTATGATTTACTACAGAAAAGATCTGGGGCACAAAAACTACGAAAACTTCTGAGCTTCATAAGCTACCATGAAGGTGATCCGTGGCCTAATATATCATCATCATATGCTTATTTGTTAATACCCATTTCTGTGAATTTCTAAAAATGTGTGACATCTGGACATCCGATTTCGAACTTGACTATGAAGATTCTGAATATTACTCGAACGATTCGATTAGGATTTTCCTTTCATTTTGAACTATATCGTTTTAAAATTTATAGGTACAGGATATCAAAATTTAAAAAAAAAATATATCAGAAAAGAAAAGCCGTTGCTGAAATATGATGAAAGTCACAAATCGAATAATTGGGCACGTTTTGATAATCAATATTGAAATGTACAATTTAATAATCCTACCAATCTCACAAAGTTCGACAAACTTGATCCGTGCTTCCAGCTATCGCCGTTGTCACACAGCGACATTTTGACGTCGGCATTACTAACGTCGTCCAGCTGCTTTAAAGCTCTGCCGAACAATTGAACACTGTCGTAAACTAAGGCTGCTTCAACCGTGATCTGAGAAGGATCATCCAAGTTCCAATCAAGTTTGTCTCTGTCGAATACCTCGATGACGTGAGGATTTTCAGGGTCTATCATACGTAAGCCGGTGAAATTAGTACCCCCGTATCGATACGGTTCCAAATCGATCGTCTGCATGTCCTGCAGCGAGAAATACATTGCGATATATTTAGAGGAATGTAAAACAGGCTTGATAAAATTGTTGCAGAATATCTACACATCTTACCAAGGTAGCGATGATGTAGCTGTGCCTATCGGACGTGATACCAACTTGTTGCGCCTGCTTCAGAACCTCAGATAGAATATCAATCGAACAATCCAAAACTATGTTCAGGTCACCAGAACTTTTGACTTCTTTCAGAATGTTTCTGCGAAATGAGATTTTCGTTCCATTTGTACGTCATCATCCCCACAACCTCGGTAAATATTCTACTTTACCTGTAATCTGGTCCTTCGGGTAATTGCTTGACGGTGACTGTGTGTCCGTCAGGATTAGCTCGCTTCAAAAGTTGGTTCATCCGAATCAAGCTCTCGGTGTTTTCATATAGTATCGTGAATGTCTTCCAGTTGTATTGCACAGCTACTTGTAAATATACCTGACACAAATTTTGATAAATCATTAATAAAAATCCGGATAAATGGTAACACTTGGTCGTCCTACCAAACAAGAAGTAATCGTCGTAGGGTACAGATTGTAGCGTTGATCGAAACTTCTTCTTACCGCAAACCCACAGATGAGAAACTTTCAGTTTTTATCCAGTTTCATGCCGTTATAATTTTTATATTATCTGTTCCATCGCCAAATTAAATTTTCAACTCATTTCTCTTCACAATCTAACCCATGTGAACCATAACATCAATTATTCAATTCCTTTTCCAAGGATCCCGTTTCATAAAGTATCGTTTCCATTATACAAAGATTTCGGGTTACCTCCATTAGTGGGTTTCACTCTAAAAATGTCGTATTTAAAAATCAAATTTATCGAATATTAGTGGTTTTCCCTTATATTGTATAAATCGAATTCACTTCCTCGAAATTTGGAGAAGTTCCGATAAGCGCGATGCGACCTGTACTCTACAACAACCACTTCTGCTTCAGTGCGATTAATCTATGCAAAGCACGAGCAAAGTCTATAAACTGAACAACAGTTTAGATTCGGATCACACAAAAAAACAAAAAAAACTAGCAATCAGTTTCACACTGTACCGTGGAAAGAGTGTGCGAGTACGGATACATGTTGATGAGTCCATTCCCACGTATTTGTTCAGCATCCCAGCCAGCAGCAATGCGAGGTATTTCCATCGTGTCACACATGCTTTGAACGAGTCTTGACGTTACTTCATATTGTGGTCCGAAGACGGCTGCCACTCCTTTATTCCCGAGATCGCAGACTGAATCGAAACAATCATCATCCAATCAATAAGATGCGATGATTTTTCAATCAGAAACGAGTACACCATGTAAACAAAAGAACAAAATTAAAAGAAAAAAAAATTGGGCTCAACCGGGATTTGAACCCGGGACCTCTCGCACCCAAAGCGAGAATCATACCCCTAGACCATTGAGCCACTTGTTTGATGTGGAAGTATGTTTAGTAAATAAACTTTCACATCTTACCGGTCCGTGATATATCGTACGCATTATTATTGACTGTCGTAACTGGCTCTGGTTGAATAAATTGATTTGGCAATTCCTCGTTTCCATGTCTTTCACCGTTCAATGACGTTATCGAAATTCGAAATGCCCTGTCAGCGAGTGAATCTTCTTCGAAAAGTCCGCCTGCGGCAAAACATATTTAAGGCATTATCAGCCAGCTCAATAACTTTCTTTTCATCGACCTCTTAGACATTTTTATGATATACCAGTTCATAATACTACAATTGAGAGAGCCTTTTGTGATTTTTTTTCTTCAAATTTTCAGTACGAGGTATGAATAATTAATAAATTTTCGCCAAAATTTATTTCAAATTCCTTCAACTACGTGAAAATTTTTGTTTCGAACTGCTCGTCTCATTTTGTACTTCCTCTCAAAAATATGAGGAAAATTCTAAACACAATATCTTCGATAGGTTTTTCAGTTTTCTAAAAAAAAAAAAATCGGGTTTTCTGTAATGTTTGTATATTTTTCGATTTTTTTCAAATATTTCTGGAGTCAACTGTTGTCCATTTAACAAATTTTAAGACTAGTCTGGTCGCGGGTGATTGTTTCTTTCTATTCGTTTTTAATTTTTCTACTTTTTATTTTTTACAACAGCTATCGGAAGAAATTGATAAATTTTGCAAATTACTTCACAGCACTCTGAAAAATAAATTTCTTGAGTTAAAACAGAAGTAATCGATTAAGAAATCTAATAATAAAAGTGATGTTCAAATTTTATTTATTTGTTGAAAGAAAATTTGGTGGTATTTGAAAATAAAAAGATAAATGGATGAAATCGATTGCCCATGACCGGGCTGGTCTCAAAATTTGTTAAACAGATGACAGTTTTATACAAAAATTAAAAAAAAAATCAAAGGATACAAACATTGCAGGAAACTTGTTTTATTCTTAAAATTGAAAAACAAAAAAAAGAAAAAAAGAAAACTATTTGAATACTATGTTTAGAATTTCTCACATATTTTTAAGCAAAAGTACATGTCGAACCAAACATTGATTTGGCACATGGTATTGTAACCAAAATCTTGGAAGTTTTGATTTTGTTGATACTCCACATTAACGGGAATTCGTTCAAAATTTGTTGATACCCAAACACAAAGTGTACTGCGAGAAGAATAATTTGAAATTCCGAAAGTACCCAGTTGCGATAAGAATCTGCTTACCTATATAAACTGTTCTGCCAAATCCCAGGATGCCTGATGGGAAAAATGCTACCAAGAAGAATTCGATCAACATTTTATGATCATTCTGAAAGTGAACATTCGATTATTAAATACAAAAAATCTGCATCACATATCGACCAAAAAATCCATAGATATAATTCAGATTTAAGAAACGGATGGAGAATTAGGTAGGCAACTCGGAAAAAACAGTTTCGAGTAAGTTGAGAAAATCGGGTAAAATGTTTCTGTACTCTCTTGTCAATTCATGAACATCTAAGCCCTGCACACGACGCATACTTTTTTTTACCAAGGACGTTCGCTTCCCGAAATTTAGAATTTACCCAAAATAGATCGGCTCTAATTTATAACATCCGTATTTCCTTTCACTATTATGAAGAACGATGATTGTCTAGCTTGTGACATACTCGCGAACGTATCACGATGTTGCCTAGTGTATCGTTAAAAATTTTCTACAGGATGCATCTACCTACCAATATATTATTATTTATAATTCCACGTCGAATTCGATCAACGCTTTATATCGTTGGTTCTTCAGTTTCTAAAACCGCAGACACTCAACAGTCTAATACAATTTACAAACGGAGTGAAGAAGGCTTCGCACATAGTCGGGTGTGCCCATTGGATCAATATTCATTTGTTTGAACCTAGAGTTTTAACACAGAATCGATGATTCCTGGCGAGAGTGACACCTTGATAATTTGTTCGAGACTCATTTACGATGCTAATTGAACTTCATGGTAGTTCTCAATCCGCTATCGACTCTTTCAAACACGGCTTTTTAACTTTCCACTTTTAGCAAAAGGGAAGTATTCGTATTTATTCTTTCAGTTGAAAAACAGACTTTCATTGTAATGAACGTTCTCAAGATGCTCTATGTGTGTGTAGATGAGTCTTATAGTGTTTTTAATTTACAGAGAATCAGTTCCAGGATGTTAAGTTGCTGTTGCCGCAACTACCCGAGTTATGTCGGATCTCAGTAGAAATAAAGAGTCCATTAAAAGCAGGAATATTGGAAAGGGTGATATGGATAAAAGGATTCATCTCTTTCATGCTTCTGATTCCAAAATCAGATGCCTGGGTACGACAGATCTTCAACTTGCAACGTTCAAAAACAATATCTTAATCTGAACGAATTTCAGTTTGTAAATATTAAAATTGAAAAAAGTGTAGTTGAAAACATATATTTTTAGGATCTTTCACCATTTTTTTCTTTACTAGAAAAATTCGTTGAGTGGCGAAAACATATAGCGTTGTGAAGAGGCAGTCTTTAATAAAGTTAGTTCTTCTTTTGAAGCTCGAAGGTTCAGTTCGAATTTTTGTACACTAAATTTTTGGAGAAATATTTTCTTAAGCTTCTGGAATAACGAAGTGAATCATTTTTACTGACCAATGACTATGTGGCGTTAGTTTACATCGCTTTGACGTCCGGAAAAAAAAAGTTCGAAGAATACACCGAGGGTCTAAATGCGCCAAATTCATCTTCGCGTATTGTCGAAATAAAATTTCTACTCCAAGAGGTTGAAAGTCTCTTTATGCGTTTCCTTCAGCTTTGTTGACCAGTAGATAATGAAGTCGAATGTTTCAATACATTGTATAGAATTCTTTAAAATTGAGTGAGTAAAAAGTGCATCATTTTGTTTTTTTTTTTGGACGAATAAAAATCGAAAAACAAATGTTCTGTGAGGATGGAAAGCAGCGGCAAGCTGATTATTAATTAAAATCACACGATTAGGGAAAACAAGAAGAATGGATTGTGTGAGTTTGTTGTTAGAGTAACACCAGTTGACATGTAACGAAAGTTAGATGCGCTTAAACCACTTCCCGAAGTTGAGGGAAATCCTGTCTTACCTATATCTGAAACATTGAATCTTGAACCGCAATCTGTGAGTGTGGATAAACTTCAAATCCAACTTCCCAAATAACGAGGCTTTGACTGCCCGTGCGGGTGCACCACAAATCCCAATCGTGCGCAGCTACAAATGCGTATAATATCTTTTTGGTGCTTATTTTTTACATTTTCCACTTCTCTCGCTTTTTCTATTCTACAGTTTTTATTGCCAGGCCAAAAACGACATTTTTTGTTATATACAAAAGCGGGTATAACTTCGAGAACAAACAATGGGTCTACTATTTTTATTGAACTGGGCCGTTGATTGAGCAATCAATAATTTAGGATGCTACCCTAATTAACAGCAAACAAGAAAGAATAGCAGCATCATAATTACGCAGATGTCGAAAAAAATGTTGCACAATCTTTGGCAAAGGTTAATTTTTTGTCAAATCACAGGTGCGCTGCAAAGATACGTTATATCGACTTACAATTCTTGCATAGTTGATTTCTAATATTCTTAGACAGAATTCAGAATCATTTGAGGTACCATGGACTTTGCGTACATGGATTGATTACAACAAAAAAAAACGTGCTTGTCGTAGGCTACGGGTCACATCATTCATCGAAACTTCTTCAAACTTCGAGGAAATATTCTATATCGATGTAATTTCAGGGACAACTAATGATGATTGATGAATTTAATTTTTCGATTCGAGAATTTTTGATTTTAGACTACTTTATTTGTAAACTTTGAAAAAGAAGTGTGTTACGTGCTCACAATGATAGGAAATTGACCTCATCTAACATCTCTATATATTATCAGTTCAGCCTGAACTGACATCATTTCAGCATATTTTCTCCACATTTCATAAAGTTTCGATGAACGATATGCGACCTTCAACCTACCACAACCACTTTTTCTTCGTTAGACTTAAACCATGTGAGGCGAAGTGTATGAAATCTCAAACATTTTCTAATCACGTCCGAAAATCCGAGTAATCAGCTGCGAAACATCTGAGTCAATAGAATATTTATTAAAAATGTACCAGTGATTTGAACCAACGAAAAATAACGTCGATTAGTCTTTATTGATTCGAATAACCAACAAACTATTCAAAAGTGGATATACGATCCAAATTTTTTTTCAACTTCTAGGCTGGTTTTTGCTTCTCATTCCAACGATCAGACAGGCCAAAAATTCAAACTCCCGCATCTCCGAGTTTACGGCAAAAATAGTTCTCAAAATCGCCACTGATGAAGTCAGATGCGCCCGCATCCTGAGCTTCTAGTAATTTCCTCTTGCAGAGAATCGAAGAACTACACATCGATATACTTTACGGGTTTCGACGCTACGTGTGAAAGTTTTAACTGATAAAAACTGCTAAACTTAACTTTTACTGCATTCGTGAAGATGATGTTCGCGTGTAAAAATATTTAGATAATTCTTTCCTCTCGATAATCTTTTTGTTTTTTTTTTTTTTTTTTTTTTTTTGTATCGCAGTTTTAGTGTTTTGAAAAAGGTACGAATTTAAATAAATAGGTATAATAATTCCATGAATTATATTCGTCAGATTTCTTCGTCTAATATTTCAATCCAATTCCACTTCAAGAGACTTCAAATAATTTTGTCAACTTTGAAAGAATTTAAAGCAAATTTAAAATCAAGTCCTAAGTCATTTGAATCTTGGATAGAGTTGAATGAAAAATAGACCATTCGTAAGGATATATTACAGAATAATTGAACAAATAATAACTCGTTCAAAAATCACAAAGATCCTAATTTTATTATTTCTGTATTCGAAGCTGGATGCTTCGAACAATAATCTTACAAATAGATACGAATTTACATACATTTAACAACCATTATTACGTACAAATAAAATATTATAAGGAGAGTAGAATTTACAGCTTAAGAAAGATTAAAAAACAAAAAAAGATTATTATATATTTTGCAGATTTCTTTGGACGTTTTAGTCATATATTCTGTGACCATAAGCGAGTATGTGAAAATAACCGTATGTCATCTGAACTTTTCACCAATCAATCTTTTACCCGAGTGACGCCGAAATTTATGGCTAATCTCGTTCAGCCGTAGTCCCATAATTACGAGTTTAGCTGTACAATTTCTGTGAAATCCCGTATTACGGCCGCAGTCGAAAACGTCGAATGAACTTTTTCTTAATTATTTTTGATGATCCCGTTAATTTTACTATATACTTATAGATACGAAGCGTAAGTAAAGCGAAGAGTATCGATGACATAGGCATACATACGAAATTTGGTAATTATAATTAACATTAATTACACTGGTCAACAAGATTTTTGGGTCTGGCTTCTGAGTGTTGAATTTTGGTTTCATATACATCATTAATGAAGGGAAAAATAGTTAATTTGATCAAAGTTTGCTTTTGTAGAAACCAATGCAATTTTTCGAATTTTAAACGAAATGACCAATTTTTCTCAGAATTTTATTATAATTAAAATCAAAAAAAAAAATTTACTGGGTAACGGGGTTCTTCAGGCGAGATATCTGCTAAGCCAATGCGACTGACGATTGGGTCCTGAAGAATTTCAAGCAACATTTAGTCACGCATGAAAATCTTGATTGCCTGGTGAAAACTTCTACTTCTACGTACATTTCTATAAACTTTTAGGGAAATTGGAACACTTCATAGTCCTTCATAAAGAATTGTAGATTTGGTTTATCATGTAAGATTATCGATTTTTGTAGTAATTGAGAAGAGTTCAATGTTCACATCGATCAAACTCAAAAGAACTACAAATTTTTCGAAAATAAACCGCAAAGTATCAATTTCCCTGGAAATTTATTCAAAATTCGTACAAATAATTCAGCATCGTTTTCAGGCGAGATCTGCTGCGTCAATGCAACTGAAGATCCATTCCTGAGTAATTTCAAATAACAGTTACAGTTATATATGAAACCTTGATTTTCCCCAAAACCAATACGTAGATGTGACTATTTCCTATGAGATTTTCGAAAACATTATACAGAATCCGAAAATATATTTGGTATACTTCGATCTTCCGAGCGATCTGGTAGATCGAGGCTAATATGTACTATAGACCCCAATCGTTTCTCGTCAGACTTCGGAAAGAACACGAAGAACACACACAAGATCACAAATACGAACTAGCTGGTACGTGGCCAATTTGAAACGTGAAGCTACTTGTTAGATATAAACATGTTCAAATACATGAAGAGACGATTGCTTAGATAATATACCACGTCGATTCACTTATGGTTAATTTTCTTCGGGTGTTGTCGTGATTACCGTAGGTATGAATCCATAGGGTGGAGAACAACCCCGTGTGCTATCTCCCTCATGGCTTTCATTTGATGTTGAACTACTTTTCCTTCGTCTCACTGGCTTTGCAGATGCACTGCATTTGATCACGAATTTCAATTCCTCCTTGATTTCTTCTTTGAAAGAAACCTTAAGTCGTGGAAAAAAATATGCAGATCCCAATTAGAATTCGTTCAAATGGTAAAATGAAATGGTTATTAGTTAGATGTGATGTACCGAAAATTTTGATTTGGTTGAATTTCACCCGATCCTTCTGTAAATTCAACTCAACACAGGCATACCTATATCTGTGCAAATACTAACGTTTTCCTTTATCGAGGTACAGCCAACTTCCCAAAGCAATTCCCAAGCGGTGTAAATACTGGCTAATGCTGTCCCAGCAAAAAGAACGAGAAAAACGCCACCGACGTTATGAGTACCAAGAGGATTAGCGTCTGAAGTTGATTTCTTCTCCTGCAGGATCGATCAAAGGTAAGAATGAAACTATTCGTAGATACACTAACATCGATGGTCAGTTGATAAAAATCGTTCGTAACAATACGTTTCAATACGATTCAGTGATTCTTAGCACCTTCTTCAGGTTAGCCAGGAGCGAAAAAATTGAAGAAAGAAACACAAAAAAAAAATATAGGTATAGTTGATGACCGAACAGCAATAAATTAACATGTTCACAGCCGGCGGTCTTTGAAGTCGTCGATGTATTTGAGTGCTTACATCCTTTCGTTCTTATGCGATAAGGCGACAAAAAGACGCCGTAAAGGTGGGTGTCAAGACCAAACTATGTATTGTACGTGAGAAGGTCGGTAGAATACCGCCTTGTCATGGACGGAGTTCACAATCTTTTATTAATAATTGAATAGTATGCCACCACCTTTCGCACTTTTTGCCAATATCACGGTGCAATTTGACCCTCGGACTTGCAAGCGTAGGAATTGTGACGACAAGAGGTTACGATGACACCGACACAGATTACTCGACGTAATAAATCATCGTATGCAGGATGATATCTAAAAGTACCGATTCACCTCATTTCGATTAATTTCATGAAGAAAAAAACTTCGTTTTAGCAACAGAAATGAATAACAATCACACCTCGTTTTCTTTCTTCATTTTTTACGGTCATTATTTTCAAGGGTATGATATCAGACTTTTGAAGCATACGAGGAGAGATCCTTACCGCACAATTACCACCACCACGCTTCTGAGTCCACCATTTATTCTCAAGATCCTTGAGTACCCCAGTTTCTTGAAGAGTCAATATGGCTGTACTCAAGGCCTGTCTGTACGGCGAATCTGTAACCGTTTTAAATTGTTATCAAAGAAATAACTGATCGAAAAAAGGGTCGAGTATATTCCAATTCTAAATTCTCCAAAATCATTCCACAGGACTTAAAGTCGACTGCAGTGATATACGAAACAAAGGCAAAATGATTTTTCGAAAGTTAGGTATAATACATACACCTGTTTCAGTTTACTGCCCAGGAGGGGATAGCAGTTATGCCCGAGCAAGTAACTCGACAGGTAATTAATGTAATGACAGGGTCGGCTAATCACCTGGCAAGCGTCCGTTGAGTGGTCAGAAAATCTTAGTAAACGGGTTTTCATATCGTCGGATATTCAGAACCGCTAAACAGTCACGATCTGAATGTAATTATACATATATCTACAAGAGGCGTACCTCAAAACGCGTTCATACATATTAGTATATAATAATATAGGTAACGAGGAAAAAAGGAAAGAGACAATCCAAAAAACTGATATTTCATCTATCTACAAACAATTATTCGACAAATTACATATCTTAATGAAAAAACGAAAAAACAGGCATATAAGTAGGCTGCCCTCAATTGACCAGTCTTAAAACTTCGCATACCGATTTTTCAAGTTCAGAAAATATTATTCTATGAGTGATAAAGTGGTTTATTAAAAGAAAAAGAAATTTATCAAGAGAGAAGAGCTAACTTTTTTGTTTCTGATTCGAAAACTATTGCACAGATTGATTTATAACTTTAACTAGATTTAGGTTGGAGCAAATGCTATCGATTGAGACTTAAATTATGAATATCAGTTGGTTAGTTATCGAGATATCATCAATTGAAATTTTTTTTTTTTTTTTAATCCGTGTCGATTAAGACAAAAAAGGATAAAATCGGGTTATTCATTTCGGAAATATCATCGATCGATCAAAAAATAAAAAAGATTACACAAACGTTTTTTTGAAATCGGAAGTCAAAAAGGGGTGATAGACACTCACGTTTCTTCATGGCAATACCATAGCCCTTCGAATCTAGAAGATTTCCAACCTGGTTCAGATCACACTTTCTCTCAGCCTCGTAGGCGATGGTCGATGACTCCATAAAGAACGCGTACTTTCCTTGCGAAACGTTTCTGACACCGCTATCGTTAGAGTCTAACAGTACTTCTTTTTCATTCTCCTTCATGTATTTGTACATTTTTGCGAATACTGGATCAGTTGATGTCTAATTCAAAAGAAGTCAACCGATTTTCTAAATCTATTCAAAATGCGTAATAGATTGTGGTTTTCTGAATGCAGATAAACTAAAGATAATTTACCTTGAAAAAATCAATCGTTGAGCCACTTTTCTTAGCCCCATATTTAATTCCATGTTGGTTATTTGCCAGGTCTACGACATTCTTTATCAGTGTTTCTTTCGATACTATGACCAAACACGCCGCCAAATTAGCCGTGTAAGAAGATACGATAATGAGACAAAAAAACCACCATGAACCTGCCACCATGCGAGTTGATATACCTCTGTAAATAAAATTTGTTAATGTAAGGAACTGAAAGAATTTTAGCGTTTACTGACTTTTTAAAGTTGAGAGAGTACAGGATTTACAATTTCAAAATTACAAGTCAGAAGTCTCGTCATAGAGATCAAAGGTATGTTATTTTTACTAACATTGGAGCAAGTTCAGACCCTTGCTGCATAATCGCTCCTATACAGAACCAAAAGGCATTCTTGAAGGTAAATTGATTCTCAAGCTCTTCAGGCTCCTCGATACAAGGATAAGGGTTGTTCCATTCGGCTGGACAAAGCCGACCAACAACAAACAACAACAGAGAAACTAACGTGTAGGATCCTATTAGGTAAACCCAAACTTCGGATGAAAATGGCGAGAGAAAAGAGAACAGACTTGAGCCAGCTGGAAGTGGTTTCTTAAATAGGATACTAATACCTGCAACAAAACCGTTGTGTTAATACAAAAGTCTTCAAGGATAATGAGGGCGGAAATGTAATTTTTTCAGAAAAAGGAGCTGAAATTAACGAAACTGATTATCGATTACCCAAATTCATGAAGGGCATTGTGAAGTCTACAGCTTCCTGCCGGTCCGCTGTTATTGTCAAATCCGTGATGGCGAGATCAGCTTTCTGAAAATATTGGTAGAATTTCCTTCAATCTATTACATTGGAATTTTATTTTTTATTCTCATTCTTATTGGATTTTTCAGAGATATTATTTCACGAACTAACGTCTTCCATTATTTTCCGAATCATTCCGTTCCATTCTTTGGTTACTGGGTCCTTAGATCCGTAAGTTGGGTCGTGCTCCCGGAAAGTGTAATTGAATCCGAGGATCTTCGACAACTCCATAATAATGTCAATACCGAAGCCTTCGTATCTGTCATTTCCTACTTCCATTTTTGCAGATTCTTTCAGCATTCCGTACGGAGCTGTCTAAAAGAGCGAAAGGTATGATACACATAAGAGTAATATGAAAAATATTGTGAAATATTGTAGATCTAACTTACCAAAGATATGAGCACGATGAATGTCTTATTGCGGAGGCTTAGCTCAATTTTATCTTCCAGCTTATCTGGATTTGGAATAAGTTCAATTCCACTCGAGCTATTCCATACTCCAATTTTTTTCACACCGTCTGTTTCCAAGCTGATCACATCCAGTTTGAAATTACTCCGATAACCATAAGGATCAAACTTAATTAACCCTGTCAGCCCTCTGAACTCAGTCTGAAAATTACCGATCGGCTCATAGAAATTTTTTTATACTTTGATACTAGAGTTTTAATTATTGTGATTCTAAATTTGATTGCGTTTGTTCATACAATTGGAATCACATCATTTCAGAATGAATACATACGTCCGAATATCAAAAGTTTGTACAAAAATATAACAGAATAGAGAAACTGTTACTAAAATATACTAAGAGTGGCAGATCCAGTAGCTGTACAAGTTTTAATCGAAAATGTTGAAATGTATAATTTAATAATGAATCTGATAATCCTACCAATCTCATGAAGTTCGACAAACTTGATCCGTGCTCCCAGCTATCGCCGTTGTCACACAGCGACGTTTTGACGTCGGCATTACTAGCGTCGTCCAGCTGCTTTAAAGCTCTGCCGAACAATTGAACACTGTCGTAAACTAAGGCTGCTTCAACCGTGATCTGAGAAGGATCATCCAAGTTCCAATCAAGTTTGTCTCTGTCGAATACCTCGATGACGTGAGGATTTTCAGGGTCTATCATACGTAAGCCGGTGAAATTAGTACCCCCGTATCGATACGGTTCCAAATCGATCGTCTGCATGTCCTGCGGCAACAAATACATTGCGATATATTTAGAGGAATGTAAAACAGGCTTGATAAAATTGTTGCAGAATATCTGCACATCTTACCAAGGTAGCGATGATGTAGCTGTGCCTATCGGACGTGATACCAACTTGTTGCGCCTGTTTCAAAACCTCAGGTAGAATATCAATCGAACAATCTAAAACTATGTTCAGGTCACCAGAACTTTTGACTTCTTTCAGAATCTTTCTGCGAAAAGAGATTTCCGTTCCATTTGTACGTCATCAACCCCACAACCTTGATAAATATTCTACTTTACCTGTAATCTGGTCCTTCGGGTAATTGCTTGACGGTGACCGTGTGTCCGTCAGGATTAGCTCGCTTCAAAAGTTGGTTCATCCGAATTAAGCTCTCGGTGTTTTCATATAGTATCGTGAATGTCTTCCAGTTGTATTGCACAGCCACTTGCAAATATACCTGATACAAATTTTGATTAATCATCATCAAAAATCCGGATAAATGGTAACACTTGGTCGTCCTACCGAACGAGAAGTATAAATCGTCGTAGGGTACAGATCATAGCGTTGATCGAACCTTCTTTTCGCCACAAGATCGGAGACGTGAAACTTTGAATCTTTGTCTTATAGTTTAATGTCCCTATAATTTTTATTTTCAACTAATCCCTGTTTACAATTTAACCCACGTGGATCATAACATAGATCATTGAGTTCCTTCTTCAAGGATCTCGAATTGTCATGAACCGGAAAGAGTTCTTAGGAATTATTCCTGAACTAAAATATACTCTTTTTAATTCTTTCTATAAACCGAAGTGTTTCATAAATTGATCCAAAAGATTTTTTCAGTGCACCGTACACGAAGTCATTGCAAACGTATCGTTGCACTTGGAATATTCTGCTAGAGACGTCAGTGAGCCATAGAACAGATATTGTTAAAGTATATACGAAGCAAAAGCCTACCGAAAAATGAGATAAAAATAAGATCACATCTAATCAATTAAATATACATTATTTTTTGTTTTGCTTCCAATCACGGGCAGGTACGCTTTTCATGAATTTTCTATAGACTCAGATTTTCTACAGCTGATCACTTGGATTTTAGTACGTCATCAGAAGATTTTTGTGATTCTATAAACTGCGCCTCACATAAATTGGATCCAATGAAGAAAGAGTGGTTGTCGCAAGGTAACCACTTCTTCTTCAGTACTATCAATCCATGTGAAGCAAAGTCTATAAACTGAGCAACAGTTTTGAATTGGATCAAAAAAAGAAAAAACTAGCAATCAGTTTCACACTGTACCGTGGAAAGAGTGTGCGAGTACGGATACATGTTGATGAGTCCATTCCCACGTATTTGTTCAGCATCCCAGCCAGCAGCAATGCGAGGTATTTCCATCGTGTCACACATGCTTTGAACGAGTCTTGACGTTACTTCATATTGTGGTCCGAAGACGGCTGCCACTCCTTTATTCCCGAGATCGCAGACTGAATCGAAACAATCATCATCCAATCAATAAGATGCGATGATTTTTCAATCAGAAACGAGTACACCATGTGAACAAAAGAACAAAATTAAAAGAAAAAAAAATTGGGCTCAACCGGGATTTGAACCCGGGACCTCTCGCACCCAAAGCGAGAATCATACCCCTAGACCATTGAGCCACTTGTTTGATGTGGAAGTATGTTTAGTAAATAAACTTTCACATCTTACCGGTCCGTGATATATCGTACGCATTATTATTGACTGTCGTAACTGGCTCTGGTTGAATAAATTGATTTGGCAATTCCTCGTTTCCATGTCTTTCACCGTTCAATGACGTTATCGAAATTCGAAATGCCCTGTCAGCGAGTGAATCTTCTTCGAAAAGTCCGCCTGCGGCAAAACATATTTGAGACATTATCAGCCAGCTCAATAACTTTCTTTTCATCGACCTCTTTGACATTTTTATGATATACCACTTCATAATACTACAATTGAGAGAGCCTTTTGTGATTTTTTTTCTTCAAATTTTCATTATGAGATATGAGTTTCTTCTTTTTCTTTTCTGTTTCTGCTTCTTTTCACTAATCTCCTGGATATTTTATATAATTTATGTGATTTGTTTCAATCTTACTTCATCAGGTACGAATTTTCGACAAATTTTGACAAACTTCGTTTCAAATTCCTTCTTCTTTGTGAAAAATAGACCAAATTCAAAAAACAGTAGGCAAGGGGGGGGGGGGGGGGGGGTCTTATTCCAACTATCCCTCTGATCGAAAATAGGTATGTGAAAAATTCTAAAAACAGATGCATTTCCGATAGTTTTTTGTTTTCGCAATTTTAAGAATCATTCCGCTTTTCCACAACGTTTGTTCATGTTTAGATTTTTGTCAAAAATTTCGTTTTATTTATTTTTGAATAATAACAGGAAATTTTATTTAATTTGATTGAATTTTTAAATCACTTCACAGTACTCAGAAAAATTAATTATTTGATTCGAAATAGAATAATAATCAAACCTAATAATAAAAGGATACAAAAACGATGTTCAAATATTATCTATTGAAAGAAAATTTAGTGGTTTTCGAAAATTGAATAAGTAAATAAATAGCAGGAATCGATTGCCCATTACCGGAGTTGTCTCGAAATTTATCAAACGGACGACAGTTTTCTACAAAAATGTTTAGAAAAAATAGAAGAATACAAACATCGCAGGAAATTTTATTTATTCTCAACATTCAAACAAAAAACAAAATTTATTCCAATATTGTTTCAAAAATTTTTTCACATATCTTCAAATAAAAGTGAACGTTGAAACAGAAACTTTGACCTCTTTGTTCTCGGCTTTAAAAATCTATAGAATTTCACGGAAGGTTTTTTCAAACAGTACTACAAGCTGACAAATTATAAAAAATATCCAAGAGATTTATGAAAAATGTGATGCATAAACTGACAGAGAATGCCTCATACCTATATCAATATTCCTGACAAATTAGAGTTTTCTGAATTTTTTTTATACGTGTTTCATATATTATATTCAAATAAATGAAGAACACCGAAGAAGTGGAATTTTATCTCATACCGATTCGTATCGTTTTGTCACATGGTATTGTGAGTAAAATCTTGAAGTTTTTGGTTTTTTTAATATTCCACACTATGATGGGAATTTGTTTAGAATTTGGTGATACCCAAACACAAAGGGCGTTGCGGGCAAAAGAAACTGAAATCTAGATGCGATAAGAATTTACTTACCTATATAAACTGTTTTTCCAAAACCCAGGATGCCTGATGGAAAAAATGCCACCAAGAAGAATTCGATCAACATTTTATGATCATTCTGAAAGTGAACATTCGATTATTAAATACAGAAAATCTGCATCATATATCGACTAAAAAATCCATAGTTATTCAGATTTAAGAAACGGATGGAGAATTAGGTAGGCAACTCGGAAAAAACAGTTTCGAGTAAGTTGAGAAAATCGGGTAAAATGTTTCTGTACTCTCTTGTCAATTCACGAACATCTAAGCCCTGCACATGACGCATACTTTTTTTTACCAAGGACGTCCGCTTCCCGAAATTTAGAATTTACCCAAAATAGATCGGCTCCAATTTATAACATCCGTATTTCCTTTCACTATTATGAAGAACGATGATTGTCCAGCTTGTGACATACTCGCGAACGTATCATGATGTTGCCTAGTGTATCGTTAAAAATTTTCTACAGGATGCATATACCTACCAATATATTATTATTTCTAATTCCACGTCGAATTCGATCAACGCTTTATATCGTTGGTTCTTCAGTTCCTAAAACCGCAGACACTTAACCGTCTAATACAATTTACAAACGGAGTCAAGAAGGCTTCAGACATAGTCAGGTTTACCCGTTGGATCAATATTTACTTGTTTGAACTTAGAAGTTTAACACAGAAACGATGATTCTTGGCGAGAGTGACACCTTGATTATTTGTTCGAGGCTTATTTACGATGCTAATTGAACTTTACCTCGGTTACTAATTCGCTAGTGCCTTTTTTGAACACGGCTCTTTACCACCTCGCCATTAGCAAAAAGGAAGTTGCTATTGATTGTTCTTCATCCTTTTTTTTTTTTTGAAAAACGTAATTTCATAGTGAACATATACTTTCTAAAGACATTCCATGTGTGTGTAGATACTGAGTTTTATAGTGTTTATCATTTACAAGGAATCAATTCCCGGAAACTAAGTTGTATAAAATTCATCAACCAAAATTGTTGAAAAATGCAAATTTCGCTTAAAAAAAATGACGAAGCGGTAGTAGTACTGAACCTTGTCACTTCCGGCATGACCAGTGAGGCATTAAAAATTATTTGCATCGGAATTTTGGCGTTCATTCACAAAAATTTGGCGCCATGCATCTCTCTCACATTATACGTGCACCAAAAGAGAAGGTAGCAAAATATCACGGCATAGAACGGATCTGTTATATATTTAGACACCCGACGTCGACATAATTTTCTGCAGTAAAGCCTGACATAGATTTCGCTACTTGAATAATGCCAATATGTATATCGCACGCTTATTATTATACGAACAAAAATTTTGTCACCAAAATTTGCTTCCATTAGACAAAATCTAATTCTTGTATACTTTTTCTCATCCTTTTGTTATTTGCGGTTCAATTTTGTCCCAAATTTCGTCATTGTCAACGTCAGAAAAAATCCTGACTCTAATTTTTGTTCAAAAATTGTTTTTCAACGCGATCAAATGATGAAATAGAAATTAGACAGATGATAGAATCAAGTGATTTATGATCTCGGACCAGTCTCAGTGCGCTTGACTCGCGTTCACAGTAACTAATCTGGGCCAAGTAGAGATCTAAAAACAAGAGGTTGCAGTTTATTTTAGTGCAATGAATTTCCGAGGGAATAGCCATCAGCACTGATTACTTTCCCAGGTTAATTCTCTTCAAAAGTATAGACCAAATCTTTTCGTTGTTGTTGTTGTAAAAAATGATGGATTATTAGAAATAGGTACGTTGAATATGGTCAAATCGATCTCAACTCGCTGATTTTTATTATTAAATATTTATATAGGTATCAGAAATCTGCAAACCAACTGGCTAATCATAAGTTATAATTAGATTAAAGCTGCATCAATGGGCTACGTACAGTAAACCTAACAAATGACTTTGAGGCAATAAAATTTATCTGGCGTTAAGGAATTTGGAAACTTAAGTTCCGTCTTTCCATCTTGTCGAAATCATTGTGGGTCTGAATATATTTAACTCTATTGAACTTGGTTTGATTAATTTAAAAAAAAATGTACCTAGTTGGAAGTGATTGAATTTTAATTATCGCAGAATAAAAATTGGAGCGATGATCCATGCGGATAATAAGCAGCAAATTTTGCTCAAGCTCAAAATCACACGGTTAAGGAAAAAATTGAAACATTCTATGGGTTCATTGTTAGAAGGTTAGATGAGCTTAAACTCGCTTTTTAAATCCAGAATAATCCTACCTTATATATAGATATCAGGAATATTTAATCAATAATTACTATTTGTGATTATAGGCAAACTTTAAGCTCAACTAGACAAAGAACGAGGCTGCATCTGCTCGTGCGAATGCACCGCAAATGCGAATAGTATGTAGCTAGTAATGTATGTATACATCATCTCCTCTGTGCTTATTTTATACATTCTCCACTTCTCTTACCTCTCTTACCTAACCGGCTTGTGTAGTGCTACGCCGGAAAAGACATTTTCTCTAACGTATGAAATCAGGAAATTCTTTAGCTACGATATTTTATTTAATTAGATACGTTGACTGAATAAATTCAATCAACGATGGATAGTATCAAAATTGCGAACAAAAAACTAGCCGAAAATTCAAACTCCCGCGTCCTTGCAGCGTGCGATAAAAATAGTTCTTATAATTGCTACGGCAGCAGTGATTGCGAGTTGGTGTGAAGTCTGAAACCATTCCGCGGCGCCACCTTGCACATTATTTAAGAAGTTAAGACATTGCTAAGATGTCTTATGAGTTGCATAAAATAAGGCGTAAAACAAGATCGAATTTTTTAAACGTCGTAATTTCGATACGGTGATTTACTGAGGGTGTCTAATTGATTTTTCGAATTAGAGATGGGAAATTATCAGGAAGATATTTTGAGATGGGGATATTTTTGTTGTTTAGAAAAGAAATGAAAATTTTAGTTTCGATTTTTATGATGAAGAAAAATATTATAATCAAGGATAATTTAGAGAGAGTTGTTTATTCACAAGAAAATACTTTCTTATATAATATTTAGGCTTGGCTGTTATTATAACTCGAAGTAAAATTTCTCCTGGAATATTTAAATTGCGTTGAACCATCTACAAGTTGGCCTTCTTCCTCGTATACTTCTCCCTGACCATCGGATGTTCTGTATTGATTTACACGGGTCCAATTTCCAGGCCTTGTATCGTTGAAATTTAATCCATTTTCAAATCTGGCTGGCTTAGGTTCGGCTTTATGGATTCGATGTTTCCAGTGTTCTGGTCCCCTTAATAAATTGCCTTGATTTGTCCGTCCGGCAAATCCTCTTCGGGATTCATGGCCATGATGCGATAATGCTTCCGCAAATAGAGAAATTAATAATATTGCAACCACGGCGGAAGCCATGCTCTTGAAACTTCGCATCTGGAAAAAATAATAGTATGACCATAATTTAGAAAATCATCAATCTCGACGTTTTATCAACTCGAATTACAGGATTTTGCATTCCATTGTATATTCTAATAAATTGAATACTAAACGTGATCAATGATCCCAATTTCGTTGTGTTTTCCAAAAATCGAATCTCTTTATCTCGTGAAGTTTTCGGAAACAATTAATCTTACACGGTTAAAAAACTGTTTAATTTATGGTAGAATTTTGGGTCTGAATTAAAGAAGAATCTAAGCTGATCCACTTGACGAAAAACTGATATTCAATGTTAATTGACGATTTTCGATTTTTAGATTCGAAATAATGTGTTTCGCGAAAGTGAAAAATTGAAGAATCCATATCTTTGACCGCCGTAGAAAAATTTTAAAATCCTGAAACAGGTGTCCCCTCATTTTGATGGTAAGATCGGAAAAAATAGTTTCAAACAAATCCTAGAGTTCGATCGTTTAAGAATGACCAAGTTCACTTAAGGCTCCCTATTTTCGAGTACAATTTCAGAATTAGAATTTACCGTAAAAATAATCCAGAATAATATACTGAGAAATTAAATAAAATGATTTTGTTACACACATACACTGTCAGCAAGCCTATATTATTATTCCTGGTGATGTAGATCCGGTAGGGATACGATCGAAAAGTATGAAAATCGATTCTGACGGGAATGAGAAAACTGATTAAAAATTTCCTCTGTTTCAGTGACTAAATTTATTTGACTATAATGGCGTGCGGAAGACTTTCCGAACTTATATGCGACATTTGTCCGATGTGGTGGGCCAAAACCTTTCATTCACAACTGAATCAACAGAATGACGTGAATATCAAATACAGTAGAACCTCGGTTTTTCGCAATCATCTCGAATTTATTTTTATTTATTTATTTTTGGATCGCTGAATATTTTTACAAAAAATTATGACTTATTCAAGTCAAAGTACGAAAAAGACAGAGTTTAACGAATTTTTTTCTATCTACCGAAGTTTCAGGTACAGATAAGCCAATGTAATTCATTATAACTAAGAAATAGCTGGTTACAACTAATAATTTATAAGAAAATAATAAGTCCAAACGACAAGCGGATTATCCGTAATTTCAATTAACTTTCCCGGACATCCCCGAGCCCGGGGATCTCGAATAATGAGGGTTCTACTGTACCTTTCGAATGACTCGCATGCGTCTCGACTACAACTTTGAATGCCAAAGAACTTTACATTTCGTATCAAACAAAAAATATGGGATGTTTGCTCATAAAAAAATGTGTTCAAATAATCGAGATATTCGTCATTGAAATTGACTCATGGTCATGTTTCAATATTATTGAGAAATAAGTATTCTCAAGTAATTTTTGTTAGGTATGTGAAGAAGTTAATAGAAATTATGACTCATTTAAATATTAGGTAGCAGTTAATTTTTTTCCAATTTATGAAAGAAATTTCTTGCGAGGAAATTTACCAAGAAAAATGCCCCACTTCATTGTAAACCACATCAAACAACAGAACGATTTTTATTGATCGAAATTTTACTACTTATTCCTCATGAATGGTCAAAGAAAAATATTATTATTAAGATTGAATTGATGTTTGATGTTTCGTTTATTTATTTATTCAGTTTTTTCAAACTTATGTCGTTTACACATGCTACAATTTTCTGAAAATCGAACCTTGCAATGATAGTTCGTTTTTGAACCGGCTATATTTTGTAGCAACAGAGATATCGCACGGAAAAGTGAGCGATAAAAAATCAATCGGTTCCGTTACGTACTTTGAATTGAATCAGGTATACATATGTTCGTCGATTTTTTAATACCGAAAGTATAGGAATTCTTTTAGATTAGATAAAAACCTTGAATTGCAAATAGTTGCCTGAACATATTATTAGAAAATTGGCCAATCATATTTAGCGGAACAGTATTCTATCAAATTTTTAACATTTTCCGTTGGAACATTTTCTTTCATTTTTATTAGCAAATAGGCAACAATGCGTCGCAGTATGCTCTTTCAATTAAGCCGAGGCTAACTTGTGCATCTTTTACCGTTCTCCTGATGTTGAAAAAAGTAACTCTCAAGTAGTGAAAAAAAAAAATCAAAAATTTCCAAACCCCCCTCAATTTTGGTTGATAATTTTTGTACGGAAAATCCTTTGCGATGATTTCGGTTCGAGGTTATATATATTACATTAGGGTGACCCATTTCTATCAGCTATTTTTCTTTTCCAGTCTCGTATGAAAATTCGATAGTTTTTTATTTTGAGAATTGCAAAAGTGATCAAAAATCGAAATTTTTCATTTATTTTTCAGATCCTAACTGATTGCATCCTTTTGATGTAGATTGTAAAAGAACGTAATGAAATTTCGAGTCAAAATAACGACATGAAGTTGTTCAGTCATCATAAAATTATCATTGTTAATGATTTTTACGCATTTTCGGTAATTTACGCGCCATGCTTCGAGCACGCACTTGGCTTCTGGGATAAAAGATTCGAGAAAAACGTGCTGCTTCTAAGATACAAGGAAATGAAGAAGGTGAGCCATACGCAACATAGGTGTACTCTGTGAACACCAACTGGACTATTTACCACGATTTTTTTTTTTAATGAGCCACTTCTCAAATGCAAGTATAATGAATTGATGTTTATCCAAATTCTTGGTCTGTCTTTTTATAATTCACCCGGATTCATACTTACAGCAGTTACAACGATAACCGTATATTTCCTAAAGTTGGAAATTCCATCAAAGATATATATTTTTATGACATGTTTCCAAAGTATAGGTGTTTTATTTATATGTATATATACTGCTGTAATGTAGTTCAAATTATAGCTCAATCCGATAACTGGTTCTTGAAAATCCTACGCGCAGAATACATTTGAATTTCCGCAGTGCATCACCAACTTTCATGTATCAGCAGCAGATATGTCGTTACCTGAAAAATGATACTAATTCGGGTTGTAGGCAAAGGTTTAGGCTGTCCAATGCAAGTGAAGTTGTTGTCTTCAGACTAACAGCATGCTCGTATTTGGACTCCGAATTATGAGGAATTTATATCCTTAGAGACGTATGTGCCCCCTTAACACTACAATTCGTACTCGACGATGATCGTTCGGATTATTGCGAGAAAAATCTTCATGAAAGCGGACGATTAGGTAGTAAAAAACATTAGGATCCGAGAGTTAAACGTTTCGATTTTCTTTATTTCCCATGGCACAGAGCGTACTTGTACCCTGATTTGCATATGATTGGAGGACTTATGGGTCCCATCCACGAAAATACCCGCGAGACATTTTATTGTTATACTTATAATTAAAATATATTTGAAATTATCTGTGTTTTACAGCAATTCAGGAGTTGATTTTTCATACGATTATATACAATCGTATGAAAATGATCAATGACCTCAGTTTGAGTCCATTTTCAAATAATCATTTCCCTATATCTCGTGAAGTTTTCGTAAGCAATTTTTCTCACACGGCTCAAAAATTGTCTAATTTCCGGTAGAATGTTGATTGAATTAAGACGAAAAAGAATCGATGCTGATGTACTTTACGAAAAAGTGATATTCAACAGTAATTGACAATTATTGTTGATTTTACGTCGTTGCCATTTTCGGGAATAAACATACGCACAAAACCTGATAGATGTACGACTCCTCATCTCGGCTTCGCCTCAGCTTTTATATCACACACGCCAGGAAATCCAACTTTCTGGCCTTGACTCGTAATATACTATTTACTAATTTTTTTTTCTTTCAACTTCGGACGATCTTCTAATCTTTTCGTGCCATTGAAGTTTCGCAAAATTGGATTGATAAAGAATTCATATCTTTGACCCCTCGACCCCTTGTCCATAGATAAAATAAAAATCTTGAATTGTAAATAGGCGCTTGAACATATTATCGAATTTGTTTTTGTTATTTTTCAGTTCCTCACTGATTAAATCTTTTCCGGTTGACTTGTAAACGAATATACTGAAGTTTCGAGTCAAAATATTAATACTCAAAGGTCGTGCGAAAATGAGAAAAAAAAATGAAAAAACTGGGTAATATTTATAATGGCTTATAAATGGTCATTTTCAAAATTTTTTAGCGACCCCTAAGAAATTTGAGATTGATCTATAATTTCGGAAAACTTCCTCAAATGTGAGAAAATAAATGATATTCTTGACCCAAATAGTCTGCCCCTTTCTGACGTGGGTTGACCCAAATGCAATGATCGCTGAAACGAAGATTACGAATAGTGCGATATGTAGTCGGACAGTGTCTTTAGGCTTAGTAACACATATGCGTTATCTTCCGCTTATGCTTCTAGCGTGACGTGTATATTTTTTCGACCGTCAGTTACTCTCGTCATCTACAGTTCTGAATTAGTTTTGGTCGAATGCACTCTACACGGGCCTGTAATAGCTGTGGGCTTGATGCACCGTTAGGTTCATTTGCTATACGATAATTGTATATTTTTGATGATCTCTTTCCCAAAAAATACAGATCACCACCTTGCATTGGTGTAGTGTCGCTGTTCATAACAGTTCTCTTTCATCGAATTGGAAACGGTCCACTGTGGATAAGCTTATCTCCGTTACTAGATCGCGATTGTAGAGAAAATTGGTGAGTCAATTTTCTGTATATCCAAATCATATTGCGACCAAAAAATATCCTAAGTCATTCAACTTTCCTTCGCATGAATGAGAATCGTAGTGGTTCCAATTTCCGTTTCGTATCTATTGCATCGTTGGCAGAAATACAAAATCGGTGTATGGAGTTTATTTCTTCTTACTTCTGTGGCTATCCCTACTGTTGTTGTTGGGCCTCATGGTTATTGCATCGTTGGAACCGCTTACGGTGTAACGTTAGTAATCAAACAATCAAATTATCAAGTTTTAACTATTATCACTGTATTAATGAACGTTTATCATATTTTCAGAGACAGTTTCTTCTATTATTACATACAATCTTAGACTCAGGCATTTCCCTACCTGCTTGGAATTCTGTTTGGTTACTACATTACAACTAAAAAGAGAGGGCGTTTTACACAGGCAAAGTCAATTACAGATCTGTGATCAAAAGTCTTTGTGTTTCAATATTTATTTGCTAATGAGACTGCCTAATGATTCAAATCTCTAAGGATAGCAAATTGATTTTTTCTTTTGAATCAACAATAAATGTCAATTGAACGAAATGACTTTCATACGTGTCAATTGATCAGACAAGCTGAACTCAATTTTTTTTTTAACGCAATAATCAAGTTATAAATGAATTCACTCGTATAAATGTCATGCACACGAACGATATAGTCACTACAAATGAACAAAATGACTTTCAACTTCTAAACGAGGGCTTGTTTCATCAATTGAGATCCTTGAGAAAAGTTTGATCAGCTACTGATACAAGGTTCAGTACAATAAACGATGAAAAAATAGCGATCACACAGAACTACTATTCTGTGTAATTTTGGAAACTTTTCACTCTCACTCATCGCAAAATTCAGATGAATTAATTTTTTTGCGAGTATAAATAGAAAATAGGAACAATCAAAATTTTATTTTCCAAACTAGACATAAAAATTATTGCTCCTAAACGGCTGCTGACAAAACTCAAGGTAGAATACAGAAAAAAATCGATTACTGCTTTGATCAGAGCCTGTGCCAGAGCTGTATAGTTTTTTTATGGATTTTTATGCCGTTTAAGGTTGCTGTAGTATTTAATTGGACTGTGACTTGTATTTTTTTCATACTCTGCTGCTTGGCAATGCGTCTTCTGAGAAATGCCAATATCGAGTACAATTCTGCCTTCAAAATGACGTGTGCCACTTCATTACGTCCATGTTGGTTCATAGCCATGGTCTGGATAATTTATGCGTGCCCTCAGGGCTACGGCGGTGAGTATTGGTTAATTCTGCATCAAGTTTTCAGTTCCACTCCTCAGAGGATGGGGCACATAGCATTTGACAAAACTTGACTGATTTCTTAACAATCTTTGTGAGTTCGCATTCAAGTATTACAGACATTGGAACTGTAAATGTTGCTTACAATATTTTAGGTGTGGTTGCGAAATTCTTCTCAGTGCCAATATTCTCACTTCTTAGTCGGCTTTCCTATGGCACCTATTTAGGGCATATAGGTGATAGAAGTCTACAAAATGAGCACATCAGTGACTCCCGGTATCTTTCTGGGTTCTCAAACCGTGAGTTATCACATTTATCATAGTGATCAATCCTATTGAGCCTCGGTGACCCTTATGACACACTTATCCTTTTGCAGTTTGACTTTTGCGTGGGTGATCTGGTCCTGTCAATTAAAATATACGGCGTGATAACTTCATTTTTCGAATCGCCAGCGATACTGTTGGAAAAAGTACTCAAAAACAGTCCTCTTCAACGAGAACGAGTTATTCAAATGCACAACGTTGAGCTCACAGAAGTGGCTCAAGATGCCCGAGATGGAGCGACACCTGATGCTTGAACAATATATACCATGTCAACTTCACCACTCGACGCTAATACTTGTAATGTAGTTTCGTTCATCTCGTTCATTTGGGATGGTTAATTTTATGAGAAAATTTTGAATTTTTATCAATTCTTAAATGTCCTATATTCTCATTAGATTTGACAGTAATTTCAGTAGAAATATTTGAGCCTGTAAGATAATGAAAAGTACCGTAAAAAACTGTCTTTCCCGCCTCATCTATTTTTTAGTTTTCTTTTTTGCGCCGACACAATTTTCAAAGTGCTTGAGAGACCAACGCGGGTCAGGGATGGTTTTCCCTATAAAGCGGCGTGGTTCTAAGGCTTTTTCAAACTGACAGAATTCTTTGACGAGTCCTGAGGCGAATCCTTGACGGTTTTTCCGGTCTGTCGCCACCCTGGTATAGGCTTTTGAGGGAGACCCATAAAGCTTCAAAACCATCGACTCATCAGAAAGATTGATTATTTAACAGATCAACAATAATTAATATCGTCGTTGTTTCCCAACCATCTCACTTAAGTTCAAGTCCAAAAGTACTCTGAGTTTACTTGAATATAATAGCGTGCGGATGACTTTCCGAACTTATATGCGACATTCACACGATGTGGTAGGCCAAAACCTTTCATTCACAGCTGAATCAACAAAACGACGAAAATATTAAATATAGTAGAACCTCGATTATCCGGAATCATCTCGAATTGATTTTTATTTATTTATTTTCAGATCGCTGGAAATTTTTACAAATAATTTTAACTTACTTGAGTCAAAGTATTAAATAGACAGAGGTTAACGCATTTTTTTCTTTCCAATAAAGTTTCAAGTACGGATAAGCCGATGCGATTCATTATAACCGAGAGATAGCTGGTTATGACCACACTAATAATTTATATGGAAATAAAGTCCAAAGGACAAGCGGATTGTCCATAATTTCATTTAACTTTCCCGAACATCCCCGAACCTGGCGTTCTCGAATAATGAGGGTTCTACTGTACCCTTCGAATGACTCGCATGTGTTCCGTCTACAATTTTAAATGTCAAAGAACTTCACATTCCGTGTCAAACAAAAATTATCATCTGTTTCAAGCGACTTTTTTTCCTTTTCCAATATCGTATGAAAATTGGTTGGTTCTCTATTTTGAGAATTCGAAAAATGGTTAATAATTAAATTTTTTTCATTCTTCAGATCCTTACTAATTATATCTTTTCGAAGTAGATTGTAAAGAAACATACTGAAATTTCAAGTGAGAATATTAATATTTAAGGGCCCGTTAAGCGTTAAAAAAAAAAAAATCTCGGTAATATTTATAAACATGGTTTATGGATGGTAATTTTAAAACTATTTGAACGATCCCCAAAAATTTTCAAATTCATCGGAAATTCAGGAAGGGCTCCTTAAATGTAAAAAAACTAACAGATATTCATACGGGACTCAAAAGAAAAAATGGTCCGTTAAAATGGAATACGCTACTATACATGTTGCCGAAATCCAGTAATCAGAATAAAAAACGTGACCGGTTAACCCCGGCCCTATATTTGACCCAGATTGTCCCAAATGGAATTATCGGAAAAATGAACATTAAAAATAGTGCTAGATGTGGTGAGCAGTGTTCTAGGCTTGATGGGAAATACAAACAAGCATATACCGAACTACACACGTATACTATACGTATATCATACAACATATTTCGTTATCTTCCGCCTTAATTTATCGCGTGTCGTGAATATTTTCCAGTCAATATGTGGTCTTCGTCGTCTACTGTAATTCTGAGTTGATTTCGATCGTCACACCATAGTCACTAATAAAAAATTCAATTATCTCTCACAAACTTTGGGCTTGTAACAATTATCGTATACCACATCCATCGTCGAGGTATAATAATCAGCTATAGCCAGGATAAAAAAAAGAATCAGGATCGAAATGACGCATCAAATCACCCCGATCGAAGGTGATCTTGCAGATCTCGTGAGCAATTCTTTCAAGAATCAGAGACATGGCGGTTTTATAAAAGTTGATGGATATATTATGACCGAGTCTTACAAAAGGTTCACCGATGCTATAGAGAACTTTGAAGTACGCGATGGCTTTGAAGTACGGATGGAAAAGATCGATCGGGATGCAGACCGTTAAGAATAATAAAATCCGTAATTTCGATATTTCGAAACTTTCAAAATTTGGAACTTCAACTCGGCCCCTATGAATGATCAACCAGTTGTCTATTCATCCAGAAATCCTTTTTTATTCCATTATTACAATTCGATTCTTCCAAGTAATGTACCTCGCACCCAATTTTTCATGCGTGTGATCAAGTGACACATATCAAGCAGCCAAGTATCCCGAGAATAACTTGGACACATTCTTACGAGAGACAGTAAGGGCCGTTTATTAACAGTCTGGCTTATGCAACGAACAACAAGGATAATGGAAAATTACCATCAACAAACATGATAGGTATTAAAAAAATAAACATCACGATTACATACATTCACTTTCAGTCTTTTTATGAGAGATACTAACATATTTTCAGTACTTTAGCGTGAACATCGATAAACTAATAGTAAATATAAGAATAGATTGTGAGTTAATACTTAAGGTAGTACGGTAACAAGTAGGGGTTAGGTAAGTTGACTAAACATAATTACTTAATAGAAAATAACAAAGTAAAACTAATAGGTACTAAAGTTACTTATCACAGTGAGTTTTCAGGAACTTTTTTGTCTTTAGTAAGTTAGAAGATATAAAACATCACCAGACGAAATCAAAACTTGCATATAGGCTTCTAACATACTTCTGTCCTTCAGATCTCATTTCGACGAAGCTGGCTGGGTGGAAATTAGGGGTCTGCTCCTGGATTGAGATTGAAGAATTTAAATTTTCATAGTTTTTCTTCACTGAGCTCTGAACTTTGAGACTATTGGATAATCACACTAACGAGTCTTACCCTCCGTAATCTGAGTGAGGAATTAGATCCTGTAAGCACGTAGATCCGAAACGACGTTAAAAACGACAATCAAGAGGAGGAAATAATTACAGGTACAAATAAAAATAATAAGGAGAAAAAGATACAACTAGTCATAATGACGGGAATAAATACCTGTATTAGTTACTGCATAAGGGATGGATTGTTTTCTGTTTTCTTGACGAGGCTTCCTTGACCAATACCCCCAGGTACGGGAAAACTTATAGCAGCCCCGTTACAAGACGGAATCAAAGCACACAGCGATATTATGTGAGTGATAAATTATAAGGAGAAGGGACGGTACGGAACGGTAGATACGAGAAGTAATAAATGGTTAGAAAAAATAAACTATGTGCGGAAGGGAATGGTGTAAGTGATGAATATTACGAAGGCAGGAGGCGATAATTATAAGACAGTCAGTAGGGTATGTAAGAAAGAATGAAAAGTAGGAGAAAAAGAAAACTAAAATTTATTTAGGGGAGTGCACGAGGCGGGCTATTTCCAGTAAAATTTCCCAACCCTGGAGAGTGATGTGAGGAACGGGGACGGGGATGAGGACGGTAGGTTGTGGAGGAGGTGAAGGAGAAGGAGTAGGTAAAGGGGGTGCACTCATTTCGCGTAACCATGACGAACCGCATGTCGGGCAAGTACGGCGAGTGTAATGTCGTCTGCCGCAGCCGTAACAGAAGGAGTATTTTCTTGGCTCCAGGCAATTTGTATAAGTGTGGCCCATTGCCCGGCAGTTCCAGCACTGACCGGGCAACGGCATTTCGGGCTCAGATTCTTCGGTTTTTATAGAATTTTTTAGGGATTCCATTAGATCGCGAGGTAGAGATGAGAGCGCGGGCATTTCTATTCGTGGGGTTGGGGTAGCAGGACAGGGAATGGGACTGATAGGGACGTTAGTGGGGGTTGGAAATGTACGTCTAGGGATACCGCTCACCCCCGAGGCCCCAGCCGCTCGCCATAGAGGACTCAGTGTTTGTTCTTGTAAGGCGTGGGCGCCGAGGGTTAGCAGTCTTGGGTCTCTTCTGCTGCCCCTTCTTCTGGATGGCCTGAGGTTTTTTCGGGATGTAGACTTTTTCCACATATTTTCGGCTAGAATAATTCAATGAATATTATTAGATATTTGATAACTCAATGGATACAGGAAAACAATAGGTAATTCCAAGAATACGCTTCACCAACTTTTCCAGGGGTTTCTACGGTAGGGAAGGTGCGCCAAGGTTAAAGGTGATCCTTGATGTGGAATTTTCTCATGGCCTGACTACTACAACTTTCCGATTCATAGACTACAGCGGTTAAATATACTTCAGAAATCATTCGGAGACCCTTTTTGAGCAAGTTTGGAAGCAATATAATCTACTGCAGCAGAGGCGAATACGTGTTGTCTACACCGTACTGAATCACCTATGGCGAATCTCAGATCCTTCCGACCTCAATTATAATATCGAGTTTGTCGCTCGAAGGACTCCTCCAGGTTTTTCGCAAGTAGATCCCTATGCGGATAATTTTCGTACTCGATTTTTCCACACTCTGTGTCGGGAGGTATTGGCTGATGAAAGGGCCTTACTCCGAAATGAAGTTCCAACTTACGGATCAGGGAAATTTTGAATTTTTCGTTATCGTAATATTTCTGTTTTATTGTTTTGATTATTTACCACGTTGAAGAACATTAAAGATGATAAAAGAATTAGTGACACTAAAACTACAGCGTTTTTAGGATTCTACTTTTTAAAAAACTCATTTCCTTCCACAATTTGAAACATGAAGAGTTGCTAATTTTTGCTCCTCTTCGAAAGACTGTTTTGAACAATCAATCGTATCGGATTCTCGATATTTTGATTTTTCCAATAATAAAAAATTCAAAAATAATCTAGAACTCTTTCGAAAATTTTCATCTTTCGGAGTGTTATTTCTTGAACGGAATAGTAGTACTAAAAGTATAACCACCCTCCACTATCAATATTTCATAACATTAGCTTTAGCGCTGTCACCCAGCCCCCCAACTCCCCTAACCCGCCGCCCAACTCCCCTAACCGGTCCCCCAACTCCCCTAACCCTCCCCCCATTAATGTCAGGAAGACAGGCGATTCCCAATAAGAGAATGCTGGACACCAGGTACTTTTCAAGTACTAAAGTAAATTCAGAATGGAAATCTCAAAAACAAGGAATAGTAAACAGGCAGAAATGAAAGATAATAGAAATCGTAATAAGCGCTACAGTGAGTACTGTAAGTTATAATTTAGAATAAACAAAAGAGAAATTAATTGAGCGGAACGTGAGGGCGAATAATTAGGTTAAAGCCGGACATGTATGGTTTACGGAATTATCACAAGGAAACTAGTTAGTTTGTTAGTTCAGACGAGATGAGCATATAGGTATGTAACTCAAGGAATTGGAACTAGGATTCCCGAAAACAATTGAATATAAAAACAAATAACAAATGAGTATCGTATACTTAAGGTACACGGAAGATAATATAGAACACCAAATAAAAACAAAGAAAAAAAACATCGGATTGTATGCAGAGGAGAGGTAACGAAGAAAGAAGGTAAAGGAGAAAGGACTTTCTTCACAAGTCGATAAGGTAGGAGGATTTAGAGGGACTTGAATCGATAGGTCTGGGACTCTGGGAAACTAAATAGGATGGTCGGTAAGGGAGGAAATCTTACAGGGTGTGCACGACGTGACATGCCGAGCTTACACACCACATATGCAAGATCACACCCACATATACTACAAATCACGTGATACAATACGCAATTAACAAACAATTTAGGTTTTCACATGACTTTTGACAAATATAGAGATTTATGAATCCTAATTATACAATTTCAAGGTTAAGAGGTTATCTCAATCGATGATAACAACTAACAAAGAAAATAGTACAGAAATAGGGTATAGTAATAAAAAACAATTGGGGATAACAATACAAGAAATCAACTACGTACTGACTTACGTTTCTTTTACAAATTTTATAATCTTTCGGTTAGGCATATTATGCAGGAAATCTTACCTTGAGAATATCCCAGGACACGAACGAAACACAGACAGATTTTATATCATATAAGTAAGTCAATTATTATTATGGTAACAAAACAATTTTCAGAGTGTTGCGCAATACTATGCAATCGTAAACCTTTACAAAAATGACGTCTATAAGCTACGTGTGCAAAACGAGGAGTGACTTGCTATCGACCTGGGTGGCGCAGATCATTTTTAGGGGACGGTATTGCGCATAATTAGGTGGCAGTGGGAGCCTCTGCCCAGATCTCAGGGTGTTTTGACGGGCCTAGCAGGGCCTTGCAAAACTAAAAGCTTTCGCCAAGACAATGATAGATGGCGGGGAGATGTCATCGATATTCTAGATGGCAGGAGTAGCTGCATAATTCCTGGGAAGTAGGTACTTTAGGTTTGATGGGAGGGAAAAGTGTCGGGAAAAGAAATGAACTGTTGCCTGCTAAATTATATTTTCAAGTACTACAAAAAGCGGTGGTTATAATTAATTTGCATTTTAAATTCCTCGTTGGATGACGGTATTCAAGATCAAGATACTGAGGCTGTCGTGCGCAGATACTTTGATGTAAAAATCTTCCGGTACACGTTATTGCGCTTTAACGTCCAAAACCATTGAAACCTCCTGTGCTCTGTGGCGTTGAGGCTGTCTCTACTCCTGTCACTGAAGTATCAGTTTGGACTGGAAATCCTGTCACGCGCTGCGCTGTCCCAGTTGTCTGTACTCCTGTCCCTGGGGCAACAGTTTGGTCTACAAATCCTGTACGTTGACGACCGTTAAAACCCCCTGTCGTGCCTTGCGACGTTCCAGTTGTCTGTACTCCGGCTGTTTCTACAGAACTAGTTCGGCCTTGATATCTTGTACCTCGACGTCCGCTAAAAGAAGGACGTGTAGTACCTGAAGGTCTAGTTTGACCATATCCGTTAAAGGATGACTGCTGAAATTGTCTTTGTGGTCTAGCCTGAGTGAGGGCGACCATAGCCACCAATGCAAATAAGATCTGTAAAAGGAATAATTTTTTCAAAAACTGTATTCTACTTCCAAAGAGAGCTGAGAATAATGAAACCTGTATAGTGACCACTGAGAAATTCGATGTATTGTACAGACAGCTCCGAGTGGGATATTTTTGACGAGGATTCGGAAGGATGTATTGAAAAAATTTTAGCCAGTGAGCTAATCATTTCTCAAAAGATCGGATCAAACGATATAACGGTAAAATATAAGAGTAGATCATAAATTCTATGAACTGACTCGATGGATCTAATATGACTGAACGAAACGATGAATCACTAGGTTGAATTTGTTTAAAAACCTATCAGGAATATAGTTACTCACCACAAATTTCCCCATTGCGCTGTTTTTTTGCTCTGTGAGACTGGACGAATGAAGTTCGTAAAACTGATGCCTGGTGAAATAGAAATTAGTATGAGATATTCAAGTATTGATGTGAAAAATTATATACTGATACTGTATGGAAATGAAAAAATTATATAGACTGATGCATGGGGAAGATTTTCTCGTGGTTGTATACTCAATTGCTAGGATCTCGAATCACGATATGTGGGATAGGAGTACGTAGTCCTTAAAAAAACGCCAAAATCAGTATGGAGGGTAAAGCAACACTTCAGTAACTATCGAGCAAATTTATTATGATAAAGCATCTACTGTACAGGAATTATTTAGCTCTATGAAAGACAATTAATATAATGATGGTCATGAAATTGTTTCTTGATATAATAAAATATTTTAGAAATTGGAACACTTTATGGGTATTATAATTATAGAGATTTCACAAAAAATGTTCAGAATTTTTTTATGTGAAAGAATTAAGTCCAATTTCACTACCAGGAGTTTAGGTCACGTTGGAGAAACTTTGATATCGATTTAGGGTAAATAATTTCGATTATTTTCGTGACTAAATTTATGAACATTCTCTGCAGAATTATGAAAGATCTGTAAAATTAATTCTTGTTTCTGAAATTTTAATGAAACTTTTTGAAATTGTCTGTAAAATCTCTAACAATATATTCATGAAGTAGGTACTTTCCAATTTCTAGAATAATTTCAGAAATAATGAAAACTTAAGGGACTTTTTTTTAGAGGATACATCAGAGCCTAATTATTATAATAAATATAATATAATTTTAATTTTGGGGATAATTTTTCCAGTTTTTTAAATCTTTGCGAATTTAACATAAGTTCATTGTCTTTTAATCAAGAGTTGAGTAATATTTTGAGAACTTACTGTTACTCGCGAATTAATTGACTGGATTCCGTAGCGAGTTCTCTGACTAATCACTGTTGCTTCAATCGGTAAGTTATAATCAATTTATTGTTGATACGATAAACGTTGAACAATTTTCATCTATTGGCGCAAACACGACTGTACTCGAAGAAGGCAATTTAACAGCTAATATAGCCCAGAGCCTAGGATTCTCAGGGGAAAAGGAGGTGTTAGGTAATTATATTATAATAGATATGAGGTAATGAACCTATACTTCGATTAAAGTTGTTTTTGTAATAACTAAGCGACGATTAAATTATAAACGAAAATTAAGAAGAATTCAAACATATTACAAGAAACTGCTAACAAGTACTGCGAAACAGTAACTCAATTAATGTCGCATTATGCCGAACAGTATAAAGTATCGCAATTAATCCAGAATAATTGTAAACAAAAATAAAACGTTCGCTGCGAATGCAAAACGATTATTTTATTTCCGATTATCCAAAATATATATTTGAAATGAAAATATTCATTTTCTTTGCATACATGAATAATTATAATTCTGGTTCATAGTCGCCATCCGGTCTGCATGATTTGGAATGTGGAAGCAGTGGGTATATATTCTATTGGAAGTATACAACGTATGTCATGCAAAATCGTCGTACATGAATAGCACAGCAGAAAGTTGATACTATTTTCTTTAAATTCAATATTGTAATGAGAATTTACAAATTGATTAACAAAATAGAAAGAATCCTTCTTCAACGTTGATATCATGGCTCAAAATGTCCATGATTCTGTCTTCCCAGAAATAGGAAATTTTTATAATTATGAGGGAGAGAAATATTCAATTGTATGAAATTTTAATATTTGAAATTATACCCATTCAACATTATAAAATTTAATCTGATCTCTGCAAGGAGGGAATGTAACGAGCATTTCCCTTTTTTGCAATTAATGTAGAGTTGCATTATAAAGGCGGACAATCAGTTTATGATTCTAAAAAGGATGCAGTGAAATTACAAGCGAGCTTGTAAGTTGTATTTAATTTGTAATTACCAAAGTTTGGACGAAGTGAGAACAGAATACAGTATCTAATTTAGGTAATTAATCTTCGGGAAATAATTAGGCATATTCAAAGCGATATCCGATATTAGGCAGATGATAGCAACTATATACACCATGCAAGTCAAACATGACGCGTGGAATCCGTAGTTCGCAACTGTATCAACATAACGATACGCGATATTAAATATCATTGATATAATTAGCATGCTAATTCTCAAATTATTCGATACTGGCGAGACTCGCGTATGACGCTGAAGTGAGGCGTTTGATTCCAATCAATTTATAAAAAGCTATAATGTCATGAGAAGAAGCTGTTCAAATACACCAGGTATTTAAGTTCCTTCATTAAAATGCCTTCTATAAAGTTCACGATCGATGAATACACGTGTCGATAAAACTTGTTGAATACTCATGTTACACGGATGAAATTTAGAACCCAATTTCACATGAATATCTATATTTAAATCGTATTCAAAATATCGATTGTTTTTATTTAGTATGCATTGAATATGTAGAAATGATTTTCTATTTTTTTCGAAATGTGATCATTCCCAACAATTAAACCCGATGATCAGAATTGGAACGGTCATATTGTTTTACGGTGTGAAAATTTCCAATTGGCGGAATTTTATTATTATTTATAAAAGCATTTAGATATAGACAGTCTATGTCGCTTAGCTTGAACTCCATGATCCACCAAGATGCAGCAAGAATTTGAATTGTTAAGCTTTTCAAAGTCAGGAAGTAAAAATTTCGATGTTCATTTTTCAGTTTCTTTTTAACTTCCCGCTTCTAGCAGAAGGAAAGTTATTCGCTTTGGAATCTCACCATCAGCCATCAACGAAGAACATGTCTAAGTAGTTGCTATTCTCATGAAGCACTTTCGTACGTTTGGCGAGGTGGATTCTGGTCCGGAAGTGAAAATTGGACAACTCGTTTACGTGTGGTATTCCATTGAAGTAAGTTACCCAATCATTACTTCCGGACCAGAATCAACCTCGCCAAGTATACTTATGATAGTTACGTCACCTTATCGCGTTGTTGTAATTATACAAATGCTGAAGTGTGATTCCACGAGTCTGCAATCTGGTTGCTAATCTTTGAAATTTCATGAATGAAGTGACCGGTGTCCCATGGATATATAATAATAGGTATACAATTATAGACATGACATGTATGAAATAAGACATGAATGTTTCAATGAAAAATTAAAATTGAGTTCGTTTCGAATTAAATTTCCCAATAATTCACCCGAACTCATGTAATTTCCAAATTTACTTTCGGAACAATGAAACTGCGCTTAGTTCGGAATTGTTGTCGACTGCAACAGGTGGAAGGAGCTCGTTGAATCCTGGACTGATAAATTGATCTACAGCTTACTGATCATCGTAAAAAGGCAAAACCTGATTATGGTCGTTCAATAGTCCTTCGACATGGAAAGCGTTCCAATTCCTGCTCGTTTAAACCAAATATCAACGAATGAATAACAATTTCTTGTCCTTTGTACATACTATGGGGGCCCTTCTTCAAAATACAGGTTTCTGAATTTCATGAGACTATTTAAACAGCAAGGTTATGGGATGAGATATTTTCATGGAATAGCTACCGCGTATTCTGCAACTGTAATGCAATTATAATAAATCATCTACTTTATATTATTGTATTTTTCAATAGAGTATTCGAGAAATACATTTGTCTGACTTTCATTGAATGTAAGATTAATCGGAAACTAGGTATACATCTCCGCGCATGAGTTAAAAATAAGAAATGACAAGAGTGTTCCGTGAAATATTTTTTCGTGAAAAATTGAGGATGTATATAGGTATAGGATCAAGTCATCGTGACACGATTTTTCAGTACAAGCTCTTTATTCGGTGAGATACATTATGGGAATTTTTAACCACAAATCTTTCCACGTAGCAGAGACTCGTAACAATTTCTTGAACAGCAGTCCGAAGCTTTGGTGCACTGTAATAAGAAACGTCACAAATTGAAGTTATACTCTTCTGTATCAAAAAATGTTTGCCAGAAGCACAGGCAACCCAGCTATGACGCTCATTTTACATAATGCGAAGAAAATATATTCTAATCATAAAATTATGTTCTGGTATACCTAGACGTTTCCCAGCACGTACGATTTCATGACTGATTGTTACATTTCATTCTGTAAGGAGAAACTTTTTTTATACGTACCCCTCCCCAACCTCTTCCAAGGCAGCCGCTTACGCTGCCCGTCATCATCGCGAGGACGCACACCAATGCAAGAAGAACGATGAGCCCGACTTTTGACATCTTTGATTCGGATCTGGTCCAAATGCTCGACTGCAACAATTATTCATTGAATTTATTTTACGTTAATGACGTTGAAATTCCAATTTCGGAAAGTAAGATATAACATCGATTTATCATTGAAATCGTATTTTTATACGTATCACGAGATTTGGTTGAATACGAGGTCACACTGACGGTTACAGGAAAAACAGAAAGAAATAGCAAATAGAATCATCATTGGGTACTGAACGTACGTAAGCGTACTGAAAAGTCCGCTGAGATTTGTGTGAGAAGTAAAAATACAGTGCGAAAGTGGAAAGTAGGGATCCTGGTTGAGAAAACGATAAATATCAAGAAAGGGAATAAAGGAACGGGAAAAGCGAAGAAATAAGAAAAGTGGAAAAGAGGTTAGTCCGTAAAAATAGGCAACTCACAACACCGTACCGAGCCAGTGCAATAGATGTAAATTACACCAAGCACATAATACGAGAAATATACAGAGCGAGTAACAAGTGATACCTGAATTGAAAGAGCGCGAAACTTCTAGCTCTTGATAATAGGATATGCATAAAAATAACGATGAACTGAATCCAGGCGGAGAAGAAGAGGACATTCAAGACAAAAAAACTGGTCGAAGAGAGAGAATAGGAGGAAATGAAGGAAAAAAAAACAAAGGCAGAGGACATTCTCACTATAGATACACAACGCGTATGAGAAGAAGAAGATTATAAAGGTACCAAATACGAACGAAGCAGTGAAAAGGGAATCAGAAATAAGCGAAGGATAGCTAAGAGACGCAAAATGCAGACGGAAGGTTGAGAGAACAACCTGGGAATAAATCACAAGGAAGAGAATGAAGATATGGAAAGAGTAAAGAAAAAATTGAGAGAAGCTTAGAGGTATGGAAATGCAAGGCAACGAAAACTGAAACGAACATCAAAATCATAATGAAGAAGAAAGAAAGAAACGGATCACAGCAAGAAGAAAATTGAAAAATTAAAAAAAGAAAGGGGGAGACTAGAAAAATCAGTGAATACTCTGAAAGCTGAGATGAAAAATGAAATGTAAGTAATTGAAAAATAAATAGAAGGTTCAGAAAACAAACAGATGAGAAAAGGACAAAAATGTATGAAAATGAGTAGCAACACTTGGAAGAGAATAAAAAAAAAACTGAAGAATCGCAAAAGAAAAATGGAAAATATGATCATAGAAGAGAGAACGGAACTACTACCGAGGAAGAAAAGCGGTCGGAGAGGAATAGATCAAAAGGAAGATGAAGAATCACAGAAGGAGCTAAAATGGATGGTAGGAGATTCAAAACGGAGAAATTTAGCACATGTTTCATTTATTTTCTTCATTATTCAAGGGTCGGTGTAAAAGTCTCAGTACTCACCGTTACCAAAATAATTTAAGCTTGTAGGTTACTCTCGTACGCACCGGCTGGGTACTGCAGAAAATTTTCTGACAAAGCGCCGTTTGACTGATTGTGAGATACTGAACAACGTTATGTCGGCATAGACACGTTCGCCGACTTATATAGCTGGTCTAATAACCATGTTTATCCAGTTCTAAGACATTACGGGGAAACAGGGGTATGAGATATCAAACCGAAAGGTCAACTTGAGGTTTCGTGTAACGATGCAGTAAACACATACCGGTCGATGTCCCGAATATGATAAGTAAAACGAAAATAAAAATGTATGAGAAATTTCTATCAAGCTTGGAGCAGTCGAACGCGATTAAGTACAAATCGTATCAAACGATATGGAATACTCCAATCCATCAACGATAGTTTGAAACGAACAAAATATATCCATCATGAATAAAAATTGATTTTTTTGTTTTTCATCGCACAAAATGTATTCAAAAAGGGAACATTTATTCTTCCATGTCTACAACGAATACATTTGATATTTAATAATATTGATCTTCGAAATGAACTGGATGATTACGGACCAGTGTAAACGGCATACAATGGGTGGGTATCCCTTGTGACGGATCGAACGAGAAATATTTAATTCACCATCTCTGATGTGACTGGTGGGTCAACCAATGCAGCGGGATCGGAGCTACAGCTATAACAGAGACATCATTCAAATCACTATCATTACAATGACACTCACTTGAGCATAAAAAAGGGGTCAACCTCGGAATAAAAGATAATAAGCTGGAAACTTGTATACACCTTCATTTTGGCGTTCTCAAAGGTGTCTCAAAAATCTCATAAAATCTCGTGTCTGCGTCGTAAGTTATTCAAGGTCAAAGGTCACAAAAATCATTTTTTCGCGATTATCTCGGTTTCTATAACTCCAATCATGTTAAGATCCATTATAAAAATTGTAGAACATAAATTTAGCGACAAATTGTATTTCGAACATTTTTCCATGCGCTCAACTGTTTTTGAAATAGAGGGTGATGAGCGCGCAGCGCTCAGCCATACGTACTGTAATGCAAAGTCAACCGTGAATCTGGGTGAATTATACCTTGAATTTTAAATAATTATTATTTATCAGTTAATACATCGTATTTAATAACATTTTCATACCTATATTTAATATATTCATTCAATAATACTTACCTACTTCGCGTGACTAAAAACTCATCAAATGAAATACTTATTGTATATCTTGATTTTATATTAATTTATTGAAAGCAGATTTTGAGTAGAAAAATAATTAAGTATTCTATCTATAAGATATGTAAATTCTTGAATACTTATTTTTCTATTTTTATTATAACTGGGACGATGGACCCCTATAATACGACCTCTTTCTGTGACGCTTATACCTGAGATAAGAAGGCAGACCCTTATAGGTATAGGTATAGATATAGGGTATAGGGGTACAGGGTGTAAGGTAGGTATAGGGTATAGGGATTAGTATTGAAAACTGATTCGGAAAACGAATTCCGGCTCTATCTGTTATTCGATATAGTCGGAGGCAGCACCGGCGAAAAAAGTTCATTTCAAATTATCAGCAACTGTCGTGTACGAGGCACGTCTGATTTCGTAATTCGCTACTGAATAAACAGAAGAATACATAACATCGAAGTCCCTTGAACCCTAAATTTGTTCAAATGACCCGTTCGAGTAGACGAAGTATTTTTCGTTCGGATAAGCTCTACATAAGATACGATCCGAAATATATATGTGACAACGTTAATTATATAATGATATATGCTGATATGATAGTCGGAGAAGACATCAACACACAAAACAACCAACAAAAACAACACTACAAAAAATTTGGACTGCGTGATATTAGAAATTGCGTAGGAAAAACTGTTCAAAGTACACCAGCTATTCGGTTGCGGTGTCATTGAAGTTCCCACCACTAAGGCCACCTTCGATGGGAACACGTCTCAAGGAATTTAAGCTGGATGCTCAAGGCATATCGTTCCCTTTCTGCGTTGACCTCGTAATTACATTTTTTTCCAAAATTGAGATTATTAGTGGGTAATACTGTTAAGTATAACTTCGGTTATGTAAAACACAAACTCAAATGTCGATATCGATAACAGAAATTTTTTAAGAAACTTATCATTTTTCTCGTATCTACGTACTACGATTCAAAAACTATGCATCTACTCAAGTGTCATGTTGCAGATAGTCAATGTTACAGGGAATCATATTTATAAACATTAATTTGATATTTTTGATTCCCTTTAACTCTCCAAATAGAAAAAATAATAATTTTTTGATTTTTTTACTTTCCGTATTCATCTTTTGAAGCTAACAAATTTCCATCTTCTAAGAGATCTTAAAAATTTTGTTATATTTCATGAGATTTTTCTGAATTTTTTCAGATTTTACAAAGTGGGGGTTTTTATTTCAAGTTTTTAAATCATACAATTCAGATACGCTGGGTCGAAGAATTCTGATAAATATTACGATTATTTTAATTATACGAATATTTATCTAGATTGTCCTCAAGGATCCAGAGAAATTGCTGATCCCTTCTGGCCTGGTCTACATATTCTTGTGAGTTAATTTATAGTGTGATTTTATCGGTGGCTTTCTCATTCTTAAACTTTCAACCTCATCGTATTGAGAGTCGATATGCTTCACGTCTTCTACCGTACTATGGATTAGTTGTATTAAATATAAGAACAATTTGGAGAAATTTTTATTAAATGAATGAACAATTTTATTTTTCTGAAGAGGATCTTCTTCCGGGCCGAAACGTCAACCTGAGAGTGTTAATTTGACCTGTGACTACCAAAGAAACGAAAATGTGTCGTATTACTATGGATGAGGTCAATAAAATGGAGATCATTTAATTTGGTAATGTTTATAACTTTTTACATGACTTGGTAGAAATATATGTTTTTCTTGATTTCTGTCGAATCGCTTTTTTGCAGTCACGTGCTTAACGCATGGAAAGGGGACGATATGCGGATAAAGTATCAGCTTCGCGTTTATCCTATTCTAAGGCAACCAGCGGACTTCTTCAATAGGTCGGGATAAAAACGTAGAACCCTGCATTACCATTCTATAATTTTTTTTTTGTTTCGAAAGAAAATGAAGGTCTTCATACTAATTCATAAGGATTTTTCAAAATTTTCAAACCCGGCCCAAATTTGAAGAAAATATTATTGAAATTATGTACTCGGATTTTTGCGGTCATGGACTCTGTTCCAAATCAAATGGATATTGTTACGTGAAAGTACAAAAAAAAATCCTCTTGGACACATATCTCAAATAATTTGACTCTCCCCGTTCCACCACGAGAGAATTATTCGAAAATGAAAATCGGTGAAAATCAATCAATTTTCGAATAAAGTGTATAGCTTTATGAAATTTACACTTTCAACTTTGACAAGTAGTATAAGCATGTTTCTTGGGACCCAAAAAACTTAATCAAATTAGCGTACGATTAGAAAAATCCAACTGAAAAAGTGGCCCCACTTCACGTATATTTTGCCTCATATACAGTTGCGTTGCAGTCATGATTATCTAAGTGCTGGAGTATGATTCGACGAGGCTGCAATTGCATACACGACATAATTTAGCTCCTGATGACAATCATCATCAGAGATCGGCAGACGTTCGATCATATATTTTGTTTTATTGAGCATTCAATATCCAGCGGTTTGATAATCATTATATTTTATCTCCAGCATTTAATACAATAAATATTAAAATTAGAAATAATTTTCATTACTGCTAGTTGACTAAGATTCATGTCGAATTTGTAGAGATTAAAAGTGTTTAGCATATGTGTTGCAAAAAAATAAGGTGGTGCGTTAGCTGGATAGCCGTGATGGTGATTTTCTTGCTCATGTTTACAGATGACATGTCAAAGCATATATCAATGAAATTGAGGAGCCTAGATCTATCAGATATTCAATGGTCATAAAAGACAAGTGAAAAGTGATACAAATAATTTTCATAGCTATATCAAGGGTCAACAATTAAACTTAGAAAATGTGTTTCGTGGCTCCAGCTGGGAGGGTAGAGCTCCAGCAATGCAGCATATGATTATTGAATTGATGGCCATTTGAAGTACGTCTGAATGAAGAGGTACAAAGAGTGATAGTACAATATTCCATCATGGTCAGAATATTCAGTCCAGCCACTACACCTGCATTTTACGGGAGGGAAATTCTACTTGGAAACGTGTAGACGATAATACTATTATAAAGCAGAAATGGTCAAAAAATGCTCAAGATGCATACATATTCTTCTTATGTCAGACCTGATCAATGCTAAAGTTAGCAGTAACTATACCCTTATTACAAGTAAAACCACCGATGTTGGTTCAAAGCTCAAGCGTGAATAAATATTCAGCTGAACGGTGCAAAAAGTAGTAAAATCCCCCCAAAAACACTTCATCTGCAAAAACCTTGCGCCAAGTACATTATTACATAATAACTATCAACAAAAATATCTTCGAATTTGAAATTTTCAAAATCTGAAAATTTGTGAACGTTATGTTTCTATGATGTTCCAAAAGCACCTTGGATGTGAAAATGTTGCACCAAGTGTATTAAAACGTAGTAACTATCAAGAAAAAATTGTTAAATAACTATTTGACAAGAAAAGACATACATATTCCCAAAAATAAAAAATTATTCGTCACCCGGTTCCAGTTCATGACCTTTCAAAGCAGAAAAAAATTATTTTTGACTAGAGTGTATTCTTCAATTTTTCTCAAATAAATTCACTAAAAAGTACATTAAAAACCGCAACTTTTGGTGGCTATCTCATCGTGGAGAAATGATTTTTCGATTTTTTCTATTTAGATGAAACTGTGAAAAATGTGTTTTTATTCGTAAAAAAGGAGTAAGTATTGGTAAGTACACGTGTTCGGATATAAATTCTTTTGCAAATCGTGGATGTTTTTCCATTATTCAGTAATTATTCTTATTGTCGAATTCATGGCAAGGGTTACAATTACCGACAAGTAAGCTCACTTGCTCCTTTTTTACGAATAAAACACATTTTTCACAGTTTCATCTAAATAGAAAAAATCGAAAAATCTTTTTTCCACGTTGAGATAGCCACCAAAAGATGTGGTTTTTAATGTACGTTTTAGTGAATTTATTTGAGAAAAATTGGAGGATACACTCTAGTCGAAAATGATTTTTTTCTACTTTGAAAGGTCATAAACTGGAACCGGATGACAAATAATTTTTTTTGAGGAATACGTATGTCATTTTTCGTCAAAAGGTACCTGTGAAAAAATTTCTATCACAAAAAAAAATGTCGAGGCAATGGCCGCTCGGTTATAGCTGGAATGCCCCATATGCATTCACTTTCCGTTCAATGGTGCCTCACCTCGGGTTTCGTGACGTTCTGGTAGAAAATCATCCGTGAGCCAATGTATGTACATACATACATTTTCACTATTAAATTTGTAGAAAGATTCATAATTTTGGTCATCAACGTCACCCTTAATTTGGATATGTTCTTGCACGTGGTATGTACGAATTTTTACGGGTATTCTTAAAAGTATAGGTTTCTGAATTTCATAAAACTGTTTTAACAGCAAGATTATAGCATGAGATAATTTCACGTAAGGTTGATTGTACAAGTTAGGTACAGAACTCCAACGCATATGTTAAAATGGGAAACGAAAAAGTTCGCAGTAAAAAAGTTTAATGAAACATCGAGAATGTAGGTATAGGATCGAGTTATTGCGAAAATATATTTTCCAGTACAAGCTCTTTATTTAGCGAAATACAACATGATTGTTTTTAACCACAAATCTTTCCACGTAGCAGAGACTCGTAACAATTTCTTGAACAGCAATCCGAAGCCCTAGTGCACTGTAATAAGAAATGTCACGAATTAGAGTTACATTCTTCTGTATCAAAAAGTGTGTACGAAAAGCATAGGCGAGCCAGGTAAAGCTCATTTTACATAATGCGAATGAAATATATATTGTAAAATTATGGTCTAGTATACATAGATGTTTTCCAGCACAAATGATTTTTTTGACGAATCATGTTATTTTCAAGAAAGTATCTTTTTTTATACATACTGTCCAACGTGGTCCCCAGCATTTTGCGTTCACACTGTCCATCGTCATCGCGAAAAGGCACAACAATGTGAACAGAACGATGAGTCCAAGTTTTGACATCTTCGGTCCGGATCTGGTCCAAATTCTTGACTGCAACAATTAGTAATTGAATTTATTTCATCTCGACCACATCGAAATTTCAATTTTTGAAAGTAAAATAACATTGACTTGTCATTGAAAACGTATTTTTTATACGGATCATAGGATTTGGTTGAATATGACGTCACACTGACGGTTACAGGGGAAATGGCACAAATGGAAGTTTCACTTTTCGAGGACTCAATCAGGCGATTTCATAAATCACCAGGGCCAAAATCTGAACAACGTTAGTATAGAAGCACAAGGATCGGGAGAAATAACCACCCTTTTCTTACTGGTAAGGGCGAGCGTACTGAACCTGCGATTCAAGACGAAACACTGATCCAGGAGAATGAAAAGGAGAAAATGGAGGAAAAACAACAAAGGCAAAGGACATTTTCACTAGATAGCTACGTGTATAAGAAGAAGAAGAAGAAGAAGATCGTGAGGGTATACGAGACTCTGGTGCAAAAACCTTTCGCCAAGTACATTAATGTGATATTTCCCACAAAAATAGTGTTGCAGCCATTCAACCTACAAAAGTATTGAAATTAATGGACATTGCCATTGCCAATTGCTTTTTGTACCATCTCGATTCAGACTAATTAGTCTTGTTCATAACAAATTGTATAAATTATGTCCTCTGAAAATTGGTTCAAGTTTTAAGAAATGTTAGTGGCAGTTGATAAGAGTGTGTATGAATTTCTGTAGAATTGTATTAAGACAACGTTTAGATGTTAGCAGCTGATACGATATATATGATAGTTGACAATCTCCATGTTTTAATTAAGTATAATTCGAAAACGACACATCGTACGAAAAATGTTAAGTGAAAAAAAATTTCAGTTCGAAGTAAACTTCAAAGTGATGACGTACAAAAAAATACGACGGTCCCGAAAAGTTGAAAGAAAATTATTATAAAATTGGTTTTTAAAATTTCTCAACAACCATACGTCTTTTATCATCCAAAAATTTCAGAGGATATTCCTTTATAGTGTAAAAAGAATGAGTACAAATATCGTGGAGCCAGATTTCAGTTAGGAGATATATGAATTTTGTACCAAATTTATTGCGAACCAAAAGAGAAGAAGAAGATTATAAAGGTACCAAATACGAACGAAGCAGTGAAAAGGGAATCAGAAATAAGCGAAGGATAGCTAAGAGACGCAAAATGCAGACGGAAGGTTGAGAGAACAACCTGGGAATAAATCACAAGGAAGAGAATGAAGATATGGAAAGAGTAAAGAAAAAATTGAGAGAAGCTTAGAGGTATGGAAATGCAAGGCAACGAAAACTGAAACGAACATCAAAATCATAATGAAGAAGAAAGAAAGAAACGGATCACAGCAAGAAGAAAATTGAAAAATTAAAAAAAGAAAGGGGGAGACTAGAAAAATCAGTGAATACTCTGAAAGCTGAGATGAAAAATGAAATGTAAGTAATTGAAAAATAAATAGAAGGTTCAGAAAACAAACAGATGAGAAAAGGACAAAAATGTATGAAAATGAGTAGCAACACTTGGAAGAGAATAAAAAAAAAACTGAAGAATCGCAAAAGAAAAATGGAAAATATGATCATAGAAGAGAGAACGGAACTACTACCGAGGAAGAAAAGCGGTCGGAGAGGAATAGATCAAAAGGAAGATGAAGAATCACAGAAGGAGCTAAAATGGATGGTAGGAGATTCAAAACGGAGAAATTTAGCACATGTTTCATTTATTTTCTTCATTATTCAAGGGTCGGTGTAAAAGTCTCAGTACTCACCGTTACCAAAATAATTTAAGCTTGTAGGTTACTCTCGTACGCACCGGCTGGGTACTGCAGAAAATTTTCTGACAAAGCGCCGTTTGACTGATTGTGAGATACTGAACAACGTTATGTCGGCATAGACACGTTCGCCGACTTATATAGCTGGTCTAATAACCATGTTTATCCAGTTCTAAGACATTACGGGGAAACAGGGGTATGAGATATCAAACCGAAAGGTCAACTTGAGGTTTCGTGTAACGATGCAGTAAACACATACCGGTCGATGTCCCGAATATGATAAGTAAAACGAAAATAAAAATGTATGAGAAATTTCTATCAAGCTTGGAGCAGTCGAACGCGATTAAGTACAAATCGTATCAAACGATATGGAATACTCCAATCCATCAACGATAGTTTGAAACGAACAAAATATATCCATCATGAATAAAAATTGATTTTTTTGTTTTTCATCGCACAAAATGTATTCAAAAAGGGAACATTTATTCTTCCATGTCTACAACGAATACATTTGATATTTAATAATATTGATCTTCGAAATGAACTGGATGATTACGGACCAGTGTAAACGGCATACAATGGGTGGGTATCCCTTGTGACGGATCGAACGAGAAATATTTAATTCACCATCTCTGATGTGACTGGTGGGTCAACCAATGCAGCGGGATCGGAGCTACAGCTATAACAGAGACATCATTCAAATCACTATCATTACAATGACACTCACTTGAGCATAAAAAAGGGGTCAACCTCGGAATAAAAGATAATAAGCTGGAAACTTGTATACACCTTCATTTTGGCGTTCTCAAAGGTGTCTCAAAAATCTCATAAAATCTCGTGTCTGCGTCGTAAGTTATTCAAGGTCAAAGGTCACAAAAATCATTTTTTCGCGATTATCTCGGTTTCTATAACTCCAATCATGTTAAGATCCATTATAAAAATTGTAGAACATAAATTTAGCGACAAATTGTATTTCGAACATTTTTCCATGCGCTCAACTGTTTTTGAAATAGAGGGTGATGAGCGCGCAGCGCTCAGCCATACGTACTGTAATGCAAAGTCAACCGTGAATCTGGGTGAATTATACCTTGAATTTTAAATAATTATTATTTATCAGTTAATACATCGTATTTAATAACATTTTCATACCTATATTTAATATATTCATTCAATAATACTTACCTACTTCGCGTGACTAAAAACTCATCAAATGAAATACTTATTGTATATCTTGATTTTATATTAATTTATTGAAAGCAGATTTTGAGTAGAAAAATAATTAAGTATTCTATCTATAAGATATGTAAATTCTTGAATACTTATTTCTCTATTTTGATTATAACTGGGCCGACGGACCCCTATAATACGACCTCTTTCTATGACGTTTATACCTGAGATAAGGAAGCAAACCCCTATAGGTACAGGTACAGGTATAGGGTACAGATATAAGGGTACAGGGTATAGGGTAGGTATAGGGTATAGGGATAAGTATTGAAAACTGATTCGGAAAACGAATTCCGGCTCTATCTGTTATTCGATATAGTCGGAGGCAGCAGCGGCGAAAAAAGTTCATTTCAAATTATCAGCAACTGTCGTGTACGAGGCACGTCTGATTTCGTAATTCGCCACTGAATAAACAGAAAAATACATAACATCGAAGTCCCTTGAACCCTAAATTTGTTTAAATGACCCGTTCGAGTAGACGAAGTATTTTTCGTTCGGATACGCTCTGCATAAGATACGATCCGAAATATATATGTGACAACGTTAATTATATAATGATATATGCTGATATGATAGTCGGAGAAGACATCAACACACAAAACAACCAACAAAAACAACACTACAAAAAATTTGGACTGCGTGATATTAGAAATTGCGTAGGAAAAATTGTTCAAAGTAAACAAGCTATTCGGTTGCGGTGTCATTGAAATTCCCTCCACTAAGGCCACCTTCGGTGAGAACACGTCTCAAGGAATTTATGCTGGATGCTCCAGGCATATCGTCCCCTTTCTGCGTTGACCTCGTAATTACATTTTATTCCAAAATTGAGATTATTAGTGGGTAATACTGTTAAGTATAACTTCGGTTATGTAAAACACAAACTCAAATGTCGATATCGATAACAGAAATTTTTTAAGAAACGTATCATTTTTCTCGTATCTACATACTACGATTCAAAAATTATGTATCTACTAAAGTGTCATGTTGCAGATAGTCAAGGTTACAGGGAATCATATTTATAAACATTAATTTGATATTTTTGATTCCCTTTAACTCTCCAAATAGAAAAAATAATAATTTTTTGATTTTTTTACTTTCCGTATTCATCTTTTGAAGCTAACAAATTTCCATCTTCTAAGAGATCTTAAAAATTTTGTTATATTTCATGAGATTTTTCTGAATTTTTTCAGATTTTACAAAGTGGGCGTTTTTATTTCAAGTTTTTAAATCATACAATTCAGATACGCTGGGTCGAAGAATTCTGATAAATATTACGATTATTTTAATTATACGAATATTTATCTAGATTGTCTTCAAGGATCCAGAGAAATTGCTGATCCCTTCTGGCCTGGTCTACATATTCTTGTGAGTTAATTTATAGTGTGATTTTATCGGTGGCTTTCTCATTCTTAAACTTTCAACCTCATCGTATTGAGAGTCGATGTGCTTCACGTCTTCTACCGTACTATGGATTAGTTGTATTAAATATAAAAACAATTTGGAGAAATTTTTATTAAATGAATGAACAATTTTATTTTTCTGAAGAGGATCTTCTTCCGGGCCGAAACGTCAACCTGAGAGTGTCAATTTGACCTGTGACTACCAAAGAAACGAAAATGTGTCGTATTACTATGGATGAGGTCAATAAAATGGAGATCATTTAATTTGGTAATGTTTATAACTTTTTACATGACTTGGTAGAAATATATGTTTTTCTTGATTTCTGTCGAATCGCTTTTTTGCAGTCACGTGCTTAACGCATGGAAAGGGGACGATATGCGGATAAAGTATCAGCTTCGCGTTTATCCTATTCTAAGGCAACCAGCGGACTTCTTCAATAGGTCGGGATAAAAACGTAGAACCCTGCATTACCATTCTATAATTTTTTTTTCGAAAGAAAATGAAGGTCTTCATACTAATTCATAAGGATTTTTCAAAATTTTCAAACCCGGCCCAAATTTGAAGAAAATATAATTGAAATTATGTACTCGGATTTTTGCGGTCATGGACTCTGTTCCAAATCAAATGGGTATTGTTACGTGAAAGTACAAAAAAAAATCCTCTTGGACACATATCTCAAATAATTTGACTCTCCCCGTTCCACCACGAGAGAATTATTCGAAAATGAAATTCGGTGAAAATCAATTAATTTTCGAATAAAGTGTATAGCTTTATAAAATTTACACTTTCAACCTTGACAAGTAGTATAAGCATGTTTCTTGGGACCCAAAAAACTTAATCAAATTAGCGTATGATTAGAAAAATCCAACTGAAAAAGTGGCCCCACTTCACGTATATTTTGCCTCATATACAGTTGCGTTGCAGTCATGATTATCTAAGTGCTGGAGTATGATTCGACGAGGCTGCAATTGCATACACGACATAATTTAGCTCCTGATGACAATCATCATCAGAGATCGGCAGACGTTCGATCATATATTTTGTTTTATTGAGCATTCAATATCCAGCGGTTTGATAATCATTATATTTTATCTCCAGCATTTAATACAATAAATATTAAAATTAGAAATAATTTTCATTGCTGCTAGTTGACTAAGATTCATGTCGAATTTGTAGAGATTAAAAGTGTTTAGCATATGTGTTGCAAAAAAATAAGGTGGTGCGTTAGCTGGATAGCCGTGATGGTGATTTTCTTGCTCATGTTTACAGATGACATGTCAAAGCATATATCAATGAAATTGAGGAGCCTAGATCTATCAGATATTCAATGGTCATAAAAGACAAGTGAAAAGTGATACAAATAATTTTCATAGCTATATCAAGGGTCAACAATTAAACTTAGAAAATGTGTTTCGTGGCTCCAGCTGGGAGGGTAGAGCTCCAGCAATGCAGCATATGATTATTGAATTGATGGCCATTTGAAGTACGTCTGAATGAAGAGGTACAAAGAGTGATAGTACAATATTCCATCATGGTCAGAATATTCAGTCCAGCCACTACACCTGCATTTTACGGGAGGGAAATTCTACTTGGAAACGTGTAGACGATAATACTATTATAAAGCAGAAATGGTCAAAAAATGCTCAAGATGCATACATATTCTTCTTATGTCAGACCTGATCAATGCTAAAGTTAGCAGTAACTATACCCTTATTACAAGTAAAACCACCGATGTTGGTTCAAAGCTCAAGCGTGAATAAATATTCAGCTGAACGGTGCAAAAAGTAGTAAAATCCCCCCAAAAACACTTCATGTGCAAAAACCTTGCGCCAAGTACATTATTACATAATAACTATCAACAAAAATATCTTCGAATTTGAAATTTTAAAAATCTGAAAATTTGTGAACGTTATGTTTCTATGATGTTCCAAAAGCACCTTGGATGTGAAAATGTTGCACCAAGTGTATTAAAACGTAGTAACTATCAAGAAAAAATTGTTAAATAACTATTTGACAAGAAAAGACATACATATTCCCAAAAAAAAAAAATTATTCGTCACCCGGTTCCAGTTCATGACCTTTCAAAGCAGAAAAAAATTATTTTTGACTAGAGTGTATTCTTCGATTTTTCTCAAATAAATTCACAAGAAAGTACATTAATAACCGCAACTTTTGGTGGCTATCTCATCGTGGAGAAATGATTTTTCGATTTTTTCTATTTAGATGAAACTGTGAAAAATGTGTTTTTATTCGTAAAAAAGGAGTAAGTATTGGTAAGTACACGTGTTCGGATATAAATTCTTTTGCAAATCGTGGATGTTTTTCCATTATTCAGTAATTATTCTTATTGTCGAATTCATGGCAAGGGTTACAATTACCGACAAGTAAGCTCACTTGCTCCTTTTTTACGAATAAAACACATTTTTCACAGTTTCATCTAAATAGAAAAAATCGAAAAATCTTTTTTCCACGTTGAGATAGCCACCAAAAGATGTGGTTTTTAATGTACTTTTTAGTGAATTTATTTGAGAAAAATTGGAGGATACACTCTAGTCGAAAATGATTTTTTTCTACTTTGAAAGGTCATAAACTGGAACCGGATGACAAATAATTTTTTTTGAGGAATACGTATGTCATTTTTCGTCAAAAGGTACCTGTAAAAAAATTTGTATCACAAAAAAAAATGTCGAGGCAATGGCCGCTCGGTTATAGCTGGAATGCCCCATATGCATTCACTTTCCGTTCAATTTTGCCTCACCTCGGGTTTCGTGACGTTCTGGTAGAAAATCATCCGTGAGCCAATGTATGTACATTTTCACTATTAAATTTGTAGAAAGATTCATAATTTTGGTCATCAACGTCACCCTTAATTTGGATATGTTCTTGCACGTGGTATGTACGAATTTTTGAAATAAGCCATTTTTCTTGGCCTGAGTCTATCATTCGACCATACTCAACAAGAGCTAAGCATAAGCTCATGGCTCCGTGTATATACTTTTTCAGTATTCATACCAAATTGGAGAGTCACTTCTCGTTTAAGGTTCTATTTTTTATACACGGAGTCATTATCGTACGAACAGAAATCGATTGTCATATAAAGCGAACTAAAATTAAATTGAATGAATACTAAGTTCGAAGTAAACTTACTCATGATGCGATCACCGATTATATGTTGAGATGAGTAACACACAAGTCTGAAAGACAATCTCGGTACTCTGTTCTGAATGAGATACGATTTTGTCAGACTTTGCATCTGTCCTAATCCGTTAAACAGGAAGACGACTCTGTGTAACGCTAGTGCTTCCGAGTTCCCGAAACAGTTGAATTCTGCAAGAGTTTCACTAATTTTTCCTCGAGGACATCCTATTCCATATCACAGAGACAAAAATTGTCCATCCTTCCGCCAAACCGGCAACAGACGGTTACAGGTCCATCTCCAGCATAGTTTTCGGAAACTTTGTAATTTCCGAGATATAATCTTCGAATGCCATAGGCGTTGAGTATCTGTTGTGCTGCCTGGAAAGTACTCTAGGTTTGATGGAAGGGAAAAGTATCAGGGAAAAAAAAAATGAATTGTTGCTCGCTAGATTATATTTTCAAGTACTACGAAACGCGGTGGTTATAATTGATTTGCATTTTGAATGCCTCGTTAGATGACGGTGATCAAGATCAAAATACTGAAGCTGTCGTGCGCGGATACTTTGATGTAAAAATCTTCCGGTACACGTTATTGCGCTTCAACGTCCAAAACCATTGAAACCTCCTGTGCTCTGTGGCGTTCAGGCTGTCTCTACTCCTGTCACTAAAGCATCGGTTTGGGCTGGAAATCTTGTCACGCTCGGCGCTGTCCCGGTTGTCTGTACTCCTGTTCCTGGAGCAGCGGTTCGGTCTAGAAATCCTGTGCGTTGACGACCGTTAAAACCCCCTGTCGTGCCTTGTGGCGTTCCAGCTGTCTGTACTCCGGCTGTATCTAGAGAACTAGTTCGGCCTTGATATCTTGTACCTCGACGTCCGCTAACAAACGGACGTGTAGTGCCCGAAGGTCTAGTTTGACCAAATCCGTTAAAGGATGACTGCTGAAATTGTCTTTGTGGTCTAGCCTGAGTAGCCACCATAGCAAATGAGATCTGTAAAAGGAACAATTTTTCAGAAAATGTATTCTACTTCCAAAAAGAGCTGAGAATAATAAAACCTGTATAGTGACCACTGAAAAATTCGATGTATTGTACAGACAGCTCTGAGTGGGATATTTTTGACGAGGATTCGGAAGGATGTATTGAAAAAATTTTAGCCAGTGAGCTAATCATTTCTCAAAAGATCGGACCAAATGATACAACGGTGAAATATAAGAGTAGATCACAGATTCTATGAACCCCTGAACGAAACGATGAATCACTAGGTTGAATTTGTTTAAAAACCTATCAGGAATACAGTTACCCGCCACAAATTTTCCCATTGTGTTGCTTTTCGGCTCTGTGAGACTGGATGAATAAAGTTCGTATGACTGATGCCTGGTAAAATAGAAATAAGTAATAGATAGGTATTCAAGTATTGTTGTTAAAAATTGTAGACTGACACTATATGATAAATCAAAAAATTATATAGACTGATGGATGGTGAACACTTCATGAGTATTATTATAGAAATTTCGCAAAAAATGTTCAGTTGGTTGTAGAGCTTCAAGTTTGACCAAAATAAAGATAAAATTTGTCAAATTTTTCAAAGTTTTGCCAGAAATGTTTAGATTTTTTTTCTCTCCAAAAGAGTGAAGTTTATTTCCACCTGCACCAGGAGTTGAGTCACGTTGGAGACACTTTTATATCGATTTAGGGTAAATAATTTCCATTATTTTTTTGACAAGAGAATTCTGATGCATTCTCTGCAGAGCTCTGAACGATCAGAAAAATTGATTCTCGTTTCTGAAATTTTAGTAAAACTCTTTGAAATTGTCCGAAAATTGTCTGGAAAATTTCTAACAATATTACACTCATAAAGTACTTTCCAAGTTCAATAATATTTCTAGAATAATTACAAAAATAATCGGAGCTTAAGGGACTTTTTTTTCTACAGGATACATCAGGGCCTTCCAGTTTTTAGATTTATTTAAGAATTTCAAAGAAAATTCTATTGGAAGTACACAATGCATGCCATACAAAATCTTCGCAGATGAATGGCGTAACAGAAAGATGATACTATTTACTTCCAATTGAATATTGTGATGCAAATTTTCAAACGATCAACAAAATAGAAAAAATCCTTTTTCAACGTTGATATCAGGCACTAAGCGTGCATTTTGTTGTCGCAGAAATAAAAAATGTTGATAATTATATCCAAGTATAATATTCAATTGTATGAAATTTTCGGTGAGAATTTTGTTAAGATTTGAAATTCACCAATTTCAAATTCAAACTGATCTCCCCCCCCCCCCCAAGAAATACCCTCTATAAAACTCACGATCGATGAATACACGTCCATAAAACTTGCTGAATGCTCATGTCACACGTATGAAATTTAGAGCCCAATGTCACATGAATATATATATACTGAAATCGTATTTAAAATATCAATTGTTTTCGTTCAGAATGCATTGAAGATGGAGAAATGATTTTCTTTTCTTCGCAAAATTTAATCATTCCTAACAGATAGACGCGGAGATCAGAATTGAAAACTTTGCCCGAGTGTCTATTTTTATATAGTTTAATTCGGAACCGCCATATATTGTTTTGCAGTGTCAAAGTTTCCGAATTGGTGGAATTTTATTCCGGAATTTGTACATAGCGAAGATATCTAGATATACATACAGTCTGTGTCGCTTACATCAGTATCCATGATCCAGCAAGGTACATCAAGAATTAAAATTCTCCAGATTTTCGAAGTTGGGACGTCAAAATTCGATGTTTGTTCTTCAGTTTCTTTTTAATTTCCTGCTCCGAGCAAAGGGGAAATTATTGTGATCATCTTGAAAATAAAGAGTTGAGTTTTCACTGGATCTCCACGTTTCAAGGTCAAGAGAATCACCTGCGACCATTTTCAGATGGACTCTGAATCGAAGAGAAAAATGTAATACATCATTGCAGATGAATTATAGAAGTCTTCAATTTCTGGGGAAAGAGGTAGGGTCATGAGAGGCTCATTTCGAAAAATGCTTAAAATTTTTTGTTGGAACATTTGGCAATATTTCAATGAAAAATCAAAATTATATAAGTTAGTTTTGAATTCAGTTTCCTAATAATTCATCCCTAATTCACGTAATTTCCGAATTCAATATCCAAACAATCGAATGACAGAGCTCGTTGAATCCTAGACTGATAAATTGATCTACGGCCTACTAATCATCATACGAAGGCAAGACGTGATTATGGTGGTTTAATAGTCCTTGGACATGGAAGGCGTACTTCTAATTCCTACTTCTTTACACCAAATATCAACGAAAGAATAATATTGCTTCGTACTATCGGGTATTCTTAAAAGTATAGGTTTCTGAATTTCATAAAACTGTTTTAACAGCAAGATTATAGCATGAGATAATTTCACGTAAGGTTGATTGTACAAGTTAGGTACAGAACTCCGACGCATATGTTAAAATGGGAAACGAAAAAGTTCGCAGTAAAAAAGTTTAATGAAACATCGAGAATGTAGGTATAGGATCGAGTTATTGCGAAAATATATTTTCCAGTACAAGCTCTTTATTTAGCGAAATACAACATGATTGTTTTTAACCACAAATCTTTCCACGTAGCAGAGACTCGTAACAATTTCTTGAACAGCAATCCGAAGCCCTAGTGCACTGTAATAAGAAATGTCACGAATTAGAGTTACATTCTTCTGTATCAAAAAGTGTGTGCGAAAAGCATAGGCGAGCCAGGTAAAGCTCATTTTACATAATGCGAATGAAATATATATTGTAAAATTATGTTCTAGTATACATAGATATTTTCCAGCACAAATGATTTTTTGACGAATCATGTTATTCTCAAGAAAGTATCTTTTTTTATACATACTGTCCAACGTGGTCCCCAGCATTTTGCGTTCACGCTGTCCATCATCATCGCGAAAAGGCACAACAAAGTGAACAGAACGATGAGTCCAAGTTTTGACATCTTCGGTCCGGATCTGGTCCAAATTCTTGACTGCAACAATTAGTAATTGAATTTATTTCACCTCGACCACATCGAAATTTCAATTTTTGAAAGTAAAATAACATTGACTTGTCATTGAAAACGTATTTTTTATACGGATCATAGGATTTGGTTGAATATGACGTCACACTGACGGTTACAGGGGAAATGGCACAAATGGAAGTTTCACTTTTCGAGGACTCAATCAGGCGATTTCATAAATCACCAGGGCCAAAATCTGAACAACGTTAGTATAGAAGCACAAGGATCGGGAGAAATAACCACCCTTTTCTTACTGGTAAGGGCGAGCGTACTGAACCTGCGATTCAAGACGAAACACTGATCCAGGAGAATGAAAAGGAGAAAATGGAGGAAAAACAACAAAGGCAAAGGACATTTTCACTAGATAGCTACGTGTATAAGAAGAAGAAGAAGAAGAAGATCGTGAGGGTATACGAGACTCTGGTGCAAAAACCTTTCGCCAAGTACATTAATGTGATATTTCCCACAAAAATAGTGTTGCAGCCATTCAACCTACAAAAGTATTGAAATTAATGGACATTGCCATTGCCAATGTCCATTAATTTCAATACTTTTGTAGGTTGAATGGCTGCAACACTATTTTTGTGGGAAATATCACATTAATGTACTTGGCGAAAGGTTTTTGCACCAGAGGTGCTTTTTGGGGAGATTTCATTACTTTTTGTACCATCTCGATTCAGACTAATTAGTCTTGTTCATAACAAATTGTATAAATTATGTCCTCTGAAAATTGGTTCAAGTTTTAAGAAATGTTAGTGGCAGTTGATAAGAGTGTGTATGAATTTCTGTAGAATTGTATTAAAACAACGTTTAGATGTTAGCAGCTGATACGATATATATGATAGTTGACAATCTCCGTGTTTTAATTAAGTATAATTCGAAAACTACACATCGTACGAAAAATGTTAAGTGAAAAAAAATTTCAGTTCGAAGTAAACTTCAAAGTGATGACGTACAAAAAAATACGACGGTTCCGAAAAGTTGAAAGAAAATTATTATAAAATTGGTTTTTAAAATTTCTCAACAACCATACGTCTTTTATCATCCAAAAATTTCAGAGGATATTCCTTTATAGTGTAAAAAGAATGAGTACAAATATCGTGGAGCCAAATTTCAGTTAGGAGATATATGAATTTTGTACCAAATTTATTGCGAACCAAAAGTACAACTTTTTTAGCACTGCGAAGTTGAAAGTTTTGTTTATTTAATGGGTTTTAACGATTTTTTGAGTCGATACGAAGTCTTTACGATGCAAAATTTTTGTTGTTGTTTTTGTTTCGAAATAAATTCAGTAAAAAATTCATATTTTCTGAACTAAATCTGAGTCCACAATAAAATTCATGCACGTTCATTTCACACTATAGAGGAATATTCTCTGAATGTCTTAGCCCCGAAAGACGTATGGCTTGTGAGAAATTTCAGAAACTAACTTTATAATAATTTTTTCCCAACTTTCCGGAACCGACAAATTTTTTCGTACATAATCATTTGGACGTTTACTTTAAACTGAAACTTTTTTATTCTCAACATTTTTTTGTACGATGTATAGTTTTCGGGTTATACTTAACCAAAACTCGTGCCACGACGCTCGTACTTTCCTCATTCATCTAGATCCAGAAATATGCATCTGACAACTTGACAGTGACTATTTCCATGACCTAAAAAATCAAAACGCCACTTGGCAGAAATTGTGCATTTTAATTTTCAGGCATTATAGAAACGAATTGAAATTTTAATTTTAATTATATTATATATTATTATAATGTATTATTAAAATTCTTATTGAATTAGTATACCTACTTCATTTATATCGATCTCATAATCTTTCGAATGAAAGATGAGAAATATTACTATTTTTTAATGTCTTACATTAGCTCTTTTATCACGGAGATACGTCTATAATTTTCACGTCGTATAAAGTGTCGTAGAAGCATATGACATGCAGACCGAAAGAAGATGGCAACATTGCTGGTGGGCGACTACTTCGTTCCGAAAGGAACTGACAATGGCAACATAGCCGGTGGGCGACGACGAAGGAAACGGAGAAGGAGAAATTTTGTTGGTCGAACTGAGGGTGTCTGTAATTCGGAAATATTATATCTCAGCTCTCCGTGCACCGATTGCATAAAAATTGGGCTTAAATGAAAGCTATTTGAAGCCATATTCTGAGATAAATATTTGAATCTCGTGTATAACTCGAGTCGGAATTTATTAAGGATAACACAGTCGCCGTATAGGCCGTAGAGCTCTCATGCGGGTATAGAGACTCGGTCGAGTCTCACGCCGTGCGTTAAAAATTCTTTTTAATGTACTTGGCACGAGACTCTACCGAGTCTCTTGATACGAATACAGCAGTGAAAAGGAAATCAGGAATAAGACGGATAGAAGAACAGCAAAATGCAGACGGAAGTTTGAGAGAACAACCGTATGTATAAGGAATAGAACACAAGAAAGAAAATGAAGAAATGGATGGAGTAAAAAATAATTGAAAGAATCTGAGAAGTATATAAATAAAAGTCGATAAAGACCGAAGAGAACAGAAAAAATATAATGAAGAAGAAAATAAGAGATGGATCACAGTAGAGAAGGAAATTAAAGAATAGAACGAAGAAAAAGGTGAACCAGAAGAAACAGTGAACAAGCCGAAGAATGTGATGAAAAATGAAATGAAAGTGATTAAAAAATTAATAGAAAGTTCAAAAAATCAAACAAATGAGAGAAGGAAAAAAATTTATGGAAATAAGTAGCGAACTCTTGGAAAAGAATAGACAAAGAACTGGAAAATTTCAAAAGAGAGATGAAAAATGAGATAATAGAAAAGAAAATGAAACGACTCCCGAGGAAGAAAAGCAGTCGAAAAATACGAACATAATTTAAGCTTGTAGGTTACTCGTGCACGCGTCAGCTGGGTATTTTAGAAAAATTTCTGATTGTCAGTTACTGAACAACTTATGTCGGCAAAGATACGTTCGATGCCTTATAAAGCTGGTCTAGTTCTGTGATACTGAAGGCTAGCGAAGATGTGAAACGTCAGAACAAAGGGAAACACTCGGGGTTTCGTATAAAGAAGCAGTAAGTACACGCCGGTTTATGTGTGCCGAATATGATAAGTTGAGCGAGAATGAGATTGTGAGTGCAAATTGATAAGAATATTCAATTATATATATATATATATATATATATATATATATATACACAAAATTTCGATGATGATCTTCATTCTACAAAAATTATTTCCCGCATCCGAATGCTATGCAATACGTAAAATATACAGCGATTGAAATTATGAAAGGAATCGCTTTCACATAATGGCTCAATGAATTGCTTTTTACCTACATACGATGACCCCCAGAATATTTTCAAACTTTAATAAAAATTTATTTTAGAATTATTATTCCAGTAAAAATTTCCAACTGAAGACAACGGAATGAATTCTTTTCAATTTTTGTCACCTTAGTGAATGAAAATTATTGCATAATTCGGTCGAAAAATGACTATGCTAACGGATGATGTCACTGACTTTCTGAAACCGCTATGATACTCGATTCAGCATTACAAAAGAATGTCCGTCTGTCTGTCGTAGCCCGATTATCTTAGCTGGGTAATTTTAATAATGGCTCGGTAGAAAACTTTCAAGTTTCACAAGATCGCGGGGTATTTCCTGACAACGAAAAATTGCCGCATCGTGCATCCCGATTGAACGATCGGTTCGACAGGAACAAATCATTTTGTGAATCTTTCATCTTCAACAGAATCGAAACTATACAGTTAACAGTGACATCATTCAAATCATTATTATTACAATCAATACCGTGATGAGAAGTAGTGTGGCAATTTACTTGACCGATTTTTTTTTTTTTTTTTCTTGTTGAAAAAGGGCACGAAATTGCAATTCTTTTTAGAAAATTGAAAAAATTTCAATCAACAAATTTTCGCAGAGTTTTATGGATGCCAAGGTGCATGTTTGGAAGCTGAGTGTCTTCAACACACATGTGTACACCAAGTTTGAGGCGGAGGATGCATCCATGGAGTCGAAGTTCGCGAGGACTCATTCAGACTGTCTCATAAATCACCGGGACCAAGATCTGAACAACGTTAGTATATGTAGAAGCACAAGGATCGGGAGAAATAATCACCCCTTTTTTACAGATAACGGCGAGCATCCGGCATTCTACTAGGAAGAAAGGACATTCTGACACAGGATTGTGAAGAAGACGCTTAATACTTACTACAGCGAAACGATTATTGTATCCATACGACTACCACAAGTATATTTACTTGTTGAAATAAAGCACTGCTTCTACGATGGAAGGTAATTATCAGTTGATGTCTTCACTTTTGATTTTTCACTTAATGCCGATAGAGTGACTTTAGCAATTGAAACGTTTTATTCTAGAAAATATGAAACGATTGAAAGATTAATATCCCGTGTTCTATATCAGGGACAAATATACCTATATCAAAATAATGATGAATATCGATCTGTATCGCATAAAACATACGATAGTCGAACAAAATCGCCGAAATTGAAGTTTCAAATGGGTGAGTGCACGTGAAATACTCAGTCATCTGTAAATGTGTCGCGCATATTACAACGACCGAAAAATATATCTCGAGACGTGAGCATACGTTATCAGGATCAGATGATATTAATGTATTCTCGGTGATAGGTCCGAGAGAGATGATCAATCGATATGAAAATGAATTGCGATCGATTCTGAAGGGAAACTTTTCAGAGCGTCGAATGAGCCCATAGTTGCACAAGAGCTCCGTGCAGTCCAGGGCAGCGGACCGACGTCCTGGAGACTTTAAGCGTAATATTCCTAGAAAACCGAAGACGTGATCATTTGGGGTGCGATCATCGGGCCCAATCACAAAGACAAGGCACCTCTTATTGAGCTTTAGAGTAGGGTGGCCGTGCATTTGAACTATAATCAGAGTCAAATATTGTAATACTGCTGGATCGGCTGAATTCACATATTATTGTGGGTTTTATTTTATTGAATTTTATTTATACTTTAGCTATAAAATTCTTTGTAAAATTCCGAAAACTGATTCGAAATTCTGGTTCTAACCGTTATTAAATGTAGTCGGAGGCAACGGAGGCAAAGAAAGTTCGTTCCAAATTATTAGCAGCTGTTGCCTGATGATACTTAACGAGTACGAGTATCGCACGAGGCATGTCCGATTTCGTCATTCGCCACTGAATAAACAGAAAGATACATAACATCGAAGACCCTTGAACCTCAAATCTGTTCAAATGACCCGTTCGTATAGACGAAGTATTTGTCGTTCGCATACGCTCTACATGATATACGATCCGAAACAAATATGTGACAACGTCGACTGTATAGTGATATATGCTGATATGATATAGTCCAAAAAAACGACGTATAAAAATACTACAAAAAATTCGGACTGTGTAATATCAGAAATTGCGTAGGAAAAATTGTTCAAAGTACACAAGCTATTCGGTTACGGTGTCATTAAATTGCCCTTTACAAAGACTACCATCGGTGGGAATAAGTGGCCCACTTTACGTATATTTTGCCTTACATATATGTATATGGGGCAGTCCACGCCAAATCGACCACTTTTGAACCCGACCCCTTTGGATTTGGCTGGAAGTTTTTTTCATCCTTTCCTATCCTATGAAAAACGTTTCTCAGAATTTTTTCAAATTTTTTTACCCAACCAAAAAAAAGTTATAAATTTTTGAACAAATAGCTATAACTTTTTCAAAATTTGACTTATTGGGAAGTTTTTTTTTAAATTTTCGTTATTGCATGTACTTTCTGGAAAAAAAAATACAAAAAAAAATTTTCAAACTTATCTTTATCGTCTTTTTTTTTCTAATTTTTGGTAAAAATCGAAAATTTCTAGATGATTACCATTTTTGATTTTTTTTTTTTTTCTCTTCATTGTATCAAACTTTGACATCTTCTGCAAATCCTCAAATTTTCTCAGAGCGGTGTTTTTTTAATTTTGATTTTTTTTTTTCAATTTTTTGATTGAAAACAAAAATTTCTTTTCAACTAGCCTTATTTCTCATAACACCATTCTGAATTATTATTTGTTTTTTTCTTCAAATTTTGAAGTTCTCTGAACACCCACAAAATTTTTCAGAATGGTATTATAAGAAATAAGGCTAGTTAGAAAGAAATTGTATTCTTTCAATTGGATAAAAAAAAAAAATTGAAATCAAAAAAACACCACTCTGAAAAAATTGGAGGATTTGCAGAAAATGTCAAAGTTTGATACAATAAAAAGAAAAAAAAAAAAAAATTCAAAAATGGTAAAAATCGAGAAATTTTCGATTTTTACCAAAAATTAAGAAAAAAAAAAACCGATGAAGATAGGTTTGAATAATTTTTTTGGTATTTTTTTTGTTCAAAAAATACACTCAATAACCGAAATTCAAAAAAAAAAAAAAAAAATCGTCCTGATAAGTCAAATTTTGAAAAAAGTTGCAGCCATTTTTTCAAAAATTCATAACTTTTTTTCGGTTGGGTAGAAGAATTTAAAAAAATTCTTAGAAAGGTTTTTCATGGGGTAGTAAAGGATAAATAACTTCCAGCCAAATCGAAAGAGGTCGGGTTCAAATTAAATGATCGATTTGGCGTGGAATGCCCCGTATACAGTTGCGTTACGTTCTTGCGCTATCGTAATTATCAAAGTGCCGAAGTATGATTCGACAAATCTGCAATTGCATATATACAGCATAATTTTGATTCTGATTACTTATCATCGGAGATCGGCAAACGGTCGATCACAACTTTTCTTTTAATGCGGGCATTCGATATGCAGCGGTTCGATAATCATTATAGGTGAGTTAAATAATTTCATTTATTGATCCAGCTAATCATCGAATAAACGAGTGATAAACAATATTATCAAAATAGACTTGGGCCGCTTGGTGGGAGTCGGGCTTATCATTATTGACTGTCTCATAACAGTTGTGAAATAGCAACTATATGTCAATGACTTCGATCAGACCTCGTCGTTTTGAGATAATTCGTTTGATCTACTGGAAACTTCTATCCGCGGTATATAGTGCGCGACGAAGGGTTTTATATAGCACAAGTCATTATGGAAAATATTTGAAATGAACAAAAATTCCGAAAAATTTTCATATAGGTACGTTCAAACCTCAGAATTTCGAATCAAGGGTGAAAATTAGACGAAAAACGCGTGAAATACTTACTGCCGAAAATCTTGAAGCAATTACTTCAACAATTGATGTCGCTTTTGATTATTATAATTGGGAAAAATTTGATTAAGCGTCCGCAACGGGATGAGTGATCGAACTTTTGACGTCAGATTTACTTGTTTCGTTTTTACCGAAAGAATTTATTTTTCGAGAACTATATACGCTTGCGAAGATACAATCAACAAGATCGTAAAAATATATGAAACACAAGTATACGGTATCAAATACACAAAATATACCCAATTTCAGAATAAAAGGACGATCAGGTTCTAGATTTCTTTTTTTTGAGAAACAAATTTCAATTTCTTCTGAATACTTGGAATTTCAAAAAATTTGTCGGGACTCCATTATTTTTTCTCAAAATGGCAAAATTTCAGGCAACAAAAAATGAGTATATGGGGCATTCCACGCCAACTCGGACACCATTTGGCTTTTGCATCTCTGATTTTTTTCATAATTTCTTACGTTATAGTATCGGTTGAGAGAGGACTCCCTGATTTTTTTCAATTTTTGTTGTCGTGCCGTTTCCGAGATATCGAATTTTTCGAAAAAAACGTTACTTTTTTTTTAAATACCCATAACATTGCGAGAAATGGGCCGATTGGGACGTTTTTTTTTTCTTGAAATTTCTCTCTTTGAACACACTTTTGGAAAATAAACTTGAAAAATTTTTCAAAACCGTATTTCTTCACAATTTTCCAATTTTTTGAATAAAATGTTGATTTCCAAAAAACACGTAGCAATCGATTTTCTTGAAATTTTTTTCTAAAAAACTGTCACTCATTCCGCAACTTTCAAGTCTAGTCTGATAACGGGACAATGATGGGATCTATTCTTTTCGAATTTTAAAATTTTCATGTTCCAGTCATCAGTACTTAAAGTAAATGATAACTTTTTTTCAGACCCCCCAGTAATAGTTATTGTCATCTATGAAGTTAAACTGATATAACTTAATAATTTAACGGATAATTACCGTTAATTTCTAGTGAAATATATTACAACATATGATTACTGTACTAATTCTTATTCGATTTTTTTTAATCGATACCCACAATTAGACAAAACTCATTCAAAAAAAGTTTCGTCTTGTTGGTATCGATTATGTAACGAATTAAGTAACGTAATCTCGGAAACGGCACGACAAAAAAAAATTGACAAAAATCAGGGAGGCCTCTCTCAACCGATACTATAACGTATGAAATTATGAAAAAAATCAGAGATGCAAAAGCCAAATGGTGTCCGAGTTGGCGTGGAATGCCCCATATATATATTAGACCGTTTCAAAAAAATCGATTATTTTTCATTTTCAAAGAGTTAGTCAAAAATATTGTTCCAAATGATGAAAAAAAATGTTGTCAAAGTTTGAGCTCTTAATAATAATATTAAGAGGTGCCTCATCGCGATTTTCTATTTCCCATTTAAATAAGATGGAAAGTGGTCTTGTGGAACTTTTCGATTTTTATATCTTGAAAATTAATCTACTTAGAAAGATTCTGCATGAATGCTGTTGTTCAAAATTGTACGCTCTACAAAAAAGGTCTCTTGGTCTTTTTCGATGAATCCAACTGTTTCCAAGTTAGTCATGATTAATTATCATCAATAACCAATACACCAACTTGGAAATAGCTAGATTTATCGAAAAAGAACAAGAGACCTTTTTTTTAGAGCGTTCAATTCACTACAAAAATATGTTCTGGTCTTATCAGTACACTAATGCGTTGACGAGTTATAGAATTCCAAAGTTTAAAAAAAAATTTCCCCATGTTATTTAGATTGGAAATAGAAAATCGCGATGAGGCACCTCTTAATATTAATATTAAGAGTTCAAACTTTGACAGCATTTTTTTTTTCGTCATTTGGAACAATATTTTTGAGTTACTCTTTGAAAATGAAAAATAGTCGATTTTTTTGAAACGGTCTAATATATATATATCACTCAATAGGTGAAGAAATGAATAATTGCTAGTTATAAGTCGTTACTGATTGAAAAAAATCATAGATTGAACATTAGCGAAAAGAATTATTTTTATTACAACATTCAAATTCCTTATGGGAATCAAATTATTTTTTTGGCTGTTCAAAAAATACATATTACTAAAAAATTTCTCTGAGAAACAACATACGTGTCAGTGAAGAGTAATTCTGAATCACGACAGTGATTCCTAGCTCACTAGCTTTGAAATAGGTGCCGTCAGTATTCTATTGAAAGTATGTGAGTACGTATATCATACAAAAGCGACTTCAGTGAATCTCCTATCCGGAAATCTTGTTGTATTTGTCGTAAAAAAAATTCTCTCCTCTCAGTTTTTAATTTTAATTTTTATATGTCACGGATCGAATTAGAAGTTTTCTTATGGATTTAACATGGGAACGTGTACGTGAGCTTTCTTATTTTTCAAAAATTCCCATTCGGCTCTAATCAATGATTTTCATTGTTATTATAGGCTTATTTTGGAGGGGATAAAGTCTACTATGAGAGAATGTTACAGTTCTACTTTACCGACCCAAAAATAAAACCACAAAAAACTCCAAACTGAAGGTCAAAAATGATATGGAATGGCTTTATTCGATAATTAACGATGAATAAAATTGATACAGCACGCGAAATTCATCGAAATAGCGAAAAGTCAATTTTTTATGTCTGTGAAGTGTGGCCGTGTCACTTATTCTGGTTAATATCAAAACCTATGCGTCAAGAATGCAAAATCCGGCGTTGTAGCGCCATTACACATTCGATTCCGAACATTTATATCTAAAAAGATTGTTGATACATGCAATAATGGGACCGAGAGACCAAACCCTGCAGATTAGTGGTAAATAGTGTAAATTGTTGATCGTCAACAGCTGCGAGACGCTACGACTTGGTTTCAGAAACACTCGACAGATGGCTCTACGCATGCCATTGCTGTCACCAAATCTTTTATCTGCTTCGTACTGCAGCATTGTGCCAAAAGCTCTGTCTCGTCCCCTCTATATTTCACGTGGATTTACGTGTGAAGGCATCTATCGAGCGTTTTGGGAACCGAATCGTCGCGTTTCTCAGCTGTCAACAATCAACGATTTACACTATTTACCCTAATCTGTAGGGTTCGGTCTCTCGTCACCATTATTGCGTGAATCAACAATCTTTTTAGATATAAATGTTCGCTACTGCATGTAGAATGGCGCTACAACGCCAGATTTTGCGTTTTTGACGCATAGCTTTTGATATTAACCAAAATAAGTGACACGCCCACACTTCACGAACATAAAAAATTAATTTTTCGCTACCTCTACGAATTGCGCGTGTTGAATCGATCCTATTCATCGTTAAACATCGAATAAAACCATTGTATAACATTTTTGACCACCGGTTCGGAGTTTTTCGCGGTTTTATTTTTGGTTCGGTAAAGTAGGACTGTTACATCCTCTTAATAGTCATTGTTACAACACAAGCTGTTATTTGAACTATTCACGAGCTGTAAGTCTCCAGAGGCAATTTCTTAGTGAAAAATTATGTTTTCATACTTTTTTGCCCGAATGGTTGAATTTTTGGAAATATATCACATACCGTATTTATAAGAAATTTAATCCGCTACAAAAAAGTTTCTTTTGACCATACCGAGATAGTTAACGGTTTACGAGATAAATCGATTTTAAATATGTATATGTTAAAAATTAATTCCACTTTACCCAAGCCATGAGATCAATGTTGAAGTAATAGCTAGTCTGTACTTCGTAGGGATATGATAAGCGGATATTCGCCGTGTCTGGACGATGGATAATCGTGACATTGAAGACGTAGATGTACAAATCTTCGCTTATGTGAAGACCAGCCCAAGCAGCGATGTCGAAGGTCTGGATGTCTCGGGCGGAGTGGAGAATTTCGAAAAGTGCAACAGCCTCAACCAAGTGGTCCGATTAGTAGATGGAAAATATTTTATCCCGAGGAATCATTCCGTTATTGTAGCATTGGCGGAATTCTGTGGCTGCAATCTGGGAAGAGAACCGAATGATATGAAGAAATGATGGCGAATTTTCGCCAATTCAACTCATACCTTAATGTTCGTGTAAAGGTCAATGTTCGCCTCGATATCCCAGTAAATTCCGGGATGAATTTTGTCCGCTTAATCGATATGTCGATGCAAATCGTAGACGGTCTCCTAGATCAGTACATCATATTGAGCGACGACTGGGGTCTCCTTTGTGTCCGATGTAGCCGATACCAAAAGATAAAAACGCCGTAATGGCTAGAAATCTTAACTCTCGAATCATTTCCTTTACAGAATTAGAAGGACTGCTTCGTCGGTTATAAATTGTAACGATTTATTTAATTGCTTTCTGGATCATTATACGCTTCTAATTTCCCGCAATCGTATTCAAACCTTGACCTTTGGGCTTATCGGAGACTAGCCGGTCTCAAGTCAGCAGCGTGAGTTACACTGTTTAGGATAATATGTCATTTAGACATTTGAATTTGAAGCCGATAACAGTGAAATGTACAAAAATTTTCAATCTACTTTGGAAGTCTTCTAATTTAAAAAAATTTATAATGTTATCGCATGTAAGTATATGTAATGCATGTTATATCGATATCTTAAAATTTCTGTCAGATTATATTTTGACTTAGAAATCAGCAATAGATAAAAATAATTACCCTTCGCCAAATTATCACACGATGAATTTGTCGTGGTGTTTGCTAATATCTTTACACAAGAACGATACTTAATTAGATAATATGTTTTGCTCATTATTCTAATCTTAATTGGCAAGTTTCGATATATTATAAATATACACACATATTATATAATTATAATATTATTAATGATTATTGATTCGAAATGTTAAGTATGCACGAAAATTAAACTTAAAATTTTTTATTTTTTTTTGGCTTCGCCTCGGGAATCATGACACACAAGGACGAAAGTTCGATTTTCTAATTTTCTTTTTTTAATATACTATTCTAATTTTCGTTCAGAATGTATCTTTTTTTTATTTTTCATACTGCTGGGTAGGGGTTCAACTTGACAATCAAGAATCACTCGAAAAATAACGACCGTCGAACAAAGTGTTACAAACAAAATTTTCTTCATTCGAAAGGCGCGCAATTGATTGGCCAATTTTTTTTCTGATTTAGGAGAGGCTTTTGAGGTCAAATACCAGGATCAACTTCAGTTTTTTAAAAGGTTACCTATATTTTATTTACAGATTTACAAAAAATAAGAAACTTTTGTTCAAAACACTTTTTTTTTTTCAAGTCCATTCTTCGTGGTATTTAGTTTTTAATTTAATTTTTTCTTCTTCTAAATTCGAATTTAAATTTAATTGTACTTGGCATGACGTTCACTAATTTCAATACTGTTGTACATACATGAAATGCTTATTCTACTTGACGTATTCTGAAAAATCGCTCGCAGGTTCCGTAAAATCTTTATAGTAAAAATTATGCTTTATTGGTTGAACAAAAAAACGCCAGCACGTTACTCCAATGATTGTAATTCACCGTCGAATTATTTGAACAAAAACAAGGCCAAACGCCCTCCTACAAATATTAGGGATTCTTTAGTATTCAAAGGACTACCTCCAGTTAAATTTTCATAACAAAAAAATTATGACCTTCGTTTCGAAAACTGAAAGAAAAAAGTATTTCAAAAAAATTGTAGGCAAAAATTTTTGTCAAGAATTTCTAAACTCACAGAGTGAAAGGTGAAAGTTTTGCGATTCCGAATCACTAGTGGAAAACATCTGTATAACCACTCCAACCGAAGTTACGTACGCCTAAAGATCGTCGGCATGCTCGAGAACAGATTTTTTCATATTTTAAACATCCAATAACTTCTGAACCACTTGATACTCAGGCGAATGGCTCTAGACTTCTTGTTGGGGATCGGTTGAGAGTCAAAATTTCGCGTGGCACCAAAATCGGGACCTATGCGCAGAAAACTGTCCCGCTTGAGGGAGACCACCCCATATACTTCTTATTATTCATAAGAAATTGGATTATAAACTATTGTCCTGAGTTTCTGCTCAGCATTTGAATTTATGCTCACTTGCCAAGTATAAACTCAGGATTTTTGTTTCATATCAAACGGAATTTATGCTACCAAAAAATTAAGCATAAGCAGGTACTTGGTTTTATTCATACCACCCAATTTATTTATTGGTAATGGAAATATCATTCGCAAAAAAATATCATTTATAGAAAATTTTTTATTCTTGTCATCTAGAAATCTCGAGTTCAAGGGTAAGCAGCGAGGCGAAGTTCCCGCCTCCAAGAAAAAGATAAGAGTATCTTAATTGTCGTGAATTTTGTATAAAAAGCCCAATATTGCGAGGGGACTGTATCAGTCGAATCTCAGCACTTTGCAGAGACTCAGCAATTGCAACTGCTTGTACGATAGTTATTATAATTCGAAAAACACCATGAAAGTCTTGGCAGTTATCGCTCTTTTGGCAACCGTAGCCTACGCTTCGGAAGACACAGCACCGGCCAACGCACAATCGGAAGTCGCAGAGGCGGACGTTGCTTTTACTGCCAATCCGGCAGAGTTCGTCGGTCAGCTTCAAGAAACTCCAAATGGCCCAATAAGTGAGTATTTATTACGAAAGTATCCACTAACCTACCGTAATCAATTCATTATCCGAATAAATTTCAACATGAATACCTAAGTGTTGAACAAGGGATATTCTAGACTCGCAAAGTATGATCAGTTAACGAATCCCCGTCGTTAAAGTCCTTAGAATTGTACCGGCACTAATTGCATTTTGTTTCAGTTGAATTTGGAGGCTTTCCTGGAAATGCGGCAGGCGGTCCAGTTGCTCTCGGTTTACTAGCCATCCCAAGTTGTATATTAGGACCAAGATTCGGAAATCCCATATGCTTTGTAAAATGCGTTAGTCTTGGCCATGCAGGTGGATACTGCAACGGGAGGATTTGTACGTGCACTAACTAAATACTTGAACTTTCATCTACAATCTCAAGCTGCTGCTTCACCTTGGAAATTTGGAAACGGATTGAAATATTTTTGATAATACGTGGAAAAAATATTCACAAGAAACCATATTGAAAAAATTATAAGAGCTCTCATGTCTTGTTATGAATAAAATTATATAATCTTCAATTGTGAATGTCAGTTCGCTGTCTTACTTCAGAATATCACTTATCTTAATAACACCTAAGCTTAATTATTATTCATCCTCCCCACTTCGAAAGGTTAGAAGTTTTGTCCTGCCAACCGATTCGCCGTAATGTAAACGTAAAAGTTGCAAACGTAGAATGTACATACAATCAAAATATTCTTAACAACGAAAAGAAATGTTCTTATTTCTTCACAGAATATCCTTAAGGATTTAGGATGAAAAGACCAGTGAATCGCCGGAGGATAATCTATGGTGATATAGCCGATATACGCAGTAGATTTAAAGATACATATTAGGATGTTTCGTTTGAAAACTATCGATTTTTGGGAGGTGAAATGAGAATACGCATTAGTTATAATTATAAAGTTCATAAGCACTTTATTTCTTAGCACTCGGAAAGCACATCTACAATGCTTTACTCCTGCAACAAGACTGACTCCTAGAAGAGACCCTCAAACTTATCCTTATCACTCTAATATCAACAGTATTACATAATCTGTATCGGTGCAGCTCACTGTCATGAGATCTCTACAGACTAATTAGACCTATATTTAGACTATGAAATGAGTGAGGTTGCTTTTTGCATATACACTCACACGTCAGTGTGGTGAAATCCAATAAAAAAAATATTTTTTTGTTTCACTCCTATTTGAGATTCTTGCTGTCTTTGTCACGAAAAAATTCTCTCCAAATTTCAGCCTTCGATTTTAATTTTTATAGGACCCAGACTGAATTGAAAGTTCTCTTATGAATTGAACATAGGAGCATGAGCTTGTTCAATTAAAAAAATTCTCATTCAGCTCCATTCAATGATCTTGTATTGTTATTAAGGTTATTTTGTAGGGAATGGAGTCTACTTTGAAAGTGTTTCTCACAACATAGGCTGTCATTTGAAATGTTCACGAGCTGTAAAGCTCTGAAGGCAATTTCTGAATACCAATCTTCTCCGAAGGAATCATTCAGTAATTATAGCGTCTGGATGTTTCGGGCGGAGTAGAGAATTTCGAAAAGTGCAGCAGTCGCATCCAAGTGGTCCAAGTAGTAGAGGGAAAATATCTTATACCGAGGAATCATTCCGTAATTGTAGCATTGGCGGAATTCTGTGATTGCAACCTGAGAAAAAAACCGAATTATGTGAAGAAATAATGGCATCTTTTTGCCAATTTGACTCATACCTTACTTTCGTAAAGGTCATGATAATATTTGCCTCGATGTCCCAGGAAATTCCGAGCTTATGAATTCCGGAATGAATTTTATCCGCTTGATCGATACGTCAATGCAAATCGTAGACGGTCTCCTAGATCAGTACATCATATTGAGCGACGACTGGGGTCTCCTTTGTGTTCGATGTAGCCGATACCAAAGGATAAAAACGCCGTAATGGCTAGAATTCTTAACTCCCGAATCATTTACTTTACAGAATTAGATCGACTGCTTCGTCGGTTACAAATTGTAACGATTCATTTAATTTCTTTCTGGGTCTCAATACCCATCTAATTTCCCGCAATCATATTCAAACCTTGACCTTTGGGCTTATCGCAGACTGGCCGGTCTCAAGTCGGCAGCGTAAGTTACACTGTTCAGGATAATATATCATTTAGAAATTCAAATTCAAAGCTGATAGCAGCGAATTGTTTGGAAATTTCAAATCTACTTTGGAAATGTCCTCCAATTTTTGAGAATTTATAATTTCACCGCATATGTATATAATCCATTTAACATCGATATCTTAGAATTTCGGTCAGATTATATTTTGACATAGAAATCTGCAAAAAATAAAAATAATCACCCTTCTAGATTATTAATGTTGAATTCGTCGTGCTTTTCACTGATATCTTTACACATAAATAATACTTAATTAGTTGATATATTTTGCTTATTATTCTAATCTTACTTGTCTAGTATGCCTATATGTGTATATACATAATTCCTATCGTAGAAATTTGATTATCGTTTATGTGATACATGAGCGGTTGATTATTTATAGAAGACTGAATAAACAAATCATCAATGATTTATTCATTCACAGTTCGAGTTGCGAAAGTCAAATTATTAAAATTAAATCATGATATTTGATTAAAGAATTGAATATGTGATGGTCATTGGGTAATGTTAGTGATTCTTCTTTATGCTGTAAGCTACTTCGAGATTTTGAAAATCTACTTAATTGTCAGCGTTATGTTTCTATTATATTCCAAAGACACGTTGGATGCAAAAACGTTGCACCAAGTGTATCAAAACGTAGTAACTATCCAGAAAAAATTGTTAAAAAATTTATTCAAAGATATAGCATTTGATCTAGAAAATTATTAAAACCAACAGACGTTATCAAGTACAATTTAATTTGAGCCAAATTAATTTCTGGATGTGACAGCTAGTCGTAATTTTTGGTAACTATTTACATTTCAACATATATAACATATATGCGTAACACAGAATCTAAAATTGGAATAGAGAAAAATAACGGAGAGCGTAAAAAACAAAAAAAAAATTGTAGTACGTGGCACTTGGCAGGCTGACGCTTGAATTGTTTCGAGATATTGTAATAGTTCAATATGCGTTTTCTCGTACTTTTCACGACAATTTCCGCCAAGTACAACTACCTCTGAATTTTTATTTCTCTTTTTTTTGTTTTCTCAATTCCAATTTTGATTAGTCCTTTCTTATTAGTACATATGCTGGATGTTATTACGTGTTACGAATGACATACCATTGGAATGTAAATACTTACCGAAACCTGAAACTAGGTTACACGCAAACATTAATTCGGAGCAAATTTAATTGTACTTGGCGTGACGTCCATTGATTTCAATACTTTTGCAGATTAAATGCTCATTCATCGAATATTTTCTCATCAAAATTTTGGTGAAAGTTATTACGTTTTAATGTACATACATACTTGGTACATGGCCCCGAGTATACATATACTTCTTATTATTCATATCAAATTGGAGTATAGGCTCTGAGTTTCTGCTCAACACCTGAATTTATGCTCACACGCCGAGTATGAACTCAGGATTTTTCTTCATATCAAACGGAGTTTATGCTTCGAAAAAAAAGAGCATATAAGCATATACTTCGTTTTATTCATACCACCCAATTTATTCATTGGTAGTGGAAATATCATTCGCAAAAAATTTTTTTTATGATGACAGTTATTATAATCTGGAAAATACCATGAAAATCTTGGCAGTTATCGCTCTTTTGGCAACCGTAGCCTACGCTTCGGAAGACACAACACCGGCCAACGTACACTCGGAAAGCACAACACCGGTGCCCTCACATACGGACATCATTATTACTGCCAATTCTGTAGATTTGGTAAGCGAGCTTCAAGATTCGGCAGTTGGCCTATAAGTATTCGTTACGAAAGTATCCACTCACCTACCATAATCAATTCATCGTCCGGATAAAATCCAACATGAATATCTAATCGTTGAACAAAGAATATTCTAGTCTCGCGAAGTATGATCAGTTGACGAATGCCCGTTGTTGAAGTCCTTAGAATTGTACCGGCACTAATTGCATACTGTTTCAGTTCAATTTGGAGTCGTTACCGATTCAGCGGATGGCTCTCAAGTTCAACATGGTATCCCGAGCTGTAAATTGGGAAAAACTTTAGGAAATCCCATATGCGTTGCAAAATGCATCAGCCGTGGCAATGCAGGTGGATACTGCGATGGAAGAAAGTGTAAATGCGTCAACTAAGTACCGAAACTTTCTTCCGCAATCTCAAACTGCTGCTTCACCTTGGAAATTTAGAAACGAACTGGAATATTTTTTATAATCCGTAGACAAATTGTTCGCGATCACCTATATTAAAAGAATTATGAGAGCTGTTATGTCTTGTTATAAATAAAATTATGTAATTTTGAATTTTGAATGTCAGGTTACTTTCTCACCTCAGAATATTACTTATCCTAATCACATCTAAACCTAATTAGTATTTACTCTCCCCACTCTGGAAGGTTGGAAGTTTTGTCCCGCCAACGGGTTTGTCGTATTGTAAACGTAGAAGTTCCAGCTGTACTTGCAAAGTGAATCGATTGCGAAGGGATCGATGTCTAGGAAATTTTTTGAATTGAAATGATCGAAAAATTGGTGGTCCTAATGTTGACCATTCGTTGATTATGGGGAGAAGGTTATACCTTTCGTCAATCAACCAAGGGTGAAATCTTATGGGAGTTCAGCGAGTCAATCAACCCGACAGGTGTAGGTATAATTGCTGCTGAGCAGCACAGAGTCGGCGAATTTGTACCTTAAGTGACATCACGTGCTGGTCTCTTCACCTCCATAGTGGATTATACCTATAGTTTGGTATATTACAATGTCGAATAATTCCATTTCACTCGCTTCACTACGACAGAATTATTCAAAAATACAAATCGGTGAAAATCAATCGTTATTAAAATAAAGCGTAGCTTTATAAAATTTTCACCTTCAACTTTGACGAGTGCTCCACATATGTTTCTTGAAATCCCAAAAATGCCATAAAATTATTGTACAATGAGAAAAACCGAACTGAAAAATTGTCCCACTTTACATATATTTCGCCTTATATGCATGGCCGTGCTACTTTATCACGTTGTCGTAATTATCAAAGCGCCGAAGTGTGATTCGACGACTCTGCAATTGCATATATAGCACAATTTAGCCCCTAACCTTCTATTATCGGAGATCGGCAAACGGTTCATTACATCTCTTGTTCTAATGGCCATACACGATACAGCGATTCGGTAATCATAATACGCGAGTGAAATAATTTCATCAATTGATCCAGCTTATTAACATCGAATAAACGAATAATTCACAGAATTGAAGAAACAGACTTCACCCGTTTGGTGGGAGTGGGACTTATCACTGTTGACTGTGTCATAACAATAATGAAATAGAAAATGTGTCAACGAATCCGATCAGACCTCGTCATTTGATCTTTTATTTGCGTTTCGATAAAACGCAAAGAACATTCTATCCCTGACGAAGGTCCAGCAGAAACCAACGCCACTCCTCTGTGGAGCCCTTAGACTCTACTCATTTGTTTAGTCCACCATCTCAAATACCGAATGTTGCCGCGTTTCAGTTATAACCAGCCTCGTCCTCGGTATCTGGTATCGCTAGTTTGCTTAACCAGGCTCAGTTGAAAATGTTTTCTTCACATTCAAATCTCAGAATTGAAAGTGACGGGTAAAAATTAGACAAAAATGCGTCAGAAGCTGCCAAAAAGCTGAAAGCAGTGACTCAACGATTGATGTCGCTTCATGCTGGATGGTATGAGATATAGTCAAGTTCTTCATCTTTGGTTATCACAGTTCCGAAAAGTTAGATAAAGCGTACGCAACGGAATGAGCAATCAAACTCAGATCCTAGAAGAGTTAGATCCTCTTGTTTTTTTTTTTTGTAGGTACCAAAAGAAGTTTGTTTTATGAAGTGACTTACTTTTGAAACAATGGTTGTTCTGGCTAATGATAATGCCCAAGTACCGGTAATGGGCCGGGAAACTCAAAAGGACTTGGCGACGTTGGGCCGAATCTTACTAGGAGTCGGTCGCACCTCCGGATCAAAGATCTTGTCTCCACTTTTGGGGGTGTTTTCTGGTACCAAAATATAAATTACCTGCTATATAACTCTCCTGATTGGGCCTTCATTCTTCCAATTTGTACAATATACTGTACCGATGAGCATTCAATGAGTCTGGCTAATTGCGCCGGAATAATTCATTGAGGTTGAGCGTTATAAGATTCCACATTAGAGTGCGAATTTGTACATTGTATTATGTAGTTATTGTACACCAGATTCTCAAAACTTATCATCCTAGATGAAAAATCATCTCATTTTGTGTCTATTGACATATTGTCTCTCGTCTTCTATCAATCGTAGCGTTCGTTTGATGAATTCAAAAATCTCATTTTACTCGAAAATGTTGAAAACATTGTCAGTCCCAATAATTTCACTGGCAGCACTGGCAATTCCGAGGCAATTAGCCAAACTCATTAAATGACCATCGGTACAGTATATTGTGCAAATTGGAAGAACGAAGGCTCAATCAGGAGAGTTATATAACAGGTAATTCATATTTTGGTACCAGAAAACACCCCCAAAAGTAGAGACAAGATCTTTGATCCAGAGGTGCGACCGACTCCTAGTTAGTCTAAACCATGACGCAAGGCCCAAACAGTATCTACTTGGAAGTGCAGAGGCAGTCTCCAACGAGCTCTGTTGCTGACTGGACCCAAATATTCAATAGATTCTACATAGATTACATAAAAGCACAAATGATTTTATGCCAAATCATTTGATTCTCAAGACCATTTTTTTTGCATACATGCCGTTCAACGCGGTCCAGAGCATTCTGCGTTTACGTTACCCATCATCATCGCGTAAGACGCACAACAATGTGAAAAAAACAATGAGCCCGAGTTTTGACATATTTTCTCCGTATCTAGTCCAAATGCTTCACTGCAACAATTAATAATTGAATTCTTTCACCTCGATGATATTGAAATTCCAATTTCGGAAAATAAAATTAAATTGACTTGTCATGGAAGAGGTATTTTTTACAAGGCTCATAAGATTCGTTCGATTATGAGGTCACACTGACCGTTACGGAAATACTAATAATTGTCTATTCTCAATCACTCGGAAACACCCGAGAGATGGCTCAGAGCGCGGACTCTTGTGCCGATGAGATAGCTGACACGTGAAAAAAAAGAGCGGGATAGATGTTGCAGCTTTTCAGCATGTTGAGCCACCTTCAGGGCGTTGCGAAAAGCAGCGAAACATGTGTTTCTGAATGATCGAAAACAGACAATTACTAACAATTACGCGATTCCTGAAAGTTTGCATACATAACAAAATTTGTTCTATTACAGTTAATTTTTTATGCTGGATATAACCTATTCCTCTTAAATTGTCCCCAGTCAAACGGGCAATCAATTGGTGATCACCATTTGAAAGAGAATCGAAAAAATAGTTAACGTTGGTGGAAATCGGGCCTACCTCCCTCTTAAGTAACCGCCTCTAATGTGATTTAGTATAAACGAAGGCAGTAGGATCTTTATTGCACGAGAATTCTTCAATTTCGAAAATATACAGCAATTGAAAGTATGAAGGGATTCGCTCCCACATAAAGTTATCATAGATTGCTATTGACATTCATACGATATGCAGTGTAGGTACTTGTACAGTACAATAGGCCTCGGAACATATTCAAATTCTGCTACAACTTTTTGTTTACCTATTATCTCAGTAAGCATCCCAAACTGAAGACAACAAAATGAATCATTTTTCCTTGTGGAAATAGGACACGAAATTGCAATACTTTTCAAAAAGTTGAGAAAATTTCAACCAACAAGATTTTGCGGACTTTAATGGAAGCTGATGTACATTTTTGAAAGCCGAGTGTCTTCAACACACACATATACACCAAGTTTGAGGCCGTAAACTCATCTTTAAAGTCGAAAGTCTTATTTATCGAGAATTCACTCGGGCTGCCTCGAGAACCGAGGCAGCAGTAACTTATCGAGACCAAAATCTAAAAAACTTGAGTGGAAGCACCAGGATCGTGAGGAATAACTACCTCTTTCTTACAAAGCAAGGGCGACCATCCCACCAGAAAGAGAGGACACTCTGGCATAGAATCGTGAAGGTGACGAATGATACTTACCGTAGCGAAACGATATTTGTATTTATACGATCACGAAAAAATCTATCTACTCGTTCAAGTAAAGTGAAGCTTCCAAGTTGGGAGGTAAATCAGTTGATGCCTGTACATTTGATTTGTCACACGATGCCGTTGAACTGACAGTCGCTATTGGAACGGTTTGATCTAATAGATCAAAACGATATTTCTACACTTCATTATTTCTTATAGAATTCTTTCGAAAATTCTGTAAGAAATAGTCAAAGTTCGGGATTACGATTAATATAATGTATATTTAAGATATGCTGGAATACAATGGTACGAGTAAAAAGGAATAAGAGTTGCCGCTTTAAGTCCTTTCAACTGACTGCCTTGCGACCCCTAAGTAGCCATCCTCCAGATCCGTCCGGGGTCCTTGTAAGGGTGGGGGTGAGGCCCCACTAGAGACCCTCAGCGGGGTGCAGTTCCGTGACGTCAAGTCTAGTGGCGGATCATACTGTATCCTATTCTACAATTCGGGAACCGGATTTGAAATCTCGGCTCTTCATTTGTTATACAATAAAGTCGAAGGCAATAGCGGCGAAAAAAGGTTATTTAACATTATCAGCAAGTCTCGTCTGCTGATCATTAACGACCACAAACGTAACACGTGGTGTATCCGAATTAGTAATCGACTGATAAACAAGCAGAAACAAACAAATCCTAACATCGCGGAGACCTTTGAACTCAGATAAGTGCCAATGCCGGCTATTACTCAACATCCCACAAACAATTCGGATTGCTTAACATCAAAGATTGCGCAAGAAAGTCCGCTCAAAGTAGAAGAGCAATTCGGTGACGGTGTTATTGAACTGCCTTTCATGAAGGTCACGATCGGCGTGAACACGTGTCGAAGAATTAGGCCGAATTCTCGTATCATATGTGGACGCAGTATCAAGTCCACGTCTACCCTACTCTAGGGCGACCAGAGGACTTAACTGCATAACATCCTGTTGACATAAGAACGAGATTTCAACGTAGGACCCATTGCCATCCCATAATTTCCGTTGAGGGGGACAAAGATGAAGGTTTGAACTGATTTTTAATGATATTTCAAAACTTTTAAACCTTGCCTAAATTCAGAGAAATTTGAACCGAAAATGTGGAATCGTAATTTCGTGGTCGTGGGCTCTGTCCCGAATGAAGTGGATATTTGTAAGTGAAAGTACGGTGAGAATTCTTACAAACACATAAGTTGAATAATTTGATTTTCACGTTCTACTACGACAGGAATATTCAAGAATACAAATTGGTGAAAATCAATAATTTTGCAAATAAAGCGTAGCTTCGTGAAATTTTTATTTTTGACTTCGAAAAATGCCTCAAACACGTTTCTTGGGATCCTCGACAACACCATAAGATTAGCGTACGATTAGAAGAATCCAAATGAAAGAGTGGCCCACTTTACGTATATTTAGTGAAGTAGGATTACTTTATCGCGTTGTCGTAATTATCCGAGTGCAAAGGTATGATTCGACGAGTCTGCAATTACATATTAAAAATTTAATATACACCATGATCTAGCTTCTTATTTTCTATCATCGGGAATCAGCAGACGGTCGATCACATCTTATTTGTTTCAATAACCATTCAATATGCAGCGGATTGATAATCTTCACACGCGCGTGGAATAATTTCAGTCATCGGACCAGCTTATCATCGAGTAAACGAATAATAAACGATATCAATGAAATAGACTTGGATCGCTCAGTGGGAGTCGGGCTCATCACTATTGACAGTGTCATAACAGTTATGAAATAGCAACTTTGTCCATGACTTTGATCAGACCTCGTAGTTATGAGATAATTCGTTTGATCTACCAGAGACTATCATCCGCCGATGATAGAGCGCGACAAAGGGTTCATATAACACAAGACATTACGGAAAATATTTGAAATGAACAAGAATTCAGAAAAATTTTCATACAGGTATATTCAAACCTCAGAATTTCAAGTCAAGGGTAAAAATTATACAAGAAACGCGTGAGATACTGCCGAGAATCTTAAACTAGTTACTCAACAATTGACGTCACTTTATGGCAGATGGTATGAGATTGTTGAGTCCTTATTATCCTTGATTAACATAATGAGTGATTGAACTTTTGACGTCAGACTAACTTGTTTTCTTTTTACCGAAAGAATTTATTTATCGAGAACCATATACTCTTGCGAAGATACAACCAACAAAATCGTTAGAACATATAATGCACAAGTATACAGGATGAATGAACAAAATATATTCAATTTCAAAATGAAAGGACGATGAGGTTCTAGATTTCTTTTTTTGTTTTGTGAGAAACAAATTTGAATTTTTTCCGAATACTTGTAATTTCAAAAAATTTGTTGGGACTCCATTATTTTTTTGGAAAATTGCAAAATCTCAGGCAATAAAAAATGAGTATATACATCTCATTCAATAATTGTGAAGAAAATGAATAATTGCTGATTGTAAGTCGTTACTGGTTGAAAAAAAACATTGAAAATTGAACATTAGCGAAAAGAATTATTTTTAATACAACATTCAAATTCCTTATAGGAATCAAATTATTTTTTTGGCGATTCCAATTCAACTCATACCTTGTATGCGTGAAGGTCATGATAATATTCGCCTCGATGTCCCGAGAAATTCCGAGCTGAATTTTATCCGCTTGATCGATACGTCAATGCAAGTCGTAGACGGTCTTCTGAATCCGTACGACATGTTGACCGACGACTAGGGTCTCGTTTGTGTCCGATGTAACCGATACCAAAGCGAAAACCGCCGGAATGGATCGAATTTTCGGCTCCCGAACCATTTTCTTTATAGAATTGAAATAAGTGTAGCTTCGTCGGCTACAAATTGTAACGATTAATTTGATTGATTTTTGGATCTTTATACCCTCCTGATTTTCTGCAATCAAATTCAAGCCTTGACCTTTGGCACTTTGACACTGTTCAAGATGATATGTCATTGAGACGTTCAAATTTAAAGCCGATAGCAGCGAATTGTTTGGGAATTTCGAATCTACTTTGGAAATGTCTTCCAATTTTTGAAAATTTGTAATTTCACCGCGTATGTATAATCCATGTAACATCGATATCTTAGAATTTCCGTCAGATTATATTTTGACATAAAAATCTGCAAAAATTAAAATGATAATAAAAAATAATAAATAAAAAATAATAAAAGATAATAAAAATAATCACCCTTCTAGATTATTACTGTTGAACTCGTCGTGTTTTTCACTGATATCTTTACACATAAACAATACTTAATTAGTTAATATATTTTGCTCATTATTCTAATCTTAATTGCCTAGTACGCCTATTTGTATGTCTATATATATATATAATTCCTATCGTAGGAATTTGATTATCGATTACGAGATACACGAGCGGTTGATTATTTATAGAGGACTGAATCAAAAAATTATCAATGATTTATTTATTCACAGTTCGAGTTGCGAAAGTCAAATGATTAAAATTAAATCATGATATTTGATTAAAACATTGAATATGTGATGGTCATCGGGTAATTTTAGTGATTCTTCTGTATGCTGTAAGCTACTTCAAAATTTTGAAAATCCACAAAATCGTCAGCGTTATGTTTCTATTATATTCCGAAAGCACCTTGGATGCAAAACCGTTAGACCAAGTGTATCAGAACGTAGTGACTATCAAGAAAAAATATTTAAAAAAAATATTCGGACAAGTAACATTTGATCTAGAAAAGTATTGAAACCAATAGACGTTATCAAGTAGAATTAAATTTCCGCCAACTTAATTTCTAAATGTGACAGCTAGTCTTAGTTTTCGGTAACTATTCACATTTCAATATACATCACATGCGTATTAACAGAATCACATGCAACATACGTATATCATGAGAAGCCGTCAATTAGAATAGAGAAAAATAACGGAAATCAGAGAAAAAAAAAAATTGTAGTACGTGGCACTTGGCGGGCTGATGCTTCAATTATTATGAGAATTGTAATAGTTTAATATACATTTCCTCTCACTTGTTACAAAAATTCCCGCCAAGTACAACTACCTCTAAATTCTCATTTCTCTTCTTTTTTATTTTCTCAATTCCAATTTTAATTGGTCCTTTCTTATTAGTACATGTACTGCATGTTATTACGTGTTACGTATGATATACCATTGTAATGTAAATACCTACCGAAAACTAAAACTAGGTTACACGCAGAAATTAATTTGGAGCAAATTTAATTGTACTTGGCACGACGTCCATTGATTTCAATACTTTTGCAGATGAAATGCTCGTTCTTCGAATATTTTTCTATCAAAATTTTGGTGAAAGCTATTACGTTTTAATGTACGTACTTGGTACATGGCCCCGAGTATGTACTTCTTATTATTCATATCAAATTGCAGTATAAGCTCTGAGTTTCTGCTCAACACCTGAATTTATGCTCACACGCCGAGTATGAACTTAGGATTTTTCTTCATCTCAAACGGAGTTTATGCTTCGAAAAAAATGAGCATCAGCATATACTTCGCGTTATTCATACCAACCAATTTATTCATTGGTAGTGGAAATATCATTCGCAAAAAAATTTCTATTTCTGTCATCCACAAATCTCGAGTTGGAGGGGCGAGCAGTGGGTTAAAGTTCCCGCATTCGAGGGGAAGCTAAGAGTTTCTTAATTGCCATCAATTTTGTATAAAAGGCCCAATACTTCGAGGGAACGGTATCAGTCGAATCTCAGCACTTCATAGAGACTCAGCAATTGCAACTGCTCGTACGACAGTTAATATAATCCGGAAAATACCATGAAAGTCTTGGCAGTTATCGCTCTTTTGGCAACCGTAGCCTACGCTTCGGAAGACACAGCGCCGGCCAACGCAGAGTCGGAAAGCACATCACCGGTGCACTCACATATAGACGTCGTTATCACTGCCAATTCGGCAGATTTCATCGGCGAGCTTCAAGAATCGGAAGATGGCCCAATTAGTAAGTATTCGTTACGAAAGTATCCACTTACCTACCACAATCAATTCATCGTCCGGATAAGATGCGACATGAATATCCAACCGTTGAACAAAGAATATTCTAGCTTAGCGAAGTATGATCGGTTGACGAATGCCCGTTGTTGAAGTCCTTAGAATTGTACCGGCACTAATTGCATCCTGTTTCAGCTCAATTTGGAAACTTTACCGATCCGGCGGACGGCTCTCAAGTTCAACATGGTATACCGAGCTGTAAATTAGGAAAAACTCTAGGAAATCCCATATGCGTTGCAAAATGCATCAGCCGTGGCAATAAAGGTGGATACTGCCAAGGAAGCAAGTGTAAATGCGTCAACTAAGTACCGAAACTTTCTTCCGCAATCTCAAACTGCTGCTTCACCTTGGATATTTGGAAACGAACTGGAATATTTTCGAAAATACGTGGACAAATTGTTCGCGATCACCTATATTAAAAGAATTATGAGAGCTCTTATGTCTTGTTATAAATAAAATTATGTAATTTTCAATTTTGAATGTCAGGTTACTTTCTCACCTCAGAATATCACTTATCCTAATCACACCTAAACTTAATTAGTATTTACTCTCCCCACTCTGGAAGGTTGGAAGTTTTGTCCCCCCAACGGGTTTGTCGTATTGTAAACGTAGAAGTTTCAGCTGTACTTGCAAAGTCAATCGATTGCGAAGGGATCGATGTCTAGGAAATTTTTTGAATTGAAATGATCGAAAAATTGTTGGTCCTAATGTTGACCATTCGTTGATTATGGGGAGAAGGTTATACCTTTCGTCAATCAACCAAGGGTGAAATCTTACGGAAGTTCAGCGAGTCAATCAACCCAACAGGTGTAGGTATAATTGCTGCTGAGCAGCACCGAGTCGTCGAATTTGTACCTTAAGTGACATCACGCGCTCATCTCTTAACCTCCATAGCGGATTGTACCTACAGTTTGGTATATTACAATGTCGAATAATTCCATTTCGCTCGCTTTACTATGACAGAATTATTCAAAAATACAAATCGGTGAAAATCAATCGTTATTAAAATAAAGCGTAGCTTTATAAAATTTTCACCTTCAACTTTGACGAGTGCTCCAAATATGTTTCTTGAAATCCCAAAAATGCCATAAAATTATTGTACAATGAGAAAAACCGAACTGAAAAATTGTCCCACTTTACATATATTTCGCCTTATATGCATGGCCGTGCTACTTTATCACGTTGTCGTAATTATCAAAGCGCCGAAGTATGATTCGACGACTCTGCAATTGCATATACAGCACAATTTAGCCCCTGACCTTCTATCGTCGGAGATCGGCAAACGGTTCATTACATCTCTTGTTCTAATGGCCATACACGATACAGCGATTCGATAATCATAATACGCGAGTGAAATAATTTCATCAATTGATCCAGCTTATTAGCATCGAATAAACGAATAATTCACAAAATTGAAGAAACAGACTTCACCCGTTTGGTGGGAGTGGGGCTTATCACTGTTGACAGTGTCGTGACAATTATGAAATAGAAAATGTGTCAATGAACCAGATCAGACCTTGTCATTTCATCTTTCGTTTGCGTTTCGATCAAACGCAAAGGACATTTTTTCCTGACGAAAGTCCAGCACAAACGAACTCCACCCCTCTGTGGAGCCGTTAGACTCTACTCATTTGTTTAGTTCACCACCTCAAGTAGCCAACGTCGCCACGTCTCAGGTATAAACAGCTCCGTCCTCGGTATCTGGTATCTCTAATGTGCTCACCCAGGCTTATTTGAAAATGTTCTCTTGAAATTTAAACCTCAGAATTGGAAGTGAAGGGTGAAAATTAGACAAAAACGCGTCAGAAGCTGCCGAAAAGCTAAACGCAGTGACTTAACGATTGACGTCGCTTTATGCCGGATGGTATGAGATATAGTCAAGTTCTTCATCTTTGGTTATCACAGTTCCGAAAAGTTAGATAAGGCGTACGCAATGGGATGAACTTATAACGTTAGATCTTCTTGTTTTCTTTGTAGGTACCGAAAGGAGTTTGTTTCGTGGAGTAACGTACTTTTGAAACAATGATTGTCCTGGCTAATGTTAATGCCCGAGTACCGTGAACAGGCTGGGAAACTCAAGGGGACCTGGCGACGTTGGACCAATTCTTAATCTAAACAATGGCGAGAGGTCGAAATAGACTCCAGTTGGAAGTTTAGAGGCAGTCTTCGATGAGCTCCGTTGCTGACCGGACCCAAATATTCAATAGATTTTTCATAAATTATATAATCTTACACTAGTAAATAGATATCATCGAAAGGTCATCACTATATTCGTAAACCATGCGCTCAAGAAGATACAACCAAGAATATCGTAAAATTATACGATACACAGTATACAAGATAGTTAGTAGTAAGGTTGGAGGCCACGTCTAGCTAAAAATGCATCGGATCACCGGATGCATACTCAGCGGATTATATAGATGCTTATGTATGCTAGAGGAAATTACAGATAGGATGACAGGTGAAAAACGTGGAGTTTTGACGTAACCGTTTATAACACAGGTCGACAAATTATTTTTTTGTTCTTGGGTTTCTGTTTTGATGCATAAAGTCGTATTCTATGCATCGAAAAAGACCAAAAATTTCCATTTTCACTTCTAAAAGTTTGCTTCTGTCGGTTCTACATCGATAAGTAAGTTTGGAAGATTTTAATCAATTTCATGAACAACAGGCAGTAGCACCGTCAATCAAAACGGTAGCAACTTGCACATTACTCTTGTAGGGTGCGATAGTGAATGTTTACTTGTTTATAACAGCTGTGGAAACCGTTTTTGTGTATTATTGAGTATAAAAATAGCGTCAAGAGAGTGCAAACACGATGATCATTCATTTTGTTTTATTTGCGATGAATTTATTGAGGTAAGAAGTGAAGAATTCTCTTTAGCAACCAATCTAACGCTTCGTAAAGCTTTCGAAGCCTATTTTGAACTGCGAATTCGGAATCAAGATAAAAATTGGGTACCTCACTTCTCCAGTGTAAACTGAAAAAAATATTTTAGCTGATGAATTTAAAGATAATATGGGTACTTACTCAGGGGAGCAAGGAGAGCGTTTTCACCAGGATATAAAGGACTTCAAACGACTTTACCAAGGACAGTACAGCGAAAATATGATGGGCGGTTACATTTGAGGTTTAATATAAGAATGTTCAAACAAACATAAGAAAATTACTGAAAATATTCATTCTCAAACTAAATTTTTATTGAATTTGCATTTGCATTCTTTTATTAAACATTTTACTGTAGTAAAAAAGACTTGTTAACCCAATAAACATTTTTCTGATTTCAATTATCATAAGATTCTCAAAAAATCGGTCATTTCGTTTAAATTTCAAAAAATTGCTCTGGTTTCTACAAAAGCAAACTTTGATCAAATTGATTATTTTTCCCTTCATTAATGATGTATATGAAACCAAAATTCAACACTCAGAAGCCGGACCCAAGAATCGTGTTGACCGATGTAATCAATTCATTTGTTTTTGGGTTGTTCGACAGGTATACTAAGAAATAAATTTTAATTTGATATTAATAAATTTACCTATACGTCTTACTATTGATCATACTGAGGCAAGACGTTATTAGGGTCATTCAAGTACGTCCTTTGACATAAAAATCGGTCTTATTCCTATTTCTTTACACAAAATGTTAATGAGAGATTAACAATTTCTTGTACTTCGTACTATAAGAGATTCCTCAAAGTACAAGTCTCTCAACTTGATGAAACTATTTAGTGATCCCAGTATGATTATGAAGTGAGGCAATTTCATGAAATAGCTACCGCCTATTCTGCAGTTGCAATGCAGTTATAATAAATCACCGACGCCTCATATATCATTTCACTTTGCGGCAGAGTATTCGAAAAATGCATTTGTTTAATCTTCATTGAATGCAAAGTTGATCGTAAAATTAGTATACAACTCTGACGCATAAGCTGAACTAAGAAATAAGAAATGTTTGATGTAACAATAATTTAATGAATCACTGATGATTGAATGTGCGAACAGGATCGAAATATTGTGAGACCGATTTTCGGTACAAGCTCTTGATTTAGCGGAATACAACACGATTGTGTTCAAGCAAGGCATCGAAATCCATGGTGCATGCGGAAGCCACATTTTCCTGAACAGCAATCCGAATGGTTGCGGCACTGTAATGAGAAATTTCACAAAATAAAGTTATACTCTTCTGTATCAAAAAAATGTTTGCCAAAAGCATTAGTAAGCCGGGTGATGCTCATTTGACATATTGCGAAGGAAATATATTCTAATCATAAAATTATGTTCTGGTATACCTAGACGTTTTCCAGCACGTATGATTTCGTGACTAATTGTTATATTCCATTTTCTAGGGAGCGTCTCTTTTTATACGTACGATAGTTTCTGATGCAAAGCAGTCGCCGCTTACGCTGCCCGCCATCATCGCGATGACGCACACCAATGCAAGAAGAACGAAGCGCTTGACTTTTGACATCTTAGATCCGGATCTGGTCCAACTGCTCGACTGCAACAATTATTCATTGAATTTATTTCACGTTGATGACATTGAAATTTCAACTTTGGAAAATAAAACAACATTGACTGGTCATTGAAAACGTATTCTTCACACGGATCATAAGATTCGGTTGAATGTGAGGTCACACTAATGGTTACAGGGGAAAAGGTAGAAAATGGAAATGAATAACACAAATTCAATCGTTATCTGAATCATCATTAGATACAGAAATATCAGGTTCCACATTTAGTTTTCATAATTCCATGACGTAAGTATAACCGTGTCAAGGCAAGTTTATATGGCTAGTAGATGACCCTACTCAACTCCATCGCAGATGGAAACGACCGAACGTGAATATTCCGATGGGAAAAACGTAGTAAAATGGAGTTTTTCGCATGTTATTCTCGTTCAGGCAAGGTAGCATGTTTATCTGCCACTGTTATCAATAAGTTTACGGACAGAGTCTACAAGTACATTTGTCACGAGCGATGCTATATTCGAGAAAGTTATCTTTGTGATTGGCCAGGATAACTGACTAGGTTTCTCAAATCTTGGCAAATTTAGCAAGCGTTTAATTTTTTCATTATTCAAGGGTTCGTGTAATAATATGAGTACTAACCGTTTGTGGAATGCTTGAAGCTTGTAGTTCCCTCGTGTATTCATCAGTTGAGTACTGCAGTTAATTTTTTGACAACGCGCTGTTGTTCAAATGAATTATAATAGATACTGAACAATTTTCTATCGGCTATACTCGCACGAGCTCCTTAACGACTTATATAGTCATGCTGGTCTATGATACTGAGAGGAAGAGGAGGTGTGAGGCATCAAAGCCAAATGTCAACTCAAGATTAGGCGTTACGACGAAATAAACCGAAATTTATATACTGTATCACTATGTATGCTTATACGTCAGAAGCAAATAGTTTAATCTATTCATGTCTAGGACCGATACATTTGATGTGAATAATCATTGGTCTTCGAAATGGACTGGATGATTATAGACTGGTATGAGTAGAATCCAAAAGCGTTACAAGGATATACTATACGTTATGAGGACCTGATGATATTTATCCTGGGTGAGAGATCTGAGAAAGATGATCAAACAATATGAAAATGAATTGTGACGGACTCTGAAGAGAAACTTTTTAGGGCGTCGAGTGAGCCCATAGTTGTACAGGAGCCCTGTGCAGTTCATGGCAGCGGATCGACGCCCCGGATGCTCAGAGCGTGATATTCCTAGACAACACGGAAAACCGGAGACGTAATCATTCGGGTCCAGATCATCGGGCCCTAAGATAAAGACGAGGCATCCGATATTGAGCCTCGGAGCAGGGTAGATGTACATTTGAACTACGAACCGTGTCCAATATTGTAATGCTGCTGGATCGACTGAATTTACTCCTTATTGTATTATTACAATGAATCATTGATATCTTCACTGTAAAATTGTTTCGAAAATTCGGTGAACCGATTCGAAATTCCTGCTCTGTCCTTGGTCCCGTCCTCTCACTGTTATTTATAAACCACATAGAACTCTGTCTGAGTTGCTCTCGTCTTGTGATTTTTTCCGACGACGTTTAAATTTACCTGCATTCTGCTCCTAGTAATATCTTTTTGAGTACAGCCACAATTAATGGTGATGTGGAAACAGTCTTGGACTGGACCCTGAAAAACGGCTTGCAGCTTAATGTCGAGAAAACAAAGATGATCACTTGGATCGCGCGGTGCTTGTTGATCAATTACGTCGCTATGATCTGCCGCATTTTGTCATCAAGGGCATTTTTGTTCCTTATGTTTTGTAACGTAGTCTGTAATCTTGGTGCCATGATCACTGCTGAGCTGTCCTGGAACAAGCATGCTGCGCTGGTGTCCAGAAAGATCTACGTCGCGCTGCATAAAGTAAAGCATCACATAGTTCAACAGCCCAGGGCCTCCCAACGTAACTTATTTTCTGAACGATAACATGTGTGGAATCGAGTAGTATTCTTGTGTACTTTGACCGCATACATATAAATACATAATAAACTTTCGATCTAAATAAATTATTGCAATTCAGAATTTTAATTATGAGTTTCATCATCTTCGACTGAAGATGGAAAATTGTTAAACAAAAATTGGTAACTAATCAAACTATACTTGCTAAAAATTTTCATGCAGCTCAATGTTACTATTATAAATTTTGAATTTTATATCCAAATATTATTGAGTGGTTTTTGAAAATTTTCATTCACATCCATCGCAGTTTGAATTCAATACAGATATTTTCACACAGACATCTCGTTCGCTCTGAAACGCATGTGGTGTACTACCCTCGCGCTCATACTCACGGCAGAATTTTTATTTTGTGCCTGGGGGATGTTTGGCCCCTACAATTTGTCTGGCTGATTATATAGTATAGTTTTGGAATAGTTCCGCAGATAACATATATAACAATCAAGCGTTAGGATATAAGTAAAATTCAACTATTTTTTTGAAAGCGTCTGGCGGAAGTTATAGCTGGCTGGCAGTGTCTGGCAGTGGTGAATATTATTTTATAATAATATTCTATTACAAATATATGAAAATCAGTCTTTAGAATTGAAGTTAAATGGATCCTATTTTCACTGACCTTTCTCACCTGGTACCTGTATATAGGCCGTCTACCCAACTATGCAGGTGTGCATGCGTTCAAAGTACATGAGAATACTACTCTATGCCACACATGTTATCCTTTGGAAAATGAGTTACGTCTGGGTCTGGGGGCCGTGGGCTCTTGCTTACCTTGATTATTGCAGCCTGATTTTCCACGAAGCCACAGGTTATATGAACTTGAAGCTCCAAAGGCCGTTCAATTGTGGTATCAGGTTTATATTTCACTTGAACAGAGATGTGCAGATCACTTCGTATCGGCATAAGTTGAGATGATTGACAGTGGTAAATCGCAGGCAGTATTTTCTTGGCTCAGTCCTCTTGCAAGTCCTTTCGACCTCTTCTCCTCGGTACCTACGTGACCTGTTCGTGGAAGTAGACCCAGCGGCCAGTCGCTCGTCCAGACGAGAGAGTCTTGGAAACTCTTGGCCTTCTGTTATTCCCATTTGTCGAACCGAAGCATATCGCAGCTCCTTTACTCTTTAAGCGATTCACTTTTGGAGTAAACTTCCTGATTCGGTTTTATCAGTTGCTTTCTTGGGAGCATTCAAAGCGAGACTCATGTTGCACTTATCATTGACGGAAGACTGCCCTGAGGTTAGTATTGTGATTGCCATTATTTGGTACTATCTGTGATGTCTCGCTAGCCACTAATTGTTGTTATTTGCTTTGTTGGATTGTGAACCACCTGGGTGCTGGCGTTAGCATTTTTATTATTATTATAGTTCAGTCTATGATCAGTATTGTTTTTATTGGGCTAATAACTATCAAAGCAGTATGAATACTGCCTTATGCCATTTTTGTAATTGTGTGGTTGTTTACTGCAATGTTGTGTACGGTTCATCTCTAAGTTATTGCATTTATGAGTACAATCTCTTTTTGAGTTTATTTTCCGTGGTTTCGAGCGTATGTCGCTATGTTTCATAATATTGTTTTTGACACGCCGTGCGCAAAATTCGATTTTGCGGCCGCTTCGCGTGCACAAAATTCAACGTTCCGCACGTTGTATCGAAAAACGAGGTTCGATACACGTGCAAGAGATGATTCTCGACTCGTGTGATTGTCACCCTCGTTTCGCTCGGGCAAAAAACTTTACATTCATTCGAGAATCAACACTTTCGCACTAGTATCGGAATGTACTGAACTATAGTTTGATCTTTGGCCTCTTTAGGTTCCGGAATAATAAAAATTATCCCATTATATTCTATTCCATTCAATATATAGTCGAAGGCAATAGTACCGAAAATTTTTTTTTCAAAATTATCAGCAGTTTTCGCCTGCTGCTACGGCAACGGCTATGAACGTAACACGTGGCGCGTCCGATTTCGTCATCGGCAACTAAGTAAACAGAAAGATACGTAACATCGAAGACCCTTGAACCTCGAATCTGTTCTAGTGGATGCTATAGTCCTACTTTACCAGCCAAAAAATAAAACCGCAAGAAACTCCGAACCGGTGGTCAAAAATGATTTACAATGGTTTTATTGCATGATTACCGATGAACAGGATCGATCCAGCAGGTGAAATTCATCAACGTAGAGAAAAACTAATTGTTTATATTCGTCAAGTGTGGGCGTGTCACTTGTTTTGGTTAATATCACAACCCCTGCGTTGAAAACGCTAAATCCGGGATTGTAGCGCCGTTCTACATCAATTCCGAACATTTGTAGCTAAAAAGATTGTTGATCCATGTAATAATGGGGCCAAGAGACCGAACCCTGCAGATTAGTGGTGAATGGTGTAAATTGTTGATTGTTGACAGCTGAGAGACGCTACGATTTGGTTCCCAAAACGCTCGAAAGATGGCTCTATGCGTAAATCTACGTGAAATATAGAGGAGACGAGACAGAGCTATTGGCATAATCCTGCAGTACGAAGCGGATAAAAGATTTTGTGACAGCAATGGCATGCGTAGAGCCATCTGTGGAGTGTGTTTGGAACCTAGTCGTAGCGTCTCACAGGTGTCGACAATCAACAACTTACATTATTTACCACTCATCTGCATGGTTCGGTCTCTCGGCCGCATTGTTGCATGAATCAACAATCTTTTTAGATATAAATGTTTGGAATTGCATGCAGAATGGCGCTTCAACGCCGGATTCTGCGTTTTTGATGCAAAGGTTCTGATATCAACCAGAATAAGTGACACGCTCACACTTGACGGATAAAAAAAATCAATTTTTCTCTAGTTTGATGAATTCCGCGTGCTAGATCGATTCTATTCATCGTTAATCATTTAATAAAATCATTGTAAGTCATTTTTGACCACCGGTTTGGAGTTTTTTCGGTTTTATTTTTTGGCTGGTAAAGTAGGACTATAGCATCTTTTTAAATGACCCGTTCAAGTGGAAGAAAATATTTTTTCACCACACCTGCATGGAAAGTACAGACTTTCGTCCTCTCGCGTGAACGGGAAGTCGTACTTTCCGATGCAGGGGGTGGTGAAAAATAGTATACGCCACACGGGAGGGAAAAAGGCCATCCCAAACTGCGTTTTTGCCACCCTCGCCTTCGGCTCGGGTGTCAATCTCACACGCAGTTTGGAATAGCCTACTTTCCCTCCCTAGGTGCGTAATATACTATTGGTTGAGGCACGCTTTACGTGAGATACGACGCGAAACGACTAAATGCCAATGCCGCGACTACTGGATGTTTAGATAATATCGCCTTTTGATAAGAACACTTATAAATCTTTCATCAAAATTTGAAAATACATGTTGGAATGTATCAAATTCATTAATGGTTTCACATCACACGGAATTGCCTAAACTATAAAGAATATACCTAAGCAAGTAATATTATCGTTATCGTTTCTCTTCCGGAATTATAAGAATTTCGCTGATTCGACGTATCATAGAAATATTGTACATAATTACTTTTCATCACCTAAGGTGATATAAGGGAAGTATTGGTTTTGAAAGTCGAAAAGTGACTTTTGCTAATTTCAACGGATCTTCACGTTTTCGACCCTCTACAATCCAAAAAACAGGTTTTTAGAAACATGTCGGTATGTCTGTCGGCCTGTTCGACAAACTCACGCGGTGATCCCGGAAACGACTCGATGAAAAAATCTGAAATTCACAGGACTTTACAACCGAATGATGGGCATGAAAAATTGTCATGTCTCGTTTGATTTGAACTTTCGGTTCTACCGGAAATAAATCGATTTTCGCTGTTTTACTGACAAACCTATACTTTTCTTTCCGTATTCCCTTTCTAAATAGAAGAATATATTCTTACGAGTCGAGAATTTCATATATATGAGGCATTTCACGCCAAACCGACCTACGTCTGACCCTCATCACCGGCGATTATTTTTATCTTTTAGTATTATGTGGAGTAACCTAACAAAATATCTTCTACCGAGTTTTGGATTTTTTGGACCACGGGTCTAGTTTCTTCTGCTCCCAATAACACGAAAATCCATCAAACGGATAGCCCCAATCGATTGGCTTCAAATTTGTCACACTAATTTTTTGGTTAAAATCAAAAATTCTGATACTGATATAAAAGTGGGCAAGCTTTTGGTTTGGAAGATACAGGAGAAACAAGTAATGGAATCAATGAGAGAAATCGAATTGAATATACATCTTTACGTAATTTCTTATACGAAAGGTGAAAGAGTTCACAATGCCATTTGATTCGCTTAGCTACGATAAGAAAAAAAAATTATTTTCGAATCGCATTGTCTTTCAATATCGATTACATTTAAACGAAGATTTTGAGACTATGATGGAGGTGGGCATACTTTCAGTTTGGGAGTTACAGACAAACAAAAATTGATAAAATCATCCACACTTTGATGCACATTTACATTGGAGTAAATTTTTTGGGTGTCAAAAATAAATTTGAAGTTTGAAGCCAACCGGCTATTTGACGCGGCCTGAGTTGCCTCACTGTGACAGTTGCTAACCTGCCCTGTTGATCAGTACAGTGTGAATGAAATGGCAATATAAATTCGAGTATCACACGAATCGCAAATGGAGACAAAATGCTATTTGCATTCTGTCGGTACAAATGAATGGTTCCTGGTAGGTACATTGAGCAAGAAATTGGAGTACGGGCGCTCAGAAGCGAGAGTATAAAGGGTAAGAAAGTGAACTTACACTCGTCCAACCCTTAAATAAAGACGATAGGTCTTTGTTTACTTAGCCGAAAAACTTTCTTCACAGTGCAATTTGTTCGTTTTCTTATACAATTTCGTGATCCATTTACGTATTTTCAAGTATACGTCCGATGTGAAATATACGTTGGTTTGTTACTGACTACTAAGATTCTACATGAATTTTTCTGTATGTTATGTGAAAAATGCAGTGTACTTAAGAAATTCAAAGTTGTCAATCGAACAGGAACAAGTTTTGGCTCGAATATCTTTTTTCCTCGCTGACATGCGCGACAATGACATGCACAGCTTGCTGGCACACAGCCCAGCCGGTCAGACACTGACGCGTGGCCGTAATCGGTTGGCGCTTAGGTGTTGGTGTTCGACCGCGCGCCTGCGTGCTAACAAACTACGTTCTCGCGTATCTCATTATTCTTTTGACCATCAGAGATGTTCTAAAATCGTACCGAAAAATAAAAAGATGAGGGGGAAAGGTGTACATCCAAGAACAGTGCGATTTGAAAATGAAATCTGTTATCGTAGCTATGCGAAACGAACAGCATTCCAAAGTTTTTTTCTCGATCATACAAAAAATACATGAAAATGTCCACTTAATTCGATGTCTCTCATTGATATAATTAGTTGTTCCACCCGTATCTGGCAAACCAAAAGCTTGCTCACTTTCATACAAAAATCAAAATTTTTGTTTTGAATGGAAGAATTCATGTGAAAAATTTGAAGTCAATCGATTGGGGCTATCCGTTAGAAAACTGGGTTTTCGTGTTTTTGGGAGCAGTAGGAATCAGACCCGTGGTCCAAAAAATCCAAAACTCAGTAAAAGATGTTTTTTTTAGTTTAGTCTACGTCATACTGAAAGATAAAAAAGTTGCCGATGGTGAGGGTCAGACGTAGGTTGATTTGGCGTGGAATGCCTCTTATATGTAAGGCATTCCTTGCTAATGACACCAAAAAAAATTGTAAATTTACCCAGCGCGAATCAGAATGGATGCACTGTATAAAATTGTTGGTTGTCAATATATAGGGCGATCCTTGCCAATGACAAGAAGAAATTGTAAGTGTACCCAGATCGAATTGGGATTAAACGCACTGTATGAAATTGTTGATTGTCAATAAAGATATAGAAATAATAAAGATGTAGATGAAATTTAGAATCGCGGGAAGTTCGCGCTGGAGATAATCGATTCCATTCCATTCACCTTACATGCGAGAAAAAAAGGGCCTATTACTTGCACGTGTTGAAAAACACAATAAATACCAAGAAAGGGAACGAAGGAACGGGAAAGCGAAGGAATAAGATAAGTGGAACAGAGGTTAGTCCACGCGAACAGGCAGCTCACAACACCGTACCGAGCCTGCGCAATAGATGTAAATTACACCAAGCGCATAATACGAGAAATATACAGAGCGAGTAACAAACGACTACTGAAATAAAAGTGCGCGAAACTTCTAGCTCTTAATAAGAGGATATGAATAAGAATAACGATGAACTAAATCCAGGCGAAGAAGGAGAGGACATTCAAGACGAAAGACTGGTCGAAGAGAAGGAACAGAAGAAAATGCAGGAAAAACAACCAAGGCAAAGGACATTTTCACTATAGATAGCAACGCGTATGAGAAGAAGAAGATTGTAAAGGTACCAAATACGAACGAAGCAGTGAATAGGGAATCAGAAATAAGCGAAGGATAGCTAAGAGAAGCAAAATGCAAACGGAAGGTTGAGAGAACAATCTGGGAATAAATCACAAGGAAGAGAATGAAGAAAAAAAAAATTGAGGGAAGCCTAGAGGTATGGAAATGGAAGGCGACGAAAACGAACATCAAAAACATAATGAAGAAGAAAGGAAGAAACGGATTACAGCAAGAAGAAAATTGAAAAATTAAAAACAGAAAGGGGCAGACTAGAAGAATCAGTGAATACTCTGGAAGCTGAGATGAAAAATGAAATGGAAGTGATTGAAAAATGAAGAGAAGGTTCAGAAAACAAACAGATAAGAAAAGGAGAAAAATGTATGAAAATAAGTAGCAACACTCAGAAAAGAATAGAAGAAAAACTGAAAAATCTCAGAAGAATATTGGAAAATAAGATAATAGAAGAGAGACCGGAAGTACTATCGGGGAAGGAAAGCAGTCGAATAGGAATAGATCGAAAAGAAGATCAGGAATCGCAGAAGGAACTGAAATGGATGGTAGGGGATTCAAGACGGAGGAATTTAGCACATGTTTCATCTATTTTCTTCATTATTCAAGGGTCGGTGTGAAAGTCTCAGTACTCACCGTTACCAAAATAATTTGAGCTTGTAGGTTACTCTCGTACTCACCAGCTGGGTACTGCAGTAAATTTCCTGACAAAGCGGCGTTTGACTGATTCTGAGATACTGAACAACGTTATGTCGGTATAGACACGTTCGCCGACTTATATAATTGCTCTAATGACCATGTTTATCTAGGTCTAAGATGTTGAGGGGAGGTGAAAGTATGAGATATCAAACCGAAAGGTCAACTTGAGATTTTGTGTAACGATGCAGAAAACGCATACCGATCGATGTCCCGATTATGATAAGTAAAACGAAAATAACAATGTATGAGAAATTTCTATCAAGCTTGGGGCAGTCGAACGCGATTAAGGACAAATCGTGTCAAACGATATGGAATATTCCAATCAATCAACGATCGTTTGGAATGAAAAAAATATATCTATCACGAATGAGAATTGATTTTTTTATTTTTCATCGCACAAAATGTATTCAAAAAGGGAACACTTATTCTTCCATGTCTACAACGAATATATTTGATATTTAATAATATTGATCTTCGAAATAAACTGCAGGATGCTTACGGACCAGTGTGAACGGAATACAATGGGTGGGTATCCCTTGTGACGGATCGAACGAGAAATATTTAAGTAACCATCTCTGATGTGATGACTGGTGGATCAACCAATGCAGCGGGATCGAAGGTACAGCTATCACGGAGACATCATTCAAATCACCATCATTACAATGACTACCTAGTCCAGTCACTTGAGCATAAAAAAGGGGTCGACCTCGGAATGAGAGATAATAAGCTAGAAACTTATATACACCTTCATTTTGGCGCACTCAAAGTTGTCTCAAGAATCTCATAAAATCTCGTGTCTGCGTCGTACGTTATTCAAGGTCAAAGATCACAAAAATCAGTTGTTCGCGATTATCTCGGTTTCAATAGCTCCAATCATGTTAACATCGATTAAAAAAATTGTAGAACATAAAATTTGCGACAAATTGTAAACTGAACACTTTCTCGTGCGCTTAACCGTTTTTGAGATAGAGGGCGTACTGTACTGCAATGCAAACTCAACCGTGAATCTCAGTGAATAATACCTTGAATTTTGAATAATTATTATTGATCAGTTGATACATCGGATTTAATAACATCTTTATACATGTATTTAATATATTCATTTAATAATACTTACCTACCTACTTCGTGTGATTAAAAACTCATCAAATGAAATACTTATTGTATATCTTAATTTTATATTCATTTATTGGTAGCAGATTTTGAGTAGAAAAACAATTAAGTATTTTATCTATAAAATATGTAAATTCTTGAATACTTATTTTTCTATTTTGATTATAACTAAGCCGACGGACCCCTATAATACGACCTCTTTTTATGACGTTCATACCTGTGGTACGAAGGCGGACCCCTACAGGTATAGGTATAGGCATAGGGTACAGGTATAGGGGTATAGGATATCCCCCCAAAAAGCACCTCTGGTGCAAAAAAGAGGTGCTTTTTGGGGGGATTTCATTACTTTTTGTACCATCTCGATTCAGACTAATTAGGCTTGTTCATAACAAATTGTATAAATTATGTCCTCTGAAAATTGGTTCAAGTTTTAAGAAATGTTAGTGACAGTTGATAAGAGTGTGTATAAATTTCTGTAGAATTGTATTAAAACAACGTTTAGATGTTAGCAGCTGATACGATATATACGATAGTTGACAATATCCGTGTTTTAATTGAGTATATTTCGAAAACTACACATCGTACGAAAAATGTTAAGTGAAAAAAAATTTCAGTTCGAAGTAAACTTCAAAGTGATGACGTACAAAAAAATACGACGGTTCCGAAAAGTTGAAAGAAAATTATTATAAAATTGGTTTTTAAAATTTCTCAACAACCATACGTCTTTTATCATCCAAAAATTTCAGAGGATATTTCTTTATAGTGTAAAAAGAATGAGTACAAATTTTATCGTGGAGCCAAATTTCAGTTAGGAGATATATGAATTTTGTACCAAATTTATTGCGAACCAAAAGTACAACTTTTTCAGCACTGCGAAGTTGAAAGTTTTGTTTATTTAACGGTTTTTAAAGATTTTTAGAGTCGATACGAAGTCTTTGCGATGCAAAATTTTTGATGTTGTTTTTGTTTCGAAATAAATTCAGTAAAAAATTCATATTTTCTGAACTAAATCTGAGTCCACAATAAAATTCATGCACGTTCTTTTCACACTATAGAGGAATATTCTCTGAATGTCTTAGCCCCAAAAGACGTATGGCTTGTGAGAAATTTCGGAAACTAACTTTATAATAATTTTTTGCCAACTTTCCGGAACCGACAAATTTTTTCGTACATAATCATTTGGACGTTTACTTTAAACTGAAACTTTTTTATTCTCAACATTTTTTTGTACGATGTATAGTTTTCGGGTTATACTTAACCAAAACTCGTGCCATGACGCTCGTACTTTCCTCATTCATCTAGATCCAGAAATATGCATCTGACAACTTGACAGTGACTATTTCCATGACCTAAAAAATCAAAACGCCACTTGGCAGAAATTGTGCATTTTAATTTTCAGACATTATAGAAACGAATTGAAATTTTAATTTTAATTATATTATATATTATTATAATGTATCATTAAAATTCTTATTGAATTAGTATACCTACTTCATTTATATCGATCTCATAATCTTTAGAATGAAAGATGAGAAATATTACTATTTTTTAATGTCTTATATTAGCTCTTTTATCACGGAGATACGTCTATAATTTTCACGTCGTATAAAGTGTCGTAGAAGCATATGACATGTAGACCGAAAGAAGATGGCAACGTTGCTGGTGGGCGACTACTTCGTTCCGAAAGGAACTGACAATGGCAACATAGCCGGTGGGCGACGACCAAGGAAACGGAGAAGGAGAAATTTTGTTGGTCGAACTGAGGGTGTCTGTAATTCGGAAATATTATATCTCAGCTCTCCGTGCACCGATTGCATAAAAATTGGGCTTAAATGAAAGCTATTTGAACCCATATTCTGAGATAAATATTTGAATCTCGTGTATAACTCGAGTCGGAAGTTATTAAGGATAACACAGTCGCCGCATAGGCCGTAGAGCTCTCATGCGGGTATAGAGACTCGGTCGAGTCTCACGCCGTGCGTTAAAAATTCTTTTTAATGTACTTGGCGCGAGACTCTACCGAGTCTCTTGATAGGGTAGGTAGAGGATATAGGGATAAGTACCTTCATTGGCCACTTGATAAACAGAAAAATACATAACATCGAAGACCCTTGAACTTTGAATTCGTTTTCATCACCCGTCCAAGTAAACCAGGTATTTGTCGTTGGGATACGCTCTACATAAGATACGTTTCGAAACAAATCAGTGTCATTGCCGAATATCGTATGCTGATACATGGTCCAAGAATATAAGACTCATAAAATATACTACAAACAATTTGAATTGTGTAATAGAAAAATTGACGTAAAAAAATCTGTTCGAAGCACACAGAAGCTGTTTGGTTGGGTGTTATTGGAATGCTCTTTATACTAAAAGGAAAATTAGCGGGAACACGTCTCAAAAAATTAGGCCAAATGCTCATATCAGAAACGGACAAAGTATCAAGTTCACGTACACCCTGCTCTAGGCAAATCGAAGGACTTCTTTGTAACATACGTCGAGATACGAACGAGATTTCAACGCAGAGCTCATTGACATCACATAATTTTCTCTCAGGGAAATTAAGATGAAGGATTGAACTGATTTGTGAAGATTTTTCGAAATTTTCAAACCGCGCCCAAATTTCAAAAAAAATGTAATTGAAATTTTGATATTGTATCTTCGCAGTCATGGGCTTTGTGCAGAATGAAATAGATATTGTTACGTGAATGTAAGGAAAATAAGCCGGAAAAACAGTTTATCGGAGTACTTTTTATCAAATAGAAAAAAAAGGATAGGTTTGTCAGGCGAAGAGAAGGTATAAAAACGTAATGAAAAACCGAAAAAAAAGATCAGAATTGAAAATTTCACATAAAAAAATGCCCTATATATTGACAAACAACAATTTCATACAGGGCGTTTAATCCCAATTCGATCTGGGTACACTTACAATTTCCTATTGTCATTGGCAAGGATCGCCCGATATATTGACAATTTTATACAGTGCATTCATTCTAATTCGATCTGGGTATATTTACAATTATTTTGTTGTCATTGGCAAGGAATGCCCTATATATATGAAATTCTCAACTCGGAAGAATATAGGTATTCTTTTATTTAGAAAGGTAATACAGAGAAAAAAGTATAGGTTTGTCAGTAAAACAGCGAAAATCGATTCATTTCCGGTAGAACTGGAAGTTCAAATTGAACGAGACATGGCAATTTTTCATGTCCATCAGTTGGTTGTGAATTCTGTTCTTCTGAATTCTGGTTGTGAGTCCTGTGAATTTCAGATTTTTCCATTGAGCCATTTTCGAGCTCACCACGTGAGTTTATCGAACAGGCCGACAAACAGACCGACATCTTTCTAAAAACCTGTTTTTCGGATTCTACAGGGTCGAAAACGTGAAGATTCGTTGATATTATCAAAAGCCACTTCTCGACCAAATCCAATACTTTTCTTATATCACCTTAGGCGATGAAAAGTAAAAATCCTTTTGAACACATGTGTGAAGTAATTTTACTTTTCCTGTTCCACTACGACAGAACTATTCGAAAATACCTCATCGGTGAAAATCAATCATTTTCAAAATAAAGCGTAGATTTATGAAATTTTCACTTTCGACTTTGACAAGTGCTCCAAACAATGACCCTCAAGATTTCTGCATTTGCAAAAATCAACTTTGGCAAGCCCCAAAACAGTCGATCTTACAGAAAATTTTTATTGACCTCTTTTGTTTCTCGTGCAATTATCCAGATGATATGAGATAGCTAAGTCCTTTATCCTTGGTCATCATAATTACGAAAAATTAAATTGGGCGTCCGCACCGGGATGAGTGATTGAACTTATGACGGGCAGATTTTCGTGACCCCTTAGGACCGGTAGGATTTTTTTTTCGATAACCATACGCACGCGAAGCTACAACCAACAGAACTGTAAAAATATATGATACACAGTATACAAGATAAATCCACAAAATATATTCAATCTCAGATTAAAAGGACGATGAGGTTTTATTATTATTTATCTTATTTTTTCTTCTTTTCTTTTTGAAAATCAAATTTCAGATCCTTCTTATTATTCTTCCTTCTTATTCAAAATTTTCAAAATTTTTTAGAGCTTTATTATTTATTTGAAGAATTGCAAATCCCAGGTAACAAAAACAGAGTATAGAGATGAGGAAGGAGTATGAAGAAGTCTCCAACCAATCCTCGACTGATGCGAGATCTTGTTTCTACTAGATGACTTCAAACGTCCCTAAAATCTATTGTCACAATGGAGATGATAATGGTTGTGGAAGGCTTTCGACATTCCATTAACAAGTTTGCTCTCGAAGAGCAATCACTATCCAAGCGGATGATACAAGCAAACAAGATCTAGCTTGCACCCTCTTCGAATACACATTGTGCTTGAGAGATCTTACCAGGTAGATGCAGGGCTATAGGATGATTGTCATGGAATACTGTGGACTGATGTTGGCATTTTTCACAACAGTCTGCATAAAGTAATAAAGAGAATTGTCGAGTATGCAAGTTAGGTTTGCGTAAAAGAAAAGGAGAAGGAACAGTGGATTGAAAAAAACATCAACGACGATTCGAAACCAGTAATCGAACTGGAATACTTGGTAGGTAAAAATTTTCGCTTACTATCACCGGTCAAATTGGTTTATTGGTATAAGGACTGTCTATGTTTCCGGATATTGACGTGCCTTCGGAAACCTTTTGCGATTGAAAACTTTGCATTTGAAGGACCGTACTGGATCCCTCCATGAACCATTACACATGTATGTATGTACATTAAACCGCTTCAAAAAAAATCGACTATTTTTCATTTTCAAAGAGTAAGGCAAAAATATTGTTCCAAATGACGAGAAAAACTTCTGTCGAAGTTTGAGCTCTTAATATTAATATTAAGAGGTACCTCATCTTGATTTTCTATTTCTCATCTGAATAACATGAGAAATTTTTTTCTGTTCAAACTTTAGAATTTTATATCTCGTCAACGCATCAGTGTACTGATAAGACCAGAACATATTTTTGCAGTGAATTGAACGCTGTATAAAAAAGGTCTCTTGTTCCTTTTCGATAAATTTAGCTATTTTCAAGTTGGTGTATTGATTATTATTAATATTTAATCATGCCCAACTTGGAAGCAGTTGGATTCTTCGAAAAAGTCCCTAAAGACCTTTTTTGTAGAGCGTACAATTTTGTATAATAGTACTCATGCAGAATCTTCCTAAGTAGTTCAATTTTCAATATATAAAAATCGAAAAGATTCACAAGACCATTTTCCATGTTATTGAGATGAGAAATAGAAAATCGCGATTTGAGGCACCTCTCAATATTGATATTAAGAGCTCAAACTTTGACAGATTTTTTTTTTCCGTCATTTGAAACAATATTGTTGACTTACTCTTTGAAAATGAAAAATAGTCGATTTTTTTGAAGCGGTCTAATTTACATACATACATTATGATTAAATTCTACACAGTCACGCATTACATTTTATTACATACCCTTTCCTTAATGATACTATGTCGGTTAGCATATCGATGGTCATATTTAATGTAATAATTTATTAGTACGTGATAACACGCATATCCGTGGAATTGCTTGACGTGGAGATCTATGTTACGTATCTATTAGGAATCCAGTAGAACTCTCAGGTACTCGGAAATAGTTGGGCACCCAATGGGTATTTATAACACAGAAGTGAGCATATATTCATAGGTCATTCGCGAGAGATCATCGTTTGGAACTTGATATATGCTATGAAGATGCGTGTGCGGAAACTTTGGATATCCAGGTAAAATCCAGAGGATAACTGAATCCATTTCAGGATTTCCACTGGATATACCGAAAAGATATATCAAAGATATCCGATGGCAATCTATGAGACATACTTTCCTGTGCAAGGCTGGATTATAAAATTCTGAATTAGCATAAAGGGTTCACGAATTAGATGTGAAGTAATAGCCAGATGATGAAACTCAGTCAATAATGGCTTCCCTTATTATAAGTATGTATATTACGATGATCTGTGTATTTATGTATGTATGTACCTGTCACTAAATGACTTTTGATAATTTCCCATTCCCATATATTTTCCATTCTGTGGCAGAGTATAAGGTTTCTTTTCATCTCAATCTGTTTGAATTTTAGAAAAATTTGAATCCGGCTGCATCGTTGGAAAGTGCTTATGTATCTATCCATTTCTATCAGATTCTTTCCACGACACATGTCACGAAAGGATCGAATAGAAATGGATAGATTCGGCCAAGATATAGGAATTGAAACGGATTCACTTACACATCATTTAATTCGATTTTAGAAAAAATATGGATTCGGCTAGTCACACAGTGAATTCATTTTAATATATATATATATGTATATATATATATATGTATATATATATATATATTTCAATTTGTTTTCGTTTACGGGGAAATTCAATCGTCATTTGGATCATATCATTGGGTACAAAAGTATCGGGTTCCTCATTTTGTTTTTATGAGTACGTGTGCCATAAGTAGGGGAAGTATTTATTAAGAAGCTTTTTACTTTTGTTTTCTTTGAAAATTTCTACGGTTTTTGGTTTGGTTTTCGCCACTTCCCGTCTTTCAATATAGTACACGTTATAATATATTATTTCAGCACCTGAAAATGGAGAATATTCTATGGATTCAGGCATGTCATAAATAAAACAATTCCGGAAAGAAAGCCATTTTTTGAGGTTAAAGTCCGGAAAATTGCCAGAAGAACATCAAATTACGTAAAACATTTATTATCGCCGTGAAAGAACAAAAAAAAAAAAGAGAAAAGTGAAAAATATCCCCATTCATTTCCTTTCGAAGATACTGACGCCGTGTGAACACTGACCCTTTTAGGGAACGGGCGTGACTTCCACTGGTTGGCGTTTCCAGGTAAACTGTCAGGCTTTGGCGTCCTTTGGGCCTCCAATACCCACTAGTACCTAGATTTTTTAGGGGAGATAGCCAAAGCCCGGCCTCTACTCATAAGCGGGAAATTTAAATTTCGAATTTCGACTGTTCCTCAAAAGACCCAGTGTTCACACGGAGGGTTAAACATACGTATAATAAATTGGTCATGTATATTCATCTTTCTGTTTGACAGTGTCGAGATAGTGATTTTTCATCAGGACCCGGCATTAATCGGCGCAGTATAAATGAGATTAAGTATACACTCATAAGTATGAGCTCAAAGTATGATCTCGCAGTCTGAGTTTGAACTGAGATTTGCAATGGCACACGTTAAAAATCTCACAATCCGATCACGAAATTGAGAACTTGGAACAAAAATCCTGAAAAAACCCAAGTGAGTTGGTTGATAAAAAACAAAACTATTTTATTCTTATCGATTTTCGGATTACGAGCATTCTTTTTCAGGAAAAAAATAAATAAATAAAAAGTAGAAAAAATATCACATTTTTTTTGAAAAGGAATGCTCGGAACCAAAGAAATAATTAATAGGAAATAGTCTTGTTATACATCAAAGAACTTATTAGAATTTTTTCTGAATTTTCATACGAAATTGAACGAAATGTGAAGTTCTTAAAACGTGTGCCACCGCCAATCTCATGATCAACCGCGAAAATCCACTATTCGAACCTACAAAAACATGTTTCACCATGGCGGGAGGTACGCTCGACCACAAAATTTCAAGAAATCATTTACTGCCAAGTAAAACTGCGTAACTGTGAGCTGGCGTGAGGCGGGGTGGTCTCCCTCAAGCGGGACAGTTTTCTGCTCATAGGTCACCGATTTTGGTGCTACGTGAAATTTTGACTCTCAACCGATCCCCAACCAAGATTCTAGAGCCATTCGCCTGGGTATCAAGTAGTTCAGAAGTTATTCGATGTTTAAAATATGAAAAAACCTCCTCTCGAACGCACCCGACGATCTTTAGGCGTACGCGTAACTTCGGTTGGAGTGATCATGCAGATGTTTTTCACTAGTGATATGGAATCGTAAAATTTCCATCTTTCACTCTGTGAGTTCAGAAATTTTTGAAAAAAATTTTTTGCCTGCGATTTTTACGAAATACTTTTGTCTTACAGTTTTTGAAACGATGGTCATAATTTTTTTTGATGAAAATTTTACTGAAGGTAGTCTTTTGAATTTTAAGGTAGAATGATACCTCTTCTGCGGGGCAGACGATGAGAGGGGTACTCCTATGCTTAAACATGGGAAGCCTTTCGTGCTACCAACTGCACGCGAATAAATTTTCGGTATTTCAATTTACATTTGGGATGATAATTGTAAACTTTCCGATGAAAAAATGTACGTTAATAACTATTTCAAATATAATTTTCCTGATTTTGGCGATGAAATATGTTCTTCGTTGCATACTTAAAAATATTAAACATTTCATAAAAGTAGCTTTGACAGCGGCAATGCAGCATACTGGTTTCAGTTTTTACCTGTTGACTGCACTTCTCAAATTCCGGAGGTGCACGACGCACAACAGATATTTTTACCATGGCGGCAAAGTTGAAAGGAGGTGGCAGGCGTCACTTCCAGACAACCTTCAAGCCGTACTGTATACCGTGTGTTTGTGCAGACGCGCTACAGTATGTCCAGTAGCGGATGTACAGTCGCCCACCGCGTGGGTACCCACGTTACGCAAATTTATCGGTATGGTATAGAAGATGTAGACTAAATTCGATCTACGTGATCATTAGCTGAAGCTAATACTTCAGTGCGCCGTTTGATGGCGCGCTTGGTCGTGCTCTTGGCTATAGCATGACAAACGTTGAATATTGTTATTGAAAACAATTATCATACTTACGAAACGTTCCTCGTACGCCGAATATTCGGTACACGAAGGATCGCAGCTGACTAGCGTTCCGACGGATGAGCAAGTGAAACTTCTCTTCATAAATATACGAGTGCATCTGCAAAAGTGAAGAGTACATCTACCTACGTCACACAGATCTGAATTATTGTGTGACACTTGATGCGGTTTTCAGGTTATGTTCTTAGAGATGTACTCGTATTTATGAAAAATAGTTTCGCTTACTCATCCGTCGAAACGGCAGTCAGCTGCCATCCTCTGTGTACCAAATATTCGGCATACGAAGAACGGTTTGTGTGTGTGATAATTGTTTGCAATAACAATATTCAATCTTTGTCATGCTATAGCCAAGCGCACGGCCAAGCGCGCCATCAAACGGCGCACTGAAGTATTAGCTTCAGCTAATGATCACGTAGATCGAATTTAAACTGTATCTACTATACCATACCGAATAATTTGCGTAACGTGAGTACCTACGCGGTGGGCGACTGTACATCCGCTACTGGACATACTGTAGCGCCTCTGCACAAACACACGGTATAGGTATACGAGAGCGTGTTAGTCGATGCGATGTTGACGCGCTTGTAGCTGTGTCCACCTGTGTCCACTAATCGAGAGAGAAGAACTACATTTATTGTTTTTCTTTTGCACATTGCAGATGATTGATATGATGAAAATGCTACAAGTTTTGCGGGAGTAATATTCAGAGATGATGTATATTCTCGTGTTAGTTTTATCAGAAAGTCGCTTCTTCAAAGGTAGTTATTCAATGTTCTCTTGCGGTTTTTTACCCGTTCCCGTAAGATCCAGTGTAAAAAACTAATTCAATTTTCTCAGAAACGGTACGGTCTAACACGTTGAAATTTTTCGGGCAAACATTTCCCTTAGTTTCGAACGTATCTACCAATTTTAATCAAAATCCCTCTTTTTTGACATATGGTATCGTTCGACCTTGAAGAACCCCTGAAAATCGTGGGAGGGCGTTCGGCCTTGTGTTTGTTTGAATAATTCGACGGTAAATTTCAATCATTGAAGTAGCTCGTTGGCGTTTATTTGTTCAACCAATAAAGCATAATTTTCACTTCAACGATTATGCTTCATTGGTTGAACCAAAAAAGACGCCAACGCGCCACTCCGATGATTGAAATTCACCATCGAATTATTTAAACAAAATTTTCTTTAGAATTCACAGCACTACCTTCAGTGAAATTTTCATCAGAAAAAAGTTTTCCAGAAACAAAAAGATTTCGCCCGGGTTTCAGCCGAGATGGCCACTTTGCTCCGCTCTCCCCTACTTCGTTTTATTCATACCACCCAATTTTTGCATTGGTAATAGAAATATCATTTATAGGAATTTTTTATTCCTTTCATCCGGAAATCTTGAGTTCAAGGGGAAGCAGCGGGCCGAAGTTCCCGCCTTCAAGAGAAAGATAAGAGTATCTTGATTGCTGTATCAGTCGAATCTCAGCACGTTGCGGAGACTCAGCAATTGCAACTGCTTGTACCATAGTTGATATAATTCGGAAAACACCATGAAAGTCTTGGCAGTTACCGCACTTTTGGCAATCGTAGCCTACGCTTCGGAAGACACAACACCGGCCAACGCAGACGCGGACATTGCTTTTACTGCCAATCCGGTAGAGTTCATCGTTCAGTTTCAAGAAACGCTAAATGGCAGAATGAGTGAGTATTTATTACGAAAGTATCCACTAACCTACCGTAATCGATTTATCATCCGGATAAATTCCAACATGAATACCTAAGTGTTGAACAATGGATATTCTAGACTCGCAAAGTATGATCAGTTAACGAATCCCCGTCGTTAAAGTCCTTAGAATTGTACCGGCACTAATTGCATTTTGTTTCAGTTGAATTTGGAAGCTTTCCTGGTAATGCGGCAGGCGGTCCAGTTGCTCTTGGTTTACCAGCCGTCCTCAGCTGTAGACTAGGACCAAAATTCGGAAATCCCATATGCTTTGTAGAATGCATTAACCTTGGCCATGCAGGAGGATACTGCCACGGGAAGATTTGTACGTGCACTGACTGAATACTGAAACTTTCATCTGCAATCTCAAACTACTGCTTCACTTTGAAGATTTGGAAACGAACTTGAATATTTTTGATAATACGCGGCCAAATCGTACGCGATAACCTACATCAGAAGAATTATAGGAGCTCTTATGTCTTGTTATAAATAAAATTATGTAATTTTCAATTCTGAATGTCAGTTCACTGTCTCACTTCAGAATATTGCTTATCCTGATCACACCTGAGCCTAATTATTATTTATCCTCCCCACTTCGAAAGGTTGGAAGTCTTGTCCTGCCAACCAATTCGCCGTATTGTAAACGTACAAGTTGCAGCAGTAGTTACTTGCAAAGTCAATGGCTTGACATCGACGGTTAGAAAATGTTTCACTATGAAGTGATCGAAAAATCGGTGGTCTTAATATTAAGCATTTGTTGATTATGGGAAAAAGGTTATACCTTTCACCAATTAACCAAAGGTGGAATCTTATGGGAATTGAGTGAGTCAATCAACCCGACAGGTGTAGGTATAATTGCTGCTGAGCAGCACCGAGTCGTCGAATTTGTACCTTAAGTGACATCAGGCGTTGATCTCTTCACCTCTATAGCGGATTGGACCTATGGTTTGGTATATTACGACGTCAAATAGTTCCACTATGACAGAAATATTCAAAAAGACGAATCGGTGAAAATCAATCACTCTTAAAATAAAGGTTTGTTTGTTTATAAAATTTTCACTCTTAACTTTGATGAGAGCTCTGAATATGTTTTTTGGGACCTCAAAAATGTCATAAAATTATCGTACAATTAGAAAAACCAACTGTGGTACTTTATCACGTTGTCATAACTCATATAATTATCAAAGTTTCGAAGTATGATTCGACGTGTCTGTAATTGTATATATACAGCACAATTTAGCCCCTGACCTTCTATTATCGGAGATCGGCAAACGGTCCATCACATCTTTTGTTCTAATGGCCATTTACGACACAGCTATTCGATAATAATAATACGCCAGTGAAATAATTTCATCAATTGATCCAGCTTATTGGCATCGAATAAACGAATAATTCACAAAATTAAAGAAACAGACTTCACCCGTTTGGTGGAAATCGGGCTTATCACTGTTGACTGTGTCGTAACAATTATGAAATAGAAGATGTGTATACAGATCCGATCAGACCTCTTCATTTGATCTTTCGTTTGCGGTTCGATCAAACGCAAAAAACATTCTATTCCTGACGAATGTCGAGCAGAAACGAACTCCACTCCTCTGTGGAGACCTTAGACATCTTCTCATTTGTTTAGTCCACCACCTCAAATACCGAACGTTGCCACGTCTCGGTTATAAACAGCCTTGTCCTCGATATTTGGTATCGCTGGTGTGCTTAACCAGGCTTAGTTGAGAATATTTCCTTCACATTTAAATCTCAGAATTGAAAGTGAAGGGTGAAAATTAGACAAAAACGCGTCAGAAGTTGCCGAAAAGCTAAGAGCAGTGACTCAACGATTGACGTCGCTTTATGCGGGATGGTATGAGATATAGTCAAGTTCTTCATCTTTGGTTCTCACGATTCCGAAAAGCTAGATGAGGCGTACGCAACGAGATGATCGATCAAACTTATGACGTGAGATCTTCTTGTTGTCTTTGTAGGTACCGAAAGGAGTTTGTTTCATGAAGTAACATTCTTTCAAAACAATGGTTGTTCTGGCTGATGTTAATACCCAAGTACCGGGAATGGGCCGGGAAACTCAAAAGAACCTGACGACGTTGGGCCCATTCTTAGTCTAAACAATGACGCGAGGCCCAAACAGTCTCTACTTGGAAGTGCAGAGGCAGTCTCCGACGAGCTCTGTTGCTGACTGGACCCAAATATTCAATAGATTCTACATAGATTACATAAAAATAAACTAGTAAATAGATGTCATTAAAAGGTGTTCACTACATTCGTAAACCATACGCTCACGAAGATACAACCAAGAATATCGTAAAATTATACGATACACAGTATACAAGATAGCTAGGAGTAGGGTGGGAGGCCACGTCTAGCTGAAAATGCATCGGATCACCGGATGCATACTCAGCGGATTATCTAGTAGCTTATATATGCTAGAGGAAGTTACAGGTAGGGTGACAGGTGAGAAAGGTGTTCATAATCATAACGTTCGTAATCATACTCAGGCAAGACGTTATTATGGTCATTCAATACGTCCTTTGACATGGAAATCGATCTTATTTCTATTTCCTTACACAAAATGTCGACGAGAGATTGAACATTTCTTGTACTTCGCACTATGAGAGATTCCTCAAAGTACGAGTCACTCAACTTGATGAAACTATTCAGTGACCCAGTCAGATTATGAACTGTGGCAATTTAACGAACTAGCTACCACCTATTCTGCAGCTGCAATGCAATTATAATAAATCACCTATACCTCATGTTATTTCATTTATTTTTTGAAAAATTTTTGCCAAAAGCATTGGCAAGCCAGGTAATGCTCATTTTACGTAACTCGAACGAAATATATTCTAATTATAAAATTACGATAATGTATACATAGATATTTTCCATTCCAATAACCACCCCAAAGGATACTCGGCATAGGATCGTGAAGGTGACGAATGACACTCTCCGTAGCAAAACGATATTTCTATTTATACGACCACCAAAAATATATCTACTTGTTCAGATAAAGCGAAGCTTCCAAGTTGGAAAGTAAATCAGTTGATGCCTGTACTTTTAATTTGTCTCTCGATGCCGTTGGATCGACAGTCGCAATTGGAACGTTTTGATTTAGAAGATCAAAACGGTATAACTACACTACGTTTTTTCTTATAGAGTTCTTTTGAAAATTCAGAAACCTGATTTGAAATCTCGGCTCTTCATTTGTTATTTACTAAAGTCGAAGGAAACAGCGGCGAAAAAAGGTTATTCAACATTATCGGCAAGTCTCGTCTGCTGATCATTAACGACCACAAACGTAACACGTGGTGCATTCGAATTAGTGATCGACTGATAAACAAGCAGAAACAAACAAATCCTAACATCGGAGACCTTTGAACTCAGATAAGTGCCAATGCCGGCTATTATCCAACATCCCACAAACAATTCGGATTGCTTAACATCAAAGATTGCGCAAGAAAGTCCGCTCAAAATAGGAGAGCAATTCGGTGACGGTGTTATTGAACTGCCTTTCATGAAGGTCACGATTGGCGTGAACACGTGTCGAAGAATTAGGCCGAATTCTCGTATCATATGTGGACACAGTATCAAGTCCACGTCTACCCTACTCTAGGGCGACCAGAGGACTTAACTGCATAACATCCTGTTGACATAAGAACGAGATTTCAACGTAGGACCCATTGCCATCCCATAATTTCCGTTGAGGGGGACAAAGATGAAGGTTTGAACTGATTTTTAATGATATTTCTAAACTTTTAAACCTTGCCTAAATTCAGAGAAATTAGAACCGAAAATGTGGAATCGTAATTTCGTGGTCGTGGGCTCTGTCCCGAATGAAGTGGATATTTGTAAGTGAAAGTACGGTGAGAATTCTTACAAACACATAAGTTGAATAATTTGATTTTCACGTTCTACTACGACAGGAATATTCAAGAATACAAATTGGTGAAAATCAATGATTTTGTAAATAAAGCGTAGCTTCGTAAAATTTTTATTTTTGACTTCGAAAAATGCCTCAAACACGTTTCTTGGGATCCTCGACAACACCATAAGATTAGCGTACGATTAGAAGAATCCAAATGAAAGAGTGGCCCACTTTACGTATATTTAGTGAAGTAGGATTACTTTATCGCGTTGTCGTAATTATCCGAGTGCAAAGGTATGATTCGACGAGTCTGCAATTACATATTAAAAATTTAATATACACCATGATCTAGCTTCTTATTTTCTATCATCGGGAATCAGCAGACGGTCGATCACATCTTATTTGTTTCAATAACCATTCAATATGCAGCGGATTGATAATCTTCACACGCGCGTGGAATAATTTCAGTCATCGGACCAGCTTATCATCGAGTAAACGAATAATAAACGATATCAATGAAATGGATTAGGATCGCTCAGTGGGAGTCGGGCTCATCACTATTGACAGTGTCATAACAGTTATGAAATAGCAACTTTGTCCATGACTTTGATCAGACCTCGTAGTTATGAGATAATTCGTTTGATCTACCAGAGACTATCATCCGCCGATGATAGAGCGCGACAAAGGGTTCATATAACACAAGACATTACGGAAAATATTTGAAATGAACAAGAATTCAGAAAAATTTTCATACAGGTATATTCAAACCTCAGAATTTCAAGTCAAGGGTAAAAATTATACAAGAAACGCGTGAGATACTGCCGAGAATCTTAAACTAGTTACTCAACAATTGACGTCACTTTATGGCAGATGGTATGAGATTGTTGAGTCCTTATTATCCTTGATTAACATAATGAGTGATTGAACTTTTGACGTCAGACTAACTTGTTTTCTTTTTACCGAAAGAATTTATTTATCGAGAACCATATACTCTTGCGAAGATACAACCAACAAAATCGTTAGAACATATAATGCACAAGTATACAGGATGAATGAACAAAATATATTCAATTTCAAAATGAAAGGACGATGAGGTTCTAGATTTCTTTTTTTGTTTTGAGAGAAACAAATTTGAATTTTTTCCGAATACTTGTAATTTCAAAAAATTTGTTGGGACTCCATTATTTTTTTGGAAAATTGCAAAATCTTAGGCAATAAAAAATGAGTATATACATCTTATTCAATAATTGTGAAGAAAATGAATAATTGCTGATTGTAAGTCGTTACTAGTTGAAAAAAAACATTGAAAATTGAACATTAGCGAAAAGAATTATTTTTAATACAACATTCAAATTCCTTATAGGAATCAAATTATTTTTTTGGCGATTCCAATTCAACTCATACCTTGTATGCGTGAAGGTCATGATAATATTCGCCTCGATGTCCCGAGAAATTCCGAGCTGAATTTTATCCGCTTGATCGATACGTCAATGCAAGTCGTAGACGGTCTTCTGAATCCGTACGACATGTTGACCGACGACTAGGGTCTCGTTTGTGTCCGATGTAACCGATACCAAAGCGAAAACCGCCGGAATGGATCGAATTTTCGGCTCCCGAACCATTTTCTTTATAGAATTGAAATAAGTGTAGCTTCGTCGGCTACAAATTGTAACGATTAATTTGATTGATTTTTGGATCTTTATACCCTCCTGATTTTCTGCAATCAAATTCAAGCCTTGACCTTTGGCACTTTGACACTGTTCAAGATGATATGTCATTGAGACGTTCAAATTTAAAGCCGATAGCAGCGAATTGTTTGGGAATTTCGAATCTACTTTGGAAATGTCTTCCAATTTTTGAAAATTTGTAATTTCACCGCGTATGTATAATCCATGTAACATCGATATCTTAGAATTTCCGTCAGATTATATTTTGACATAAAAATCTGCAAAAATTAAAATGATAATAAAAAATAATAAATAAAAAATAATAAAAGATAATAAAAATAATCACCCTTCTAGATTATTACTGTTGAACTCGTCGTGTTTTTCACTGATATCTTTACACATAAACAATACTTAATTAGTTAATATATTTTGCTCATTATTCTAATCTTAATTGCCTAGTACGCCTATTTGTGTATATATATATATATATATATATATATATATATATATATATATATATATATATATATATATATATATATATATATATATATATATATACAGGGTGGGTCACTTCAAGTGTCGAGAATGGGAGGGACTCAATTGGCACGAGGCTCCACCCCTTCAGCCAATTAGCAACTAGAAGAATTTAACCGGCCGAAATCCTTACGAGAACTCAACATACAATTGCATCGTGTGGAAGAGAAATATCAACAACTACTGAACCAGGCTATTAGATATTTACCCATTGCGACGCTCACTGAAACGATTCAAATTCTTGGCTTTCTCTGACTCTATCAATACAAAATAAACTTGAAGCGTAAAAGTATAGGCTTTGATTACCTGTGGCACAACTGATACGGCTTGTCATACTCTCATTCTAATAGCTGAGCCGCGTGCTCACTATTACTTACTAAGATTTTGAAAATTCCCTATCATGAATCTTACAACAAGCGAGTACATCTACATGCTCCTACTTTATGGTGAGTTCCGAAGTGACGCAACTCTTGTGGCAACAACGTATCGGATTAAATATCCGGACAGGTAGGTTGTATCATAATTTTGTCTCCACAATGAGTAATGATGTAAATCATGATGTGTATTCATGTATCAGAGCCAACTTCATGTAACAGAAGGCCAACAATTTAAATCGCTTCTATGAGCGTCAAAATGAATAAATACCTAATAGCCTGGTTCAGTAGTTGTTAATATTTCTCTCCCACACGAAGCAATTGTATGTTGAGTTCTCGTAAGGATTTCGGCCGGTTAAATTCTTCTAGTTGCTAATTGGCTGAAGGGGTGGAGCCTCGTGCCAATTGAGTCCCTCCCATTCTCGACACTTGAAGTGACCCACCCTGTATATAATTCCTACCGTAGAAATTTGATTATCGTTTACGAGATACACGAGCGGTTGATTATTTATAGAGGACTGAATCAAAAAATTATCAATGATTTATTTATTCACGGTTCGAGTTGCGAAAGTCAAATGATTAAAATTAAATCATGATATTTGATTAAAACATTGAATATGTGATGGTCATCGGGTAATTTTAGTGATTCTTCTGTATGCTGTAAGCTACTTCAAAATTTTGAAAATCCACAAAATCGTCAGCGTTATGTTTCTATTATATTCCGAAAGCACCTTGGATGCAAAAACGTTAGACCAAGTGTATCAGAACGTAGTGACTATCAAGAAAAAATATTTAAAAAAAATATTCGGACAAGTAACATTTGATCTAGAAAAGTATTGAAACCAATAGACGTTATCAAGTAGAATTAAATTTCCGCCAACTTAATTTCTGAATGTGACAGCTAGTCTTAGTTTTCGGTAACTATTCACATTTCAATATACATCACATGCGTATTAACAGAATCACATGCAACATACGTATATCATGAGAAGCCGTCAATTAGAATAGAGAAAAATAACGGAAATCAGAGAAAAAAAAAAAAAAAAAATTGTAGTACGTGGCACTTGGCGGGCTGATGCTTCAATTATTATGAGAATTGTAATAGTTTAATATACATTTCCTCTCACTTGTTACAAAAATTCCCGCCAAGTACAACTACCTCTAAATTCTCATTTCTCTTCTTTTTTATTTTCTCAATTCCAATTTTAATTGGTCCTTTCTTATTAGTACATGTACTGCATGTTATTACGTGTTACGTATGATATACCATTGTAATGTAAATACCTACCGAAAACTGAAACTAGGTTACACGCAGAAATTAATTTGGAGCAAATTTAATTGTACTTGGCACGACGTCCATTGATTTCAATACTTTTGCAGATGAAATGCTCGATCTTCGAATATTTTTCTATCAAAATTTTGGTGAAAGCTATTACGTTTTAATGTACGTACTTGGTACATGGCCCCGAGTATGTACTTCTTATTATTCATATCAAATTGGAGTATAAGCTCTGAGTTTCTGCTCAACACCTGAATTTATGCTCACACGCCGAGTATGAACTTAGGATTTTTCTTCATCTTAAACGGAGTTTATGCTTCGAAAAAAATGAGCATAAGCATATACTTCGCGTTATTCATACCAACCAATTTATTCATTGGTAGTGGAAATATCATTCGCAAAAAATTTTCTATTTCTGTCATCCACAAATCTCGAGTTGGAGGGGCGAGCAGTGGGTTAAAGTTCCCGCATTCGAGGGGAAGCTAAGAGTTTCTTAATTGCCATCAATTTTGTATAAGAGGCCCAATACTTCGAGGGAACGGTATCAGTCCAATCTCAGCACTTCATAGAGCCTCAGCAATTGCAACTGCTCGTACGACAGTTAATATAATCCGGAAAATACCATGAAAGTCTTGGCAGTTATCGCTCTTTTGGCAACCGTAGCCTACGCTTCGGAAGACACAGCGCGGGCCAACGCACAGTCGGAAAGCACATCACCGGTGCACTCACATACGGACGTCGTTATCACTGCCAATTCGGCAGATTTCATCGGCGAGCTTCAAGAATCGGAAGATGGCCCAATTAGTAAGTATTCGTTACGAAAGTATCCACTTACCTACCACAATCAATTCATCGTCCGGATAAGATGCGACATGAATATCCAACCGTTGAACAAAGAATATTCTAGCTTAGCGAAGTCTGATCGGTTGACGAATGCCCGTTGTTGAAGTCCTTAGAATTGTACCGGCACTAATTGCATCCTGTTTCAGTTCAATTTGGAGTCGTTACCGATCCGGCGGACGGCTCTCAAGTTCAACATGGTATCCCGAGCTGTAAATTAGGAAATACTCTAGAATATCCCGCATGCGTTGCAAAATGCATCAGCCGTGGCAAAGCAGGTGGATACTGCCAAGGAAGCAAGTGTAAATGCGTCAACTAAGTACCGAAACTTTCTTCCGCAATCTCAAACTGCTGCTTCACCTTGGAAATTTGGAAACGAACTGGAATATTTTCGAAAATACGTGGACAAATTGTTCGCGATCACCTATATCAAAAGAATTATGAGAGTTATATGTCTTGTTATAAATAAAATTACGTAATTTTCAATTCTGAATGTCAGGTTAATGTCTTACCTCGGAATATCAGCTATCTTGATTATACCTGGACCTAATTAGTATTTATTCTCCCCACTTTGGAAGGTCGGAAGTTTTGTCCCGCCAACCAGTTTGTCGTATTGTGAACGTAGAACTTCCAGCTGCACCTACTTGCAAAGTCAATCGATTGCAAAGGCATCGATATCTAGGAAATTTTTTGAATTGAAATGGTCGAAAGATGGGTGGTCCTAATATTGACCATTCGTTGATTATGGGGAGAAGGTTCTACCTTTCGTCAATCAACCAAAGGTGGAATCTTATGGGAGTTTAGTGAGTCAATCAACCCGACAGGTGTAGGTATATTTGCTGCTGAGCAACACCGCACCGAGTCGTCAAATTTGTACCTTAAGTGACATCACGCGCTGGTCTCTTCACCTCTATAGCGGACTGGACCTATAGTTTGGTATATTACAATGTCAAATAATTTGATACAGCCCGTTTCACTATGACAGAATTATTCAAAAATACGAATCGGTGAAAATCAATCACTCTTAAAATCAAGGTTTGTTTGTTTATGAAATTTTCACTTTCAACTTTGATGAGTGCTCCAATTATGTTTCTTGGGACCCCAAAAATGTCATAAAATTATCGTACAATTAGAAAAACCAATTGTGTTACTCTATCACGTTGTCATAACTCATATAATTATCAAACTGCCGAAGTATGATTCGACGTGTCTGCAATTGTATATACAGCACAATTTAGCCCCTAACCTTCTAGCATCGGAGATCGGCAAACGGTCCATCACATCTTTTGTTCTAATGGCCATTTACGATACAGCGATTCGATAATCATAATACGCGACTTGAATAATTTCATCAATTGATCTAGCTCAATAGCATCGAATAAACGAATAATTCACAAAATTAAAGAAACAGACTTCACCCGTTTGGTGGGAGTGGGGCTTATCACTGTTGACTGTGTCGTGACAATTATGAAATAGAAAATTTGTCAATGATCCAGATCAGACCTTGTCATTTGATCTTTCGTTTGCGTTTCGATCAAACGCAAAGGACCTTTTTTTCCTGACGAAAGTCCAGCACAAACGAACTCCACCCCTCTGTGCAGCCGTTAGACTCTACTCATTTGTTTAGTTCACCACCTCAAGTAGCCAACGTCGCCACGTCTCAGGTATAAACAGCTCCGTCCTCGGTATCTGGTATCTCTAATGTGCTCACCCAGGCTCATTTGAAAATGTTCTCTTGAAATTTGAACCTCAGAATTGGAAGTGAAGGGTGAAAATTAGACAAAAACGCGTCAGAAGCTGCCGAAAAGCTAAAAGCAGTGACTTAACGATTGACGTCGCTTTATGCCGGATGGTATGAGATATAGTCAAGTTCTTCATCTTTGGTTATCACAGTTCCGAAAAGTTAGATAAGGCGTACGCAATGGGATGAACTTATAACGTTAGATCTTCTTGTTTTCTTTGTAGGTACCGAAAGGAGTTTGTTTCGTGGAGTAACGTACTTTTGAAACAATGATTGTCCTGGCTAATGTTAATGCCCGAGTACCGGGAACAGGCTGGGAAACTCAAGGGGACCTGGCGACGTTGGACCGATTCTTAATCTAAACAATGGCGAGAGGTCGAAATAGACTCCAGTTGGAAGTTTAGAGGTAGTCTTCGACGAGCTCCGTTGCTGACTGGACCCAAATATTCAATAGATTTTTCATAAATTGTATAATCTTTCACTAGTAAATAGATATCATCGAAAGGTCATCACTATATTCGTAAACCATGCGCTCAAGAAGATACAACCAAGAATATCGTAAAATTATACGATACACAGTATACAAGATAGCTAGGAGTAGGGTGGGAGGCCACGTCTAGCTAAAAATGCATCGGATCACCGGATGCATACTCAGCGGATTATATAGATGCTTATGTATGCTAGAGGAAATTACAGATAGGATGACAGGTGAAAAACGTGGAGTTTGGACGTAACCGTATTGTAACGTCCTTATCAAGGCCTCTTCGCCAGCTGCTCGTTTTGTTTTGTGTTTGGCCGACTCGAGCGTTACTTCTATATCTTTGTGTGTGCGTGTGTGTGTGCGTCTGTGTGTGTGTGTGTGTGTGTGTGTGTGTGTGTGTGTGTGTGTGTGGTGTTTTGTTTACGAATTCGCACAGGAATCAGTCGTATACCGCAGTGGCACCACAAACTGCCCGTGAGATCGTAGTATGCGAATTGTTGCTTGAAATCCTATAGGAAACGATTACAAGCTGCAGTAGCCTGAAAATCGCCCATAGAATCAAGGCTTTGGTGTCTATTAATTGTTACTTGAAATTCTTTAGGAAACGATTGCAAACTGCAATAGTCTAGCAAAATCGCCCAAAGAATCAAGATTTTGTTTGTTTTGTGTAATTGTTACTCGAAGTTCCTTGGAAAGCGATTCCAAACTGCAATAGTCTGGCAAAATCGCCCAAAGAATCAAGGTTTTGTGTTGTATGCAATTGTTACTTGAAATCCCTTGGGAATCGATTCCAAACTGTAATAGTCTAGCAAATCGCCCAAAGAATCAAGATTTTGTTTAATGTATGTGTTACTTGATATCCTTTAGGGATCGATTCCAAACTGCAATAGTCTAGCAAAACCGCCTAAAGAATCAAGATTTGTTTCATGTATAATTCTGAAATTGTTATTATATGCTCTGATGAATAAATGATGAATACGTGGGTAATAAAATTTTAAGTAGAAATATATTTTGTTTCTTACAGATCGTAATTTTGTACAAGTTATATTTTGCTGATTATGATTTTGAATATATTGACTGTCGAATGTCAACTCGATGAATGCTCCAATGCCTGGCGTGTCGCCGTTTATATATCGTTTGGAGAGAATCCCCTGCTAATCTTTAAAGTTCTATAGGTTTCTATGGTGTCTAAAATTGAGGTTATTAGGCTACTGTAGGACTTGTATTAGACTTTTCGTTCCAGTTTTTTATCGCGAACATTTTGACACCAAGTTTTGCGAAATCGGACTACTTTGTTTTTTTACCATAAAGCTTCTATGGGCTTCTATGTTGTCCACTTTTGAGAATATTGACGATTGTTCCAAATTTACTTCGGATAAATAAGCTAGACATAATTATCTAAAATTCCGTGTGCATACTTTTAAATAATTTAATTATTGTTTAGTAATAATATTGGTCATAGTTATTCCGACTAACGCTGACTCTAAGAATACTCATGTAAACTTATATCGTATGCTTTGGTACTTACGATATCTTTAAGAGATATCGTTTCTAATTATTTTATGATGCTTTATAGCGTCATAGTATATAACACAGGTCGACAAATTATTTTTTTGTTCTTGGGTTTCTGTTTTGATGCATAAAGTCGTATTCTATGCATCGAAAAAGACCAAAAATTTCCATTTTCACTTCTAAAAGTTTGCTTCTGTCGGTTCTACATCGATAAGTAAGTTTGGAAGATTTTAATCAATTTCATGAACAACAGGCAGTAGCACCGTCAATCAAAACGGTAGCAACTTGCACATTACTCTTGTAGGGTGCGATAGTGAATGTTTACTTGTTTATAACAGCTGTGGAAACCGTTTTTGTGTATTATTGAGTATAAAAATAGCGTCAAGAGAGTGCAAACACGATGATCATTCATTTTGTTTTATTTGCGATGAATTTATTGAGGTAAGAAGTGAAGAATTCTCTTTAGCAACCAATCTAACGCTTCGTAAAGCTTTCGAAGCCTATTTTGAACTGCGAATTCGGAATCAAGATAAAAATTGGGTACCTCACTTCTCCAGTGTAAACTGAAAAAAATATTTTAGCTGATGAATTTAAAGATAATATGGGTACTTACTCAGGGGAGCAAGGAGAGCGTTTTCACCAGGATATAAAGGACTTCAAACGACTTTACCAAGGACAGTACAGCGAAAATATGATGGGCGGTTACATTTGAGGTTTAATATAAGAATGTTCAAACAAACATAAGAAAATTACTGAAAATATTCATTCTCAAACTAAATTTTTATTGAATTTGCATTTGCATTCTTTTATTAAACATTTTACTGTAGTAAAAAAGACTTGTTAACCCAATAAACATTTTTCTGATTTCAATTATCATAAGATTCTCAAAAAATCGGTCATTTCGTTTAAATTTCAAAAAATTGCTCTGGTTTCTACAAAAGCAAACTTTGATCAAATTGATTATTTTTCCCTTCATTAATGATGTATATGAAACCAAAATTCAACACTCAGAAGCCGGACCCAAGAATCGTGTTGACCGATGTAATCAATTCATTTGTTTTTGGGTTGTTCGACAGGTATACTAAGAAATAAATTTTAATTTGATATTAATAAATTTACCTATACGTCTTACTATTGATCATACTGAGGCAAGACGTTATTAGGGTCATTCAAGTACGTCCTTTGACATAAAAATCGATCTTATTCCTATTTCTTTACACAAAATATTAATGAGAGATTAACAATTTCTTGTACTTCGTACTATAAGAGATTCCTCAAAGTACAAGTCTCTCAACTTGATGAAACTATTTAGTGATCCCAGTATGATTATGAAGTGAGGCAATTTCATGAAATAGCTACCGCCTATTCTGCAGTTGCAATGCAGTTATAATAAATCACCGACGCCTCATATATCATTTCACTTTGCGGCAGAGTATTCGAAAAATGCATTTGTTTAATCTTCATTGAATGCAAAGTTGATCGTAAAATTAGTATACAACTCTGACGCATAAGCTGAACTAAGAAATAAGAAATGTTTGATGTAACAATAATTTAATGAATCACTGATGATTGAATGTGCGAACAGGATCGAAATATTGTGAGACCGATTTTCGGTACAAGCTCTTGATTTAGCGGAATACAACACGATTGTGTTCAAGCAAGGCATCGAAATCCATGGTGCATGCGGAAGCCACATTTTCCTGAACAGCAATCCGAATGGTTGCGGCACTGTAATGAGAAATTTCACAAAATAAAGTTATACTCTTCTGTATCAAAAAAATGTTTGCCAAAAGCATTAGTAAGCCGGGTGATGCTCATTTGACATATTGCGAAGGAAATATATTCTAATCATAAAATTATGTTCTGGTATACCTAGACGTTTTCCAGCACGTATGATTTCGTGACTAATTGTTATATTCCATTTTCTAGGGAGCGTCTCTTTTTATACGTACGATAGTTTCTGATGCAAAGCAGTCGCCGCTTACGCTGCCCGCCATCATCGCGATGACGCACACCAATGCAAGAAGAACGAAGCGCTTGACTTTTGACATCTTAGATCCGGATCTGGTCCAACTGCTCGACTGCAACAATTATTCATTGAATTTATTTCACGTTGATGACATTGAAATTTCAACTTTGGAAAATAAAACAACATTGACTGGTCATTGAAAACGTATTCTTCACACGGATCATAAGATTCGGTTGAATGTGAGGTCACACTAATGGTTACAGGGGAAAAGGTAGAAAATGGAAATGAATAACACAAATTCAATCGTTATCTGAATCATCATTAGATACAGAAATATCAGGTTCCACATTTAGTTTTCATAATTCCATGACGTAAGTATAACCGTGTCAAGGCAAGTTTATATGGCTAGTAGATGACCCTACTCAACTCCATCGCAGATGGAAACGACCGAACGTGAATATTCCGATGGGAAAAACGTAGTAAAATGGAGTTTTTCGCATGTTATTCTCGTTCAGGCAAGGTAGCATGTTTATCTGCCACTGTTATCAATAAGTTTACGGACAGAGTCTACAAGTACATTTGTCACGAGCGATGCTATATTCGAGAAAGTTATCTTTGTGATTGGCCAGGATAACTGACTAGGTTTCTCAAATCTTGGCAAATTTAGCAAGCGTTTAATTTTTTCATTATTCAAGGGTTCGTGTAATAATATGAGTACTAACCGTTTGTGGAATGCTTGAAGCTTGTAGTTCCCTCGTGTATTCATCAGTTGAGTACTGCAGTTAATTTTTTGACAACGCGCTGTTGTTCAAATGAATTATAATAGATACTGAACAATTTTCTATCGGCTATACTCGCACGAGCTCCTTAACGACTTATATAGTCATGCTGGTCTATGATACTGAGAGGAAGAGGAGGTGTGAGGCATCAAAGCCAAATGTCAACTCAAGATTAGGCGTTACGACGAAATAAACCGAAATTTATATACTGTATCACTATGTATGCTTATACGTCAGAAGCAAATAGTTTAATCTATTCATGTCTAGGACCGATACATTTGATGTGAATAATCATTGGTCTTCGAAATGGACTGGATGATTATAGACTGGTATGAGTAGAATCCAAAAGCGTTACAAGGATATACTATACGTTATGAGGACCTGATGATATTTATCCTGGGTGAGAGATCTGAGAAAGATGATCAAACAATATGAAAATGAATTGTGACGGACTCTGAAGAGAAACTTTTTAGGGCGTCGAGTGAGCCCATAGTTGTACAGGAGCCCTGTGCAGTTCATGGCAGCGGATCGACGCCCCGGATGCTCAGAGCGTGATATTCCTAGACAACACGGAAAACCGGAGACGTAATCATTCGGGTCCAGATCATCGGGCCCTAAGATAAAGACGAGGCATCCGATATTGAGCCTCGGAGCAGGGTAGATGTACATTTGAACTACGAACCGTGTCCAATATTGTAATGCTGCTGGATCGACTGAATTTACTCCTTATTGTATTATTACAATGAATCATTGATATCTTCACTGTAAAATTGTTTCGAAAATTCGGTGAACCGATTCGAAATTCCTGCTCTGTCCTTGGTCCCGTCCTCTCACTGTTATTTATAAACCACATAGAACTCTGTCTGAGTTGCTCTCGTCTTGTGATTTTTTCCGACGACGTTTAAATTTACCTGCATTCTGCTCCTAGTAATATTTTTTTGAGTACAGCCACAATTAATGGTGATGTGGAAACAGTCTTGGACTGGGCCCTGAAAAACGGCTTGCAGCTTAATGTCGAGAAAACAAAGATGATCACTTGGATCGCGCGGTGCTTGTTGATCAATTACGTCGCTATGATCTGCCGCATTTTGTCATCAAGGGCATTTTTGTTCCTTATGTTTTGTAACGTAGTCTGTAATCTTGGTGCCATGATCACTGCTGAGCTGTCCTGGAACAAGCATGCTGCGCTGGTGTCCAGAAAGATCTACGTCGCGCTGCATAAAGTAAAGCATCACATAGTTCAACAGCCCAGGGCCTCCCAACGTAACTTATTTTCTGAACGATAACATGTGTGGAATCGAGTAGTATTCTTGTGTACTTTGACCGCATACATATAAATACATAATAAACTTTCGATCTAAATAAATTATTGCAATTCAGAATTTTAATTATGAGTTTCATCATCTTCGACTGAAGATGGAAAATTGTTAAACAAAAATTGGTAACTAATCAAACTATACTTGCTAAAAATTTTCATGCAGCTCAATGTTACTATTATAAATTTTGAATTTTATATCCAAATATTATTGAGTGGTTTTTGAAAATTTTCATTCACATCCATCGCAGTTTGAATTCAATACAGATATTTTCACACAGACATCTCGTTCGCTCTGAAACGCATGTGGTGTACTACCCTCGCGCTCATACTCACGGCAGAATTTTTATTTTGTGCCTGGGGGATGTTTGGCCCCTACAATTTGTCTGGCTGATTATATAGTATAGTTTTGGAATAGTTCCGCAGATAACATATATAACAATCAAGCGTTAGGATATAAGTAAAATTCAACTATTTTTTTGAAAGCGTCTGGCGGAAGTTATAGCTGGCTGGCAGTGTCTGGCAGTGGTGAATATTATTTTATAATAATATTCTATTACAAATATATGAAAATCAGTCTTTAGAATTGAAGTTAAATGGATCCTATTTTCACTGACCTTTCTCACCTGGTACCTGTATATAGGCCGTCTACCCAACTATGCAGGTGTGCATGCGTTCAAAGTACATGAGAATACTACTCTATGCCACACATGTTATCCTTTGGAAAATGAGTTACGTCTGGGTCTGGGGGCCGTGGGCTCTTGCTTACCTTGATTATTGCAGCCTGATTTTCCACGAAGCCACAGGTTATATGAACTTGAAGCTCCAAAGGCCGTTCAATTGTGGTATCAGGTTTATATTTCACTTGAACAGAGATGTGCAGATCACTTCGTATCGGCATAAGTTGAGATGATTGACAGTGGTAAATCGCAGGCAGTATTTTCTTGGCTCAGTCCTCTTGCAAGTCCTTTCGACCTCTTCTCCTCGGTACCTACGTGACCTGTTCGTGGAAGTAGACCCAGCGGCCAGTCGCTCGTCCAGACGAGAGAGTCTTGGAAACTCTTGGCCTTCTGTTATTCCCATTTGTCGAACCGAAGCATATCGCAGCTCCTTTACTCTTTAAGCGATTCACTTTTGGAGTAAACTTCCTGATTCGGTTTTATCAGTTGCTTTCTTGGGAGCATTCAAAGCGAGACTCATGTTGCACTTATCATTGACGGAAGACTGCCCTGAGGTTAGTATTGTGATTGCCATTATTTGGTACTATCTGTGATGTCTCGCTAGCCACTAATTGTTGTTATTTGCTTTGTTGGATTGTGAACCACCTGGGTGCTGGCGTTAGCATTTTTATTATTATTATAGTTCAGTCTATGATCAGTATTGTTTTTATTGGGCTAATAACTATCAAAGCAGTATGAATACTGCCTTATGCCATTTTTGTAATTGTGTGGTTGTTTACTGCAATGTTGTGTACGGTTCATCTCTAAGTTATTGCATTTATGAGTACAATCTCTTTTTGAGTTTATTTTCCGTGGTTTCGAGCGTATGTCGCTATGTTTCATAATAGTGTTTTTGACACGCCGTGCGCAAAATTCGATTTTGCGGCCGCTTCGCGTGCACAAAATTCAACGTTCCGCACGTTGTATCGAAAAACGAGGTTCGATACACGTGCAAGAGATGATTCTCGACTCGTGTGATTGTCACCCTCGTTTCGCTCGGGCAAAAAACTTTACATTCATTCGAGAATCAACACTTTCGCACTAGTATCGGAATGTACTGAACTATAGTTTGATCTTTGGCCTCTTTAGGTTCCGGAATAATAAAAATTATCCCATTATATTCTATTCCATTCAATATATAGTCGAAGGCAATAGTACCGAAAATTTTTTTTTCAAAATTATCAGCAGTTTTCGCCTGCTGCTACGGCAACGGCTATGAACGTAACACGTGGCGCGTCCGATTTCGTCATCGGCAACTAAGTAAACAGAAAGATACGTAACATCGAAGACCCTTGAACCTCGAATCTGTTCTAGTGGATGCTATAGTCCTACTTTACCAGCCAAAAAATAAAACCGCAAGAAACTCCGAACCGGTGGTCAAAAATGATTTACAATGGTTTTATTGCATGATTACCGATGAACAGGATCGATCCAGCAGGTGAAATTCATCAACGTAGAGAAAAACTAATTGTTTATATTCGTCAAGTGTGGGCGTGTCACTTGTTTTGGTTAATATCACAACCCCTGCGTTGAAAACGCTAAATCCGGGATTGTAGCGCCGTTCTACATCAATTCCGAACATTTGTAGCTAAAAAGATTGTTGATCCATGTAATAATGGGGCCAAGAGACCGAACCCTGCAGATTAGTGGTGAATGGTGTAAATTGTTGATTGTTGACAGCTGAGAGACGCTACGATTTGGTTCCCAAAACGCTCGAAAGATGGCTCTATGCGTAAATCTACGTGAAATATAGAGGAGACGAGACAGAGCTATTGGCATAATCCTGCAGTACGAAGCGGATAAAAGATTTTGTGACAGCAATGGCATGCGTAGAGCCATCTGTGGAGTGTGTTTGGAACCTAGTCGTAGCGTCTCACAGGTGTCGACAATCAACAACTTACATTATTTACCACTCATCTGCATGGTTCGGTCTCTCGGCCGCATTGTTGCATGAATCAACAATCTTTTTAGATATAAATGTTTGGAATTGCATGCAGAATGGCGCTTCAACGCCGGATTTTGCGTTTTTGATGCAAAGGTTCTGATATCAACCAGAATAAGTGACACGCTCACACTTGACGGATAAAAAAAATCAATTTTTCTCTAGTTTGATGAATTCCGCGTGCTAGATCGATTCTATTCATCGTTAATCATTTAATAAAATCATTGTAAGTCATTTTTGACCACCGGTTTGGAGTTTTTTCGGTTTTATTTTTTGGCTGGTAAAGTAGGACTATAGCATCTTTTTAAATGACCCGTTCAAGTGGAAGAAAATATTTTTTCACCACACCTGCATGGAAAGTACAGACTTTCGTCCTCTCGCGTGAACGGGAAGTCGTACTTTCCGATGCAGGGGGTGGTGAAAAATAGTATACGCCACACGGGAGGGAAAAAGGCCATCCCAAACTGCGTTTTTGCCACCCTCGCCTTCGGCTCGGGTGTCAATCTCACACGCAGTTTGGAATAGCCTACTTTCCCTCCCTAGGTGCGTAATATACTATTGGTTGAGGCACGCTTTACGTGAGATACGACGCGAAACGACTAAATGCCAATGCCGCGACTACTGGATGTTTAGATAATATCGCCTTTTGATAAGAACACTTATAAATCTTTCATCAAAATTTGAAAATACATGTTGGAATGTATCAAATTCATTAATGGTTTCACATCACACGGAATTGCCTAAACTATAAAGAATATACCTAAGCAAGTAATATTATCGTTATCGTTTCTCTTCCGGAATTATAAGAATTTCGCTGATTCGACGTATCATAGAAATATTGTACATAATTACTTTTCATCACCTAAGGTGATATAAGGGAAGTATTGGTTTTGAAAGTCGAAAAGTGACTTTTGCTAATTTCAACGGATCTTCACGTTTTCGACCCTCTACAATCCAAAAAACAGGTTTTTAGAAACATGTCGGTATGTCTGTCGGCCTGTTCGACAAACTCACGCGGTGATCCCGGAAACGACTCGATGAAAAAATCTGAAATTCACAGGACTTTACAACCGAATGATGGGCATGAAAAATTGTCATGTCTCGTTTGATTTGAACTTTCGGTTCTACCGGAAATAAATCGATTTTCGCTGTTTTACTGACAAACCTATACTTTTCTTTCCGTATTCCCTTTCTAAATAGAAGAATATATTCTTACGAGTCGAGAATTTCATATATATGAGGCATTTCACGCCAAACCGACCTACGTCTGACCCTCATCACCGGCGATTATTTTTATCTTTTAGTATTATGTGGAGTGACCTAACAAAATATCTTCTACCGAGTTTTGGATTTTTTGGACCACGGGTCTAGTTTCTTCTGCTCCCAATAACACGAAAATCCATCAAACGGATAGCCCCAATCGATTGGCTTCAAATTTGTCACACTAATTTTTTGGTTAAAATCAAAAATTCTGATACTGATATAAAAGTGGGCAAGCTTTTGGTTTGGAAGATACAGGAGAAACAAGTAATGGAATCAATGAGAGAAATCGAATTGAATATACATCTTTACGTAATTTCTTATACGAAAGGTGAAAGAGTTCACAATGCCATTTGATTCGCTTAGCTACGATAAGAAAAAAAAATTATTTTCGAATCGCATTGTCTTTCAATATCGATTACATTTAAACGAAGATTTTGAGACTATGATGGAGGTGGGCATACTTTCAGTTTGGGAGTTACAGACAAACAAAAATTGATAAAATCATCCACACTTTGATGCACATTTACATTGGAGTAAATTTTTTGGGTGTCAAAAATAAATTTGAAGTTTGAAGCCAACCGGCTATTTGACGCGGCCTGAGTTGCCTCACTGTGACAGTTGCTAACCTGCCCTGTTGATCAGTACAGTGTGAATGAAATGGCAATATAAATTCGAGTATCACACGAATCGCAAATGGAGACAAAATGCTATTTGCATTCTGTCGGTACAAATGAATGGTTCCTGGTAGGTACATTGAGCAAGAAATTGGAGTACGGGCGCTCAGAAGCGAGAGTATAAAGGGTAAGAAAGTGAACTTACACTCGTCCAACCCTTAAATAAAGACGATAGGTCTTTGTTTACTTAGCCGAAAAACTTTCTTCACAGTGCAATTTGTTCGTTTTCTTATACAATTTCGTGATCCATTTACGTATTTTCAAGTATACGTCCGATGTGAAATATACGTTGGTTTGTTACTGACTACTAAGATTCTACATGAATTTTTCTGTATGTTATGTGAAAAATGCAGTGTACTTAAGAAATTCAAAGTTGTCAATCGAACAGGAACAAGTTTTGGCTCGAATATCTTTTTTCCTCGCTGACATGCGCGACAATGACATGCACAGCTTGCTGGCACACAGCCCAGCCGGTCAGACACTGACGCGTGGCCGTAATCGGTTGGCGCTTAGGTGTTGGTGTTCGACCGCGCGCCTGCGTGCTAACAAACTACGTTCTCGCGTATCTCATTATTCTTTTGACCATCAGAGATGTTCTAAAATCGTACCGAAAAATAAAAAGATGAGGGGGAAAGGTGTACATCCAAGAACAGTGCGATTTGAAAATGAAATCTGTTATCGTAGCTATGCGAAACGAACAGCATTCCAAAGTTTTTTTCTCGATCATACAAAAAATACATGAAAATGTCCACTTAATTCGATGTCTCTCATTGATATAATTAGTTGTTCCACCCGTATCTGGCAAACCAAAAGCTTGCTCACTTTCATACAAAAATCAAAATTTTTGTTTTGAATGGAAGAATTCATGTGAAAAATTTGAAGTCAATCGATTGGGGCTATCCGTTAGAAAACTGGGTTTTCGTGTTTTTGGGAGCAGTAGGAATCAGACCCGTGGTCCAAAAAATCCAAAACTCAGTAAAAGATGTTTTTTTTAGTTTAGTCTACGTCATACTGAAAGATAAAAAAGTTGCCGATGGTGAGGGTCAGACGTAGGTTGATTTGGCGTGGAATGCCTCTTATATGTAAGGCATTCCTTGCTAATGACACCAAAAAAAATTGTAAATTTACCCAGCGCGAATCAGAATGGATGCACTGTATAAAATTGTTGGTTGTCAATATATAGGGCGATCCTTGCCAATGACAAGAAGAAATTGTAAGTGTACCCAGATCGAATTGGGATTAAACGCACTGTATGAAATTGTTGATTGTCAATAAAGATATAGAAATAATAAAGATGTAGATGAAATTTAGAATCGCGGGAAGTTCGCGCTGGAGATAATCGATTCCATTCCATTCACCTTACATGCGAGAAAAAAAGGGCCTATTACTTGCACGTGTTGAAAAACACAATAAATACCAAGAAAGGGAACGAAGGAACGGGAAAGCGAAGGAATAAGATAAGTGGAACAGAGGTTAGTCCACGCGAACAGGCAGCTCACAACACCGTACCGAGCCTGCGCAATAGATGTAAATTACACCAAGCGCATAATACGAGAAATATACAGAGCGAGTAACAAACGACTACTGAAATAAAAGTGCGCGAAACTTCTAGCTCTTAATAAGAGGATATGAATAAGAATAACGATGAACTAAATCCAGGCGAAGAAGGAGAGGACATTCAAGACGAAAGACTGGTCGAAGAGAAGGAACAGAAGAAAATGCAGGAAAAACAACCAAGGCAAAGGACATTTTCACTATAGATAGCAACGCGTATGAGAAGAAGAAGATTGTAAAGGTACCAAATACGAACGAAGCAGTGAATAGGGAATCAGAAATAAGCGAAGGATAGCTAAGAGAAGCAAAATGCAAACGGAAGGTTGAGAGAACAATCTGGGAATAAATCACAAGGAAGAGAATGAAGAAAAAAAAAATTGAGGGAAGCCTAGAGGTATGGAAATGGAAGGCGACGAAAACGAACATCAAAAACATAATGAAGAAGAAAGGAAGAAACGGATTACAGCAAGAAGAAAATTGAAAAATTAAAAACAGAAAGGGGCAGACTAGAAGAATCAGTGAATACTCTGGAAGCTGAGATGAAAAATGAAATGGAAGTGATTGAAAAATGAAGAGAAGGTTCAGAAAACAAACAGATAAGAAAAGGAGAAAAATGTATGAAAATAAGTAGCAACACTCAGAAAAGAATAGAAGAAAAACTGAAAAATCTCAGAAGAATATTGGAAAATAAGATAATAGAAGAGAGACCGGAAGTACTATCGGGGAAGGAAAGCAGTCGAATAGGAATAGATCGAAAAGAAGATCAGGAATCGCAGAAGGAACTGAAATGGATGGTAGGGGATTCAAGACGGAGGAATTTAGCACATGTTTCATCTATTTTCTTCATTATTCAAGGGTCGGTGTGAAAGTCTCAGTACTCACCGTTACCAAAATAATTTGAGCTTGTAGGTTACTCTCGTACTCACCAGCTGGGTACTGCAGTAAATTTCCTGACAAAGCGGCGTTTGACTGATTCTGAGATACTGAACAACGTTATGTCGGTATAGACACGTTCGCCGACTTATATAATTGCTCTAATGACCATGTTTATCTAGGTCTAAGATGTTGAGGGGAGGTGAAGGTATGAGATATCAAACCGAAAGGTCAACTTGAGATTTTGTGTAACGATGCAGAAAACGCATACCGATCGATGTCCCGATTATGATAAGTAAAACGAAAATAACAATGTATGAGAAATTTCTATCAAGCTTGGGGCAGTCGAACGCGATTAAGGACAAATCGTGTCAAACGATATGGAATATTCCAATCAATCAACGATCGTTTGGAATGAAAAAAATATATCTATCACGAATGAGAATTGATTTTTTTATTTTTCATCGCACAAAATGTATTCAAAAAGGGAACACTTATTCTTCCATGTCTACAACGAATATATTTGATATTTAATAATATTGATCTTCGAAATAAACTGCAGGATGCTTACGGACCAGTGTGAACGGAATACAATGGGAGGGTATCCCTTGTGACGGATCGAACGAGAAATATTTAAGTAACCATCTCTGATGTGACTGGTGGATCAACCAATGCAGCGGGATCGAAGGTACAGCTATCACGGAGACATCATTCAAATCACCATCATTACAATGACTACCTAGTCCAGTCACTTGAGCATAAAAAAGGGGTCGACCTCGGAATGAGAGATAATAAGCTAGAAACTTATATACACCTTTATTTTGGCGCACTCAAAGTTGTCTCAAGAATCTCATAAAATCTCGTGTCTGCGTCGTACGTTATTCAAGGTCAAAGATCACAAAAATCAGTTGTTCGCGATTATCTCGGTTTCAATAGCTCCAATCATGTTAACATCGATTAAAAAAATTGTAGAACATAAAATTTGCGACAAATTGTAAACTGAACTCTTTCTCGTGCGCTTAACCGTTTTTGAGATAGAGGGCGTACTGTACTGCAATGCAAACTCAACCGTGAATCTCAGTGAATAATACCTTGAATTTTGAATAATTATTATTGATCAGTTGATACATCGGATTTAATAACATCTTTATACATGTATTTAATATATTCATTTAATAATACTTACCTACCTACTTCGTGTGATTAAAAACTCATCAAATGAAATACTTATTGTATATCTTAATTTTATATTCATTTATTGGTAGCAGATTTTGAGTAGAAAAACAATTAAGTATTTTATCTATAAAATATGTAAATTCTTGAATACTTATTTTTCTATTTTGATTATAACTAGGCCGACGGACCCCTATAATACGACCTCTTTTTATGACGTTCATACCTGTGGTACGAAGGCGGACCCCTACAGGTATAGGTATAGGCATAGGGTACAGGTATAGGGGTATAGGATATCCCCCCAAAAAGCACCTCTGGTGCAAAAAAGAGGTGCTTTTTGGGGGGATTTCATTACTTTTTGTACCATCTCGATTCAGACTAATTAGGCTTGTTCATAACAAATTGTATAAATTATGTCCTCTGAAAATTGGTTCAAGTTTTAAGAAATGTTAGTGACAGTTGATAAGAGTGTGTATGAATTTCTGTAGAATTGTATTAAAACAACGTTTAGATGTTAGCAGCTGATACGATATATACGATAGTTGACAATATCCGTGTTTTAATTGAGTATATTTCGAAAACTACACATCGTACGAAAAATGTTGAGTGAAAAAAAATTTCAGTTCGAAGTAAACTTCAAAGTGATGACGTACAAAAAAATACGACGGTTCCGAAAAGTTGAAAGAAAATTATTATAAAATTGGTTTTTAAAATTTCTCAACAACCATACGTCTTTTATCATCCAAAAATTTCAGAGGATATTTCTTTATAGTGTAAAAAGAATGAGTACAAATTTTATCGTGGAGCCAAATTTCAGTTAGGAGATATATGAATTTTGTACCAAATTTATTGCGAACCAAAAGTACAACTTTTTCAGCACTGCGAAGTTGAAAGTTTTGTTTATTTAACGGTTTTTAAAGATTTTTAGAGTCGATACGAAGTCTTTGCGATGCAAAATTTTTGATGTTGTTTTTGTTTCGAAATAAATTCAGTAAAAAATTCATATTTTCTGAACTAAATCTGAGTCCACAATAAAATTCATGCACGTTCTTTTCACACTATAGAGGAATATTCTCTGAATGTCTTAGCCCCAAAAGACGTATGGCTTGTGAGAAATTTCGGAAACTAACTTTATAATAATTTTTTCCCAACTTTCCGGAAACGACAAATTTTTTCGTACATAATCATTTGGACGTTTACTTTAAACTGAAACTTTTTTATTCTCAACATTTTTTTGTACGATGTATAGTTTTCGGGTTATACTTAACCAAAACTCGTGCCACGACGCTCGTACTTTCCTCATTCATCTAGATCCAGAAATATGTATCTGACAACTTGACAGTGACTATTTCCATGACCTAAAAAATCAAAACGCCACTTGGCAGAAATTGTGCATTTTAATTTTCAGGCATTATAGAAACGAATTGAAATTTTAATTTTAATTATATTATATATTATTATAATGTATCATTAAAATTCTTATTGAATTAGTATACCTACTTCATTTATATCGATCTCATAATCTTTAGAATGAAAGATGAGAAATATTACTATTTTTTAATGTCTTATATTAGCTCTTTTATCACGGAGATACGTCTATAATTTTCACGTCGTATAAAGTGTCGTAGAAGCATATGACATGTAGACCGAAAGAAGATGGCAACGTTGCTGGTGGGCGACTACTTCGTTCCGAAAGGAACTGACAATGGCAACATAGCCGGTGGGCGACGACCAAGGAAACGGAGAAGGAGAAATTTTGTTGGTCGAACTGAGGGTGTCTGTAATTCGGAAATATTATATCTCAGCTCTCCGTGCACCGATTGCATAAAAATTGGGCTTAAATGAAAGCTATTTGAACCCATATTCTGAGATAAATATTTGAATCTCGTGTATAACTCGAGTCGGAAGTTATTAAGGATAACACAGTCGCCGCATAGGCCGTAGAGCTCTCATGCGGGTATAGAGACTCGGTCGAGTCTCACGCCGTGCGTTAAAAATTCTTTTTAATGTACTTGGCGCGAGACTCTACCGAGTCTCTTGATAGGGTAGGTAGAGGATATAGGGATAAGTACCTTCATTGGCCACTTGATAAACAGAAAAATCATGCGGGTATAGAGACTCGGTCGAGTCTCACGCCGTGCGTTAAAAATTCTTTTTAATGTACTTGGCGCGAGACTCTACCGAGTCTCTTGATAGGGTAGGTAGAGGATATAGGGATAAGTACCTTCATTGGCCACTTGATAAACAGAAAAATACATAACATCGAAGACCCTTGAACTTTGAATTCGTTTTCATCACCCGTCCAAGTAAACCAGGTATTTGTCGTTGGGATACGCTCTACATAAGATACGTTTCGAAACAAATCAGTGTCATTGCCGAATATCGTATGCTGATACATGGTCCAAGAATATAAGACTCATAAAATATACTACAAACAATTTGAATTGTGTAATAGAAAAATTGACGTAAAAAAATCTGTTCGAAGCACACAGAAGCTGTTTGGTTGGGTGTTATTGGAATGCTCTTTATACTAAAAGGAAAATTAGCGGGAACACGTCTCAAAAAATTAGGCCAAATGCTCATATCAGAAACGGACAAAGTATCAAGTTCACGTACACCCTGCTCTAGGCAAATCGAAGGACTTCTTTGTAACATACGTCGAGATACGAACGAGATTTCAACGCAGAGCTCATTGACATCACATAATTTTCGCTCAGGGAAATTAAGATGAAGGATTGAACTGATTTGTGAAGATTTTTCGAAATTTTCAAACTGCGCCCAAATTTCAAAAAAAATGTAATTGAAATTTTGATATTGTATCTTCGCAGTCATGGGCTTTGTGCAGAATGAAATAGATATTGTTACGAGAATGTAAGGAAAATAAGCCGGAAAAACAGTTTATCGGAGTACTTTTTATCAAATAGAAAAAAAAGGATAGGTTTGTCAGGCGAAGAGAAGGTATAAAAACGTAATGAAAAACCGAAAAAAAAGATCAGAATTGAAAATTTCACATAAAAAAATGCCCTATATATTGACAAACAACAATTTCATACAGGGCGTTTAATCCCAATTCGATCTGGGTACACTTACAATTTCCTGTTGTCATTGGCAAGGATCGCCCGATATATTGACAATTTTATACAGTGCATTCATTCTAATTCGATCTGGGTATATTTACAATTATTTTGTTGTCATTGGCAAGGAATGCCCTATATATATGAAATTCTCAACTCGGAAGAATATAGGTATTCTTTTATTTAGAAAGGTAATACAGAGAAAAAAGTATAGGTTTGTCAGTAAAACAGCGAAAATCGATTCATTTCCGGTAGAACTGGAAGTTCAAATTGAACGAGACATGGCAATTTTTCATGTCCATCATTTGGTTGTGAATTCTGTTCTTCTGAATTCTGGTTGTGAGTCCTGTGAATTTCAGATTTTTCCATTGAGCCATTTTCGAGCTCACCACGTGAGTTTATCGAACAGGCCGACAAACAGACCGACATCTTTCTAAAAACCTGTTTTTCGGATTCTACAGGGTCGAAAACGTGAAGATTCGTTGATATTATCAAAAGCCACTTCTCGACCAAATCCAATACTTTTCTTATATCACCTTAGGCGATGAAAAGTAAAAATCCTTTTGAACACATGTGTGAAGTAATTTTACTTTTCCTGTTCCACTACGACAGAACTATTCGAAAATACCTCATCGGTGAAAATCAATCATTTTCAAAATAAAGCGTAGATTTATGAAATTTTCACTTTCGACTTTGACAAGTGCTCCAAACAATGACCCTCAAGATTTCTGCATTTGCAAAAATCAACTTTGGCAAGCCCCAAAACAGTCGATCTTACAGAAAATTTTTATTGACCTCTTTTGTTTCTCGTGCAATTATCCAGATGATATGAGATAGCTAAGTCCTTTATCCTTGGTCATCATAATTACGAAAAATTAAATTGGGCGTCCGCACCGGGATGAGTGATTGAACTTATGACGGGCAGATTTTCGTGACCCCTTAGGACCGGTAGGATTTTTTTTTCGATAACCATACGCACGCGAAGCTACAACCAACAGAACTGTAAAAATATATGATACACAGTATACAAGATAAATCCACAAAATATATTCAATCTCAGATTAAAAGGACGATGAGGTTTTATTATTATTTATCTTATTTTTTCTTCTTTTCTTTTTGAAAATCAAATTTCAGATCCTTCTTATTATTCTTCCTTCTTATTCAAAATTTTCAAAATTTTTTAGAGCTTTATTATTTATTTGAAGAATTGCAAATCCCAGGTAACAAAAACAGAGTATAGAGATGAGGAAGGAGTATGAAGAAGTCTCCAACCAATCCTCGACTGATGCGAGATCTTGTTTCTACTAGATGACTTCAAACGTCCCTAAAATCTATTGTCACAATGGAGATGATAATGGTTGTGGAAGGCTTTCGACATTCCATTAACAAGTTTGCTCTCGAAGAGCAATCACTATCCAAGCGGATGATACAAGCAAACAAGATCTAGCTTGCACCCTCTTCGAATACACATTGTGCTTGAGAGATCTTACCAGGTAGATGCAGGGCTATAGGATGATTGTCATGGAATACTGTGGACTGATGTTGGCATTTTTCACAACAGTCTGCATAAAGTAATAAAGAGAATTGTCGAGTATGCAAGTTAGGTTTGCGTAAAAGAAAAGGAGAAGGAACAGTGGATTGAAAAAAACATCAACGACGATTCGAAACCAGTAATCGAACTGGAATACTTGGTAGGTAAAAATTTTCGCTTACTATCACCGGTCAAATTGGTTTATTGGTATAAGGACTGTCTATGTTTCCGGATATTGACGTGCCTTCGGAAACCTTTTGCGATTGAAAACTTTGCATTTGAAGGACCGTACTGGATCCCTCCATGAACCATTACACATGTATGTATGTACATTAAACCGCTTCAAAAAAAATCGACTATTTTTCATTTTCAAAGAGTAAGGCAAAAATATTGTTCCAAATGACGAGAAAAACTTCTGTCGAAGTTTGAGCTCTTAATATTAATATTAAGAGGTACCTCATCTTGATTTTCTATTTCTCATCTGAATAACATGAGAAATTTTTTTCTGTTCAAACTTTAGAATTTTATATCTCGTCAACGCATCAGTGTACTGATAAGACCAGAACATATTTTTGCAGTGAATTGAACGCTGTATAAAAAAGGTCTCTTGTTCCTTTTCGATAAATTTAGCTATTTTCAAGTTGGTGTATTGATTATTATTAATATTTAATCATGCCCAACTTGGAAGCAGTTGGATTCTTCGAAAAAGTCCCTAAAGACCTTTTTTGTAGAGCGTACAATTTTGTATAATAGTACTCATGCAGAATCTTCCTAAGTAGTTCAATTTTCAATATATAAAAATCGAAAAGATTCACAAGACCATTTTCCATGTTATTGAGATGAGAAATAGAAAATCGCGATTTGAGGCACCTCTCAATATTGATATTAAGAGCTCAAACTTTGACAGATTTTTTTTTTCCGTCATTTGAAACAATATTGTTGACTTACTCTTTGAAAATGAAAAATAGTCGATTTTTTTGAAGCGGTCTAATTTACATACATACATTATGATTAAATTCTACACAGTCACGCATTACATTTTATTACATACCCTTTCCTTAATGATACTATGTCGGTTAGCATATCGATGGTCATATTTAATGTAATAATTTATTAGTACGTGATAACACGCATATCCGTGGAATTGCTTGACGTGGAGATCTATGTTACGTATCTATTAGGAATCCAGTAGAACTCTCAGGTACTCGGAAATAGTTGGGCACCCAATGGGTATTTATAACACAGAAGTGAGCATATATTCATAGGTCATTCGCGAGAGATCATCGTTTGGAACTTGATATATGCTATGAAGATGCGTGTGCGGAAACTTTGGATATCCAGGTAAAATCCAGAGGATAACTGAATCCATTTCAGGATTTCCACTGGATATACCGAAAAGATATATCAAAGATATCCGATGGCAATCTATGAGACATACTTTCCTGTGCAAGGCTGGATTATAAAATTCTGAATTAGCATAAAGGGTTCACGAATTAGATGTGAAGTAATAGCCAGATGATGAAACTCAGTCAATAATGGCTTCCCTTATTATAAGTATGTATATTACGATGATCTGTGTATTTATGTATGTATGTACCTGTCACTAAATGACTTTTGATAATTTCCCATTCCCATATATTTTCCATTCTGTGGCAGAGTATAAGGTTTCTTTTCATCTCAATCTGTTTGAATTTTAGAAAAATTTGAATCCGGCTGCATCGTTGGAAAGTGCTTATGTATCTATCCATTTCTATCAGATTCTTTCCACGACACATGTCACGAAAGGATCGAATAGAAATGGATAGATTCGGCCAAGATATAGGAATTGAAACGGATTCACTTACACATCATTTAATTCGATTTTAGAAAAAATATGGATTCGGCTAGTCACACAGTGAATTCATTTTAATATATATATATATGTATATATATATATATGTATATATATATATATATTTCAATTTGTTTTCGTTTACGGGGAAATTCAATCGTCATTTGGATCATATCATTGGGTACAAAAGTATCGGGTTCCTCATTTTGTTTTTATGAGTACGTGTGCCATAAGTAGGGGAAGTATTTATTAAGAAGCTTTTTACTTTTGTTTTCTTTGAAAATTTCTACGGTTTTTGGTTTGGTTTTCGCCACTTCCCGTCTTTCAATATAGTACACGTTATAATATATTATTTCAGCACCTGAAAATGGAGAATATTCTATGGATTCAGGCATGTCATAAATAAAACAATTCCGGAAAGAAAGCCATTTTTTGAGGTTAAAGTCCGGAAAATTGCCAGAAGAACATCAAATTACGTAAAACATTTATTATCGCCGTGAAAGAACAAAAAAAAAAAAGAGAAAAGTGAAAAATATCCCCATTCATTTCCTTTCGAAGATACTGACGCCGTGTGAACACTGACCCTTTTAGGGAACGGGCGTGACTTCCACTGGTTGGCGTTTCCAGGTAAACTGTCAGGCTTTGGCGTCCTTTGGGCCTCCAATACCCACTAGTACCTAGATTTTTTAGGGGAGATAGCCAAAGCCCGGCCTCTACTCATAAGCGGGAAATTTAAATTTCGAATTTCGACTGTTCCTCAAAAGACCCAGTGTTCACACGGAGGGTTAAACATACGTATAATAAATTGGTCATGTATATTCATCTTTCTGTTTGACAGTGTCGAGATAGTGATTTTTCATCAGGACCCGGCATTAATCGGCGCAGTATAAATGAGATTAAGTATACACTCATAAGTATGAGCTCAAAGTATGATCTCGCAGTCTGAGTTTGAACTGAGATTTGCAATGGCACACGTTAAAAATCTCACAATCCGATCACGAAATTGAGAACTTGGAACAAAAATCCTGAAAAAACCCAAGTGAGTTGGTTGATAAAAAACAAAACTATTTTATTCTTATCGATTTTCGGATTACGAGCATTCTTTTTCAGGAAAAAAATAAATAAATAAAAAGTAGAAAAAATATCACATTTTTTTTGAAAAGGAATGCTCGGAACCAAAGAAATAATTAATAGGAAATAGTCTTGTTATACATCAAAGAACTTATTAGAATTTTTTCTGAATTTTCATACGAAATTGAACGAAATGTGAAGTTCTTAAAACGTGTGCCACCGCCAATCTCATGATCAACCGCGAAAATCCACTATTCGAACCTACAAAAACATGTTTCACCATGGCGGGAGGTACGCTCGACCACAAAATTTCAAGAAATCATTTACTGCCAAGTAAAACTGCGTAACTGTGAGCTGGCGTGAGGCGGGGTGGTCTCCCTCAAGCGGGACAGTTTTCTGCTCATAGGTCACCGATTTTGGTGCTACGTGAAATTTTGACTCTCAACCGATCCCCAACCAAGATTCTAGAGCCATTCGCCTGGGTATCAAGTAGTTCAGAAGTTATTCGATGTTTAAAATATGAAAAAACCTCCTCTCGAACGCACCCGACGATCTTTAGGCGTACGCGTAACTTCGGTTGGAGTGATCATGCAGATGTTTTTCACTAGTGATATGGAATCGTAAAATTTCCATCTTTCACTCTGTGAGTTCAGAAATTTTTGAAAAAAATTTTTTGCCTGCGATTTTTACGAAATACTTTTGTCTTACAGTTTTTGAAACGATGGTCATAATTTTTTTTGATGAAAATTTTACTGAAGGTAGTCTTTTGAATTTTAAGGTAGAATGATACCTCTTCTGCGGGGCAGACGATGAGAGGGGTACTCCTATGCTTAAACATGGGAAGCCTTTCGTGCTACCAACTGCACGCGAATAAATTTTCGGTATTTCAATTTACATTTGGGATGATAATTGTAAACTTTCCGATGAAAAAATGTACGTTAATAACTATTTCAAATATAATTTTCCTGATTTTGGCGATGAAATATGTTCTTCGTTGCATACTTAAAAATATTAAACATTTCATAAAAGTAGCTTTGACAGCGGCAATGCAGCATACTGGTTTCAGTTTTTACCTGTTGACTGCACTTCTCAAATTCCGGAGGTGCACGACGCACAACAGATATTTTTACCATGGCGGCAAAGTTGAAAGGAGGTGGCAGGCGTCACTTCCAGACAACCTTCAAGCCGTACTGTATACCGTGTGTTTGTGCAGACGCGCTACAGTATGTCCAGTAGCGGATGTACAGTCGCCCACCGCGTGGGTACCCACGTTACGCAAATTTATCGGTATGGTATAGAAGATGTAGACTAAATTCGATCTACGTGATCATTAGCTGAAGCTAATACTTCAGTGCGCCGTTTGATGGCGCGCTTGGTCGTGCTCTTGGCTATAGCATGACAAACGTTGAATATTGTTATTGAAAACAATTATCATACTTACGAAACGTTCCTCGTACGCCGAATATTCGGTACACGAAGGATCGCAGCTGACTAGCGTTCCGACGGATGAGCAAGTGAAACTTCTCTTCATAAATATACGAGTGCATCTGCAAAAGTGAAGAGTACATCTACCTACGTCACACAGATCTGAATTATTGTGTGACACTTGATGCGGTTTTCAGGTTATGTTCTTAGAGATGTACTCGTATTTATGAAAAATAGTTTCGCTTACTCATCCGTCGAAACGGCAGTCAGCTGCCATCCTCTGTGTACCAAATATTCGGCATACGAAGAACGGTTTGTGTGTGTGATAATTGTTTGCAATAACAATATTCAATCTTTGTCATGCTATAGCCAAGCGCACGGCCAAGCGCGCCATCAAACGGCGCACTGAAGTATTAGCTTCAGCTAATGATCACGTAGATCGAATTTAAACTGTATCTACTATACCATACCGAATAATTTGCGTAACGTGAGTACCTACGCGGTGGGCGACTGTACATCCGCTACTGGACATACTGTAGCGCCTCTGCACAAACACACGGTATAGGTATACGAGAGCGTGTTAGTCGATGCGATGTTGACGCGCTTGTAGCTGTGTCCACCTGTGTCCACTAATCGAGAGAGAAGAACTACATTTATTGTTTTTCTTTTGCACATTGCAGATGATTGATATGATGAAAATGCTACAAGTTTTGCGGGAGTAATATTCAGAGATGATGTATATTCTCGTGTTAGTTTTATCAGAAAGTCGCTTCTTCAAAGGTAGTTATTCAATGTTCTCTTGCGGTTTTTTACCCGTTCCCGTAAGATCCAGTGTAAAAAACTAATTCAATTTTCTCAGAAACGGTACGGTCTAACACGTTGAAATTTTTCGGGCAAACATTTCCCTTAGTTTCGAACGTATCTACCAATTTTAATCAAAATCCCTCTTTTTTGACATATGGTATCGTTCGACCTTGAAGAACCCCTGAAAATCGTGGGAGGGCGTTCGGCCTTGTGTTTGTTTGAATAATTCGACGGTAAATTTCAATCATTGAAGTAGCTCGTTGGCGTTTATTTGTTCAACCAATAAAGCATAATTTTCACTTCAACGATTATGCTTCATTGGTTGAACCAAAAAAGACGCCAACGCGCCACTCCGATGATTGAAATTCACCATCGAATTATTTAAACAAAATTTTCTTTAGAATTCACAGCACTACCTTCAGTGAAATTTTCATCAGAAAAAAGTTTTCCAGAAACAAAAAGATTTCGCCCGGGTTTCAGCCGAGATGGCCACTTTGCTCCGCTCTCCCCTACTTCGTTTTATTCATACCACCCAATTTTTGCATTGGTAATAGAAATATCATTTATAGGAATTTTTTATTCCTTTCATCCGGAAATCTTGAGTTCAAGGGGAAGCAGCGGGCCGAAGTTCCCGCCTTCAAGAGAAAGATAAGAGTATCTTGATTGCTGTATCAGTCGAATCTCAGCACGTTGCGGAGACTCAGCAATTGCAACTGCTTGTACCATAGTTGATATAATTCGGAAAACACCATGAAAGTCTTGGCAGTTACCGCACTTTTGGCAATCGTAGCCTACGCTTCGGAAGACACAACACCGGCCAACGCAGACGCGGACATTGCTTTTACTGCCAATCCGGTAGAGTTCATCGTTCAGTTTCAAGAAACGCTAAATGGCAGAATGAGTGAGTATTTATTACGAAAGTATCCACTAACCTACCGTAATCGATTTATCATCCGGATAAATTCCAACATGAATACCTAAGTGTTGAACAATGGATATTCTAGACTCGCAAAGTATGATCAGTTAACGAATCCCCGTCGTTAAAGTCCTTAGAATTGTACCGGCACTAATTGCATTTTGTTTCAGTTGAATTTGGAAGCTTTCCTGGTAATGCGGCAGGCGGTCCAGTTGCTCTTGGTTTACCAGCCGTCCTCAGCTGTAGACTAGGACCAAAATTCGGAAATCCCATATGCTTTGTAGAATGCATTAACCTTGGCCATGCAGGAGGATACTGCCACGGGAAGATTTGTACGTGCACTGACTGAATACTGAAACTTTCATCTGCAATCTCAAACTACTGCTTCACTTTGAAGATTTGGAAACGAACTTGAATATTTTTGATAATACGCGGCCAAATCGTACGCGATAACCTACATCAGAAGAATTATAGGAGCTCTTATGTCTTGTTATAAATAAAATTATGTAATTTTCAATTCTGAATGTCAGTTCACTGTCTCACTTCAGAATATTGCTTATCCTGATCACACCTGAGCCTAATTATTATTTATCCTCCCCACTTCGAAAGGTTGGAAGTCTTGTCCTGCCAACCAATTCGCCGTATTGTAAACGTACAAGTTGCAGCAGTAGTTACTTGCAAAGTCAATGGCTTGACATCGACGGTTAGAAAATGTTTCACTATGAAGTGATCGAAAAATCGGTGGTCTTAATATTAAGCATTTGTTGATTATGGGAAAAAGGTTATACCTTTCACCAATTAACCAAAGGTGGAATCTTATGGGAATTGAGTGAGTCAATCAACCCGACAGGTGTAGGTATAATTGCTGCTGAGCAGCACCGAGTCGTCGAATTTGTACCTTAAGTGACATCAGGCGTTGATCTCTTCACCTCTATAGCGGATTGGACCTATGGTTTGGTATATTACGACGTCAAATAGTTCCACTATGACAGAAATATTCAAAAAGACGAATCGGTGAAAATCAATCACTCTTAAAATAAAGGTTTGTTTGTTTATAAAATTTTCACTCTTAACTTTGATGAGAGCTCTGAATATGTTTTTTGGGACCTCAAAAATGTCATAAAATTATCGTACAATTAGAAAAACCAACTGTGGTACTTTATCACGTTGTCATAACTCATATAATTATCAAAGTTTCGAAGTATGATTCGACGTGTCTGTAATTGTATATATACAGCACAATTTAGCCCCTGACCTTCTATTATCGGAGATCGGCAAACGGTCCATCACATCTTTTGTTCTAATGGCCATTTACGACACAGCTATTCGATAATAATAATACGCCAGTGAAATAATTTCATCAATTGATCCAGCTTATTGGCATCGAATAAACGAATAATTCACAAAATTAAAGAAACAGACTTCACCCGTTTGGTGGAAATCGGGCTTATCACTGTTGACTGTGTCGTAACAATTATGAAATAGAAGATGTGTATACAGATCCGATCAGACCTCTTCATTTGATCTTTCGTTTGCGGTTCGATCAAACGCAAAAAACATTCTATTCCTGACGAATGTCGAGCAGAAACGAACTCCACTCCTCTGTGGAGACCTTAGACATCTTCTCATTTGTTTAGTCCACCACCTCAAATACCGAACGTTGCCACGTCTCGGTTATAAACAGCCTTGTCCTCGATATTTGGTATCGCTGGTGTGCTTAACCAGGCTTAGTTGAGAATATTTCCTTCACATTTAAATCTCAGAATTGAAAGTGAAGGGTGAAAATTAGACAAAAACGCGTCAGAAGTTGCCGAAAAGCTAAGAGCAGTGACTCAACGATTGACGTCGCTTTATGCGGGATGGTATGAGATATAGTCAAGTTCTTCATCTTTGGTTCTCACGATTCCGAAAAGCTAGATGAGGCGTACGCAACGAGATGATCGATCAAACTTATGACGTGAGATCTTCTTGTTGTCTTTGTAGGTACCGAAAGGAGTTTGTTTCATGAAGTAACATTCTTTCAAAACAATGGTTGTTCTGGCTGATGTTAATACCCAAGTACCGGGAATGGGCCGGGAAACTCAAAAGAACCTGACGACGTTGGGCCCATTCTTAGTCTAAACAATGACGCGAGGCCCAAACAGTCTCTACTTGGAAGTGCAGAGGCAGTCTCCGACGAGCTCTGTTGCTGACTGGACCCAAATATTCAATAGATTCTACATAGATTACATAAAAATAAACTAGTAAATAGATGTCATTAAAAGGTGTTCACTACATTCGTAAACCATACGCTCACGAAGATACAACCAAGAATATCGTAAAATTATACGATACACAGTATACAAGATAGCTAGGAGTAGGGTGGGAGGCCACGTCTAGCTGAAAATGCATCGGATCACCGGATGCATACTCAGCGGATTATCTAGTAGCTTATATATGCTAGAGGAAGTTACAGGTAGGGTGACAGGTGAGAAAGGTGTTCATAATCATAACGTTCGTAATCATACTCAGGCAAGACGTTATTATGGTCATTCAATACGTCCTTTGACATGGAAATCGATCTTATTTCTATTTCCTTACACAAAATGTCGACGAGAGATTGAACATTTCTTGTACTTCGCACTATGAGAGATTCCTCAAAGTACGAGTCACTCAACTTGATGAAACTATTCAGTGACCCAGTCAGATTATGAACTGTGGCAATTTAACGAACTAGCTACCACCTATTCTGCAGCTGCAATGCAATTATAATAAATCACCTATACCTCATGTTATTTCATTTATTGTTTGAAAAATTTTTGCCAAAAGCATTGGCAAGCCAGGTAATGCTCATTTTACGTAACTCGAACGAAATATATTCTAATTATAAAATTACGATAATGTATACATAGATATTTTCCATTCCAATAACCACCCCAAAGGATACTCGGCATAGGATCGTGAAGGTGACGAATGACACTCTCCGTAGCAAAACGATATTTCTATTTATACAACCACCAAAAATATATCTACTTGTTCAGATAAAGCGAAGCTTCCAAGTTGGAAAGTAAATCAGTTGATGCCTGTACTTTTGATTTGTCTCTCGATGCCGTTGGATCGACAGTCGCAATTGGAACGTTTTGATTTAGAAGATCAAAACGGTATAACTACACTACGTTTTTTCTTATAGAGTTCTTTTGAAAATTCAGAAACCTGATTTGAAATCTCGGCTCTTCATTTGTTATTTACTAAAGTCGAAGGAAACAGCGGCGAAAAAAGGTTATTCAACATTATCGGCAAGTCTCGTCTGCTGATCATTAACGACCACAAACGTAACACGTGGTGCATTCGAATTAGTGATCGACTGATAAACAAGCAGAAACAAACAAATCCTAACATCGGAGACCTTTGAACTCAGATAAGTGCCAATGCCGGCTATTATCCAACATCCCACAAACAATTCGGATTGCTTAACATCAAAGATTGCGCAAGAAAGTCCGCTCAAAATAGGAGAGCAATTCGGTGACGGTGTTATTGAACTGCCTTTCATGAAGGTCACGATCGGCGTGAACACGTGTCGAAGAATTAGGCCGAATTCTCGTATCATATGTGGACGCAGTATCAAGTCCACGTCTACCCTACTCTAGGGCGACCAGAGGACTTAACTGCATAAGAACGAGATTTCAACGTAGGACCCATTGCCATCCCATAATTTCCGTTGAGGGGGACAAAGATGAAGGTTTGAACTGATTTTTAATGATATTTCAAAACTTTTAAACCTTGCCTAAATTCAGAGAAATTTGAACCGAAAATGTGGAATCGTAATTTCGTGGTCGTGGGCTCTGTCCCGAATGAAGTGGATATTTGTAAGTGAAAGTACGGTGAGAATTCTTACAAACACATAAGTTGAATAATTTGATTTTCACGTTCTACTACGACAGGAATATTCAAGAATACAAATTGGTGAAAATCAATAATTTTGCAAATAAAGCGTAGCTTCGTGAAATTTTTATTTTTGACTTCGAAAAATGCCTCAAACACGTTTCTTGGGATCCTCGCCAACACCATAAGATTAGCGTACGATTAGAAGAATCCAAATGAAAGAGTGGCCCACTTTACGTATATTTAGTGAAGTAGGATTACTTTATCGCGTTGTCGTAATTATCCGAGTGCAAAGGTATGATTCGACGAGTCTGCAATTACATATTAAAAATTTAATATACACCATGATCTAGCTTCTTATTTTCTATCATCGGGAATCAGCAGACGGTCGATCACATCTTATTTGTTTCAATAACCATTCAATATGCAGCGGATTGATAATCTTCACACGCGCGTGGAATAATTTCAGTCATCGGACCAGCTTATCATCGAGTAAACGAATAATAAACGATATCAATGAAATGGATTAGGATCGCTCAGTGGGAGTCGGGCTCATCACTATTGACAGTGTCATAACAGTTATGAAATAGCAACTTTGTCCATGACTTTGATCAGACCTCGTAGTTATGAGATAATTCGTTTGATCTACCAGAGACTATCATCCGCCGATGATAGAGCGCGACAAAGGGTTCATATAACACAAGACATTACGGAAAATATTTGAAATGAACAAGAATTCAGAAAAATTTTCATACAGGTATATTCAAACCTCAGAATTTCAAGTCAAGGGTAAAAATTATACAAGAAACGCGTGAGATACTGCCGAGAATCTTAAACTAGTTACTCAACAATTGACGTCACTTTATGGCAGATGGTATGAGATTGTTGAGTCCTTATTATCCTTGATTAACATAATGAGTGATTGAACTTTTGACGTCAGACTAACTTGTTTTCTTTTTACCGAAAGAATTTATTTATCGAGAACCATATACTCTTGCGAAGATACAACCAACAAAATCGTTAGAACATATAATGCACAAGTATACAGGATGAATGAACAAAATATATTCAATTTCAAAATGAAAGGACGATGAGGTTCTAGATTTCTTTTTTTGTTTTGAGAGAAACAAATTTGAATTTTTTCCGAATACTTGTAATTTCAAAAAATTTGTTGGGACTCCATTATTTTTTTGGAAAATTGCAAAATCTTAGGCAATAAAAAATGAGTATATACATCTTATTCAATAATTGTGAAGAAAATGAATAATTGCTGATTGTAAGTCGTTACTAGTTGAAAAAAAACATTGAAAATTGAACATTAGCGAAAAGAATTATTTTTAATACAACATTCAAATTCCTTATAGGAATCAAATTATTTTTTTGGCGATTCCAATTCAACTCATACCTTGTATGCGTGAAGGTCATAATAATATTCGCCTCGATGTCCCGAGAAATTCCGAGCTGAATTTTATCCGCTTGATCGATACGTCAATGCAAGTCGTAGACGGTCTTCTGAATCCGTACGACATGTTGACCGACGACTAGGGTCTCGTTTGTGTCCGATGTAACCGATACCAAAGCGAAAACCGCCGGAATGGATCGAATTTTCGGCTCTCGAACCATTTTCTTTATAGAATTGAAATAAGTGCAGCTTCGTCGGCTACAAATTGTAACGATTAATTTGATTGATTTTTGGATCTTTATACCCTCCTGATTTTCTGCAATCATATTCAAGCCTTGACCTTTGGCACTTTGACACTGTTCAGGATGATATGTCATTGAGACATTCAAATTTAAAGCCGATAGCAGCGAATTGTTTGGGAATTTCGAATCTACTTTGGAAATGTCTTCCAATTTTTGAAAATTTGTAATTTCACCGCGTATGTATAATCCATGTAACATCGATATCTTAGAATTTCCGTCGGATTATATTTTGACATAAAAATCTGCAAAAATTAAAATGATAATAAAAAATAATAAATAAAAAATAATAAAAGATAATAAAAATAATCACCCTTCTAGATTATTACTGTTGAACTCGTCGTGTTTTTCACTGATATCTTTACACATAAACAATACTTAATTAGTTAATATATTTTGCTCATTATTCTAATCTTAATTGCCTAGTACGCCTATTTGTGTATATATATATATATATATATATATATATATATATATATATATATATATATATATATATATATATATATATATATATATATACAGGGTGGGTCACTTCAAGTGTCGAGAATGGGAGGGACTCAATTGGCACGAGGCTCCGCCCCTTCGGCCAATCAACAACTAGAAGAATTTAGTCAGCCGAAATTCTTACGTGAACACAAGATACAATTGCTTTGTGTAGGAAAGAAAAATCAACAACTACTCAACCAGACTATTAGGTATTTATTTATTTTGACGCTCATAGAAGCGATTTAAATTGTTGGCCTTCTGATACATGAATACACATCATCATTCACGTGATTACCTATAGTGGAGACAGAATTAAGCTACAACCTACCTGTCCGGATATTTAATCCGAAAAGTTGTTGCAGCAAGAGTTGCGTTACTTCTGCACTTACCATAAAGCAGGAGCATGTAGACGTACTCGTGTGTTGTAAAATTCATGACGGGGAATTTTTAAAATCTTAGTAGATAATAGTGAGCCCACGGATCAGCTATTGAAATACGAGTGTGACAAGCCGTATTAGTTGTGCCACAGGTAATCAAAGTTATCCCCCCCGCTCTATACCATTACGCTTCAGGTTTATTTTGCATTGATAGAGAAAGCCAACAATTTGAATCATTTGAGTGAGCGTCGCAATGAGTAAATATCTAATAGGCTGATCGAGTCGTTGTTGATATTTTTCTCCTGCACCAAGACATTGTATCTTGTGTCTTCATAAGAATCTCAATCAACCAAGTTCTTCTAGTTATTGATTGGCTGAAGAGGTGGGGCCTCGTGTCAATTGAGTCCCTCCCATTCTCGACACTTGAAGTGACCCACCCTGTATATATATATATATATATATATATATATATATATATATATATATATATATATATATATATATACAGGGTGGGTCACTTCAAGTGTCGAGAATGGGAGGGACTCAATTGGCACGAGGCTCCACCCCTTCAGCCAATTAGCAACTAGAAGAATTTAACCGGCCGAAATCCTTACGAGAACTCAACATACAATTGCTTCGTGTGGGAGAGAAATATCAACAACTACTGAACCAGGCTATTAGGTATTTATTCATTTTGACGCTCATAGAAGCGATTTAAATTGTTGGCCTTCTGTTACATGAAGTTGGCTCTGATACATGAATACACATCATGATTTACATCATTACTCATTGTGGAGACAAAATTATGATACAACCTACCTGTCCGGATATTTAATCCGATACGTTGTTGCCACAAGAGTTGCGTCACTTCGGAACTCACCATAAAGTAGGAGCATGTAGATGTACTGGCTTGTTGTAAGATTCATGATAGGGAATTTTCAAAATCTTAGTAAGTAATAGTGAGCACGCGGCTCAGCTATTAGAATGAGAGTATGACAAGCCGTATCAGTTGTGCCACAGGTAATCAAAGCCTATACTTTTACGCTTCAAGTTTATTTTGTATTGATAGAGTCAGAGAAAGCCAAGAATTTGAATCGTTTCAGTGAGCGTCGCAATGGGTAAATATCTAATAGCCTGGTTCAGTAGTTGTTGATATTTCTCTCCCACACGAAGCAATTGTATGTTGAGTTCTCGTAAGGATTTCGGCCGGTTAAATTCTTCTAGTTGCTAATTGGCTGAAGGGGTGGAGCCTCGTGCCAATTGAGTCCCTCCCATTCTCGACACTTGAAGTGACCCACCCTGTATATAATTCCTACCGTAGAAATTTGATTATCGTTTACGAGATACACGAGCGGTTGATTATTTATAGAGGACTGAATCAAAAAATTATCAATGATTTATTTATTCACAGTTCGAGTTGCGAAAGTCAAATGATTAAAATTAAATCATGATATTTGATTAAAAAATTGAATATGTGATGGTCATCGGGTAATTTTAGTGATTCTTCTGTATGCTGTAAGCTACTTCAAAATTTTGAAAATCCACAAAATCGTCAGCGTTATGTTTCTATTATATTCCGAAAGCACCTTGGATGCAAAAACGTTAGACCAAGTGTATCAGAACGTAGTGACTATCAAGAAAAAATATTTAAAAAAAATATTCGGACAAGTAACATTTGATCTAGAAAAGTATTGAAACCAATAGACGTTATCAAGTAGAATTAAATTTCCGCCAACTTAATTTCTGAATGTGACAGCTAGTCTTAGTTTTCGGTAACTATTCACATTTCAATATACATCACATGCGTATTAACAGAATCACATGCAACATACGTATATCATGAGAAGCCGTCAATTAGAATAGAGAAAAATAACGAAAATCAAAAAAAAAAAAAAAAAAATTGTAGTACGTGGCACTTGGCGGGCTGATGCTTCAATTATTATGAGAATTGTAATAGTTTAATATACATTTCCTCTCACTTGTTACAAAAATTCCCGCCAAGTACAACTACCTCTAAATTCTCATTTCTCTTCTTTTTTATTTTCTCAATTCCAATTTTAATTGGTCCTTTCTTATTAGTACATGTACTGCATGTTATTACGTGTTACGTATGATATACCATTGTAATGTAAATACCTACCGAAAACTGAAACTAGGTTACACGCAGAAATTAATTTGGAGCAAATTTAATTGTACTTGGCACGACGTCCATTGATTTCAATACTTTTGCAGATGAAATGCTCGATCTTCGAATATTTTTCTATCAAAATTTTGGTGAAAGCTATTACGTTTTAATGTACGTACTTGGTACATGGCCCCGAGTATGTACTTCTTATTATTCATATCAAATTGGAGTATAAGCTCTGAGTTTCTGCTCAACACCTGAATTTATGCTCACACGCCGAGTATGAACTTAGGATTTTTCTTCATCTTAAACGGAGTTTATGCTTCGAAAAAAATGAGCATAAGCATATACTTCGCGTTATTCATACCAACCAATTTATTCATTGGTAGTGGAAATATCATTCGCAAAAAATTTTCTATTTCTGTCATCCACAAATCTCGAGTTGGAGGGGCGAGCAGTGGGTTAAAGTTCCCGCATTCGAGGGGAAGCTAAGAGTTTCTTAATTGCCATCAATTTTGTATAAGAGGCCCAATACTTCGAGGGAACGGTATCAGTCGAATCTCAGCACTTCATAGAGACTCAGCAATTGCAACTGCTCGTACGACAGTTAATATAATCCGGAAAATACCATGAAAGTCTTGGCAGTTATCGCTCTTTTGGCAACCGTAGCCTACGCTTCGGAAGACACAGCGCCGGCCAACGCACAGTCGGAAAGCACATCACCGGTGCACTCACATACGGACGTCGTTATCACTGACAATTCGGCAGATTTCATCGGCGAGCTTCAAGAATCGGAAGATGGCCCAATTAGTAAGTATTCGTTACGAAAGTATCCACTTACCTACCACAATCAATTCATCGTCCGGATAAGATGCGACATGAATATCCAACCGTTGAACAAAGAATATTCTAGCTTAGCGAAGTATGATCGGTTGACGAATGCCCGTTGTTGAAGTCCTTAGAATTGTACCGGCACTAATTGCATCCTGTTTCAGTTCAATTTGGAGTCGTTACCGATCCGGCGGACGGCTCTCAAGTTCAACATGGTATCCCGAGCTGTAAATTAGGAAATACTCTAGAATATCCCGCATGCGTTGCAAAATGCATCAGCCGTGGCAAAGCAGGTGGATACTGCCAAGGAAGCAAGTGTAAATGCGTCAACTAAGTACCGAAACTTTCTTCCGCAATCTCAAACTGCTGCTTCACCTTGGAAATTTGGAAACGAACTGGAATATTTTCAAAAATACGTGGACAAATTGTTCGCGATCACCTATATCAAAAGAATTATGAGAGTTATATGTCTTGTTATAAATAAAATTACGTAATTTTCAATTCTGAATGTCAGGTTAATGTCTTACCTCGGAATATCAGCTATCTTGATTATACCTGGACCTAATTAGTATTTATTCTCCCCACTTTGGAAGGTCGGAAGTTTTGTCCCGCCAACCAGTTTGTCGTATTGTGAACGTAGAACTTCCAGCTGCACCTACTTGCAAAGTCAATCGATTGCAAAGGCATCGATATCTAGGAAATTTTTTGAATTGAAATGGTCGAAAGATGGGTGGTCCTAATATTGACCATTCGTTGATTATGGGGAGAAGGTTCTACCTTTCGTCAATCAACCAAAGGTGGAATCTTATGGGAGTTTAGTGAGTCAATCAACCCGACAGGTGTAGGTATATTTGCTGCTGAGCAACACCGCACCGAGTCGTCAAATTTGTACCTTAAGTGACATCACGCGCTGGTCTCTTCACCTCTATAGCGGACTGGACCTATAGTTTGGTATATTACAATGTCAAATAATTTGATACAGCCCGTTTCACTATGACAGAATTATTCAAAAATACGAATCGGTGAAAATCAATCACTCTTAAAATCAAGGTTTGTTTGTTTATGAAATTTTCACTTTCAACTTTGATGAGTGCTCCAATTATGTTTCTTGGGCCCCCAAAATGTCATAAAATTATCGTACAATTAGAAAAACCAATTGTGTTACTCTATCACGTTGTCATAACTCATATAATTATCAAACTGCCGAAGTATGATTCGACGTGTCTGCAATTGTATATACAGCACAATTTAGCCCCTAACCTTCTAGCATCGGAGATCGGCAAACGGTCCATCACATCTTTTGTTCTAATGGCCATTTACGATACAGCGATTCGATAATCATAATACGCGACTTGAATAATTTCATCAATTGATCTAGCTTAATAGCATCGAATAAACGAATAATTCACAAAATTAAAGAAACAGACTTCACCCGTTTGGTGGGAGTGGGGCTTATCACTGTTGACTGTGTCGTGACAATTATGAAATAGAAAATTTGTCAATGAACCAGATCAGACCTTGTCATTTGATCTTTCGTTTGCGTTTCGATCAAACGCAAAGGACCTTTTTTTCCTGACGAAAGTCCAGCACAAACGAACTCCACCCCTCTGTGCAGCCGTTAGACTCTACTCATTTGTTTAGTTCACCACCTCAAGTAGCCAACGTCGCCACGTCTCAGGTATAAACAGCTCCGTCCTCGGTATCTGGTATCTCTAATGTGCTCACCCAGGCTTATTTGAAAATGTTCTCTTGAAATTTAAACCTCAGAATTGGAAGTGAAGGGTGAAAATTAGACAAAAACGCGTCAGAAGCTGCCGAAAAGCTAAAAGCAGTGACTTAACGATTGACGTTGCTTTATGCCGGATGGTATGAGATATAGTCAAGTTCTTCATCTTTGGTTATCACAGTTCCGAAAAGTTAGATAAGGCGTACGCAATGGGATGAACTTATAACGTTAGATCTTCTTGTTTTCTTCGTAGGTACCGAAAGGAGTTTGTTTCGTGGAGTAACGTACTTTTGAAACAATGATTGTCCTGGCTAATGTTAATGCCCGAGTACCGGGAACAGGCTGGGAAACTCAAGGGGACCTGGCGACGTTGGACCGATTCTTAATCTAAACAATGGTGAGAGGTCGAAATAGACTCCAGTTGGAAGTTTAGAGGCAGTCTTCGACGAGCTCCGTTGCTGACTGGACCCAAATATTCAATAGATTTTTCATAAATTATATAATCTTACACTAGTAAATAGATATCATCGAAAGGTCATCACTATATTCGTAAACCATGCGCTCAAGAAGATACAACCAAGAATATCGTAAAATTATACGATACACAGTATACAAGATAGTTAGTAGTAAGGTTGGAGGCCACGTCTAGCTAAAAATGCATCGGATCACCGGATGCATACTCAGCGGATTATATAGATGCTTATGTATGCTAGAGGAAATTACAGATAGGATGACAGGTGAAAAACGTGGAGTTTTGACGTAACCGTATTGTAACGTCCTTATCAAGGCCTCTTCGCCAGCTGCTCGTTTTGTTTTGTGTTTGGCCGACTCGAGCGTTACTTCTATATCTTTGTGTGTGTGTGTGTGCGTCTGTGTGTGTGTGTGTGTGTGTGTGTGGTGTTTTGTTTACGAATTCGCACAGGAATCAGTCGTATACCGCAGTGGCACCACAAACTGCCCGTGAGATCGTAGTATGCGAATTGTTGCTTGAAATCCTATAGGAAACGATTACAAGCTGCAGTAGCCTGAAAATCGCCCATAGAATCAAGGCTTTGGTGTCTATTAATTGTTACTTGAAATTCTTTAGGAAACGATTGCAAACTGCAATAGTCTAGCAAAATCGCCCAAAGAATCAAGGTTTTGTGTTGTATGCAATTGTTACTTGAAATCCCTTGGGAATCGATTCCAAACTGTAATAGTCCAGCAAATCGCCCAAAGAATCAAGATTTTGTTTAATGTATGTGTTACTTGATATCCTTTAGGGATCGATTCCAAACTGCAATAGTCTAGCAAAACCGCCTAAAGAATCAAGATTTGTTTCATGTATAATTCTGAAATTGTTATTATATGCTCTGATGAATAAATGATGAATACGTGGGTAATAAAATTTTAAGTAGAAATATATTTTGTTTCTTACAGATCGTAATTTTGTACAAGTTATATTTTGCTGATTATGATTTTGAATATATTGACTGTCGAATGTCAACTCGATGAATGCTCCAATGCCTGGCGTGTCGCCGTTTATATATCGTTTGGAGAGAATCCCCTGCTAATCTTTAAAGTTCTATAGGTTTCTATGGTGTCTAAAATTGAGGTTATTAGGCTACTGTAGGACTTGTATTAGACTTTTCGTTCCAGTTTTTTATCCCGAACATTTTGACACCAAGTTTTGCGAAATCGGACTACTTTGTTTTTTTACCATAAAGCTTCTATGGGCTTCTATGTTGTCCACTTTTGAGAATATTGACGATTGTTCCGAATTTACTTCGGATAAATAAGCTAGACATAATTATCTAAAATTCCGTGTGCATACTTTTAAATAATTTAATTATTGTTTAGTAATAATATTGGTCATAGTTATTCCGACTAACGCTGACTCTAAGAATACTCATGTAAACTTATATCGTATGCTTTGGTACTTACGATATCTTTAAGAGATATCGTTTCTAATTATTTTATGATGCTTTATAGCGTCATAGTATATAACACAGGTCGACAAATTATTTTTTTGTTCTTGGGTTTCTGTTTTGATGCATAAAGTCGTATTCTATGCATCGAAAAAGACCAAAAATTTCCATTTTCACTTCTAAAAGTTTGCTTCTGTCGGTTCTACATCGATAAGTAAGTTTGGAAGATTTTAATCAATTTCATGAACAACAGGCAGTAGCACCGTCAATCAAAACGGTAGCAACTTGCACATTACTCTTGTAGGGTGCGATAGTGAATGTTTACTTGTTTATAACAGCTGTGGAAACCGTTTTTGTGTATTATTGAGTATAAAAATAGCGTCAAGAGAGTGCAAACACGATGATCATTCATTTTGTTTTATTTGCGATGAATTTATTGAGGTAAGAAGTGAAGAATTCTCTTTAGCAACCAATCTAACGCTTCGTAAAGCTTTCGAAGCCTATTTTAAACTGCGAATTCGGAATCAAGATAAAAATTGGGTACCTCACTTCTCCAGTGTAAACTGAAAAAAATATTTTAGCTGATGAATTTAAAGATAATATGGGTACTTACTCAGGGGAGCAAGGAGAGCGTTTTCACCAGGATATAAAGGACTTCAAACGACTTTACCAAGGACAGTACAGCGAAAATATGATGGGCGGTTACATTTGAGGTTTAATATAAGAATGTTCAAACAAACATAAGAAAATTACTGAAAATATTCATTCTCAAACTAAATTTTTATTGAATTTGCATTTGTATTCTTTTATTAAACATTTTACTGTAGTAAAAAGGACTTAGTTAACCCAATAAACATTTTTCTGATTTCAATTATCATAAGATTCTCAAAAAATCGGTCATTTCGTTTAAATTTCAAAAAATTGCTCTGGTTTCTACAAAAGCAAACTTTGATCAAATTGATTATTTTTCCCTTCATTAATGATGTATATGAAACCAAAATTCAACACTCAGAAGCCGGACCCAAGAATCGTGTTGACCGATGTAATCAATTCATTTGTTTTTGGGTTGTTCGACAGGTATACTAAGAAATAAATTTTAATTTGATATTAATAAATTTACCTATACGTCTTACTATTGATCATACTGAGGCAAGACGTTATTAGGGTCATTCAAGTACGTCCTTTGACATGAAAATCGGTCTTATTCCTATTTCTTTACACAAAATGTTAATGAGAGATTAACAATTTCTTGTACTTCGTACTATAAGAGATTCCTCAAAGTACAAGTCTCTCAACTTGATGAAACTATTTAGTGATCCCAGTATGATTATGAAGTGAGGCAATTTCATGAAATAGCTACCGCCTATTCTGCAGTTGCAATGCAGTTATAATAAATCACCGACGCCTCATATATCATTTCACTTTGCGGCAGAGTATTCGAAAAATGCATTTGTTTAATCTTCATTGAATGCAAAGTTGATCGTAAATTTAGTATACAACTCTGACGCATAAGCTGAACTAAGAAATAAGAAATGTTTGATGTAACAATAATTTAATGAATCACTGATGATTGAATGTGCGAACAGGATCGAAATATTGTGAGACCGATTTTCGGTACAAGCTCTTGATTTAGCGGAATACAACACGATTGTGTTCAAGCAAGGCATCGAAATCCATGGTGCATGCGGAAGCCACATTTTCCTGAACAGCAATCCGAATGGTTGCGGCACTGTAATGAGAAATTTCACAAAATAAAGTTATACTCTTCTGTATCAAAAAATGTTTGCCAAAAGCATTAGTAAGCCGGGTGATGCTCATTTGACATATTGCGAAGGAAATATATTCTAATCATAAAATTATGTTCTGGTATACCTAGACGTTTTCCAGCACGTATGATTTCGTGACTAATTGTTATATTCCATTTTCTAGGGAGCGTCTCTTTTTATACGTACGATAGTTTCTGATGCAAAGCAGTCGCCGCTTACGCTGCCCGCCATCATCGCGATGACGCACACCAATGCAAGAAGAACGAAGCGCTTGACTTTTGACATCTTAGATCCGGATCTGGTCCAACTGCTCGACTGCAACAATTATTCATTGAATTTATTTCACGTTGATGACATTGAAATTTCAACTTTGGAAAATAAAACAACATTGACTGGTCATTGAAAACGTATTCTTCACACGGATCATAAGATTCGGTTGAATGTGAGGTCACACTAATGGTTACAGGGGAAAAGGTAGAAAATGGAAATGAATAACACAAATTCAATCGTTATCTGAATCATCATTAGATACAGAAATATCAGGTTCCACATTTAGTTTTCATAATTCCATGACGTAAGTATAACCGTGTCAAGGCAAGTTTATATGGCTAGTAGATGACCCTACTCAACTCCATCGCAGATGGAAACGACCGAACGTGAATATTCCGATGGGAAAAACGTAGTAAAATGGAGTTTTTCGCATGTTATTCTCGTTCAGGCAAGGTAGCATGTTTATCTGCCACTGTTATCAATAAGTTTACGGACAGAGTCTACAAGTACATTTGTCACGAGCGATGCTATATTCGAGAAAGTTATCTTTGTGATTGGCCAGGATAACTGACTCAGTTTCTCAAATCTTGGCAAATTTAGCAAGCGTTTAATTTTTTCATTATTCAAGGGTTCGTGTAATAATATGAGTACTAACCGTTTGTGGAATGCTTGAAGCTTGTAGTTCCTTCGTGTATTCACCAGTTGAGTACTGCAGTTAATTTGTTGACAACGCGCTGTTGTTCAAATAAATTATAATAGATACTGAACAATTTTCTATCGGCTATACTCGCAGGAGCTCCTCAACGACTTATATAGTCATGCTGGTCTATGATACTGCGAGGAAGAGGAGGTGTGAGGCATCAAAGCCAAATGTCAACTTAAGATTAGGCGTTACGACGAAATAAACCGTAATTTATATACTGTATCACTATGTATGCTTATACGTCAGAAGCAAATAGTTTAATCTATTCATGTCTAGGACCGATACATTTGATGTGAATAATCATTGGTCTTCGAAATGGACTGAATGATTATAGACTGGTATGAGTAGAATCCAAAAGCGTTACAAGGATATATACGTTATGAGAACCTGATGATATTTATTCTGGGTGAGAGATCCGAGGAAGATGATTAAACGATATGAAAACAAATTATGACGGACTCTGAAGGAAAACCTTTTAGGGCGTCGAGTGAGCCCATAGTTGTACAGGAGCCCTGTGCAGTTCATGACAGCGGATCGACGCCCCGGATGCTCAGAGCGTAATATTCCTAGACAACACGGAAAACCGGACACGTAATCATTCAGCCCCGGAGCAGGGTAGATGTACATTTGAACTACGATCCGAGTCCAATATTGTAATGCTGCTGAATCGACTGAATCGACTTCTTATTGTATTATTACAATAAATCATGAATGTCTTCACTGTAAAATTGTTTCTAAAATTCGGTAAACCGATTCGAAATTCCTGCTCCGTTCTCGGTCCCCTCCTCTCGCTGTTATTCATAAACGACATAGGACTCTGCCCGAGTTGCTCTCGTCTTGTGATTTTTACTGAGAACGTTTGAATTTACCTGCATTTTACTCCCAATAATATCTCTTTGGGTACAGCCACAATAAATGGTAATGTGAAAACAATCTCGGACTGAGCCTTGGAAAACGGCTTGTAGCTTAATGTCGAGAAAACAAAGATGATCACTTGGATAGCGCGGTGTTTGTTGATCAATTACGTCGCTATGATCTGCCGCATTTTGTCACCAAGGGCATTTTTCTTCCGTGTGTTTTGTAACGTAGTTTGTAATCTTGGTGCCATGATCACTGCTGACCTGTCCTGAAACAAGCATGTTGCGCTGGTTTCCAGAAAGATCTACGTCGCGCTGCATAAAGTGAAGCATCTTATAGTTCAAGAGCCCAGGGCCTCCCGACGAAACTTATTTTCTAAACGATAAAATGTGTGGAATCGAGTAGTATCCTTGTGTACTTTGAACGCATGCATATAAATATATAATAAATGAACTTTCGATCTAAATAAATTATTGCAATTCAAAATTGTAATCATAAGTTTTATCATATTCGAATGGAGGTGTAAAATTATTAAAGAAAAATTGGAAACTCTTCAAACTATACTTGCTAAAAATTTTAATGCAGCCTAATGTTACTATTATAAATTTTAAATCCTATATTTGAATATTATTGAGTTGTTACTGATAATTTTCATTTACTTACATCCATCGCAGTTTAAATCTAATGAAGATATTTTCACATAGACATCTCGTTCGCTCTGAAACGCATGTGGTGTAATACCCTCGCGCTCATACTCACGGCAGGATTTTTATTTTGTGTCTGGGGGATGTTATGGCCGGCCGGAAGTGTCTGACAGTGGTGAATATTATTTTATAATAATATTCTATAACAAATATATAAAAATCAGTCCTTGGAATTTAAGTTAAATGGATCCTATTTTTACTTACCTTTCTCACCTGGTACCTGTATACCTATAGGCCGTCTACCAATGCTTCCTTGGAAGTATTCAAAGCGAGATTCATGTTGCACTTATCATTGACGGAAGACTGCCCTAGGGTTAGTATTGTGATTGTCATTATTTGATACTATCTGTGATGTCTCGCTAGCCACTAATTGTTGTTATTTGCTATGTTGGATTGTGAACCACCTGGGCGCTGGCGTTATCATTTTTATTATCATTATAGTTTGGTCTATGATGAGTATTGTTTTTATTGGATTATTAACTATCCAAGCAGTGTAAATACTGCCTTATGCCATGTTGCTACTTGTGTGGTTGTTTACTGCAATGTTGTGTATGGTTCATCTCTAAGGTATTGCATTTATGAGTACAATCTCTTTTTGAGTTTTCTTTCCTGTGTTTTCGAGCGCGTGTCGCTATGTTTCATAATATTGTTTTCGACACGCCGTACGCAAAATTCGATTTTGCGCCCGCTTCGCGTGCACGATATTCAACTTTCCGCACGTCGTATCGAAAAACAACATTCGATACGGGTGCAAAAGATGATTTTCGACTCGTGTGATTGTCACCCTCGTTTCGCTCGGGCAAAAAACTTTACATTCATCCGAAAATCAACACTTTCGCACTAGTATCGAAATGTACATAACTATAATTTGACCTTTAGCCCCTTTAGGTTCCGGAATAATCAGAATTATTTTATTGTATTCCATTTCATTCAATATAGGTATAGTCGGAGGCAATAGCACCGAAAAATTTCTTTTCAAAATTATCAGCAGCTTACGCCTGCTGATACTCAACGGCTACGAACGTAACACGTGACGTGTCCGATTTCGTAATCGGCAACTAAATAAACACAAAGATACGTAACATCGAAGAGCCTTGAACCTCGAATCTGTTTAAGAGGATCCCATAGTCCTACTTGACCACCCAAAAAATAAAACCGCAAAAAACTCCGAACCGGTGGTCAAAAATAATTTACAATGGTTTCATTAGATGATTAACAATAAATAGGATGGATCTACCACGCGAAATTAATCAAAGTAGAGAAGAATTAGATTTTTTCATTCGTCAAGTGTGGGCGTGTCACTCATTCTGGTTAATATCAAAACCTATGCATCAAAAACGCAAAATCCGGCGTTGAAGCGCCATTCTACATGCAATTCCGAACATTTGTATCTGAAAAGATTGTTTATCGTTGCAATAATAGGGCCGAGAGACCGAACCCTGCAGATTAGTGATAAATAGTGTAAATAGTTGATTGTGGACAGCTGCGAGACGCTACGATTCGGTTCCCAAAACGCTCGAAAGATGGCTCCATGCGTAAATCCACGTGAAATATAGAGAGGACGAGACAGAGCTATTGGCATAATCCTGCAGTACGAAGCAGATAAAAGATTTAGTGACAGCAATGGCATGCGCAAGGCCATCTGTCGAGTGTTTCCGGAATCTAGTCGAAGCGTCTCACAGCTGTCGACAGTCAACAATTTACACTATTCACCATTCATCTGCAAGGTGCGGTCTCTCGGCCGCATTATTGCATGAATCAACAATCTTTTTAGATATAAATGTTCGGAATCGCGTGTAGAATGGCGCTTCAACGCCGGATTTTGCGTTTTTGATGCATAGGTTTTGATATTAACCAGAACAAGTGACACGCCCACACTTGACGAATGAAACAAGATTAATTTTTCTCTACTTTGATGAATTCCGCGTGCTGGATCGATCCTATTCATCGTTAATCATCCAATAAAACCATGCGAATCATTTTTGACCACCGGTTCGGAGTTTGTCGCGGTTTTATTTTTGGGTCGGTAAAGTAGGACTATAGCATCTTCTTAAATGACCCGTTCAGGTAGAAAAAATATTTTTTGTTGAGACACGCTTTACGTGAGATACGATACGAAACAACTAAATGCCATTACCGCGACTACTGGATGTTTATATAATATCGCCCTTTGATAAGAACACTTATAATTCTTCCATCAAAATTTGAAAATACATGTTGGAATGCATCAAATTTATTATTGATTTCACATTACACGGAATTGCCTGAACTATGAAAAATATGAGCAAGTAATATTATCGTTATCGATTCTCCTCCGGAATTATAAGAATTTCGCTGATTCGACGTATCATAAAAATATTGTACATAATTACTTTTCATCACCAACGGTGATATAAGAGAAGTATTGGATTTGAAAGTCGAAAAGTGGCTTTTGCCAATTTCATCGAATCTTTACGTTTTCCACCGTCTAGAATGCGAAAAACAGGTTTTTAGAAAGATGTCGGTCTGTCTGTCGGCCTGTCCGACAAACTCGCGCGGTGATCTCGGAAACAGAGACTTCAGAACCAAATGATGGGCATGAAAAATTGCCATGTCACGTTTAATTTGAACTTCCGGTTCTACCTATACTTTTTTCTCTTTTTTCTCCGTATTACCTTTCTGAATAAAAGAATATATTCTTCCGAGTTGAGAATTTCATATATATGAAGCATTCCACGCCAAACCGACTTACGTCTGAACCTCATCACCAGAGATTATTTTTATCTTTCAGTATGATGTGGAATGAACTAAAAAAAACATCTTCCACCGAGTTTTGAATTTTTTGGACCACGGGTCCGGTTCCTACTGCTCCCAAAAACACGAAAACCAATCTTTCAAACGGATAGCCCTAATCGATCAGCTTCAAATTTTTCCCATAAATTCTTTGGTCGAAATCAAAAATTTCAATACCGATACAAAATTGGGCAAGCTTTTGGTTCGGAAGATACAGGAAACACAAGTAATTGAATCGATGAGAGAAATCGAATTAAATATGCATTTTTATGTCATTTCTTTCACGAAAGGGGAAAGAGTTCACAATGCCATTCGATTTGCTTAACTACGATAGAAAAAGGAAATTATTTTCAAATCGCATTGTCTCTCAACATTGATTATATTTGAACAAAGATTTTGAGACTATGACGAAGGTGGGCATACTTTCAATTTGGGAGTTACAGACAAACGAAAATTGAGAAAATCATCCACACTTTGATGCACATTTACATTAGAGTAAATTTTTTGGGTGTCAAATATAAATTTGAAGTTTGAAGCCAACCGACTATTTGACGCGGTATGGGTTGCTTAACTGCGACAGTTGCTAACATGCACTATTGATCAGTACAGTGCGAATGAAATGGCAATATAAATTTGAGTACCACACGAAACGCAAATTGAGACAAAATGCTATTTGCATTCTGTCGGTACAAATGAATGGGTCCTGGTAAGTGCGTTGAGCGAGAAATTGGAGTACGGGAGCTCAGAAGCGAGAGTATAAAGGGTAAGAAAGTTAACTTACACTCGTCTAACCCTTGAATACAGACGATAGGTCTTTGTTTACGTAGCCGAAAAACTTTTTTCACAGCGCAATTTGTTCGTTTTCTCATATATAATTTCGTGATACATTTACGTATTTTTAAGTATACGTCCGATGTGAAATATACGTTGGCTTGTTACTGACTACTAAAATACTACATGAATTTTTCTGTAGGTTATGTAAAAAATGCAGTGTACTCAAAAAATTCAAAGTTCTCAATCGAACAGGAATAAGTTTTGGCTCGAATATGTGATTTACTCGCTGACATGCGCGACAATGACATGCACAGCTTGCTGGCACACAGCCCAGCCGGTCAGACACTGACGCGTGGCCGTAATCGGTTGGCGCTTAGGTGTTGGTGTTCGACCGCGCGCCTGCGTGCTAACAAACTACGTTCTCGCGTATCTCATTATTCTTTTGACCATCAGAGATGTTCTAAAATCGTACCGAAAAATAAAAAGATGAGGGGGAAAGGTATACATCCAAGAACAGTGCGATTTGAAAATGAAATCTGTTATCGTAGCTATGCGAAACGAACAGCATTGTAAAGTCTTTTTTCTCGATCTTACGAGAAATGCATGAAAATGTATATTTAATTCGATTTCTCTCATTGATTCAATTACTTGTTTTGCCTGTATCTTCCAAACCAAAAGCTTGCCCACTTTCATATTAGTATCAAAATTTTTGTTTTAAAACGAAGAATTATTGTGAAAAATTTTAAGTCAATCGATTGGGGCTATCCGTGAGAAAATTCAGTTTTCATGTTTTCGGGAGCAGTAGGAATCAGACCCGTGGTCCAAACAATCCAGAACCCCGTAAAACATGTTTTTTCAGTTTCCTCTACGTCATACTGAAAGATGAAAAAAATCGCCGACGGTGAGGGTCAGACGTCGGTTGATTTGGCGTGGAATGCCTCATATATCCAAGGCATTCCTTGCCAATGACACCAAAAAAAATTGTAAATTTACCCCGCACGAATTAGAATGAATGCACTGTATAAAATTGTTGGTTGCCAATATAGGTATAGGGCACTTTTTGTTTGTGTGAACGTTTCAATTTTGATCTTTGTTTACTGTTTTTCATTACTTTATTATACTTTTTCTTTCCCCGACAAACCCATATTTTTTTTCCTTTTGACGGAAAGTACTCCGAAAAATTGTTCTTCCGGCTTGTTTCATGATAGTGAAATTGAAATTTTCATTCTCAGTAGGTAACTATTCGCTGGTGTAGAATTAAGTATAATGATCACTACGACACAGGAGAGAACAGAAATCATTTTAATAACTTAGATCGATTCGATGGTATGATAAATCTGAATAGATCAATGACAATGACAAAAAAAGAAAAATACAAGAAAAAAAAAAAACATAACGACCGTAGATGGAATTTAGAATCGCGTGATTATTTATCATAATGTTTGCGGAATAAATATTGGGAGCCAAACTAATTTATTTTATCATCTCTAGAACGTTTGAAATAAACAAGTTTTTATGTTCAGAACGAACTGGATAACGTTAGAATATAAGAATTATAAATAATATACAGAATTAATTTAATCGGACATAACAGCGGCAAAATACAATTTTTTTTATAAACCAAATGCGGTGTTTGTTCGTTGATAATCAACGGCCACAAACGATTTCATCATCGGCAACTAAGTAAACAGAAAGCTATATAACATCAAAGACCCTTGAACCTCTACATGCGATATGATCCGAAAGACTAAAGATATGTGTAGAATTGTATGGAAGTTATTTCCGATTTTACAGACCGGGAAATTATTTGTGTACAATTATGTGGAATATACTTTCGATTTCACAGACCGGGGAATTTTCTTTCAAAAAATGTTATGTTACGCTTCGATATCTTTCGCAGAAATCTCTGTGACGTTTATCGTCACAGCCGAGAGCAATTTTCGGACTCCAGTTTATGTGTAGCGATATTTGAAGTCATTTTTCAGATTGCTGCGATCCGAAGAATGCAGATTATCTGTCGACTGTAGAATGTTGAATGTATAGAATATCGAATGAATCCTCTTCTTAGCATGACGCTGCTTACCTATCGCGAGGGGCTAGTCCCCGGCTAATTTTCAAAATTCTTTAACATTTTATTATCTCCAAGTTTGAAGTTCAAAATTCATATGGAAATCGTAGTAGGAGATACGCACGCGTGCTGAGCTAGTTCGGTACAGTTGAATCATCGGTTGGAATTTCAATGATTCTCGAAATTCCTGAACGTAATTCCACGAGTCTGTGAACGCATGTGATAATAACATGACGTAGCCTCTGGATTCTCACATTGCAGATCGACAGACCGTTCATCGCACTTTTAGATTCACTTACTAATCATGCTTCGAGCGAGGGGAATCGAGTTTATTCATTATTTTGAACACGAGTAATTTGTTTAATCAGTCGAACTAATTATGAATAAAAATAAAATACCAAGATAGGCGTTTGATAGCAATTGCTTGTAGAAATTGGGTTGACGACTACATTGACTGTGCCATCACAGCTGTGACATAGAAAGTATTTTACTAACCTTGATTAGGCTCTGTAATTAATAAGCAACGCTTCGTTTTATTTATACGTAAAATCTCAGGATCTACTTTTCAACCCCTAAAAATAAATTATTGAATAAAGTAAAAATTTCACCTGCCGAATAGGGCGTGAGATGCAAGTCATATTGCACGGAATGTTTCAAGGAGTATAGAAATAACATTTTACGAAATATCGTAGAAATATATTCGCCGCATCGAAGTATTACCAATGCAGAAGAATTGGTGCGAAATAGACAATATACTCGCTGATAGAAAACGATTCTTCTTGTCCAGTTTATCCTGTAAATTGATATAATATGATACTGCAGACGTTATACCTGCACTCGTCCTTCCGTCACAGCTGTGAATAAACTTCTATCATAATCCGAACATTTTCGTTCGGCATGGATTGTCTTCCAATTCACGATTGCAACGTGCACGTGCAGTGAAATTTCCTTGACGGACTGATCCGCATCCACGAAAATTCACGGTATGTGTTTATGTATTGTTGAGAACTAGCCGACATTTAATCCTGGCAATAGGTCCGACAGATATGATGAAGAGATACGAAAATGAATTGCGAAGGATTCAGCGAACTGATTCAAAATTTCTTCTGTATCCGCTTCTTAATTTAGTTGGATATAATAATAGCGGAAAAAGTTCATTCAAAATTACGTACGATATGATCGCCTCTTAATGATCAACGGCCATGATCATAATGCGTCACAATTCATCATCCGCAACTGTATCAACAGACAGATACATAAAATGGAATAGCCTTGAGACCGTTTGTATACGCGGCTCGGTTTTCCAAAGGTAGACAAGCTTGGTATAATATGAGGTGCAAAAACATCTGCCAAGTACATTAACTTTTACACTATCTACAAAAATGTTGTGTCTATACAAAAAAGTATTGAAATCAAATCTTATTGCCAAGTAGGTGATATGCATTACATAAAACTATGGATACAGTCAGAGGCAATAGAAGCTTCCATTGGTTCTTCGAAAAGAAAAAAATTTTGAGTACGTGGTACTTGGTGGGCTTATTTTTAAATTATTTTCTCATACTTTTTCTAAAAAAGCCCGCCAAGTACCACGTACTCAAAATTTTTTTCTTTTCGAAGAACCAATGGAAGCTTCTATTGCCTCTGATTGTATCCATGGTTTTATGTAATGCATATCACTTACTTGGCAATAAGATTTGATTTCAATACTTTTTTGTATAGAGACAACATTTTTGTAGGTAGTGTAAAAGTTAATGTACTTGGCAGATGTTTTTGCACCCAGGGTGCAGCTGTGGGTACAGCTATGAAATATATTTTTCAAGTATCCAATTTTTTATCTCCGATATAGTTATGAAAATTAATCAATCGTATCATAATTGCGTGTCTAAAGGCATAAGGTCGTAAACACCAAAGAGGCGGTTTTAGTGATACAAAGTTGTATGATCTTATTTTATTCTATTATTCGCTATAATAATGATTAAAACGCATAGATAATTCGATCTTCTGTTTTCAGGTTTTTATAACGAGAAAAATTGACGTTCATAGACATTCGCTTAACATACGACCATCTGCTATTAATTTTTTTCCCCTATTATTTTTTTGTCTCTTAAGATTCTGATGTGGTTGCGACCTTCTGCTTTCCAGTCTTTTTTTATTTTTCATTCAAGATTTTCAGGCAAATACGATTTTCCATCTATTTCTTTTTTCTTTTCTATTTAAATCAATCATTTCTCACGGTATCCGAAAATTTTCATGTTTTTACTTTTACAAATGACAAATCGTCGAATAATGTCGCTCGTATTGTACTGCTATTTGCCTTCCATTGATGTATGATCACATACTATATAATTAGTATAGCTGAAACATAGAAACTCGTACTATGGCTCAAATATCCGATTTATGCATAATATGTACAGAGCCACCAAACACAAGTCTTACGGTTTGATAGTCACTTTTCATAGCCTAATAAGTTAAAATTTTATGCAAGGAAGAAATGGGGCTACTGGATATAAATTTTGCAGTTTAATTTTCAGTCGGTTTAGTCACAAATGGCTGAATAAAATTTTAGCACGACTACCTATATTTAAAAACTTGAAATCATATCACGATTGATTGATTGATGATCCAAAGGCTTATATCCTTGAAGAAAGTAGCCAAAAATCATACCACGCCGACAAAATGTTTACATAACGGCCGTAGACTATTATATTCGTGGCTAGACCAGCGAAATGACTCGTACAGTGATACTACGTAAGCATGATAATTGTTGTCTGCGCCATCTGTCTTCATTCGCTATGCACAGTCCCTCTTTTCCAGTGGCCAAGAAAAGAAGGGACGCCTCTCTATGTCATTTATATACCCATACAACACGCCGAGTTCTGGATGACGGAGAACAACACGGAAGGGAAGACGAAAATTGTTGGTCGAACTGAGCGCTCGTAATTTTTAGAAAAATCATAATATCAGTCACCGTGCACCGATCGTATTGATCTTGGTGTTGAATAAAAGCTGCTTAGACCCTCATTCTAAAGATAAATTGATAATCTTCAGGATGTTATAGAATACGGCGAAATATTAAAAACATTATACTGTTGTTACCCCCACTCCGCCGAATTCTAGTCTCTCCGGTATAGAGACTCCGTCGAGCCTCACGCCGCGCGCTTAAAAATTCTTTTTAATGTACTTAGCGCGAGACTCTACCGAGTCTCTTGATATCGAAAGAGATTTGAATTCACATGAATTCATCAAAAACTGAAGTTTGTTTGAAAAAATCTGTTCAAATAATCGCGGTAATCGTCGTTGAAATTTCCTCTATGTTCCGTGGGATCCTAAAAAACACGCTCCAATGTTGCCCACTGCATCCTCATATCATATGGTCGAAGTGAAGATTTGACAAGCTTTTCGTAATAGATTGAAAATATCTGCGGCGCATTAATTAAGCAGCTTATTTCCGAATTCACAGATTACGGAATTACCCATTGGAGGACGTGGAGAATTTCTATATCCGTTATAAAAGCATATAACGTGTAAAGTTCTGTTAAAGAGGTTGTGTAAATTTTGGTATGAGGGATGCAGTGAGATAAACATATGGGGCATTTCAGCAATGACCGAAAATACTTTTCGACATGAAAGGACATACGTTTTTCTTAAAAAAAATTATTCGTTATCCGGTTCCATTCTATGACTTTTCAAAGCAGAAAAAAATTATTTTTGACCAGAGTGTATCCTCTGATTTTTCTCAAATAAATTCACCAAAAAGTACATTAAAAATCGCATCTTTTGTTGCCTATCTCATCGTGGAGGAATGATTTTTAGATTTTTTCTATTCGGATGAAAATGGGGAAAATGTCTGTTTGTTCGTAAAAAAGAAGTAAGTAAGCTTACTTGTCGGTCATTGTAATCGTTGCCATAAATTCGACAATAAAAATAATAACTGAAGAATGGAAAAACATCTACGATTTCCGAAAGAATTCGTATCCGAACACGTGTATACTGACCAGTAATAACTTCTTTTTAACGATTAAAAACACATTTTTCACAGTTTTATCCAAATAGAAATAATCGACAAATTATTTCCTCACGATGAGATAGCCACCAGATGATGTGGTTTTCAATGTACTTTTTGGTGAATTTATTTGAGAAAAATCGGAGGGCACTCTAGTCGGAAATAATTTTTTTCTGCTTTGAAAGGTCATTAACTGGAACCGGATGACGAATAATTTTTTTGTTGTTGAGGGATACGTATGTCTTTTTTGTTCAAAAGTATCTGAAAAAAATTTGCATCACAAAAAAAAAAATGTCAAGGCAATGGCCGCTTGGTTATACCTGGAATGCCCCATGTATATCAAGCAGACGAAGTTACATTTAATTTATCACGCTGAGATAAAGCGGAAACAATTAGATCTCAAATATTTAATTCAGGTAATTAATCTACCGGAAATAATTAAGTATATTTAAAACGATAGGTATGCCATATATTACGTTTAGCTAATAATTTACGGTCGTATGAACGACAGACATAACGCGCGAATTCAATTGCCCGCAACTGTATCAACAGATCGATACATTTTTAAGTATATTTCAAAAGATTTGCACGCGTCTCGATTTTTGCGATACCGACGAACTGCGTAATATTATGTCGGAATTAGGTTTAATTTCGTTATATTTATTGAGAACTATAGTTTGCGCAACAGAATCTGTCCAAATATATGAGCTATTCGAATGATATTGAAATACCCTCTACGAAGGCCACGATCACCGGCCGCACGTGTCAAAAGAATCGGTTTAATGATCGTATGTCAAGCCCAACTGCGAATATCTATAATAATATATCATAATCCAGATATCACATTTTTTTTCATGATTAAAGGGAATCGTTAGAAATCAGTAGACGGTTGATCTAATACTTTGCTACTATCATTATATTCAGAATGCAGCGAGGCCGATTGAGTTCAACAATCTTATTACGCTCGTGATATAATTTCTTCAATAAATCGAGCTTACTTCAAGTAATAATCAATCAACGAGACATATATGCTCAAGCTGAATTGTAGCAATCGAATCGACGACCATCGACCACGCTACCAAATTTGTGATGAAGAAAATATTCTAGTAACTTTAGTTGCGCGACATGATTATTGGATACAGCGTTCATCATACTGACAATCTAATCAGAAAGCTATGAATTAATGATTACAGAGTCGAATGCAGTAAGGGTATCAAACCGATACGTCGTCACTCAATTTGGTGTCCGAAGACAACTCTGAAATAAACCATTACTGCAATATTTGCTGCAGGAAGAATATACACCAGGGTGCTTCGTTTTGGACGAGTTTTTTTTTTTTAGTCCATCCACGGAATAATGTTCTAAACATATAAAAACAAATTGTCACCAAATATGAGCTCTTAATTTTAATTCTAAGAACTCGCGAAATGAATTTGAAATTTTCCCATTTGATTAACACGTAAATTTTAATTTTTTTTTCGCAATTATCTATAGCTTCGAGGAATTTCATGATATTTAATCGGCAATAGGTGGAAATGACAGAGGAATCTTTTCTCTTTAAAAGTGTACGTAGCCAATTTATGTTTTGTAATCATTAAAAAGTATTAAAATCTCGGATAGAACAGCGATTTTTCAAATTTTGAAATGCTTAATTGGATTTATCTCGAAAACTACTAGCTCTACGGTTATGGCTTACATCACTTTTTTTGTAGTAAATTGAATTTCCTATAAAAAAAAAGTTGCATACAATTTTGTTGTAAAGTTAGTGATTTACGATAAAAATTAACAAAACCATGAAATTTGAGAGAAAATTGGCTTCAAGATGTTTTACCGGGCGAGGCCGGTTACAAAACATAAACTGGCTACATACACTTCTGAAGAGGAAAGATTCCTCTGTCATTTCCACCTATTGCCGATTAAATATCATGAAATGCTGCGAAGCTATAGACAAATGAAAAAAAAAAATCAAAATTCATGTGTTGATCAAATGGGAAAATTTCAAATTCATTTCGCAAGTTCTAAGAATTAAAATTGAGAGCTCATATTTGATGAGAATTTGTTTTTATATGTTTAGAACATTATTCCGTGAATATACCAAAAAAAAAAAAAACTTGACCAAAACGAAGCACCCTAATATACACAGTACGTCACTATAATGATCACCGCTACGTCCGTCCAATACCCAATGAAAAATATAAACTTTGTATGCATTTTGCATGACTAATTCGAATACATGTCATAAGCATGTCTTTATTCCATCGAATCAATCTATAACCCAATTAATATATATTCATTTCCAAATTCCACTTCGTTTACACATTAAGATAGTATTCGATTAGTCAATAAAAATAACTAACTAATCTGGGCTTGAAGAAATTATTTTCTCCTACGTATTTTCATAAATTGATTCGCTCTGTTTTTATTTACTTCATTTTTCACATCACGCCCCACTACAGTCTCGTAGCGTGGTCAGTTACACTTCCAGCGTAACCATTACCGACCATGTAGAAACGCAATTTTCGCAAAAGGATCATATGCATTAGGGTGGTCCTTATTTAGGGTGCGGGCGATTTTTTTTGCGGTCATGCCCAAAATTGTCTCCAAACAATTCAAAAAACAAAAATCTTTTGGAAATTTCAGCCTTTTATCTCAACCTTACAGCCTCCCCAAAAGAGGGGAAAATTTTCCCGATTAAAATACACACGTTTTGCCGATGCTTTCGGAAAATATTTCATCACAAGACTGTAAGTATTTATTTTCAAGAAAATCTGTAATTTTGAAAAATAAGTGGATATCGGTGCTAAGATTTAAAAAAAACATTACCTTACATTATGCATCGATGTCAGTTTTCAATACGATATTTTAGCAAATTGGACGAAAAAAATTCATATTTGAATGATACAGAATTGAAATTTTTATATTTAAAAAATATAATTGATTTTTTCATGTTTTCAAGCGCAATACTACCACCCAGAAAAGTTTCAAGAAAATTGAAAATGGTGATGGTAAACTCAGGTCAAATTCACGTGGAATTCCCTATATGTAAGTATATTCAATGTCATGGGTTTGAAAAAATGTGATTATTCTATAACTACTCTAATAAACGGTTCATGAAATCTTGAGGCCACGGGAGACAAAGAAAAAGCTGGTAATGAATAGGGTTCACACATACCGATGAACTACCTATACATGACTTAATGAATTAACACTTTACATAAGAATATACACTTAGCAATTTATGAGTGAATCGGATTCTGCTTCACGCTTAAAGCACGTACTTCGGTAATTAAGATTTTATTTCTCAAATCTCACTCTGCAGCGTTTCATTTGAATAAACTTGCTACAAAAAATATCTCAACATTTTTTCCAAAAGCTTGCACACCTAAAGTTCTGAAGATATTCTCAGTCGAAAATCGCTTCGGCCGATTTGGATTCCATTTGCGTTTTAAAATTCGTTATGGACAGATGTGCACTCGAAGAGTGAACTGCACAAATAATCGAATTATTCACGTCATGTCTTGCAACATGCCACCATAGTTTGATGACTCTGTCAGTAATACGTTGATCATTGCCATTAGTGGCATTTTTTTACTATTGATAAGATCACAAATTCTATGACAAGTAATTATTGTTACAGCTCCAAGTGACTTGGCAAGTTGGTCTCTCGCACTTCTCAGCGCCGGTCGCTAGTACCGGGGATTACCGGATGACTCGAATACCATACGACTACATCAATACTATTATTATTATCATTTCATTCGTTATTTGGCTTTGACAAGGTACTATGAAACCTCTGTCGTTTTGTATTCCAACAATCCGTAAGTGAGAAGTACACCGTTTTGATACTGTCATTTATACAAATAAAATGATTATCACTAAAGCATGATTGAAACTTATAATACATGATTGACATTTGTACACGTGTGACCATGATCTGTTTATTGTCCGGCACCCAACCCGAATTATTTCTCAAATACCTCCGCTCCCATAATTCCTGACAAATTTTTCCACTCATTAGATTACGTTACAAGTTACATGTTACTGTCGAAGAATGTTATCAGGATTCAAGTTATGGGAATGGGCATAAGCGCAAGTATGGACTAGACACTGTAAATTAATCAGCTAAAAATTCACCTTATGATACTTGCCAGAATTGAAATGATGTGATGATTTGTATTAATATTTCCGACTTCCAACTGTCGAGCTATTATATGTATACCGATGCAATGCTAGGACTGGCGTCCTGGATATGCATTTTGGTAAGTAAGGACATCATCTTCTGGCTCAACTAAGATACTGACCTGAGCTGTGACGCTGACAACCCACCCTTACTTATATTTGATAATTCGCCTATAACAGCTTGTCGTGTATCAATCATCGTACCAATATTGATTTGTACTATAGCATTGCTTACTGGAAACCCTAGCGTGTTGAATTTCTTACACAAATCGGCTTTTTTGTATCCAATTTCAGACCGTGTATTTATTAATTTGACGATCGCTTTAGATATGCCAGGATATTAGATGAAGAATACGTTTGCAGATGAAAAGTGAAAATATCGTAATCGTGAATCCTGTGGTATATATCAAACAATTTTAAGAAATGCCGTTTTTTCACAAGAATTGTTAAACCAAATCAATGCACAAATTTTAGTTGTTACGAAAATTTCAGTTTGTGCCAACTGGCAAAAAAACGTACGGGATCCTCATTACTGCAGAATGACTGTCCAAAATGAGTGGTCTACAAAGTCAATTCTGATTACAATCTCCGATTTCTTTCAGTTTTCAAAATTCGAAGATTTTCATGCTACTGCTGACGCATCAGCCGAGGATAATTCGACTTAGAGTATACTTGTAGCCAGGTTGTTGCCAATTGTCGCGTTAGCCCAGAGAGCAAAAAAAAAAATGACAATTGGCTTACAAAATTTGGAGAAGTCTTCTTGGAAAAATAGTATCAAAAAGTTACGAGTAATTTGTTTAATCAGTCAAACGAATTATGAATAAAAATAGAATACCAAGATAGGCGCTTGATAGCAATTGCTTGTAGAAATTGGGTTGCCGAGTACATTCATTGTGCCATCAAAGCTGTGACATAGAAAGCATTTTATTAACTTTGATTAGGCTCTGTAATCAATAAGCAACGCTTCGTTTTATTTATACGGAAAATCTTAGGTTCCACTTTCCAACCCTTAAAAGTAAATTATATTGGATAAAGTCTAAATTTTATCTGCCGAATAGGGCGTGAGATGCAAGTCATATTGCACGGAATGTTTCAAGAAATATACAAATAACATTTTACAAAATATTGTAGAAATATATTCAATAACATCGGCGAACATCATTTGTGAATGATCATTGCAGAATGTTCCTCAAGTCTTTCAGAAATATGTCAAAAGGTATATCGCAGTAGCTTTCTTAATTTTTCCAAGCTAAAGTTTGACAGTAATATTTTTTATGAAATGCTTAAGAAAAATTATTTCGCCGAATATTTTCAAATTAGATCCCTTTACTTATCGACGTTACTACGCTTATAATTGTCTGACGAGAATATAGTATCGGCATAAATTCTGAAGCATTTTGTTTCTTTAACAATCTCACAAGGACACACACCCAGGTACGTTAAATATTTCATGAAATATCGTTTTGAAAAACTTTACAAAATGTACATTTGCTAATAATATTTCGCGAAGAATTTTAGGGATGTATCTACAGTCGAAAATCTTTCATTAACGTGACAAGTAGGATATGTATGTCGAAATATTTCAGTAATATTTCAAAACTATCTCATATGCTGTTCTAATTGATTGTGATAAGAATTTTTCAAAAATTGATGCCTGCTAATAATCAACTGCCATGATCGTAAGAGATAGTACGTCAAAATTCATCATCCGCAACTGTATCAACAGAAAGATACATAAATCCGAATAGCCTTCGGACGGTTTGCACGTGGCTCGGCTTTCCAAAGGTCGACGAACCTGGTAAAATATGATGTCGAAGGAAAACTTAATTCAGATAAATTCATCAAAAACTGAAGTTTGTTTGAAAAAATCTGTTCAAATAATCGCGGTAATCGTCGTTGCAATCTTCTTCATGTTCTATAGGATCCAAAAGAACACGTTCCAACGTTGTCTATTGCACGCTCATATCATATGGTTGGAGTGAAAATTTAAAAGCTTTCCATAATAGATTGAAATATCTGGAGGGCTTTACGCGGCTTATTTCCGATTTCACAGATTACGGAATTACCCATTCGAGGACGTAAAATATTTCTATATCTGTTATAAGAGCATATAACGTGTGAAGTTCTTTTAAAGAGGTTATGTAAATTTAGGGTAGAAAATTATCTTCAAGTCTTATGAGGAATGTAGTGAGATATATATATATATATATATATATATATATATATATATATATATATATATATATATATATATATATATATATATATATATATATATGAGACAAACCACAAATAGCATCATGGGTTTTGGGCCTCAAAATTTAGATTTCCAATTTTCGTTTATATTTTGTTCAACACATCAAAATGAGTAAACTGTGAAAGTTTGAAATTTTTTGCTACATAACTAACAGAGAAACACCTATTTATGTGTTTTTCTCATTTATTTTGTTTTTAAGGCTTTCCTTTGACTTAAAAAAGTATATGGTACATCGATATCACTATTTTCATCGGAAATTTTCTGAATTTTTCAAAAAAAATATTTTCAAAATTTTAAATTTGAATTTTCACTATGAAAAATGATTTCAAACGTCAAAAATCAAAAAATGACACCGTTCCCCAAATTTTTTTTCATTTTTTATTTTTTTTTTGAAAAGCTGAGACAATTTTACATGAAATCCATGCATAAAAAGAACCCGGGCACTGTGAGTTCGACGATTAAAAAACAAAAATGTAAAGCAATCGCTTTATTGAAACTTCACGCGAACGCTTTCGCTTCTGTTGAGTTTTTTAGTTGTCTACTCATGTGACCGGTACAGTGGCCGGTTTTTTTTTAAGCATGAATTTCATGTAAAATTGTCTCAGCTTTTCAAAAAAAAAATGAAAAATCAAAAAAAATTTGGGGAACGGTGTCATTTTTTGATTTTTGACTTTTGAACTCATTTTTCATAGTGAAAATTCAAATTTAAAATTTTGAAAATATTTTTTTTGAAAAATTCAGAAAATTTCCGATGAAAATAGTGATATCGACGTACCATATATTTTTTTAAGTCAGAGGAAAGCCTTAAAAACAAAATCAATGAGAAAAACGCAAAAATAGGTGTTTCTCTGTTAGTTATGCAGCAAAAAATTTCAAATTTTCACAGTTTACTCATTTTGATGTGTTGAACAAAATATAAACGAAAATTGGAAATCTAAATTTTGAGGCCCAAAACCCATGACGCTATTTGTGGTTTGTCTCATATATATATATATATATATATATATATATATATATATATATATATATATATATATATATATATATATATATGTATATATATATATATATATATATATATATATATATATATCAAGCAGACGAAGTTACATTTAATTTATCACGCTGAGATAAAGCGGAAACAATTAGATCTTGAATATTTAATTCAGGTAATTAATCTACCGGAAATAATTAAGTATATTTAAAACGATAGGTATGCCATATATTAGGTAGCTAATAATTTACGGCCGTATGAACGACAAACATAACGCGCGAATTCAATTGCCCGCAACTGTATCAACAGATCGATACAATTTTAGGTATATTTCAAAGGATTTGCACGCGTCTCGATTTTTTCGATACCGACGAACTGCGTAATATTATGTCGGAATACAGTTTAATATCGTAATATTTATTGAGAACTATAGTTTGCGCAACAGAATCTGTCCAAATATATGAGCTATTCGAATGATATTGAAATACCCTCTACGAAGGCCACGATCATCGGCCGCACGTGTCAAAAGAATCGGTTTAATGATCGTATGTCAAGCCCAACTGCGAATATCTATAATAATATATCATAATCCAGATATCACATTTTTTTTCATGATTAAAGGGAATCGTTAGAAATCGGTAGACCATTGATATCATACTTTGCTACTATCACTATATTCAGAATGCAGCGAGGCCGATTGGGTTCAACAATCACGTTACGCTCGTTATATAATTTCTTCGATGAATCGAGCTTACTTCAAGTAATAATCAATCAACGAGACATATATGCTTGAACTGAATCATAGCAACCGAGTCGACGACCATCGACCACGCTACCAAATTTGTGATGAGGAAAATATTCTGGTAACTTTGGTTGCGCGACATGATTATTGGATATAGCGTTCATTATACTGACAATTTTAATCAGAAAACTATACAACTGTAATGGACGTTCACCATTTCCTGAAAATATCATAAGTAGTAGCACAAAAATCAATTTCGCCTTCTACATGATTTGAACATGTTTGTAATAGAGTCGAAAATGTCGAGGATTCTTTTCGATATATTTAAAACGTTGACACATCATTTTTCGTTAATCCTACATTTTCAAAATGTTCAAACAAATAGTAATAGAAAAATGATTCCATCCTGGGAATAATCTCAAAATGATCGGAAGAAGAAATGAAATTATTTGTGAATTTTTTTGTGAATTTTGAAGAAGTGAAACTGTGAAGGTTGGGATAATAAAGCACGTATCTGTTGCAATCTATAATATAATATTTATTCGGTTTATTACGTGGTAAATATACATTAGGATTTTACGCACTCCTTAGTAAAAGACTAAACCGGGGGAAGAAGAACAAGGAAGGGGAAGTTTTTGAATCGATATATAACTAGTATTATTCTCTAGTAACTATTAGGCTATAGACTTATTAAGAGCAAGAAAAGTCCCTAGCCTATTACTTTATTGTCTATCTATTCTTACAGAAACTAGGTTTGAATATTCCTATCTCGAAGACGTTTTCATGAAAGAAGAAAGGAGAGAAAAAAAATCCGGGGTAATTAAGAGGTGTTACTGTCGGGATGGTGAATATGTTTCATAGATGTTACAGGAAGATGAAGTTTATAAAATTTATAAAATCGAGAGAAGGTGAACTTGTTTTCGTGAAATGGAAACCTCAATTTTTTTATAACGTAAACATGTTTCACACAAAAAAATTAAACGACTTTCGTATAGAATATTGTCCTGTGAGACGTCAATTTTTCATGATATTTTGCTAAACAACTACAGATCTATTAATAGAACGATAGAGTTTTTTGTATATTTCAAATGATTTGCACGCATCTCGATGCCCTCGACACCGACGGATTGCGTAACATTATGCAGGAATAAATCGTAATATCGTACAATATACTTGAAACTAATTACTGCGCAAAAGAATCTGTTCGAATACACGAGCTATCCGAGTGATATTGAAATGCCCTCTACCAAGGCCACGATCACCAGGCGCGCGTGTCAAAAAAGTTGGTTTGTCGATCATATAATATCACATTCACAAAGTATATCCAGCCCAGTTGCAAATATTTATAATAATATCTACAACCTGGAGATGGCATTTTTTTCTCATGATGAAAGAGCAATTGATTATATAATACTCTTAAAGCATTCAAAACAAGCCGGAAAAACAGTTCTTCGGAGTACTTTTCATCAAACACAACAAAAGGATGGGTTTGTCAGGGAAAGAATAAGTATAAAAAAATTAGTGAAAACCCCAAAAAAAAGATCAAAATTGTAATTTTCATATAGGAAAAAATGCCCTATATATTGAAAACAACAATTTTATACAGTACATTCATTCTAATTCAATCTGGGTGTATTTACAATTTTTTTGTTGTCATTGGCGAGAAATGCCCTATATATACGAAATTCTCAACTCCGATGAATATATTCTTTCATTTAGAAAGGTAATACAGAGAAAAAGGTAAAGGTTTGTCGGTAAAACAGCGAAAATCGATTCATTTCCGGTAGAACCGGAAGTTCAAATTAAACGAGACATGGCAATTTTTCATGCCCATCATTTGGTTATAAAGTCTCGTGAATTTCAGATTTTTTCATCGAGCCATTTCCGAGATCACCGCGCGAATTCGTCGAACAGGCCGACAGACAAACCGGCATCTTTCTAAAGACCTGTTTTTCGGTTTCTACCGGGTCGAAAACGTGTAGATTCGTTGGAATTAGCAAAAGTCACTTTTCGACTAAAACCAGTAGTTTTCTTATATCACCGTAGGTGATGGAAAGTGAAAAAACACAATTTTTTCATTATTCTTAAAAATCTGACCATTCACTATGAGACGCAAAGATAAAAGTCTCAGGTCTCACAGAATAGCCTCTACCATATGGAAATTCGGTGCAGTTGGTTACATCATTTTTTCTTTTCATTTATACAGGAAATACATAATAATTGAACAAATTTTCATGCCTTAATTTAACAAGCTGGATGGTCTCGGACTGTGACAATAAACGGAATACAATTTATACGGTACATTGCAGTAAACAATAACCTCGGGGACGTATGCAATCTCATGAGAACATGACATTACAGTTTTTGGAAAAAGCAAATTGAAGATTGTTTTCGAATGTTTGAAATTTGCAACATTCTTAGGAGTCTTCTTGTTTTTGTTGAAAAACTGAGAAACCCCAGGCAACAAAAAAGAAGTGCCTATATTAGTAAGATGAAGATAAGAAATAATGGCGAACTTAGCATCGATTTTACGAAAATCATACACGCGAGTGTGAGAGAAGAAAAATATTTATTTCATGATCTTAAAGAATCTGAATTAGATTCGAATTATTTTTCTCGGGTCTTAAGAGAGTATATTACTTCTCGTGGAAATGGGTCCGATAGAGATGATGAAAGGATATCAGAATGAATTGCAAAGGATTCAGCAAACTGATTCAAAATTTCTGATCTATCAGTTCCTTAATTCTATTGGATATACCTAATAACGATGCGAAAAATTTATTTGAAATTACGTGCGATATTCGCCTGCTGATAATAATCAACGTCCATGGTCGTAAGACATGGCGCATCAGAATCCATCATTCGCAACTGAATCAACAGAAAGATACATAAAATCGGCTTTTCCAAAGGTTTAATAAACCTGCAGGTACAATATAATATCGACGGAAAACTCAATTCAAGTGAATTTATCAGAAACTGAAGTTTGCTTGAAAAAATCTATTGTAGCGCACGAAGAAGAAGAAATACGCGATGCTACGAGTTAATTTTCATGCAAGCGAAAGATCACTGACAATGAGTATTACTCCGTGTGAATTTAGAGTAGAAATTCATCTTTTAGTCTCATGAGGAAAGTTACATTTAATTTATCATGCCAAGTCAAAGCGAGAACAATATCGTTAATATTTATTTCAGGTAATTAATCGCCTGGAAATAATTAGGCATATATTCAAAACGATATGCGATGTATGAGGCAGCCAATAAATTATGGTCACGCACGTCAGACGTAGCGCACGAACTCGATTGTCCCCAACTGTATCAACAGAACGATAGAGTTTTTGATATATTTCAAATGATTTGCACACGTCCCGATTCTCTAGACACCGACGAATTTCGTAACATTATATGCAGAAATAAATCGTAATATCGTTCAATATACTGCAAACTGAATATTGCGCAAAAGAATCTGTTCAAATACACGAGCTATCCGAATGATATTGAAATGCCCTCTACGAAGGCCACGATCACCGGGTGTACGTGTCAAAAAATGCACATGACGTACGACGTATCGCCATTATAATAGATACTAATCATTAGAAATCGACAGACCACTTATCTAATTCTTCGTTACTTTTACTATATTCAGAATGCAGCGGGGTGAATTGAGTCAATTGAACAATCATATTGCGCACGTGAAATAATTTGTCTGATTAACACTGGTCTGCAAAAAAAAAATTTTTTTCTCTCTTTTATATTTTAATGCATGAGAATATTATATTTAGAGCTCTTGAATCGAAATTTAACAAAAAAAAAATATGTAACAGATATAATTTTTATGTAATGTTTATTTTTTTTTAAATGCTATTTTTAAACAAACAAGTTGTAATCAAAAACACTTATAATATTATAATGGTAATAATAATCACAAACAGGTTATGAAGTGCAATAGTTTAAGCAGGAAAAACATCAGGATGTCTATATAATAATATAATTCCAGCTACTTAGTGGTTTTTTATCTTTTCATTTGATCAATTGGAGTTTCAAAAAAAACAAAAAACTGAATTTTGAGAGACATGTTGCGTTTCAAAGCTTTATGAGCAGGAAGAAGTTCTTGAATGATTTGTTGGAAGTTATCAGCTCTTTTGCTTCCGAGAAAACCATGACACACTTTTACAAAAGCAGCCCATGCTCTTGTTTCTACTTTATTTAACTTCTCACAAAAATTTTACAAAATCTAGACGTAATAGCAAAAAACAGACAACGAGAGGAGATTCAGAGCATCGAAATCTTCGTATTAAAAATAATTTTATTTGAAGGAGGATTTCGTTGCAGACCACTGTTAATTGATCCAACTTCGAGTAATAATTAATCAATTGACAAGACATAGGCTTGTCCTGGCTTGCAGGAATCGGGTTGGTGACTATATTGTCTGTACCACTAGAATTGTAACGAAGACAAAATTCCAGTTATACTTTGGTTGAGCTCTCTGACTATTAGATGAACCGTTCAAGCTGATAATAATCTAATCGACAGACATGTCTATATATGAACAGGGTAGAGCATTTATAGTGACCCGAGCAAATTTCTTCCAAACAAGGCGAGATATGAAAAAATGCTCCAGCCATTATTTTCATGGTTTCAATAGGGACACAAGATAGTGTTTTTGAATTTTTTCCAAAATCGAAGTATCAAGGGCACTTGAAGCTCAACTTTGATTTTTTAAATAGAAACTTATGTATGTTTTTTCGGATTAGTGTTTTGCATAAAAATAATAGGTAACTTTTAGTGAAAACATTTTTTTTTTTAACTTCAGTTTTTTATGGTACTGTGATGTCCGTACGTCACACAACGAGAATGTTCTTGAGAAATACCGTAAATTGATAGGGGTTCGCTCCCGCTTTACGTGCTGGCGCACAACTAAGGATAGTGATTTAATGATCGAATGTAAAGTAATGTGTATGACTTAGTTTATTGATAACAATAATACGAGTGAAGTGGGTGATTAGCAATGAGGAGTGAAAGAGTAACGCTGAGAGTGAGTGATTAAGAGGTTGATGAATAGTATTGAGATTGGCGATTTAGAGTAAGGATTGGTTTGTAAAGAGAAGTGTTGTGTTGAGTGATTAGGAGTGTAATGTATTGGGTGATTGTTGGGATAGAGGATGTGTGTATGGGAAGATGGTTGACCGAGAAGTGAAGAAGTGAATAATAAGAGGAATAAGGTAAACTAGGGATTTAGGTAAGGTGGGAGGCCACGTGTAGCTGAGGATGCATCAGACCACCGGATGCATACTCAGCGGATTATCCAGTAACGTGGAGGCTAGAGGAAATTATAGATAGGGTGACAGGAAGTGGGTGATAGATGAGGAAGGTGAAGTCTGGACGTAACAGTACATTTTCAAATTTGAAATTTTTTCATTTTTTCTCATTACCAGAACCGTGTTCTACATAAAACAAAAATAGGAAACTTTTGTTCGACACATTGTTTTGAAAAAGGTCCAGGTCGCTATAAATGCCCCACCTTGTATATTAAAGTTAATATTTAAGGAGACACATACTTTCACATTGCATTACGATTCACAATACTCTCTTTCCACAGTGTATCCCATTCCAATTATGTTTGGGTCATGACCAATGCTCAGTCTTATAGGTATATGGACAACGCGATAAATCCATAGTATGATCAATGTCGAAGACTTGGAAAAATGGGATTTATATTTTTACCGCATGATATTACTTTGAAATTCTGCATTCTTCAAGATAGTTAAATTTTTAGACGTTATTACGCACATGAAGAACGTATCTCTGATACCTCATGTGCTAAATTTCAGATTTCACGTAATAATATTTGGCAGGAAAACAGTTTTCAAAGTTGGCCATTTTTGTGGTGAGGCACAGCAACGGTTAAATTTTCTTCGATATTTCGAGCCAGCCATTCTTTTGCTACATCTTGTATATCAATCTTAAGACCAAGACCAATCAAGCTGCTTGAGAAATTATTTAAAAAAAAATCGATTAAAAGAATAACGACCGTCTCTGTCATTCATTCACGCTGTCCCATGATGTTCTCTCTTTCTTCTTTGTCGCGCAGAATGCCAAAGCAAACCCGCCCCTTCTCAATAGTCAATACCCTCGGAAGCTCGAAGCTGGCTAAAAAAGAAAGAGAGAGTAATAAATTATATACGTAAGTGATAAAAAATGTTTGCACATTTATTTTCATTTAACGTAAAATTTGCCACGCGTTTTGCTTTACACTTGTGTCTACTGCAGTTCGACTGATAACGTCATAGCTTTTTGGGTATAAATACGGGAGCGCCGGGCCATGTTAATCACAAATGAGTATTTCTCGAAAAGTGTACTACATACCAACACTCATCATGAACCAAGTCGTCTACCTATTCTTCGCCATGTTGGTGTTGTTCCAACTCTACGCTGCAGATGCTGCAGATGCTGCAAATGTGTTAGGTTAGTAGTAGATAAAAATATTTAACGATATATATGATTGCGGAGATTTTATCCTCCGATGTATTTCATGGATTTATTCGGCTTATGACCGCTGATGTGTTGTTTCAAATAATAAACGTATTCACTTCATTATTTACAATGTGCCATTGTCTTGTCCGATTATAGTGCGGGCAGTAATACTTCCTCCTTTACCATTCTCGTAATTTATGTATTTCAGGTTCTGTAACAGAGAGTTTGGCCGATTTGAGTGTTAACACGGACAACATTTTGCACGCTGTAAATGCTACTGTAGGCGATCTCCTCACAGATGTGACCGGAAAATAATCAGGATAACTGAGGATCGGAGATTATCGGCCGGCACGAATCCAATACAAACGTCAAAATTATTATAATCATCCGTTGGTCTTGGCTTCTATTAATGTGCCATGAAGCCTTTCTTCTCTTATATTATAACAGCCTGCAGGACGCATACAGTTCTGTCACGCCAATTTATCAATAAAGCATGCTTTAAATTCTATACATTGTTCACAATTTGAGAATGACCATGTGTTGATTTTACCATCACTTTTCCGTAACCCAATCCGAATCATTACCCAAATTCGTGACTGCGCTCCTATAATTCCTCACCATGATTGATGGTAGATCCGATCCACTGAAAATCTCAATACCGATACGTCTCACTCGCATCGTCGTCCTTCGATAATTATTTCTTCAAGGAGTCTGCAAGCTCCGGAAATATTATACAACTACATTTTATCAAAATAATCGCCCCTCGAAGTTCATCAGAGACTCAAAGCGTAGATCGCATGATCACTACCACCCACCGTTGCATTTTTGCATGTACATGTGTTACAATACTGCTTACCTATGCATCGTTGCTTCCGAAATCTCGTATATTATATCTTACAATTAAATCTATTCAATAGGTAACATTAAAATAAAAACTGAAGGCCTCGACTTTTCTCGAATACGAAACATCACCTTAACTCAAATCTCTGGATCTCAAATGCTTCGGGTCAATCTTTACCTTTATCTCGAGACAATTCGAATACCTATTTGTCTTAGGCTTATTAATTATCGATAAGTCTACAGGCAAATGCTGGATTTTGCGAGGGCACCAGTTCGAAAACTCGCGAGATGCATTTAGGGATTTATTACACCGGTCAACACGATTTTTGGGTCTGGCTTCTGAGTGTTAAATTTTGGTTTCATATACATCATTAATGAAGGGAAAAATAGTTAATTTGATCAAAGTTTGCTTCGGTAGAAACCAGAGTAATTTTTCGAAATTTAAACGAAATTACCGATTTTTTCAGAATTTTATGATAATTGAAATCAGAAAAATTTTTACTGGTAACTAAGTCCTTTTTTATTTCAGAAAAATGTTTAATAATAGAATACGAATGCAAATTCAATGAAAATTTAGTTCGAAAATGAATATTTTTAGTCATTTTCTTATGTTTGTTTGAACATTCTCGTATTAAACCCCAAATGTAATCGCCCATCATAATTTCGCTGTACTGTCCTTGGTAAAGTCGTTCGAAGTCCTTTATATCCTGGTGAAAACGCTCTCCTTGCTCCTCTGAGTAGGCATCCATATTATCTTTAAATTCATCAGCTAAAGTATTTTTGCAGTTTACACTGGAGAAGTGAGGTACCCAATTTTTATCTTGATTCCGAATTCGCAGTTCAAAATAGGCTTCGAAAGCTTCATGAAGCGTTAGATTAGTTGCTAAAGAGAATTTTTTACTTCTTACTTTAATAAATTCATCGCAAATAAAACAAGTAGAATGAACATCGTGTTTGCACTCTCTTGACGCTATTTTTATACTCAATGATACACAAAAACGGTTTTTACAGCTGTGATAAACAAGTAAACATTCACTATCGCGCCTCACCAGAGTAATGTGCAAGTTGCTACCGTTTTGATTGACGGTGCTACCGCCTGTTGTTCATAAAATTGATTAAAATCTTCCAAACTTACTTATCGATGTAAAACAGACAGAAGCAAACTTTAAGAAGTGAAAATGGAATTTTTCGGTGATTTTCGATGCATAGAATAAGAATTCATGCATCAAAACAGAAACCCAAAAACAAAAAAATAATTTGTCGACCTGTGTTATTGAAGAGCTTAAGTTCACCTTCATCCAAATTTCACGACACCATAAAGCGTTCGCAATTTTCTGAAAATGCCTTAAGAAGTATGAGCACAAAAATTAATTTCGCCTTCTACATGATTTGAACATGCTTGTAATAGAATCGAAAACGTCGAGAATTCTTTTCGATATTTTTAAAACGTTGACACATCATTTTTCATTGAGCCTACATTTTCAAAGTGTTCAAACAAATAGTAATAGAAAAATGATTTCATCGTTGGAATAATCTCAAAATGATCGGAATAAAAAATAAAATTATTTCTGAATTTTGTGTGAATTTTAAAGAAGTGAAATTAGGTTTGAATATTCCTAACTGAAAGACGTTTTTATGAAAGAAAGAAAGAGAGAAAAAAAATCCAGGGTAATTAAGAGGTGTTACTGTCACTTGAAAAAGTTTCAACCAAATTAAAAATGGTCAGCTTAATTGACCTGGTCTAGTTGGCATGGAATGCCCCATATCCGTTTACCTATCGTGATTGAAAAATAATATTCTTGATTCTAGGAATCGGAATGGTGAATGTGTTTCATAAATGTTACAGGAAGGTGAAGTTTATTAATTTTACAAATCAATGAAAATTCTGCATTATACACATGAAACAATTTTTCATTTCGTCTCACTGGCTCACCGTCTCACTGGCTTCGTAGTTGCGTTACATTTAAACACAAATTTAAGTTCCTCTTTGATTTCGTTCTTAAAAGAAACCTGAAATCGTGCATAAATTCATGTATATAGCACTCGGGTGTGAAAATTTCAATAACAAAAAACAGAAAAAACAAAAATCGTTCTCAATCGGTAAAAGACATCGACTAATATTTGTCGGTTCAATTGTTGTACTAACTTTTTTCTTGACCGAGGCGTAGCATACTTCCCAAATTAGTGCCCAGACGCTGTAAATCCCAGACAATACTGCCCCAACGATAAGAACGAGGAAAACACCACCAACGTTATTAGTTCCAAGAGCATTAGCTTCTAAAGTTGATTCCGTCTCCTAAAAAATCGATCAATAATACAAAAGCAAATTATTTATGGACCAATATATGAAATTCATTTTTAATAATAATAATTTTCACATGAATTTTTCGAAGTTATCATTTCAGCGATTTGTTGTAATCATTGAACCTAAAAAATTGAAGTGATTCATTTTATTTCAACAATAAATATTGACCATTTGAATTTCAATGTCGATAGATGTTTGGACATTTTACAGGCCACGCTGTTCATCGAAACTTTTTGGAATTTGGAGGGAATATTCTAGGACGATGTCAAGCCTCAGTCTTCTATCGAATCGAAAAAAATTTATTTCCAGCAGAGCAAATAAAATTCACAGCTTGATTGATCTCTCACTTTTACGATCTGAAATTATTTTTCGAAATTTATAAAAATCTTAAGAGAAATTCTCACCACACATGTTCCACCACCTCGTTTTTGAGTCCACCATTTCTTTTTTAGACCTGTAAGAAAACCGGTTTCTTGAAGTGTCAATAAGGCGTTATTCAGATCCTGACGATATGGCGAATCTGGAATCGTATTATCAATTCATAATAAAGAAATAAGCGATCGAATATCCAACGAAACTTGAATACAAGGGACTCTCTGTTACGTGAAAAGAAAAAAGGAAAAAGTGAAACTTACGTTTTTTCATGGCAATACCGTAGCCCTTGAAATCTAGAAGATTTCCAACCTGTGTCAGATTACATTTTCTATCAACCTCATATTCAATCGTCGAAGACTCCATGAAAAAAGCGTACTTTCCCTTCAGAACCTTTCCAACGCCAAGTTCGTTCGATTCCATCAAAACTTCATCCTTATGATCCATCATGTATTTGTACATCTTTGAGTAGATTGGGTCAGTAGATTTCTGATTCAAACGATTTAATCGATTCGGAATATCTTTACGAGCTATCGCGTTCTTTTTTCAAATGTGGAGATGAAAGAGCACTCACTTGGAAAAAATCAATCGTCGAACCACTGCTCATAGCCCCGTATTTTATACCATGTTGATTATTCGCAAGATCTGCAGCATTCTTTATCAATGTCTCTTTCGGTACGATGAGCAAAAACGCGGCCAAATTCGCCGTGTAAGACGGTACGATAAGCAGACAAAAAAAGGACCAAGATGACATCAACATGCGCACCGATAAGCCTCTGGAAATCGAATGTGTTCACGATTGGAGATAAAAAATATGTTTCATGGACTGGAAAATACATACGTTGGTATCAAAATCAATTGAGATTTCATTCTTTCAATTGCTTTACCAACTGGTCATAACGTGTGTAAAATTTTCGGTATTATATCTACTTACGTCGGAGCAAGTTCTGAACCTTGCTGCATGATGAATCCTAAGTTAGACCAAAAGGCATTCTTGAAGGAAAACTGATTTTCAAGTTCTTCGGGTTCCGCTATGCAAGGATAAGGGTTGTTCCATTCGGATGGACTTAGCCGTCCAACAACGAACAACAGAAGAGAAACTAACGTGTAGGATCCTATCAGATACATCCAAAGTTCAGAAGAAAATGGCGATAGAAAAGAGAACAGAGCCGATCCTTCTGGAACTGGTTTTGTAAACAGAATACTCACACCTGAAAGAAATCAATTCGTGATCATTGCTCAAAAATATTGGAGCTGAAATTGAACAAATTGATTACATCAATTACCCAAGTTCATGAAGGGCATCGTGAAGTCTACGGCTTCCTGACGTTCGGCCGTTATTGTCAAGTCGGTGATGGCTAAATCTGCACGCTGGAATTATTTAGAAATTATTTAAAATTTATTCTGCACTATTATTTGTAACCAGTAACTATTTTCAAATTACCGTAATGAACATTGAGAATTTAAAAAACAAAAAGACAAATTTCGAAAATCGAATTTTCATCAAATCGCAACATTTTGGGATCATAGGAAACTATTCTGACGATTTTTGGATGGACATTTATGTGTGTGTGTGTGTGTGTGTGTAAACAAATTTTGTCATACGATATCTTTAGAACGAATCGACCGATTGGAATGTTACTTATGGCGATCGAAAGGGTTTATCAAGACTTAGATCTGATTAGATTTTGGAATCAATCGGTCGAGTAGTTTCGAAGTTATTCGAAAAATAAAAATTAAAAAACAATTTTTTTCCATGTTTTTAGCGCATAACTCCTAAACTGTTCGTGCAATTAGTCTCAAAACTCAATCAGACTTAAGTCTTGGATAACCATTTCGATCGCCACAAGATTCATCAAAATCGAACAATTGGTTTAAAAGATATTGCACGAAAAAAATTTCTCTTTTTATCGTACGATACCTACCTTCGAAATGAATTGACCGATTTGAATGATTCTTGTGGTGATCGAAAGGGTTCATCAAGACTTAGATCTGATTAGATTCTGGAATCGATTGGTCCAGTAGTTTCAGTTATTCTTCGAATATTACTGACAACTGAAATTGAAGAAAAAAATATTTGTATAGGGAAAACTAATTATACGTATAACCTTCTTTAATCTATTATAAACACAATAGTATCAATTAATTGTAACGTATTTAACACAGCGGGAAGTTTTAGGATTGGCCCACAGGTCAACCAGTTTCTTGATTTTTTATTTCAATTCTACAAGAAGAAAGAACTTTTCCAAATTTCATCAAGGTCATTATAGTATGACCATTAGACTGGGCCAAAAAAATCGACTATTTTTTTCTTTTAAAAGCATATCCAAAATATTGTTTGGGGTAACAAAAAAAAAAATTATTGTGAGAATTTGAGGCCTTAATATCAATATTAAGAGGTCTATCATCGTAATTTTAGATTTTTTTTTCCTGAGCGGGTTTTTGTCTCAGAACTCCCAAATCATTGAGTTAAACAAGATTGACTAACAGACATTTTTTGAAGGAAATTAATTGCTCTACAAAAAAGGTCAGATTAAAATTTTCCGTCAGATGAACCATTTCCTTACAATCATGCCTTAAAAATTCGTATAGCTTTACAATTTGATCTTTCAACTTTGGAAGATCAAATTGTAAAATTATACCAATTTTTATGGCATGATTGTAAGGAAACGGTTCATCTGACGGAAAATTTCAATCCAACCTTTTTTGTAGAGCATTTAATTTCCTTCAAAAAATGTTTGTTAGTCAATCTTGTTTAACTCAATGATTTGGGAGTTCTGAGACAAAAACCCGCTCAGGAAAAAAAAATCTAAAATTACGATGATAGACCTCTAAATATTGATATTAAGGCCTCAAATTCTCACAATAATTTTTTTTTTGTTACCCCAAACAATATTTTCGATATACCTAAAAAAAAAAAAATACTCGATTTTTTTGGGCCCAGTCTAATGACCATAACATTAAGAACTTTTGAATTTTTTGGGGGATTTTCGTTTTTTTGGATATTATATCATATATCACAATTAACCGTATTTAAAGTGAATTAAGATAGTAGATTGTTTTACGAACTGACGTCTTCCATTATTTCTCGGATCATTCCGTTCCATTTTTTGGTCACTGGGTCCTTAGATCCACACGTAGAGTCGTGCTCTAAAAAGGTGTAATTAAAACCTAAACGTTTTGACAGTTCCTCAATAATGTCAATACCGTAACCTTCGTATCGGTTATTTCCAGTTTCGATATTCGCAGATTCCTTCAGCATTCCATATGGAGCTGTCTAAAACAATGAACCATCACTCCATCGCCAAATCACGCTGTCCACCAATACATAATTTTTCTGTTTTTTTTTTTTTTTTTTTTTTTCTCAAAAATCAGACTAAAAACGTTGCAGAATATCGCGCGTAACTTACCAGAGATATCAGCACAACAAATGTCCTATTGCTAAGACCCAGTTCGCTTAAATGTTTCGGCGGTACTGATCGAATGGGAATAAACTCAATACCACTCAAGCTGTCCCATACTCCAATTTTTTTAACACCGTTTTCAGTCAGACTAATTATATCCAATTTAAAATTACTGCGATAACCAGCAGTATCGAATTTAATTACTCCTGTCAGTCCTCTAAATTCGGTCTGAAAATTGTCGATGAGTTTATTATACCGACAAATGATTAATAAATCCAAAGATCTTGTGTCAAGAATTTGTAAGCTTGAGATTAGTGGTTCGTCATTGTTAATAAATCTAACTCAATATTACCAATCTCATGAAGTTCAACAAACTTGATCCGTGCTCCCAGCTATGAAGCTTATCACAAAGCGACGTTTTGACGTCGGCCTTAGTCGCTTCGTCCAGCCGCTTCAAAGCTCTGCCGAACAATTGAACACCGTCGTAAATTAAGGCTGATTCAACCGTAAGCTGAGAAGGATCATCCAAATCCCAATCAAGCTCAGCTCTGTCAAATGCCTTAATGACGACGGGATCTTTAGGGTCTATCAAACGTAAGCCGGTGAAATTTGTACCCCCGTATTGGTACGGTTCTAAATCAATTGTTTGCAGATCCTGCGGCAAGAAAGAAACCGATATTGGTATATATATATATATATATATATATATATATATATATATATATATATATATATATATATATATATATATATATATATATATATATATATATATATATATATATATATATATATATATATATATATATATATATATATATATATATATATATATATATATATATATATATATATATATATATATATATATATATATATATATATATATATATATATATATATATATATATATATATATATATATATATATATATATATATATATATATATATATATATATATATATATATATATATATATATATATATATATATATATATATATATATATATATATATATATATATATATATATATATATATATATATATATATATATATATATATATATATATATATATATATATATATATATATATATATATATATATATATATATACTGGGTGATTCATTATAATCGCCCCAGGACGATTTTTCCGAAACTCAGCAAGATACGGAAAAGTTTGATATAAAATATTCAGGTTTCAGAGGGGGACGGAACTTGGTGGTATCAGTATTTCCGTAAATGGAGCCGCCGAGATCGGGTGAAGGTTAACTTTATTTTTTTGAATGGAAACCCACATTTTTCATCACATAATTTTGTTTTACTTGAAAAATCAAACGACTTCCGTATGAAATATTTTTTTGTGAGACATCAAGTTTTTATGATATTCAACTGAACAAATAGAGATTTTTGAACTTTTGAAAACATTTCACCTCCAAACTACCAAGTTTGGAGAAAAATTGCAAGAGACAAAAAATGATTGAAGAAATTTTTTAATAACTTTTTATTGTAGCTTCTTGAATTGCCTAAAGAACAGCAGAAATTGTTTAAAAAAAAATCTGCAATTATTCTCCAAGAATTTTTACATGAAATTACGCACTTTTTGTGAATGCAATATTTCTCCAAACTTGATAGTTTAAAGGTGAAATGTTCTTAAAAGTTCAAAAATCTCTAGTCATTCAGTTAAATATCATAAAGACTTGATGTGTCAATAAAAAATGTTTCATACAAAAGTCGTTTGATGTTTCAAGTAGAACAAAATTACTTAATAAAAAATATGAGTTTCCATTTAAAAAAACAAAGTTGACCTTCACCTGACCTCGGCGGCTCCATTTACGGAAATACTGATACCACCAAGTTCCGTCCTCCTTTGAACCCTGAATATTTTATACCAATATTTTTTTCGTATCTTGTTTAGTTTCGGAAAAATCGGTCGAGGGCGATTAAAATGAATCACCCGGTATATATATACTTTAAATTTTTGTAAAATATTCTTACTGATCTTACCAACGTAGCAATTATGTAGTTGTGCTTATCTGTCATTATGCCAATTTGTTGTGCCTGTTTTAATACATTTGGTAGAATGTCAATCGAACAATCGATCACAATGTTCAATTCACCGAAACCTTTAATATCTTTAAAAATTTGTCTGAAAACATTGTTTAACGCCTTTTTATGTGCGTGTTTATTTTATGAATCTTTCAAGTTTGTTTTATTTTACCTGTAATCTGGTCCTTCAGGTAATTGTCTGACGGTAACTGTGTATCCCGTGAAATTCCATCTTTTTAAAAGCTGGTTCATCCGGATTAAGTTATAAGTCGTTTCATAGATTATCGTAAATGTTTCCCACTGGTAATTCTCAGCCAATTGCAAATAGACCTTACAGAGATGTTCAAAAATTATTGAAAAACATATAACCGAAATTTTTTTTTTTCATCTTGTTACTGTATACCGTAGAAAGAGCGTCAGAGTCTGGATGCATGTTGATCAATCCATCCCTTTGTATTTTATCAGAATCCCACCTCGCCGCAATATGAGGAATTTCCATTATGTCACACATGCTTTTAACAATTCTAGAAGTTATTTCATTTTGGGGTCCGAAAATTGATGCTACTCCCTTATTCGCCATATCACAGACTGAAAATCGTTATTCAATTAATTCACGGTCGAAAAATATATTCAAAAATCAAAAAATTATGATAAATATTAATATGCAAAATTAACGGTGTAATTCAGTAATTATACACAATTAGACAAAATTGCTATAAAAATTCTTAATTATTCACTAATTTTCACACATTATACTCGCAATAAAAATGAATAGCCATAAGAAGTTCACGATTTTTCGGATCTCTTATATCTTTTTCGGATCTTTGCATTCATTTCGAGTAAAGAACTGAATGAGTAGACTAAAGTAATGAGTGAAGAAATGAAAATTTTTTGAGGTGTCTTCTTTTTCTTTATTTTCTTCTTTTGACTAATTTGATTTTCGAATCTCACCGGTACGTGATATATCGTACGAATCATTATTGACCGTGGTTATTGGGTGGGGCTGAATAAATTGGTCTGTCAATTCCTTGTTCCCATGTCTGTCAGCGTTCAATGATGTTATAGAAATTTGGAAAGCCCTATCAGCGAGTGAATCTTTTTCGAAAAGTCCACCTGCAGCAAAGCATGTATATATTATTTATTTTTCCTCAATTTAGTAATTGCTTTTGAATTTAGTAGATATGAACAGAATTTTCTTACCTATGTAAACTGTTTTTCCAAATCCAAAGACGACTAATGGCAGAAATGATGCCAAAAGAAATCCTATCAACATCTTAGAATCATTCTGAAAATGAATACGTCATAAATATACGGAATAAGGTGAGATTAGGGAAAAACAAGACTCGAAGAAAAAGCCTCAAAATTTTCGAAAATTTGTACAGATGTTAGAAATAATGAAATCTCAAGTAATAGAAAGTTTAAAATAAATTTAATGAAAAATAATTTTAAAAAAGTAGAGCCACTTTCTTACGAACTTGTAAACTTGCCAATAAATTGTGATATAATTATTTTTAACATCTGTCAATTTTTGTTAAATCTTGAAAAATTTTGGTGGTTTATTTTTTCAGAAAGAGTGCATTTTACTCTAGTCTTATCTTTAATCTATATCATTGATCATCTAAGTTCTAAAAAATCGAGAACCTATTGTGGGCTGATTTTTTCAATCCAAAATTTCGGAGTTCTTTTACCACAAAATCTTACGCCTTTACTCCTTTACATCGTATTACATAAATTTAACAGTGAAAACAAAATCTCAAGGTATATAGAACGAATCTGTTATATTTAGACACTAGACGTCGCGACGTCGCGTCGGCGTGACCCTCCGATAAAATTTGTGGCATAAATTTCCGTTCCCAAATTTTACCATTTCCTCAATCGATCATTTTACAGTACGGAAATATTTTTTTCAAATTTATTTAATCGCCTTGCAATTCGATTATTGATAATAAAAATATTGAAAAAATTGACAGCACCGTATCATTTTTGGTAAATCAAAAAATCGTAATTTTGTAAACGCGTTTACTATGACTGACGATGAGTAAATGAAACTACATAAGCAGCTGAAAAGCAAAATTTGAAGAATAATATATTTCCGAATTTTTTCTAGTAGTGAAAAAATTCGAAAATTAATTTTGTTAATTTGAAAACTCAACTTTTCATTATCTTAGAATCTTCAGCATAAAAAACTAATCAAACTATCTCGTGGTAGATTTTATTCAGAACATTACTGCGAGTATTTGAATTTAATATTCTATTCCTTTTATACAATTTTATGTATTTTATCATAACTATCTTCCTTTGAAAGTATGAATTATTCAAAATTTTTCTACACGATAAATCAGCTGTCAGAATAAATTTTTATAACCCTACGATGTTCAAAATTGGTCTACACGCGTTTTTTTTATTTATAAACTAAGAAATCACACAGTTAGGGGGATTAAAATGCATTCCATAAGTTCATTGTTAGGAAAATACGAATTAGAAATGACTAACGACCGTTAAATAAGTTTTGACAAGCTTCTCAAATTTGGGAACAACCCGGTCTCACCTATATCTGTAATGTTAAATCAATAACTACTATCTGTGAGTGTTTAGGCAAACTTTAAACCCTATAGCTCACCAAAAAACCAGGTTGTATCTGCTCTCGCGGATCGACCGTAAATGCTAATCTATCTGAGCTTCCGATGTGCTTATTTTGTACATTTTCCACCGCTCTCTCCCTTCTCCACTATAACCAGCCACCATACTGATTATATTTCCGGTATTGCTGGAAATTTTAAATCCCTTCCTTGTCTATTTCGAAATTCCTATGAAGAAATAGAAAAGTGTTTTGGAACGAGTTTAGAGAGTTATAAATTCCTTAGAAATAATTATTTTCAAATCACTCATAAATTTTGAAGAAATATTCTAATGACTAAATTTTTTCCGTAATGTAATTTCGGACATGATGAGAAATTATTTGAGATTTTATGGATTTTCATTTACATAGATTGACACCAGAAAAATGGTTATCACAAAGAGCCTAACCCTTGTTCCAAAATTTGAATGAGCACCGTTATAAGTAAGAATTTTATTTTAGGGAGATGTTTGACACGATTTGTGACGTAAAACTGTGCCTTACGCAAGTTGAAGATCCTTCAGCTGTTCAGATTCGGTTTTGGAATCGATCTGTTCTTATCTTAGCGAACGAGTACGACAGTCTATTCGTGGGACGGATGGGTCTATTTTTACATACCAACATCGAAAAATAGTTATGTAAAAACCAATTCAGTTTTATGAAATAGATATATTTACCTCGTTATATTTTTTCATGAACTGATACATTTGAATGTGTTCGATTTATTTTTTGTTTTTTTTTTTTTTTACAAAAATTCTATAACCGTTACAGATTTTGATTAAAGTAGTTGAAATTTTTGTGCCGATTATGAAGATAAGATAGTTGCTATAAGAATATCCGATTTCAACGATTTTTCAAAAATTCATAATCATGGCTAAAAGAATGTTCAAAAATTTTATATTTTACAAGTTTATTAAAAAAAAGCGAGTACTGCGAATTATCTTAGTCATATTTTTGGCAAAATTCAAAATGATGACCCGTACACGTATAGGTATAAATATTCTCTAAATTAATCTCAATCCTTCACAAATATATTCCCGAAATATTTTAATGAAAATTGTAATAGTAAAAATTTTTTTTGAAAACTTTAATATCTTGTTTTGAATTTTTGTAAAATTTTATCCAGTCGATTATCAGAACAGTAAACTGAACACCCCTCTCGAATTCTGATGAACTCTTATCAAATCTGTAACAATTAAATAATGTTGAAAATTTTGCAATCAAATATCGCTAAATCAGTTTAACTCCACGAATTCAAGTCTCAGTATTTCGTACTAGTACGGTTTATGAAAAATTGTTAGTAGTATGTAGGTATAGCTGAATGCTATTTCTGAAATTCTCTTCCGGCTTCTATATGAAGAGGCTGCATACGCCTATCAGTTTGGCCTGAAGCCTAGAATTTTAAAAAATCTGATATTCTGCACGGAGAAAATTGACGTAAATAATTTATCGTACTAAATGAATTAACAAAGTTCATTGATGTTTCCAAAAGTATGTCATGATATTTTTAGCAGTAGTCCTAATTACTAGCAAAAAAAAATGTTTCATTGCAATTTTTAACTGAAAAAAAAAAAAAACGAGCAAAGAATTTCAAGTCTTCATTGATTTGGTCAGAAAAATATAAAACATTTGGTAAATCAGATACTAAGATTATTAATTTTTTCCCAAATTTCTTTTAATTCGAATTCGATCTTTCTTTCGTAATTCTGTATTCAGGCAAATTAATTAATTTGTAAAATTTTTACCTAGATGTTGTATTTAGATAGAATTACGTCTTAAAAAATTACAAGACTGCGTGTATACGGTGAATTAGATTGCGAATAATAATTCGAGGAGCACGTCATGCAGTATGAAATTTTGTAAAAAATAAATTAACCAATTTACGTACAATGATTAGCCGCATAATTATATTATTTACATGAAAATATTACAAGGAAGACTAAAATTGACAGTACAATAATATATGTATATATGTATATCACTCATGTATAACTCAACAATTTAAATATACCATATTAACAATTATTACGCGAAATAAAAATTCTTACAATAATTATTAATTACTATAACTAATTATTTCAGACAATTTAGTCAAGTACCTATAACAATTCTGTGTCACAATATAAAGTAAACAAAATTGATCGGGAGTTTATGACCAAAATTTTCCACTGTATAATATTAAGGTTCAAAATCATTGAGGTATAGTTTGTATAGTGATTACAAAATGATAATAATAATAACATATTACTAAAATCTACATCTTCATTTTTGTCATTAACAATTTTGAAAATCGTTTAATTATATACGCAACAGATTTTAACGTACATTTTAATAATAATAATAATTTGATATTAAAAACCTTTTAGTTATATATGCGACACTCGAATTTTATTTTCATTTATATACACAATCTTGTCTCATTTACCCGAATGAAAGTTCGAAATTTCTGGAACAAAGTTAAAAAAAAGCTCCAAAAATTTTTTCTTCGCAATGTTGAATTGCACTGCTGTTTTCACTAATTAATTAAATATTTACAAGTTACAGGCTAAGTAAATATATTTTATTAACATTTACTGTTAAATATGTACCTATTAGTAAGTTTATTATTCCTATATTCTTCATACATTTTTAACATGTCGATAAAGTAATTTTTCGCGATTGTTCATCAAGCTTAAATTCGATCGAGAATCGTTGCAAGCTGCACACCCTGCACTGCAGTGTTAATAAATTTTGTTCATTTGTTAAAAAAAAAAAAATTAAAGAAGAAAGTTAAAATAAAAATTAAAAAATGGTTTCGTTACACTATACACTGTAATTCCTAGTTCAATATTCGTTTCACATTTCACTTCAGGCCATGATCGATTCATTAACATTATTACATATTTTTTTTAATTATTTTACGTAAATGGTGCTTTTCCAACAAAGTGAACGTAAGCAGGGTGAAAATTATCTTCCGTAACCACAGTTGAGTTTCATTATTGGTCGTTGTACTTGTTGTAGTTTTCGATAAATCTTTCTCATTGCAGGTTTTCAATTTCCTTTAGTAAAATTCAAGACGTAAATAAGCTCCCTCGTCATCTTCGATTTCTGAAATTAATAATAAGACGAGATATCAAAAATGAAAAACAAAGAAAACGTAAAGTCTCACGAGTTATCATTCGATCATAAATTTATCTTAACAAACCAACAAAAAATCTTTATAAAAATTCTCGTGCATTTAGCAAATTACTGAATTTCTAAGTGCCATTTATAGTAAGTGATAAAATTAAATCATGCATTAGTAATTGACGAATGATTTGTGTTGTTTGGGAATTTTAATAATATTTAGTTCAGGAGAAAAACTGAAAAAAAAATTTTTTGAAAAATGGTATTATCTTTTAGAAATTCAGAGCTGAAATCTCTCGCAATTTAATATCGAAACTGCGGTTATTTTAACATGCAAAATGAATAATATATAGGATATAGGAACAAACTTGGATGTAAATGGAACTCTAGTTAAGACAGAGAATTAATTAGTTATGAATTCTAACTGAATATTCATTGCGAGTAGAGATGGAAAGCCCTGAGTAGAGATGGAAAGCCCTGTTGCACGTAAACGTAGGATAACAACGTATGTATGTATATGTACATACATACATACATAGATACATGTATAGATATGATAATAATAATTGTATAATACTGAATACATAAGTAAAAGTGCATATATCGATATTTCCATATTAATTTTTTGGCTCACCTACTGCAAAGTCCATACGGCAAGGAAGGCAAGAAACATTTTGACACAACTAACAATTTCATATATAACTTGATTGAAATTTTCTTTTCGTTATTTTTATATACGAACTGCAGTTGTGTATTTTTACATCAATAACCGATATCGATTACGAATCGTAATGAATTTTTTTTGCTGTCTTGTTTTTTTGTTAAAACGTGTACATAGATACGATATATTGTATATATCTGTTACAGTTTATTTTATTTTATTTTATTTTATTTATTCATTTATTATACTTATGTATATAACTAATAATTCTTGATTTATATATAAGTATGTATATATACTATATAATAAACTTATTATATTTATTATTCCTAATTATTTATATTATATTTTACAACTTAGATACTAAAAACTGTGTATATATATGGGGCATTCCATGTCACCTCCACCAACGTTTGACTCTCACATTTTTTGTTTTCTTTCAAATTCATTCATGTAATAGTAGTACTCAAAAAATGCCCATCTTTTTTTTTTTCGACGCATACTTTATCAGTTATGGCGGTTCAAAAAATTTTCAATTTCGACCCATTAGTGAAATTTGAAAATATTACCAAAAATTCTATATTTTATTTAGAATTTTTTGGTGCAAGAGCCATAATGGGACGAGACCTCCTTCTAGGCATTTTGGGCTTGAAATATCTATAATTCACTCCAACCGTGTAGATCTCTGAGGAGAATATCTTATCGTTATATTTGGCAAGTTTTTGGGTTGCGAGGATTTTCTTATCGTAGAAACTAAGAAAAAAAAAAATAAATAATAATAATCATGCCATCTTTTCGGTTTTTGAAAATACTTTTCAGCACTCGAAGAATTCAAACTCAGAAAATATATCGCAATTGACTATTCGGGTGGTTCTATAAGAATATCTGTCATATGGAAATTATTTAGGAAGTCTATAATAAGCAAGGTAAGAAATCTACACGGTTAGAGTGAATTATAGATGTTTTAAGTCCAAAACGACCTAGAAGGAGGTCTCATCCCATTATGGCTCTTGCACCAAAAAATTCTAAATAAAATATACAATTTTTGGTTATTTTTTCAGATTTTACAAATGGGTCGAAATTGAAAATTTTTTGAACCGCCATAACTGATAAAGTATGCTAAAAAAAAAAAAAAAAATCAAAAAATGGGCATTTTTTGAGTACTACTATTGCATGAATTAATTTGAGAGAAAACAAAAAATGTGAGGGTCAAACGTTGGTCGAGGTGACATGGAATACTCCATGTATGGACACCTTATTTATTTATTTTTTTTTTTAATATAAATTCGAAGTATTATGTATATATTATACTTAAGGATCATCAGCAATTTTATGGAGTCCGTAGATTAAAAACCGATTAATAAATTATTCAAAAAGTTATACCTTCGAGATGATAATTAATACTTATAAAGACATATTTCTATAACAACGATTAAACAATTAATTTATATACTTTATGAAAAATTGCCAATTTCTTTTTGTTTTCAACGACAGGTTAAGTAGTACAATTTTACAAAGCCCTCTCGCTCTACCCTGCAGCAGCCAAATATTTCACAATCATTTATAATAATGTACGTACGTACTACCTATATGTATAATGGTATAATACAATAATTATTTATTTATTTATTTCTTTATTTATTATCATTATTACCGGACATTATGCGTTCGTCTGATCACAGTTATGGACGAGATATTTAATTATCGATTTCACAATTATCAACGCTCGTTTTTTTTTATTTTTTTTTTTCTTCTTCTTTTAACAATTAAATAACAAGAAAAATAAAAAATAAAATAAATAATTATACATTTTAATTACACGAGTTTAACGATACGTATTATACCTATATACCTATATGGTGTATATATGTGTTATAATTACAATCGAAGCATAAATAACTGTATACGACATATTATTATATATGTATGTATATATTTTAATCGATTATTATTGATCAATATGATAAATTTAAAAAATAAAAATAAAAATTATATATAGACTATTCGCATTGCTTCTTTTATTCTTTCGATTTTTATTTTCTTCTTCTTCTTTTTCTATTCATAATTAATTTATTAATTATCATATTTTTTTTATAGAATGTTTCACTTCGTGTTACGAACTGCAGGTTTGGTTATACCACAATGCGTTTTAGTGGATGTGCGATAAACGCGTGTGTACAGGCAATTCATACAACAAATGATCGGCATTTATTTTCTACGTAACCAATGAGCATACGATATGCCTAATAAAAGCCGATCTTACGAACGCACGGTATAGTATACCGCGAATATTTGAAACTTAGAATAAAGAAATAAAGAAGGAAGATAAAATAAATGAATAAAATGAATTTAGATTCGATTTTTATTTTAAAAAGGCAAACCTACAGACTCCGTATATTAATTTATTGTTTATTTAAATAATTATTTATATATAGTTATCTTTATTATATAATAGACTGCTAATTAATTATCTGATATTTACAATAAATCTTATATAATATAATAGAACTACGTCAATTTATCTATTCAGTATAAAATTGTGTGATTGTTTTTTTTTTTTTTCCTTTTTTTTTCAATTTTTTGGTTTTCATGTGTTTTTTTTTTTTTTTCTTTCTTCAATCTTATTCTTTTGGCTGGGAACTTGTCACATCGATTTATATAGGTTTTAAAACGATCATATTTTTCATTTTCATTATCAATTCAATTATTATAAATTATCTCCTGCAATTCGATCTCAATTTCTTTTTACACATCGCCAGTTTAAATATTCTTATTTAATTATAAATATTCTCTAATACTTGATATGAGCAAATGACAGATGTGTTGACCTCTCCAATTTTTATTCATCTCTTATATTTTTTGTTTTTATTTTAAAAAAATTTCCTTCTGCTTATTTTTATATGTTTTTTTTTTTCTGTTTATTCAAAGAAATAAAGAAATAATGATAAATAAAATAATAATAATAATAATAATAATCATGATTGATAATATCTACTGCTAAATATATTAAATGGAAAATCTTGGACAGGTCAATTGTATATCATAGCTTTAAACTTTTGATTATTTATTTATTATAATCGTTCACTGATTTCTCACAATCATTGATTATATTTGATGGAGTTCTTCTTTAACGTCCACGTAGGGTCAGCTCAAATAAACAGTAAACTTCAACTTCAATCACTGCAGATTTATTTTGAGTCTGTTTTCAAAGTGTAGCGTATCACTCGACAAGTGCAGCTAGTGAAGATCAGTGAAACCTTCGCAGATTGGTTTGCCGGAAGATTTCTGCTTCTAAAACAGAACATCAAAATCTTCCGTAAGATTTCTCATACAAAAAAAAAAATAAAAAAATAAAAAAATCAAAAAAAAAAGAAATTAAAAATCAGATAAACAAAAGAAAATCACATCAGCATGCAACTTGAAAAGATAAGCGCACATCCTTAATCATAGATTTTAGAAAAAAAGATAAAAAAAAAAAAAAAAATTGAAAGACAAAAAAATAAGAAAATTCGATCACCATTTTTTCCGATCATTCAAAACAGCTGATAGCGCATAGAAGTGGGTATATATGACTTAATGTATAGCGAGTATGATCGGAAATCGAGTGCTTCTCTAAATTCAGCACCAACTGAGCTAATACAGCAATTTATGTATATTAGACCCTCTCACTTCTCGAAAATATAAAAAAACACTCGATTTCCGATAGAACTCGGCGTCCAGTCATAAACACGTATTTTCCCAAAGTGAAATACACCAATTAGACAGTCTCTTGAAACTAAAAAGTCCACAACGCAGGCGCGAGTTTTGGCGTCAAGTTAAAATCGAGGTTAGAATTTTGTGCAAGTTGGCTACCCTGTTTTACAGGCTCAAACATCGTCGCAGGACAGACTCGCCGACCAATGAAATTTAATTATTTGACGCATGCGCTATCGGATGTTTAATTTCAAGAGACTATCTCGGTATAAGTGAACGTATAAGTTTGACGTTGAAAGACCTCTTCCCTTTTCCTCAATCGAGTTTATACTCGCAGCGACTGCCCAAAGGATGACCACAAAGAAAGGCATGAGTAAATAAATAAATAAATAAATAAACAAAAAAATGCTTATGATTGTCTCAAAGAAATTCAGTTCACGTTTCATTATACAATTCTCGTTGTCCTTCGTATTTGAAGCACGATTAAGATAGAAATTGAATAGCGTACGTTAATTCGATTAGCCAAGGAAACCTGCGGAAACAATTTTGCAACTACATTGCGTGTGCATTCTTCCATAATAAAAATCACTGAACTAAAAACTTTGTTATACGTTTATATTGATATACAGGGTGTTCAATTAAAAAAAAATAAATAAAAAATAAAAACAAAAAAAAAAAAAAACAGCATCAAAATGAATCGAAAATATTAGATCGTACAAAAAAAAAAAAAAATGTTTTAGACAAATTTAGACAATTTATGGAATTTCGAGAGGGGCATTTGATAATAGTTTTTGAATTTTTATGAGGTTTTTTATAAAATAATTTGTGTTTTTTGAACGGGAATTCTTATTATTTTTTAAGTGTAAATTTGTAATTTATTAATGAATAGAGGTTTTGGAATATAAAAATTTTAATGATTGTTTTTCTAATGGGACACCCTGTATATATAATAAGTTTATAATATGAATTGTTTCCTCGGCGAATAATACATAATATAGGTATGCGGTTGAAAATATTCTTGCAGACTTTAGTGGCGGTAAAATTATCCGTTAAGGTATATATAGTATATCTGTACGAGTGTAAACTCAAACTTACCAACGAACGAACGGAATGAACGAACCCGTGAATTTTGAAGCAATAATTTTCACTGACGTGGAAATAATTTGAAAAGAGAAATTCTGGCAAGCTGTTTATACCGATGGGTATATATATCTGTATCTAATCGTAAGTCTACAGAGGGAGAGAATTAAATGATCAAGATATTGGCTGACTGACGTTAATTTGACAAGTGGATAATAAAGCTGCGTGGGTACTGAATTGCGATATCTAAAAATAAAGCGAAAAAAGAAAAAAAATTAAAGATTAAAAGAAAAAGAACTCTTTTTTTTTTGTGTTTTAATCCGATAAAAAGTAAAAACTACCGTGATGAACAAAGTCGTTAGCGAGGTACCAAACGGATAAAACAAATAAAATAATACAAAAAGAAAAAAAAAAAAAGAAAAATCTTCAGGCTTCCCGCACTTTTTATTTGTTTAATAAAACGGTTATTTGTTCGCGTTATACGAATGTTAGGTGAACCGTTAAGAGAGACGTGAAGGGTAGAGCAAACAGAGTATATCTTTATGTTTGCCATGGGAAATTAGGCGGGGGGGGAGGGGGCGAACGAAGAAGAAAGAATAAAAAAAATTAAAAAAATTACTGTACCGTATTAAACAAAAAATTTTTTGTCTAAGTTACATAAAATTTCATATGACGGTACAGGTAGTATAATTTTTTGAAAAAAAAAAAAAACAAAAAAAAAATTGTCGTCTGAAGTCTGTGTAGAATTTAAACTTTTGTTTAACTTCAGAGTTTTCAAATACTCTAAGAATTAGACCCGTAACTTTTACAACGTTTTCCTTACCATAAAAAAAAAAACAAAAAAAAAAAAAAAAAACAAAATCAACATCAAAAGCTTAAAACTTTATAAAAATTTGTGCGGTTTTTTCTAATTAAACGTTCGCCTTATATTATTTACTTATTTTTATTTTTTGTTCTACTTGATTTTAAACCCTTTCATCCAAAGTCTAATATATACAGAGTTTATATACCTACTTAAAATGTGAAAAATAAATACATGTAATTATACGGTATAAAAGAGGCTGAATTTTTTTCTAATTTTTTATTTTTATTTTTTTTTTTTCAGAAAACTTAAAAATAAGCTGAAAAATATTATCGGCTGCAAAGTTGGGCTAGACACCTCAGTGATCTTTGATCGTGAAATGGACCTTTAAAGAGGAACTCCACCATCGAGCGAACATCAACTGATATATTCCCTAGGTATATCCGGGTAAATGGCGTCTGGGTCGAGGTGCGTTTCCGGTTTACCGTGCCCCTTGACCTCACTGTCCTCGTGTTATCTGACCTCACTCACCCGTTCCTCGACGGCGACCTTCCGACTCTTCCAGACGAACTCGCAGACTGCTATTACACAAGCGACCCCCATACCACCCATCAGAACTACGAACACACCACCAACGTTCGCTAGGCCAAGTTCGTTAGCTGCTGAACTACTCTTGGATGTATCGTCCTGTAAGGAGGAATGTTTTGAGACAATGTACAAAAGGGGATGAGGAATATATAGAGCTTTGAATTATTACTCCCTGACTATGTCGGGGGGAACAGTTCGCGACATGACACATGACATCACCGACGTCTAAACTAACCGGAAGTATTTTCGACCGAGTTAATTGGAAGGGTGTTCATTTGGGACACGGTTCCTCTACTTGCGGGTACCGCAATACATCAAGTCAGGGACTTTTTTAGTTTTTACATTATTCCTTTCGCTTAATTGGAAAGGAAAAAACGAGGTGATACTGTCTAATTGATTTTTCAGTAAAAGAACAATAAACAATTCAATTATCTAGGTATCTGAGATGAATTTGGTTAGGCACTAAAAAATTGATTTTTGATACAAAGGTCATAATACCTCACGATTTTTGTTTTTTTTTTTTTTTCTACTGGAATCAAAACACAATTGTTATTTCCGTGAGTATTTTTCCCGTAAGAAAAGTTTGTCAGTGAAAAAGGATTTTATTAATTTTCTAAAGAAATCGACTAATTGCGGGTTAATTTAGCAATAATTAAGTAGAAAGTCGATGTTTGATCTCACTCTGATCATGTTTTATAATACTTTTAAGATAAATTGTCTTCCGGGGCAATACCGGTCAGTATGTAACAGCATTGAGTTGACGTTAGTTCAACGTGGCGGCGCTGCTGTAGCAGGTCAGAATTAGGTTAGAATTGTCATATTTAAAAAATAATTTCATTTCGTATGATAAAATCTTGACGGCTACCTGAAAATATATTTTCTTTCAGACTAAAATTATTTTCACAATTACTACACGCATTGAATATTCTTTTCAACGTCTGAATAATTAGATTAATACATTGTCCGGCATTGCCTGTCGGGTGATCGCTATTACCCGCGAAATTTGAGCTGGCCAAAAACTGCAGCCATATTAAAAATACAATTACCAAATTATATGAACAATTAGCTTTGTCTTGACTGAAAATAAAATATCATTTAATACATAATATAGGTATATCAAAGTTTCGAGTCATCCCATATTGGCCGATCAAAACTAATTATTTTTAAGTAACATATATGATTCGTTTCATTTGTTATAGTAGAAAGTGAAAAACAAAGTTGAAAAAAAAAAGAAAAGAAAATGAAATAAAGAAAAATAGAAGCAAAATGACTTTGTTTCGCATTGTAGTCAAGCATTTGCAACATCTGTTCAATTTGAGCTCGCCAGAAAATGCAATCATATCAAAAATACAATAAACAAATTATATGAACAAGCTTTGTCTTGACTGAAAGCGACTGGCGTTTCCTATTCTACTCGATGCATGTTACGATAAGGAAATGCCTGGGTTTGTTGCTCAATATTATAAATCAAAGATTGATGAGGTTTTAAAGCTCCGAATGAACGCCATTCATGGTTAAATTTTTTCTACCATATATTTTCGACATCTTAAGACAACATTTATTATTGTTTCATGTAAGCCAGTTGTACTGTTTAATATTTAAGGTGAAACCGTAAAACTTACCCTACAAGATCCTCCACCACGTTTTTCCTTCCACCACCTGGTTTTGAGTATGTGAAGCTTGCCTTCCTCCTGAAGTTTTAATACGGCTCCGCTTATCGCTGTTCTGTATGGTGAATCTAGAAATTGAATTTACTCAGTATGAGCCACCGGGTAATTCAAACAAGATTTTATTTAAGATAAAACTGGCTTAAGTCTGTTGACATAACGACACAAGAGAACAAAAAAAAATTTTCTAATAATTCTTATCGTCATATTTTCCCTAAAGTTTGTTCGAATAACCGTTTTAGTATAATATTCTAAAAGCACATATCAGATCCAGAAGAAAAAGAAGAAGAAGAATTTCGGTGATTCTAACCCTGTCTCTTCTTGACGTACACGCACAAATCTATATTCAAGAGACGTAGTATATCTCTGTATATAGGTATATCAAATGTGGCATAAATTTCATCGTATCAACTCACTTGGGGGCATGGCGATTCCGTATCCCTTCGAATCCAGCAGACCACCAACTTGAGTGAGTTCGCAGTTTCTCTCGATAACGTATTCGATTGAAGTGGACTCCATCAGGAATGCATAACTCCCCTTTCCCTTGACCACTCTGTCGACACCTTCGACATTGCTAGTTGTGAAAACAGTTGGTCTTGCCGATTCCATGAATGACCACATCCTTTGATAGGTAGAAAAGTTTGAATCCTATAAAATAAAAGGATATATAATTTGACTGACAGTAAATCTCGATATCGTTACACTTCAACCCGTATTCACCGTTCAGGGTACTTTGTCTTTATAAACTATCCACCCGATCATCCCTTTAAATGTTATAAAAAAGAAGGCTGGTTAATGTTTTATGCAAATGACGGTTAATCGATATAACGTGGCTAGTTTTTTTAGCGGGTGTAAAAAAAGAAATAAAAAAAAAAAATAAATAAATAAAAAATACCGAGTGAGTAAAACTCGGTTGACTTCGAACCAACTCCATTAACCACTTCATCCATCTTCACCGGTGAACCAGAGCCACGACAAGATCTCTTCCACCTAATATCTTGTCCGCGTGTTCTATATTATGGTGTATCAATCAATCATTCATGTTTTCACGCTCGACTTATCCACGGTTATGCCTGGATCACGTCGTATATAAGTTTCGTGATGTTGGAACCTCTAATCGTCGTGTTTATCTAACCAGAATAACCCGTGTCAAAACTTGAGTTACAAGTTTTGCATAAAATGTAAGGATATTGCCGTTCGTTTTATCCACGACTTTTACCAACTCCATTTCCTCCATCTGTCTGATTTATATTAGCATATAACCCCCTGACCTCCCCCTCCCTTTCTCCCTTTCAACGCTGAAAAATAACCGTACATTTGTTCTTACCCTAAAAAATGCAGCCGTACTTCCACCCCTCAGAGCACCGTATTTAATTTTAGTCTGCTTGGCTAGATCCTCGGCACTTTCTATGGGTGAATCCATTCTTTCTACGGTGAGGAAAGCCGCGAGATTTGCAGTGTACGATGATATCATAATCAGTGTGAAAAACCACCACATCCCTGCTACCATCCGTGTCGATACAGCCCTGTGATCATAATTCAACTCGGTACATTTTCTGATGACAAAGCTTCTTGAATAGGTATGGTAGTTCTATATTATAATATATATATATGGTACAATTAGCCGTCCAGAATCCCCATCGTCTTTGTCTAGGATTTGAATGAGGCAATGAGACCGTAAAGTACTTCTGATAATTGTGACAGTAAAACTTCCATGCAGATATATACTAAAGCGAATGATTAAACTCACTATCAGTACCTCGATCATCGCTGTGCCAAGTCCTGTTCAAGACTTGATTATCAAGGATCAAAAACGGTTATGAAAACCATGAGACTGACCGAGTCGAAATAGAAACTATTAGTTTCGTTCTATAAGTTTTTACTAAAGACTTGGAGGTGCAAACTAGAATTTCTAGGGTAGGATTGTGCATGTGATGAAATTCTGATTTGCACCTAAAAGTGAAAGTTGTATCAATTCTTAACAAGTCTATGAAAAAACTAGACTTTTTGATTTTCAGTTCGGACCTCTAGATCCCAGAATTCAAAAATACTCCATGATTTTGGATTCGTGCAAACTAATTGACGAATGGATTCAAAGTCGAAAACAAAATTGTAAGGTTGATCTTTCGCAGACATTCAAGGCTGTTAATAAAGTTAGAAAATTTGTTAAGATGTAAAGAAGCTAATCAGAATTTCATTTCTATCGATAAAACTGAAACGTAAAAAAATTAGAACTTCTATTCCGACTCGGTATCAAAGGGGAGAAGACATTGTGTAAGATAATAAACAGATTATAAAGCACACATGATTACTTTACCTCTTTCTGTTTGAAAGGTGGATTTCTACTGTCTAAATAGATCAATAAACAATAATGGTAACTACTGCACAGATAGTAAAGTGATAATATAATTAGATTGAAAAAAAAAAAATTTATATATATATATATATATATATATATATATATATATATATATATATATATATATATATATATATATATATATATATATATATATATATATATAACTAAAAATCTAAATTTATATTACGTGGATTTAGGAGTCTATAGAGCGGATGAAACGGCCAGCACTAACATATATGCTAGTGCAGCAAGCCTACGATATAGCATCCACCGGAAATATGTATCTGATCTATATGCTCTAAGATCTTCCTCGCCTACTCGGTATAAACTCCTAACTATTATATGTATAGTATTCAAATGTTAACATAAATCCCAAAGTTTGAACGCGAACTTTGGTATAATTTGACGCTACTCTCTTCAGAGGATTGGGCATTCTGAGGGTTACTGTGATTACGGTATAAGGGTACGCGATAAGAACGAGTCGAGTTGAGTCGAGTCGAGTGGAGTCGAGTCGAGTGGAGCGGAACTGCGTCTTAGGTGCTAACCACGCGACATGTTTCCTGGTTTAGATACGAAAGGACAAGGGACTTACTTTGGAGCTATATCAGAGCCTTGCTGCATGAGCGAGCCGATGGTGAACCAGAGCGAGTTCAGGAGCGTGAACTCGTTCTCGAGGACCTCGGATTGCGCGTTGCATGGGTGCGGATTCTCCCACTCGTAAGGGCTGAACCTGCAGACACGTCAAAGGAATGGCTTGGGATTAAATTCTGGACTTTAGATAGTCTTCAAAACCGTTCCTTGATTAATTTACTAGTCAAATCTGCACTAGTCAATATTTATTAACAAAATTTTCATTCCCGAGAGAACAGTCCCGCACCTATGTTCCTCGCACAATCTATCAACGTCGGATTAATTGGACAGGTGTAAGCCCCTTGTGCAAAAATAAAAAAAAAAAAAAACACTTTTCGTCCATCCATATCATCACGTCAGTTAAAACAAAAAATATATAAATAAAAATAAAAACCACGGTTATCAATTGAACCCAGAAAATTTAAGGCGATTAATTTAATGATCAAACGTTCTTACAAAGTCTCTCTTTCCGCAAGGTAATCAGACCAAACCGTTGATATTGGAATCAAATGAAAGATGGTGCGGCAAGAGCATGCAGTTTACAATGTATAAACTTTCCGTTGACGTGCAGCTCAGCCGAGTTGTTGTTCCTCCTCGGATTATCGATAGTTTTTAAAACACCAATTGTGGCTGGGATTAATGAACGGGGATCAGAATAGCTGGTTGGTATTTAATTCCACAGAATAAAAACGAATAAATTTAAAAAAAATGAAAAAATCAAGACCAGGATCAGTGTTACATTACAGTGCAGGATGGACGGGGGTCAGAGGGCTTACTTGGGCAGGATGTCACAACCCTGACGCATCAGAGACCCAATTGCGAACCACATGCAGTTGAGTAGCTTGAACCGATTCTCAAGATGATCCGGATTGGCGTTGCAAGGATGTGGATTGTACCACTCGTATGGTGTGAATCTAAACCAATCAACTCGATGTCAAAATCATCGATTAAAACTATAAACAATATTCCCAGAGGATCAGCTGCGATATTTTCGGTCGTACTTCTCTGTGAGGCTTTCGGTTGTGAATAAAATTTTTTTTTAACTTTCAAAAAAATCAACCCAATCCGAAGGGTTAACCACTGTATAAATTTATAGCAATCCCATCACTTGATTCCTTTGTGATATTGAAAGTGGTCAATCCCACAATCTTTTGTCTTAAATATCTAAACTGTTAATAAATAAAATACCGTGAACTTGCCTTGCTAGTATAAAGAGCAGTACTGATACTCCGAGATATGCTGTGGCCATGTAAATCCAAACGTCTAAACTCAACGGACTCAGGAATGAGAATAAATTCGGTGGTTGTTTGATGGGCTTTCGATAGAGGATACTGATTCCTGAAAAAGAAAGAAAAACAAAAACAAACAAAAATAGTTTCGTTTGAGTAACGGCGACGGTTTTGGATCGATCATCTTACCAAGGTTCATGAAAGGCATTGTGAAGTCAACAGCCTGTTCTCGGTCGTAAGTTATGGTTAAATCGGCAATTGCAAGGTCCGCCTTTTGGTCTAGAAGTTCCTTCATCATACCATCCCATTCCTTTGTTTCTCTGTTCAACGAACCGTAACGTCCATCGGGTACAAGTCTAAAGGTGTAATTGAAACCGAGAATTCTTGATATCTCGTGTATCAAATCGATACCGTATCCCTCGAACTGTGAATTTCCAGTCAACTTTTCACTCGAATCCTTCCGCATACAATAAGGAGAACTCTGCGAATGGGAGTATAGAAATTGGCAAGACTTGTGTCAAGGGGGTCGTTGCAGTATAGAGTCAGAATTATGTGTTTCCATTAAACTTTTTCGTACGTGTATTATAGTTATAGGGTAGGTATATAGCCAACAATTTCAACTCGAAACTTTTTCGAATTAAATAATAAAATGTACGCAGTGGATAATTAGAAAGTTGCACATTATAGTACCTAACTAGTCAGCAAGTACAATGAATAAAAGCTAAGCCAAAATGAGAATTACATTCCAGGTTCCACTTTCTTCTTACAATTCTTATTCTCTTTCTTATTCCCACTATTATCCTACTTCTACTGCTGCCTTATACTCGGCGACATTATGTAGCTGAAGGTAAAAGTTTATTTTTTTTTTTTAACTTTTTTGCTTTTTTTTCTTTGTTTTACGAGTTGCTGAATAACTACTGTTATACTAAACTTCTCCTTGGTTTATTCAAAAACTTTCAACAGTTCAGTTTCATAAGTACGTTACTAGCTACTGCAATTAGCATGGGAATAAACAGGGCTTTACGTTATACATTGCAGAACTATAATCTATATTATTACGTTATAGTTTCTAATGGCAAATACCGGCTAGTATACGGGACTGATAATGAATAAATTTTTAATATTTATATGGATTAAAAAACTCACCAATATTGTTGTAACAATGAATGTCTTGTTCTGAAGACTTTCTACTATCTGGGTATAAACGTCGCCGTAAGTTCTCGTGAAATTTACACCCTCCGTGCTATTCCATGTCCCGATTTTCTTCAATCCTTCTTTACTGTTCAGCTCTACTATGTCGAGTACAAAGTCAGATCTAAAGCCTTGGTGATCGAACTTTATCACTCCAGTCAGACCCCGCATTTCAACCTGTTAAGAAAAAAAGAAATAAATAAATAAAAGAAATACAAAAAATATTAAAATTAATATTACTCGGTTTAAAATTCGAGGGATTTAAAAATTTGACACATTTTAAGGAATTTTGAAGACTAAAATATGGCCACTAGATTTTTTTTGGGAATTAAATCGCCTCGCTATGAAATATTTACAAAAAGAATCTCGAAAACGGGAGGGCTCAGAGTTGAGATAAAAGGCTGAAATTTTTATAGGATTTGGGGATGCTCAAAAATTCGTCCACACATTAAATAAGGACCATCGTTAATAAAGCCGTTTAAATTCTCAAGAGATTATTTAATACTCACAATCTTCATGTAATTAATTAATGAATATCCATGAGGCCATGTGTCAACGGATTCGCAAGATAGTGGTTTTATGTCGATTTGCTGTGATGTGTCAAGATCGTGAAGAGCCTTAGCGAATAAATGTACAGCGTCATACATAAGCGCTGTTTCCGTCTGTTGAATAATATATTATTATTTATTTATAATTAAATATAAGGTACATCGTGTATGAGTAATGAAAAAAAGTGTATTTAAAGTTGGTATTAAAAATTATCCAACTGATAAATTGCGCCCGGGGTTTTTGAGTAAACGTTTGAAGTAGGGTGGGAGCTCCGGAGTAGGTAGCTGTAGAAGTTTGAGAAAATAAAAGACCAACTTTTGGTGAATAATAAAGTTTTATCCCTCTAGTTCCGGCTAGACGTATATTAAAGCTTTTTATAGTCAGCGCGGCCTAAATTTCATCCACCAAAGTAATGCCATCCGGCAACGTTTCATAAAGGTCTATTTTATGACGTAAAGTATTTCTCTAAAGTCTAACGTATCTTGGAGGGGTAACACAACGCAACGTAACGCAACGTAACGTAAGCAAGTAAAGCAAGTAAGTAAGTAAGTAAGCAATCTCGTTCGCAATTTTCATGAGCTTGTAAATTAAAATGATAAAATGTTCCCTGTAGGTACTAAGTACTGAGTAGATACCATTTACCCTTTCGTAAAGATTTCTTTTTCTTTCTTAGTAAATAAGTAATGAAAAACCATATATACATACTCGTATATCTTACCTTTATAAACGTGAGGTTGTCCTGGTTCCGAGAGATTTATTTGAAACATAAAAAAAAAAAAACGTAATAACAATTATATTTCGAGTTACAGTGTCATGATTAATACAGATTACAAATTTCCTGTCCTGACGTAATCAGACGCTTTGGTTCAGTCTGTTTGTAATAAAATTGCTTGTAATGCAAAAACGAAGCTCTTTTTTTTTTTACTTGCAGATTTTATTATTTTATTTTTATCGTTAAGCTCGTGCAGGATTAAATCGATATGAATAGAACAAGATTAACAATAAATCATTGGTATGATCCGGTCATGAATTATTCAGTTTCATTGCAGCAGTAGGTATAGTGTCGCGATAAATCATGCGAAAAATTCATCCTCGGTGATTCGAAATTCAATAACAAATGATTGCATCAATTGTATAACGTTTAACAACCAGTCTACAGGTTTGAATCTGGCTTGATTTTCTCGTTCTTTATATATAATCGAAATCAAATCAATATTAATATATACTATGACCGCAGATTTGCAACTTGCATTAACTGGTATATATAATACGGTTATAGTTTCGTTCTCGAATCCGTCAAATTATCAATAAATTACTACATTCGATGAAACTATAATAATCCTAGATGAATTTCGTCAACTGAGACTGAAGCTCCTATTGACCGACTTTAAATGATGCAAAATGTTCGAAATTATTCTTTCAACACACCGGGTGCAAAGTTCGATTTTGCGCCCGCTTCGAAAACGAGGTTCGATAGATGTGCGAAAGTTGATTCTTACACTTTCGCACTCGTATCGAAATGTTATATTGCATGATTGGTATCTATGTAGGTCTTTACGAATCCTCAAAGACCAATTGTCAATGTCTTGAGATGCAACTTATGAATACATAAAAATTGTGTGGAAAGAATTTCAGTTCACTTTTCATATGAGAATAAATATAGGTTTACATATAGGTATGTAATACGTATAGACATATGTATATGGGGCATTCCATGACATCTCGATCAAGATTCTACGTCGGTATCTCAGATTGGTTTGATAATTTTTTGTATAAAAGTACACGACGAAAAACGTAATCGTAATTTTTTCAGAATTTTTCGACCCAGCGTATCTGGAGTATGATTTAAAAACTTGAAATAAAAACACCCACTTTGTAAAATCTGAAAAAATTCAGAGAAATCTTATGAAATATAATAAAATTTTTGACACCTATCAAAAGATGGAGATTTCATAACTTCAAAAGATAAATACAAAAAATAAAAAATTAAAAAATTATTATTATTCCATTGCATTTTCGACATCAGAATGAACATAAAAGCTCTGTATGATATGGCCCGAAAAATGTCTATTTAGAGAGTTACAGGGAATCAAAAATATCAGGGTAATATTTATAAACATAATTTTGTAAATATAAATATTACCATAATATTTTTGATTCCCTGTAACTCTCTAAATAGACATTTTTCGGCCCATATTATAATAAGCTTTTATGTTCATTCTAATGTCAAAAATGCAATGGAATAATAATAATTTTTTAATTTCTTATTTTCCATATTTATCTTTTGAAGCTATGAAATCTCCATTTTCTAATAAGTGTCAAAAATTTTGTTATATTTCATAAGATTTTTCTGAATTTTTTCAGATTTTACAAAGTGGGTGTTTTTATTTCAAGTTTTTAAATCATACTTCAGATACGCTGGGTTAAAAAATTCTGAAAAAAATTACGATTGCGTTTTTCGTCGTGTACTTTTATAAAAAAAAATTATCAAATCAATCTGAGACATCGACGTAGAATCTTGATCGATATGGCATGGAATGCCTCGTATATAATATAGATAAAATAAATTTTCTTCAATGTACAGAATAAGCCAGAGAGTAAGTTTCTTGGCGTTATAGCGAAGTGGAGAGAATCTAGGCAAGCAAAATGACTACGAGGCTTTTGGGTGCGCGAGTGTATATATAGTGTATTGTATTATAGTCAAGTTGAATTCCAAGACTTTGGTACACAATGCTACAATTTCAAAGTGCGCCCAAGCGGTTAAAGGCGACTCTCCTCGTCTCTTATCCTTTGCTACTAACCTCCTTCATTCACCGAGCTTACAGTCTAGACTTGATTCCTTCTATACCAGTTAAAGTCTTGCAGGGCTACGAAACTTACGAGAACTTGTTTGACTTGTATTAACCCAAGAGTGTCACCCGTAATTAACCGTGCATGAAAGTGCGTGAGTTTACAGTCAAAGTTTCTCTATTTTTGGTTACCTAGGAAACGCTATTATCGCGCACTACGAAGTCCAGAACACGTTCTACCCTCTCCCTCCCCCCCCCCCCATATATTCACAATAGGATTAAATTTTATCAGTCAAGATGATGCTATCTTTAATTTGGCAACGATTCAAATTGCCTACTATGAATTTAATCAACAGCTAATCACCGAATTACATGTGAAGAGTCTACCCCATTCGTGATATATATTACGTTTCATGAATTGCAAGGGAATTGAGCAATGCCCATGGAACCAAATCACTATGAACAGATTTTCGCTCAAATAATCACAGGTGAGAAAGCGACGTTATAGCTTTTACCTGTCTTCTGTATGTACCTAACAGGATTACCTCCGCACCATTACGTCTTACAATATAGACAGTGAAGCGTTCCGAAGCAATATAGGGATGCCTACATACGAGCTGGTTTGTTGGTAATTATTTGTCCTCAATTCGGTTCAGTAGATATTTTATGGTAAGAAACTGGCGATGCGTGTTTCACACGACTTACTTAACAGACGGATAATCAGTCTATAAGAGACATGCCCGCAATTTAACAATATTATGTGGTTTAGTGTTCGTGACTGATAAAGGAGACGATACAGTAGATTATCTATTTAACGTTTTTATTTCCTTCTTATATTCGTCGACTGCAATCGGGAGTTAATTTACAATCAGGGAGAAGCTTTGAATTATTAATTTACCTAATCCTTTGTATATCTGCTGTGTTATATAGTCTGGACTTATTATGGAAATTTTGCCAAAGTCCGGATATCCATCTTGTTTTTATTTTGATTTATTTTTTTTTTTTTTACTAAGAGACAGGCTTGTCCGTGGCGCGACGAATTACGCTTCTTGTCAAGCAGTAGAAGGACTAAAGCCAGAGAGGATAGGCTAAAATGATCCAGATAAAAGCTCGGTGATTTCTTTTATTTATCAAACCGTAGCTGGCTTCTATCCATGGGCATAAATACACGTCGGATGTAGTATAAGTGTAGGAATGTAAATGCATTCTTTTCTTTTCTTTTCTTTTCTTCTTTCTCACTTTTACGTTCTCTCTTTAATTTTTGAACATTTGCCAAGTTTCGAACCAGTTCTGGGACTTTTGTGTGTGAAATGATTTTATTTTTTTTTATTATTTTTTGGTCTGTATATACAGTTTTAAATAAATTTTCTAACTTTGGTCGAATTTTTGGGATATTCTTTGTTATTTTTTTTTTTTTTTTTTTTTTTTTTTTTTTTTTTTAGAAAAATTGGGACACTTTAGCTCGGATATATAATTAAACGAAGTGAAATAAAGGCTTTTAGATAACTTGCAGCCGTGCAGACTTTCTGGCGACAAAATTTCTACCATGCGCGCGGTCGGGGGACCCACACAACCTGGCGTTATAACATTAGGGTGGATATTTCTGACCGAAGACAAGAAGAGATAACGGCTGCACCTGGGGTTTCGAAACGAAACTAAAGAAATAATAATAAAAAAAAATAAAAAAAAAAAGTTATACAAAACTTTTTTACCAAACTCGTAGCTCGCTGACCCGCAATCAAGGTGGCTAGGTATATAATATGATTCTTATATCTCGTACCCATATATACGGGTCGAAACCATTCTACAAAAGAAGAAGAAGAAGAAGAAGAAGAAGAAGAAGAAGAAGAAGTAGAAGAAGAAAAAGAATAAGAAGAAAAGTGAAGGAACTGATGAGATGAGATATAAGCGAATAAACCACCCACACGCTGGGGAGCTACTTTGCGAACAGATGTTGCAAATGCTTGACTACAATGCGAAACAAAGTCATTTTGCTTCTATTTTTCTTTATTTCATTGTCTTTTCTTTTTTTTTTCAAATTTGTTTTTCACTTTCTACTATAACAGATGAAACGAATCATATATGTTACTTAAAAATAATTAGTTTTGATCGGCCAATATGGGATGACTCGAAACTTTGATATACCTATATTATGTATTAAATGATATTTTATTTTCAGTCAAGACAAAGCTAATTGTTCATATAATTTGGTAATTGTATTTTTAATATGGCTGCAGTTTTTGGCCAGCTCAAATTTTCGCGGGTAATAGCGATCACCCGACAGGCAATGCCGGACAATGTCTTAATCTAATTATTCAGACTTTGAAAAGAATATTCAATGCGTGTAGTAATTGTGAAAATAATTTTAGTCTGAAAGAAAATATATTTTCAGGTAGCCGTCAAGATTTTATCATACGAAATGAAATTATTTTTTAAATATGACAATTCTAACCTAATTCTGACCTGCTACAGCAGCGCTGCCACGTTGAACTAACGTCAACTCAATGCTGTTACATACCGACCGGTATTGCCCCGGAAAACAATTTAGCTTAAAAATATTATAAAACATGATCACAGTGAAATTAAACATCGACTTTCTACCCAATTAACGCTAAATAGACCCTCTAAATGATTTCTGATTATTAATTTTGCATAGGTTTACGGAAAATTAATGAAAACTCATATTTGCTAAGCGAAAATTTCTCACTGTAAAAACTCCTAAAAATTACGCATTGCGTATAAATTTTACAGCAAACAATGTACTACGAATTTTAGATTACAAATCAAGTTCTTAGTAGGAAATTTCATCTTCGAAAAACATATAATAATTCAATTATGTGTTCTCTGCTTTACTTACATAAATATTGTCTGAATAAAATTGTGAAATACAAAACGATATTTTGAAAGAATATTTCTGTCTGGTATAATATCAAAACCTCGAAAATAGAATTTGTTCATCTATTTAGGTATATGAAAAATACAAATTTCGCTAACAGTTGCCCGCAAATCTTCTGTATGTATGGTTTAGTCTTTTCACGTTGACACTTTCGCTTGATTTATGTCGCCGGAATGACTTGGGGTTTCATATCTATACCAGCAGCGTTATTTTGGGATGTGGATTACGCGGATCTACTATCTTTTGTAACAGTCAACAAATACTACATCTACTGGATTAGATAGATATACCCACACTAATACACCCCAACGAACTCGGTTCGAAATTGAACGATAAATTGGAAATTACTTTATACATCGATTTGCGGTAGGTACTGTTACAGAATTTCAGCCCACTGTCAAGTAAAAATAATATCATTTCAAGTGGATAAAAATGTTTTTTTCAAAAAATTGAAACCAAAAAAAAAAAAAAATACTTAATTTATTTCAAATAATATTTTGCGGATTCGGATTCCTAATTCCAAAATTATTTGTATCTGTATTATTCAATTCCTGATTAACAAAATTTCTAAACGATATAAATTTGCAATAAATTGTTTCAATTTTGCTAATTAATTTTATTGAGTGTCTCCATTTTTGGCATAACTTTAAAAAATTTCGTACAATAATTAACTTGGATGAAAAACCAAAAACGAGTACAAAAATAAGATAAAAATTCGAAGAATAAATACACAACGATAGAAAAATTCCAATTTGTTTCGTTTGAAAAGCTCATCATCTTCATTACAAGATCGATATCTCATCAAGACAGAAGCTGCACATACCTAGGTATGTACACTAAACGAATTTCAAACTGTCGCACCTAAGATAGGCAACCGGAGCTACACCACGTTTTAAATTGGCAATGCCCATCTTCAGGGACGCCACGATGGAAAGTGGTGAGTGAGTTAATATGGCATTGCTGAATTGATTTGTGCAGTGTAACTTTGATTGCCTATATTTAGGTTATGGCAGAAGACAGGCGTTGCAATCGCATATATACCTTACCTACCTTACCTTAAGTCTTAAGTCTTAAATTTTAAGTCTCGAGTTTTACGTTTTAAGTCTTAAGTGTTGACTCTTGAGTCTTAAGTCTTAAATCTTGAGTCTCAAGTTTCAAGTCTCCAGTTTTGACTTTTGAGTTTTAAGTTTCAAGTCCTAAGTTTTAAGTCTTAAGTCTTAAGTCTTGAGTCCTAAGTCTTAAGTCTTGAGTCTCAAGTTTCAAGTCTCGAGTTTTAAGTTTTGAGTTTTGAGTATTAACTCTTAAGTCTTGAGTCTTGAGTCTTAGGTCTTAAGTCTTAAGTTTTAGGTCTTAGATCTTAGCTGTCTTAAATTGTGTTTCATTTTCAATTATTCACTTTGGACACGTGTACCCGCCCACACACACTTTTTTCTATGTCAAGAATGAAGAAGATCCATTAAATATCCGTTCAAATATATAACATCGATTAATTTCTGAATCAAGTAGGTAATGATCGTCCTCAAGCGCTCTTTAAGCTCGTCGGAAGCTATATCTTGCGTTCGAAAACGGATTAACGATATATCAGGGCTGCAGGTAGGTAGGTATAGGTATAGGTATAACGCCCTTGAAGATATATTGGCAAAATATCCTGCATCCCCGATATACTCATATACCTATACATATTACATATAGCCATTTCGCCCGGACCAATCTATCGCTCATTTAAACGGGTTGGGATTTTACACGGCTATACCTTACTATCCGGTTGCCACCTATACTTTACCAATATACTATATGTATATATGTATATACAGTATATATATATATGCATGTACCCATACCGAAAGTGGTAACCCAGCGATTGCAGGAAGGATGCTTTCCCATCGGGGCCAACGAGTGAGTAAACTGCATAGGCAATTTCCTGCCTATGACTCATATATATATATATACCGTGAGGTTATAGGGAAGGGAATCACAGGATGCAGGCAACCCAACAGTCAAAATTTCCGAAGATTGCCGAAGGTGCAGAGTATTTGATATTAAGAGGAAATGAAAGTTGATCTAGCCATCTAGCGGATTTCTCACTGTACTCCACACATGGACACATAATCATGAACGTGTATGTATGGATGTGTTCTATCCATGTGTGTAGTATGGTGAGAAATCCGCTAGATGGCTAGATCGACGACTAAACTGTCCGGTTGATAGGTTAATAAAAATTGTCAGAGTGAAATTGAAGATTCTGATCGGAATAAAGTTAATATGCAAGCCATAATTCATTCATTAACCGTTGCAACTTTTCTACAAATTAATATTGATGAATCTTGCTAATTAACTTTATTCCGAACGGATTCTTCAAGTTCACTATAATAATTATTTTTAACCCAACAATCTGACAGTTGAGTCATCTGCTAACAGAAATTTTCGCGTCCCCGTTCCATTAATGACAATGCCCTGCCTTCGGCATTCTTCGGAAATTTTGACTGTTGGGTTGCCTGCATCCTGTGATTCCCTTCCCTATAACCTCACGGTATATATATATATATATATATATATATATATATATATATATATATATATATATATATATATATATATATATATATATATATATATATATATATATATATATATATATATATATATATATACATAAAGGTATGTATGGTATATATACCTGCATATATTTATGCGATAAGTAAACATTTCGTATAACCTACGCTCTTGGTACTCAAAAAAAAAAAACTAGAAGACAAAAATCAAATATTTTCCGGTTCTGTGTGCAGGTGAAATGATTTTTCGAAATTTAATACGTCCTTTAAAAATAACTGATAATTATTCAAAATTTGTTAAGGCCTCTCGCCTGCTTATCAAGTAGAAAAAAAAAAAAAAAAAAAAAATGGGAGATTTCTTAAGATTTTTTTTAACTAGGTAAGGCAAACCCCTCAAAGAATAATATAGTTAAATAATAGTTAATTATGCAACTTTTTGCGAATTCCACGATCCGAGCTAATTAATAATTTCACAGTACCTATACTGCAGTTATAAGAAGAAAAAGAAAAGATGAAATGAAGCACCCTTAATAAGTATTTTCTAATGTATCTGAATAGCATCGAGATGCAATGGGATATCGGTGCTTGATTATCAAGTTTAATGCTCGAAGTGAAGCTTTCTGAAGTTAGTTTACAGGTATACCAACTTACTTTGGTAACTGGATAGGAGTTAGTTCAATACTTGAAGACCGCATATTATATGCAAAAGGCCTGTGGATACCGATATACATATATACACAGTTATAATACTATAGACATATGTACGTATACATATTTACGTAAATTAAATTATAAATTAATAGATTATAAGGAAGCTGTCTGTGTACGTTATCTTGTATACCAAAAAGCAGTATCTATACCCCCTGCCTTCAACAGTCTTATTTAAAAGTACGAAACTTGACCCTTATGCTATTTGCATTTTTATTAAAATTGGAGAAACACGGTGCAGCACAACAGGAAATTGAAATTTCTGCAGTCAGCTTTTGAATAGGTAATATCCAATTATCATCTTCTATCTATATATCTTAATTCAACGAGGAATTAACTCGGTTCTATTTTCAAACAGAATTTACCTCACCGTAAACGAATTCGAATTGCATGAATTTCAGGTAGGGTCGTAGTAAAGTAGAAAAATATTTTATTAACATATGACGAACAGTTTATATCGAATTAATATCGATGGTGGTAGTTTTATAAATTTTTGAATAATTAAAGTAGAGGAAAGTATCGGCAATATATTTCAAAAGTTTGGAATGTGAGATTTTTAAGGTATTGTTGGGAAAAATTGCAGGTGCAATTGCATAGGTACAGATGGAAATACAAAATTTGGATTCTAATATATACGTCGGAAAATTCATAAAATAATTTCATTCTTTTGAATGATCCCTGGTAGACGAAGATTTCTACCCCTAGACGAATTACGATGAATTTTTTCAAGGAAAATTGAAACATTTTATAGTTTTCCGTAGAAAGATTTGAAAAATAATTAACATTTTCGTAATCATTCAAAAAAATTGTCATTATTTTTGTCGGTCGAACTCAAATTGAAAAAAAAAAAAAAAAAAAAGAAAAGAAAACTACAACTTCTGATGAAAAAACTTATACGAAAAATTTTTATTTTCTCTGAAAATTTTCAGAAATTCGAAAACTTATTTGCAACAACTTCAAATCATTTAATTTTTTGATATAATTTTTTCTAAAAAAAGAAAACCGTCTATCCGATAAGTGAAGCAATTTTAAAAATCATGAAATAAAAACTATCAAAATTTTGGTGATTTTTTAACTTCCCACAATGAAAATTGAAAATTTTCAAAAAAAAAAAAGGGAAGTTTTTGGTTTCGGTCCAATTTTCGAAAATCGAATTTTCATCAGATCTCGATGTTTTGGGGTCCTAGGAAGCTATTCTGACTATTTTTGGATGGACGTCCGTATGTGTGTGTGTGTGTGTGTGTAAACAAAATTTGCGGTACGATATCTTTAGAACGAATCGACCGATCAGAATGGTTCTTATAGCGATCGAAAGGATTTATGAAGACTTAGATCTGATTAGAATTTAAAGTCAATCGGTCAAGTAGTTTCAAAGTTATTTGAAAAATAAAAATTAAAAAACAATTTTTTTTTCAAGTTTTTAGCGCATAACTCCTAAACTGTTCGTGCGATTAGTCTCAAAACTTGATCAGACTCAGGTCTTAGATAGCCCTTTTGATCGGCGTAAGATTCATCAAAATCGAACGATTGGTTTAAAAGATATTGCACGACAAAAATTTCTCTTTTTCGCGTACGATACCTTTGGAACGAATTAACCGATTTGAATGATTGTTGCGGAGATCGAAAGGGTTCATCAAGACTTAGATCTGATTAGATTTTGGAATCGATCGGTCGAGTAGTTTCAAAGTTATTCGAAGAATAGAAATTGAAGAAAAAAAGATTTGTATCCGGAAAACTAATTATACTTATAACCTTCTTTAATTTATTATAAACACAATAGTATCAATTAATTTGAACGTATTTAACACAGCAGGAAGTTTCAGGGTTGACCCACAGGTCAACTGATTACCTGATTATTCAATTTTTTTGTTTCGATTTTAATCGGAAGTGAGTAGTCCTTCAATATATCCTTGTTTACCCTAAATTCGGATACTAGTTGTATACAGGTATAATTATGCACACACGAAGTACACATGTATACATATACACACAGATATATAGGTATACGTAGGTACACAGTAGTTTTAAAGTCGTGTACAGCTTTGGCAAATATTGAAAGTAATTTTCGAATGTAGCAGCTGCTATGTGAACTATGATACGTATATATACTGCCGAATACCTATATGCACAGTTCTAGTTAATTCTGTCACGTGGAAACATATGTATATATAATACATAGGTATGTATATGGGGTATTTCATGTCATTTCCACTAGGATCTGACCCTTGACCTCTCTCCCTTTGGCCTGCGTTTTTTTATATGATTCTTCTCACTTTGAAAGGCATTCAGTTTGATTTCTTTCAAAGATTATTTCAAATTGATTTAAATTGTCTACAATTTTTCAAAACGACCATATTGATCGATATAATTTAAAAATTCTGAAAAAATTCTGATAATTTGTCTGTCAGATATCAAAATTTTTAAACTTAGAGATGAAGTGAGGAAATATTTTCCTCTTACTGTTTTAAAGTTTTTTCCGAACATCAAAAAACGTTAGAAAAATTAGAAACGAGAGTTATTTTACTATGGATGATTGCTGAAACATTTTCATCTGTCATACCAGATTTTTTAAAAACTCTCTAGATTTTTTGAAATTTTTACAGATTAAAATAAAAAAAAAAAAAAAAAAAAAAAAAAAAAAACAAGAAAAAATTGCAAATGGTAAAATGGTTCCAAAAAATCTGGAAAATTTTTGTTAAAATCCGGGATGACATATGATAATGTTTCAGCAACCATTCATAGTAAAATAACTCCTGTTTCTAATTCTTTAAACATCTTTGTTTTATTTTCGGAAAAAGGTTGAAAGTAGTAAAAAGGAAAAATCTCCCCACTCCGGTTTCAAGCTTAAAAATTTATACATCTAATACACGATTATACAGAATTTTTGCAGATTTTTAAATTGTGTCGATGAGTATGGTCGTTTTTTCAAAAAATTGTGGATAATTCAAATCGATTTGAAAATATTTAAACAAAAACATGAATGCCTTTGAAAGTGAGAACAATCATATAAAAAATCGCCGACCCAATCCGAGAGGTCAAGGATCAGACTCAGGTCGAAATGACATGGAATTCCCCATATATACAATCGAATTCACGGTCTTGAATCTCATTGAAAATCAGAAAAATCCACTATGGCATTGCGTCTGAAGGTAGATAGAATTTTCATTAGAAAATTCCTTGCATGTTCGCAGCTGTACGTAATTACGAGAAAAAAATCAAAAAAAATTGAAAAAAAAAAAATTCAAAAAAATTTAGAATAAAAGTAAAAGAAAAAAAAAAACTAATAATGAAAATTTCTCGTAAAATATTATTGGGGAATTGCCTTATACAGTATTATATATATTTGTGTGTAATAAAAGCAGTAGGGTAATAAAAGCTCTTTGTTTTTCATTCTTCTTCGCGCCTTACTGTTAAAGTTATTATCGGTTTATAGGGGAATTTTTTTTTTTTTTTTTTCTTTTCTTCTTCTTCTTTATTTCTTTTTTCTTTTTTTATACCAGCAATTTTACACACTAGATCGAACGACGTTAAATGAATGGAATTTCTTCAAGCTCATTCCTACCTTGTTAGTGTTTTGACCCATGTCGAGCTTGCGACCGTAACGTTGCTCGCCGTAGATCCAATCACGGACGACCCTCTGAAGCTCAGGCTTTTCCGGGTCAACCAATCGGAAGGCAGTAATATTGGTACCACCATACTTGAATTCTTCCAGGTCAACGCTGTGCAGGTCCTGCAAAACGATGTGGCGGTTCCCTTTATGAATAACCTTTACTACTTGAGGCCTTATAGGTATAGAGTCGAAGACTGAAATCTTCTCTTGAACAGTTCAGATTATCGGCAAGATGTCAAAGTATGTGAAGTATATGGATATAAAATAAAAATTGAAATAAATAAAAAAGAAAAAAATCAACAACTTCACAAAGTAGATGAAAAACCAATCGTTGATAAAAAAAAAAAAAAAAAAAAGAAAAATCAAATAGAAATATTTCTATTACGTCATATGATTGGGAGAGTTTTTTGGGGTTAGTTGGATCAAGTTCCGAATTTTTGAAAGTTCCAAAGAGTCAATATTTAGAAATTATTTGTGACGATTTCGCATTTTCAAAATTGTTCAAGTTCAGAATATTTAAATTAAAGATCGGAATTTCCATAGTCAAAAACTCGAAAAGTTCAAGAATCTGGAAATTTAACAGAGGGACACAACGGTCCATATGTAAATTTCAAGTTTTTGACTTACAGATTCTTAGCTTTCCGAATTTTGAGCCTTCTGTGTTCTTTGATTTGAAGCTTTTTAAATCGACTACTTAAACTTTCGGGGAAATAGTCTTTCCAAAAACTGTGAGTCGGTAATATTAACATTCAGAATTTTAACCGTTCGGTATTTTCAAAATTCGGAAATTCCAACCTACCCCAGTTTTTCAATTCAATTTCATTTTTCATCCACATATCTACATCTAAAATTCGTTGATCAGTTCTCCAAATATCCCAAATTGAAATTTTTTTTTTCAAAATTTTCAATCTAATCAATTTTAAGTTGAAAGAAACTTTCGAATAAAAATCTATGGTAATTTTTGAAATTAATTGAGCTATAATTTGAAATTTGTCTGTTAAATTATTATTTGTCAGTCATATTATTGAAGTATATGGATATAAAATAAAAATAGAAATAAATAAAAAATAAAAAAATCGGCAACTTCACAAAGTAGATGAAAAACCAAACGTTGATAAAAAAAAAAAAAAAAGAAAAATCAAATAGAAATATTTCTATTACGTCATATGATTGGGAGAGTTTTTTGCTGTTAGTTGGATCAAGTTTCGAATTTTTGAAAGTTCCAAAGAGTCAATATTTAGAAATTATTTGTGACGATTTCGCATTTTCAAAATTGTTCAAGTTCAGAATATTTAAATTAAAGATCGGAATTTGGATAGTCAAAAACTCGAAAAGTTTAAGAATCTGGAAATTTAACAGAGGGACACAACGGACCATATGTAAATTTCAAGTTTTTGACTTACAGATTTTTAGCTTTCCGAATTTTGAGCCTCCTGTGTTCTTCGATTTGAAGCTTTTTAAATCGACTACTTAAACTTTCGGGGATATAGTCTTTCCAGAAACTGTGAGTCAGTAATATTAACATTCAGAATTTTAACCGTTTGGTATTTTCAAAATTCGGAAATTCCAACCTACCCCAGTTTTTCAATTCAATTTCATTTTTCATTCACATATCTACATCTAAAATTCGTTGATCAGTTTTCCAAATATCCCAAATTAAAAATTTTTTTTTCAAAATTTTCAATCTAATTAATTTTAAGTCGAAAAAAACTTTCGAATAAAAATCTATGGTAATTTTTGAAATTAATTGAGCTATAATTTGAAATTTGTCTGTTAAATTATTATTTGTCAGTCATATTATTGAAGTATATGGATATAAACTAAAAATTGAAATAAATAAAAACGAAAAAATCAACAACTTCACAAAGTAGATCAAAAACCAATCGTTGATAAAAAAAAAAAAGAAAAAAAAAAAATAGAAATATTTCTATTACGTCATATGATTGGGGGAGTTTTTTGGGGTTAGTTGGATCAAGTTCCGAATTTTGAAAATTCCGAAAAGTCAATATTTAGAAATTATCTGTGACGATTTCGCATTTTCGAAATTGTTCAAGTTCAGAATATATAAATTAAAGATCGGAATTTGGATAGTCAAAAACTCGAAAAGTTCAAGAATCTGGAAATTTAACAGAGGGACACAACGGTCCATATGTAAATTTCAAGTTTTTGACTTACAGATTTTTAGCTTTCCGAATTTTGAGCCTTCTGTGTTCTTCGATTTTAAGCTTTTTAAATCGACTACTTAAACTTTCGGGGAAATAGTCTTTCCAGAAACTGTGAGTCAGTAATATTAACATTCAGAATTTTAACTGTTCGGTATTTTCAACATTCGAAAATTCCAACCTACCCCAGTTTTGCAATTCAATTTCATTTTTCATCCACATATCTGCATCGAAAATCCGTTGATCAGTTCTCCAAATATCCTAAATTGAAATTTTTTTTCTCAAAACTTTCAATCTAATCAATTCTAAGTCGAAAAAAAACCTTCGAACAAAAATCTATGGTAAATTTTGAAATTAATTGAGCTCATCAAAAATTAATTTGGAAACACTGATGATTGCTTTTGTTAAAAATGCCGAATGAAAATCAATAAATTCGAACAAATTCTTCGTGTTTTTGGTATCGTCGTTATACAGAGAGAAATTACAATCTGTAGAGGTGTGGTAAATAAAAAGAAAAACAAAAAATAGTCTGAGTCTTGAATCAACAGAATCTTCTGCCACAGCAGGACGGTGAGTCTAGATCGTCGAATAGAAATAACAAATGGTGTCGATTTGATTTCGCGGGTAAATCGTTGTTTTTAGATCCACCAAAGCAGGTCTTGGTGAGTGTAAATAATGAGAAAATGTAGGATCCTGAACGATCTACTGAATTGCGTGTAAGAGAAAGAGGCTCAAAAATAGCCAGAAGACAAAAAAACGAACAAAAAATAAAGTGATATAAATAAATTACTCAACTTGTTTTCTTCCCTGCAAGTAGGGTACTCATTTCTTTAAAAAAAAAAAAAACTAACACAGCGTTGTCATTTGGATCTGCCTGATTGTAGCCAACGATTTTTCCGCCACTTTAGAAAATTGCATGGAATTGTTTTATACCATCATAAATACCTTCATAAATTTTTATGAATCTTTTTACACTTTCATTTTACTCTAAAAATTTCACAATTTATTTTCAATTTCTTTAAACATGTGGCGTCAATATAATTTTGACAATTTATAAAACTACAAATAGTAATTTTAAATACACACATTTTCTTTTGCCAACATTCGCAGCTCTTCAACAAAAGTATCGACTGATTGAAAACTCAAAAAAGTCCGGTGTACTCAGAGATGTGAAGTCTTACGGAATCCCATAAAATTCTGTAAGAATTCGTGAAATTTTCTGAAAATCTTTAAAGTCTTTGAACTAATGTAAAATCGTGTAGAGTCCCTCTCGAAGTCTATGAAGTTCTATGAAGTCGTATAAAATCCCTAATAAATTTTCTAAAATCTGATAAAATCTCATGAAATCCTACGAAATCCTACTTTTTAAGTCCTTGACGTCGTAATAAATCTCTAAAGTCCGAATGAAATGAAATCTATAAAATGAAATAAAATCCAACTTAAAATCCATGAAGACCAGTGCAAAAGAATTTCCCAGAGTGATTCAAACCGAAGTAATATTTCGCTTCGAAATCCCCGGAGTAGCTATATTTTGCAAAAGCAAAATTTCATTTTCAAATATGGGTACCGAATTATTCCAGTCATAATATAATGTGGTGTAATAATAAATTACTTGTTTAAATTCATACTTGAAGATTTTCAAAATTAATAAATTTTCCGTTATTTGACAGACAAATTTTTAGAACTAAAAATCTTTTCGATCATCCGAAGATCGAGCATGAGTCCATAATATTTCATGGTATAAAACGTTCTCCTAAAGTAGTAGAAGAAAATAGAAGCCCATGTTGGGCTCAAAGAGAACGACTCACGTATAGAATATAGTAGTTGATTATTCCACCGTAGTAAAAAAATTTAATGAAACGTATAAGATGGGGGATGGATTTACGTCAGACTTGATCGCGTCTCTTGGAAAAATTTTCTGTTATAAGTGCAGTATATATCTATCTATCAGCGAGGTATGAGTCGGACCGTTTCATGGAGGACGAACTAAATGCCAGGTTGATGGATGTTCTCCATCGGTTTTCCTGGCGACGCCAACGTCTTAACTAAAATTCTGGGGTGTTCGTCTTACGTGGAGAACCAGTATGCTGGTGGTCTCCCTCTCATATATAACTTCGAAAGTGTCTTCGCCGGAGTCCGTCGTCGCAATGGTTCGCGCCTTCTTGGCGTCACAGAATAACAAAACAGGAATGTCGTACAGACACACATACGTATACCTACATTTGTCCAAATTTTTAATAATACCCATACCAAAATTTTACACGTCGTTACAATCGCAACTAATGAAAATATACGCAGTTTTTTTTTTTTCTTGTCGTAAAATAAATCTGGAGGAATTTTGAATTGGGTTAAAAAAAAAAAAAAAAAAGATTTTTCTTTTATTTTAGAACGTGCCTGCAATGTGTACGAAAATATTTAGGATTCGTTATAGCGTGAAGTAGGTACATAGTTCGTTTCGTAAATTTATTTGAACGTTGACTAGATTTCAATTTAGATCCATTAAAATGTAAATTAGGATGGAAAATTTGTGGTACACTACAGTCGTTCGCTTTTGTTCGTTGTTAAAATCCACTTTACGTATCTCCCCCCCTCTCTCTCTCTTTCTCTCTCTCTTTCTCTCTCTATAACTGATTTTAAAGGTATGTCAGCACGTGCGATTGAACCCGAACAAGCATCCTGCATCCCTCCTTAAAGGAGACAAAAGAGTCTCATGATAATTAGACACGGTAATTAATTCTACTTACATTAATGATTATAACAATCATTACACTTATTAGTCAATGTACTTCAATTACCGATTATGGTATAATTTTTTCTCGTGGTATTCTCTAAATTGTTATTTACATTCGTAGGTATACAGAATCAGTTTTAAATATAAATTGGACAAAAGCTATCCTCTTAATTACAATTCCATTCAATTAAAGTATCTTACCAGCGAAGTGATGAGGTAGCTGTGGTAATCGCTCATCATACCAATCTGCTGTGCTTGTTTGAGGACTTCGTAAATCCGTTCGGTAGAACAATCAAGGACGATGTGGGACTCGGCCGAGTTCTTTATCTGCTTCAGCAACGGCCTGAAACAATAAATGGATTGTTATATATTACGATTGGCTATACATATATGTGTAGTTTACTTAGGGATTGTTGCCTTGCTTCTCACATAGAGTTGAGGAAATAATATTTCGTATTTTCCTGATCCCACTTACGATTTTTGGAAATTGCAATCGCTAACTCCGTCAATTTTGGAAACGCGATAGCTGGACTTGAAATACAGTCTATTGGCTTCGAATGATAATTTGGCAATTTTTTGTGAATTTTCAATTATGAACCTAATTGAACTTAAATTTTACACTATTTCTAAGTTTGAGTAGCAAAACTGGAGAGTTAGCACATTTTGCTTCACATATCTTACGACGTTGCAAGATTTCATGTCCCATACCTTGAGTTTAGTATAATGAAACCTCAAGAACCTTTCCTTTCGCCTTTTCCATTCGCCAAACTGCGATAAAGTTCTTATGTCAGAGATTATATTAACGAAGGTAGGTATTCGAAAGTTCGTTTATTAGGCAGGACCGTTCATAAAGCGGTTGTCATCGTTCAAGATTCTTGAGTAAACTTTAAAACATGCGGTTGATTATTAACCACGAGGAAAATTGAATCTTCAAAGATTGGAGGAAAATTTTTATTTAATTATACTCCTTAATAGAAGTTTTTTTCTTTTTTTTTTCACTTAAAACATGTTTTTGGTTATCGGAACTACATAATTTACAATAAATGTAGACGTTTCCACATTTCTGAAAGATCTTGACGAGAAACGCAGCTGTATTCGTCCTTCAAATCTCACGTTTCAAAAACTTAAAATCCTGTATAGAATTTCTCTAACCAAAGTAAAGTGCATTTGGTTGTAAGCTATTACGTCAAATCTTTCCTTTCTATTCTCGGTACGTTGTGTACTTCAAGACAACTGTTGCCTTGAGTTTGCTGACAATCTGGTCAATCAACTTCTGACTTTATCAAACGACCAGTAAGCAGAAGCAGAAGTTGTATTTCTTGAAATGCACGAATGCCTGTAGTATATGAAATATGATTACGGTCAAGCAAACGTCAATTTTTAAATCCTTGCAATTGTATAATCTCGGATAGGATTGAATCGTTGATCGTCGTTATAGAAGGGTTATAAATGGATAGAAGTTGTGAAGCTTTTGAATCCTTAACGAGGAATCCTCCCCTTTGTAAAGGGTAAAATTTCATTCAAATGAATTTAGACGAATTTAACTCGTGCCATTTTGGTGCCCGGATGAACGAACGGTATAGAACCGTGACATTCCTGAGGTCTTGGTGTTCGGGGGTGCGTAGACCGTGAATTAATCGTCTTCTCTAGCAATTCCTTTACTCCCTAGAGAAAGCGAAGGATGGTTAACGCGTTAACTTTGTCTGGTTTAGAGGTGGGACCTTGTTTTAAATTACTCCACAGTTCTTAACTCTTCCTTCACTTATACGCGAACTGTTACTCTAAATGTCTAAGTACACGGATGAAATCAAAAGAGAAAGAAAATAAATAAAATAAATTGAAAATTACACAAGGTATCATCATCTATTATACACTAATTGATAATTTCATCAGCTCATAGTAATCTGTGTGTATTTTCTGACAAACTAAACTTCATATACAAACGAAGCACCTTGTCTTTAGTACCTAGCAAACTTTGATTACTATTTAGCTGAACAAGCTCTTGAATGTCTTGCTCATGGCACAGACAATAATTGTTATCGAGTGGTTTTGGCCGAATGAGGGATTCTGGGTTAATTATCAACTGCTATGAAGGCTAGAAACTTTTGGGGTATTTATAAACCTTGTCTGACCCAGGTGAAATTTAAATTATTATTATTTTTTATTTTTTCATTTTTTTTGGATCTTAGAAAAAAGATATTAAAAAGTACCCACTAGGCAGATGACGGTATAAAGAAATACGCGTTTTACATCTTCTGACAATTGTCGAGCAGATGGGTCCTAAGATATTGTTTCAAAGGAATTTTTCTTTTCCCTCGGTCACGGTGCAACAGAGTGAAAATTTTTCATTAAAGTAATGCGAAAGACGACGGGGCTAAATATTGCCCGTTGTATAGCAGGTATTATTAGCTATGTAAAAATGAAAATATTCTTGGATACAAATGACGCACTCTTGTTTAATTGAGGAAGAAAACAAAGTATCAAATTAATGGCGCATCTGACTACGCCATTTATTTCATAATCTGAATCACCGAGTATATAATTTGAACAACGTTTCATGAAAAAAAATCAGGAAACCGGTTGATCCGTGGGCCAATCCGAAAACTTAAATACGTTATAATTAATTGATACTATTGTGTTTATAATAAATTGAAGAAGGTTATAAGTATAATTAGTTTTCCCTATACAAATCTTTTTTTCTCCAATTTCTAGTCTTCGAATAACTTTGAAACTACTCGACCGATCGATTCCAAAATCTAATCAGATCTAAGTCTTGATAAACCCTTTCGATCGCCGTAACAATCATTCAAATCGGTTAATTCCTTCCAAAGGTATCGTACGACAAAAAGAGAAATTTTTCTCGTGCAGTATCTTTCAAACCAATCGTTCGATTTTGATGAATCTTACGGCGATCGAAAGGGCTATCCAAGAGCTAAGTCTGATCAAGTTTTGAGATTAATCGCATGACCAGTTTAGGAGTTATGCGCTAAAAACATGAAAAAAAAAAATTGTTTTTAATTTTGATTCCTCAAATAACTTTGAAACTACTCGACCGATTGACTCCAAAATCTAATCAGATCTAAGTCTTGATAAACCTTTTCGATTGCCATAAGAACCATTCCAATCGGTCGATTCGTTTTAAAGATATCGTACAACAAAAATTTGTTTACACACATATACGGACGTCCATGCAAAAATAGTCAGAATAGCTTCCTAAGACCCCAAAACGTCGAGATCTGATGAAAACTCAATTTTCGAAAATCGGACTAAAACCAATAACTTCCCTTTTTTATGAAAATTTTCAATTTCCATTGCAGGAAATAGAAAAATTCTGATAAAAATATATTTTCAAGTTTTTCGTCAAAAATCTGAAAAATCTGTAAAATTGATTTGTTTATATTTTATCCAAATGGAGAGAGAAAAAAAAATCGGGTGAAAACTACAAGCAGGAGAATATCTCAAACCCTTTGGGACGCGATATGCCAACGAACCCCATTGTAGAACGTGAATCCCTGGGTTGTCCAGACTACAAGGTTGCCTACAGGGAGCCAGAGGGCTGTATAGCCATGGCAGGGTCCTGAAATCCGAGCACCGTTTCCGTTATAGGATGGAATGTGCCCATCCTGCAGAGTGTCGTTTTACGTTCAGAGAGAACCATTTTCTTCGCAACTTTCCTACGTCGTCAAGACTCACGATCAGAGAACATCGAAAGATTCGTTTTGTCAGAGCTTTTGAATTCGATGGAAAAATCTCATCTCTACAGTTCGGTACTTCACGATATTGATTATTTCGAGGGTAAGTTATTAGGTAGATGGATTGACGGAACACTTTAACATGACATTTATAAACCATCGTAGGTACCCTAACGATAATTAAATTAAAGATTCTAAAATTAAGTGCTTAAAAATTTTTGTTTCCATTACCAAAAGTCGTGTTCCAAAGGTAACAAGTCTCACAGTTGGATGCAGTCAAAGTAAAACCTTTTTCAAGAACTTGGATCAACTGTAATGGTTTAGATTTTAGAATTTCGGATCTTCAATTGTCCACAAAACAAATCTTGATAGACAACTTTTTGACGTGTTTCATTCCGCAAATGATTCAATTATTTAGAATCCAGATCCTCAGAGAATAAGAATCAGACGATATGATCACGGTGAGAGATGAACCGGTGATAGAAAAGGTAATATCTGATCCTTGGGAATGAAAGATGACATATTTTTTCGATCGTAAACGTTAATAGTCCTAAGAATAGTTATAGATTTCACATTCGGCAAAGGTGCTATGAGGCGATAAATACTCGCGTCATAGTCCTTCGAGGATTGGGATAAAACGGTGCTTTTAGAAGCTCATAATAATAATAGTACCTATATCTAACTTTTCCCATGATCCATAGGACCGAATTTTGAACCAAGTCCTTAGGCGAACTAAACAATAGACTCTGACAATTATTATACTATGATATAGTATATACGCAAGTAAATACATAGAAACCATGTGAACGTTGATATGTATATATATATATATATATATATATATATATATATATATATATATATATATATATATATATATATATATATATATATATATGTGTGTGTGTGTGTGTGTGTGTGTGTGTGTTCAAGTAATAACTATTCTCTTAACCCTCAGGATAAATCGCTCTGTCTGTTACAGGCTTTCCTATGAACCAGAAGTTTCGAGTTAAGTATCTCTCTGACTTCTGGACCCTTAGTCTTATCAGTGTGAATTGAATGAGAAATTATTTTGATCCAAGTGAATGTGGACTAGGATTTAAAATTTGAAAAAAATTTAGTATCAGTAGAAATTTTAGCCCTCTGAATACGGCTGGATGTCTTACAAAATACAACCTTTGGCAACACCCTCGTAGATCAAATTGCCTGAAATTGAACACTGAAATTCTGAAAATTTTATTCGAGCTGGTGATTGTGCGTGAAATTTTGTTGCGATTGATCACGTAATTGGAGAGTAATTCAAAGAGATAACTCCATGTTTCAATGTCCGCTTTTTTTTTTTTTTTTGGATACTAGAATGTGAAAAAAATTTGGCAAAAAAAAAAAAAGGAACAAATATCAAATAACTTGTAAAATACGAGAGTTTTTGAGTGAACAAAATTCTGACAATATCAAGCTGAAATATTAAAGGATGTTCTTTATAATGCAGACAATAAATTATTCAGAAGAAGGGTTGCGGATTCGTGGCCGAAAATATTATGCCTGTAAATAAAATACTCCACCTACGAACCAGCTGCTGCAACTTTACTCGACGTTTTCATCAATTATTTAACCTTTTACCCTCCGAATATTTTCCGACGGTAACGTCAGAATTTATCAACTTCGTCAACCTCGCATGGATCTCACTCGTCACATCGTATTTTATACAAATTCAAGAACATCAAAGGATCACCTCATTCCATACGATCTCGGAGATTCTATTTTCTTCCCATTTTTTTTTTTTTTATTATCTAACAAACGAAGACACGCGTGGAGCTTTTGATAAAAATCATTAAAAAATATTAGAAATCTCAAAAATGTAGGTTTTTAATCATCATTTTTGTGTTCTTTGATTTTTGGTTCTTCTCTCAAAATCGGCGATCGGTTAATCTCAAGAAACCAAATTCGAAGAATCAGAATCGATTTTATTTTTTCTATTTTTTTTTTTTTTTTTTTAATAAAAGTGTTCATTTTTCGAAAATTATAACCGCAACTTTGAATCATTCGATTATTGTGAAAAAATTTGTGAAAAAATTTAAGAGGAAGAAAAAAGTAAAGACAGAAGAAGAAATTTGTCAAGAGAATGAGAATAACGTCTTTTTGATCTACACGAAACTTTGTACTTTTGTTTTAAAAGATTTTTTTTTTGTCAATAGGCGTCGTGCTTTTTCCTCGAGAGTCAAAGAGGAGGATCCGTATTCAGTCTCTTCGAAAAAAGGGATTTAGAGCAGAAAATTGTGGCATCAACTCACCGCGGTATCTAATTGATTCTTTGAAGACGTAAAAACTAATTAGCTACTAGCAGACGACCTGCTTTCTGTTTCTGATCCGATTCTTATGATTCTTAAATTTCATTTTCTTATATTGTTTTTACACTAGTACAATTTTTCACTTTTCTATGACGATTCAACTCTGACTGTAGACGTTTCGGCGCCATCCAACCCCCAAAGACTAGTCGTGGCAGCGTCCCTCTGGTCCAAATACGAAACTCCCCTGACGGTACAAAGCCATTGTCTCGAAACGTCGATTGAAACGGTCCACGCTCGAGTCCTCCTGAATATTGGATTTTTCGATTTCCTTTTGTTTGATGAAATTCTGCGGTCTCCTGTGTGAGCACCCTGTTACCTCGAACGCCACAAAGGTCGCATTCCTCTTCTAGCCTCGATTACCGATCTCCAAACACGTCGTTGCAACGAGATCAACAACCATCAAGGAATCCCTAAATCGCGTCAAACTTCAAACTTCAATCGTCGAATCTTTGATTTCGTGTAAAATATATAAAAGTGTAATAGGTCTGACTCGATCGTGAAGTAACGTGTAAAAGAAAACAGAAAAATTGATATTTCACTTCAGTTTTTTACTTTCATAAATCGAAAAGTTAGATTCTGACTCACAAAATCAGACCTCAATTTTTTTCTAAGCTCACCCAGGAAGAGATTTCTTGAAATGTTTGAAGTCATTCGGTACAAAAATATAAAAAGCATTTTGAATTTTTGTATTTTGAAATCTAGGGATTGAAAAAAAAAAACGAAAATGATCTGTGAAATTTTCAGAATGATGATTGTTAGAAAAAGTTTAAGCTTGAAAAAGAATAAACGTACAAAAAATGGCTGATAGAGCTAATGTGTTGTGAGGATTTGTTTTTTTGTCAAAAACAGAGTTTAGAGTGGTTAGCAAATAGGTACGTACTAGAAGTCGAGAATTTCAAAATAATGAATAATTATACCCGCATACCAAGATGAAAATCAATAACTATGATCATTTACCTGATGCACTGATTGATAATCTGGAAACGATTATCACTAATTAAGTCTGAATTGGAATTCGATCAACTTCCATTATACGTTTCATACTGTATTAGGCAGAGCTACATTAACGAGGGTAATTAATTCCTCAAATTGCATTCGGATGTTGATCATCTGTTCATTTGAAATGCCTATAGTCTATAGCTATCAATGACTATCGCTTTCATATACAGTAGTATATGTATAATATGTAGATATAGGTATGTATATAAATATTGATTGATATATGTATAATATATACGTTCTCCATATTGCAATTAGATTTTATGATATACATATAAACAATATTTTATTGAAAAAAACGAAAAAAAAATTATTCAACAAAAGGTTAAATCATGGTTATAGAAAAAAAAGAAAGAAAAGGTAACAAAAAACGCTCAGGTAAAATAAACATGGCTGCGTTATTCTGTTTGATATAAAATGAAACAATAAAGCTCATAAATATGTACAAAAAAATTGGTGAAGTAGATGATAAAAAAGGCAGACAATATTCGTTTCCTTCCATTTCACAGGGTGATTCACGTAGAATGCACCAAATTTTGTGGGTAGATTCCTCGAGACATTCTAAGACTAAATTTCCTTTACCAAAAATTCGAGGGCATAATAGTTTCCGAGCTACGGCATATCTTAGTTGACCAATCACAGAGCTGACAAAGTCAGGATCGAGCCAAAAGAATAAAATTAGCAGTGCCTGTGGGTCTCATCCTGTGAAATGTTATTTTAGTTTCTCGACGTGTATGTCGACGTCACCTGGGAAAACCGAGAACAAAATTTTATAGGCTAAGATCCAAAGGCACTGATAATTTTATTCTCTTGACTCGGCCCTGACTCGGTCAGCTCTGTGATTGGTCAACTAATATATTCCATAGCTCGGAAACTATCAGGCCCTCGAATTTTTGGTAAAGGAAATTTAGTCTTATAATTTCTCAAGGAATCTACCCACAAAATTTGGTGCACTCGACCTGAATCACCTTGTAGAACCATGGAATCAAATATTGCGTAAAATTCCATAATAAAGATCAGAGAATACCGAAAATAATTCATTCACTTTTATGTATTTTATCCGTCATATTGCGATAGCTAGTCTCTGCAGGTGCTAAAACAAAACTGAAGTAAATGCTGACTGACGCGATGTGACGTGTAACGGATTTTTTTTTATTATTTTAAATAAATCCTTATCAGGCAAGAAAAAAAAAAACAAAAAAGAAACGGGACTGAGAAGAGAATTAATGCTCGGATTTAAAAAATTTTTTTAATCTAAAACCTTCGCCATAGTCCGAAAAAATTTATTAGTTTGTTGAGAAATGATATCAATTGAATCTTTCAGCGAATAATTATAAAAACACAAAAAAAAAAAAATCAAAAACGTGAGTCAGCTGTTCTTAGTGAATTTTTATTCGAATTTTTCAAGTTCAAAAAATCGAATTCTACGAGTAAAGAATTTTATCAAAAGCAAAGAGGCGTTTCACTTGTTCCAACACAAAGACTACGATATCGATTAATTCCAAAATTTGATCAATTGAGATCAAAATCATGTAAATCCATTGAATAGTTCTCGAGATATCATCAATAGAAATTTTTTCATTTCAAAATTTTGTTCTTCGAATAACTGAAAAACTACTGGATCGATAAAATCCGAGATCCATCCAGTTTTAAAAACGTGGAGATCTGTTTGAAGCTCATCTTTTAATTTTCGTATAAATATTAATAGCAAAAATTTTTATTAACCGGTAAGTAAGGAGCCAAAATTACCATCTGGAAACTGTCAAAGCTCGTGTGCAGTGCTTCCCTAATTTATCGAATCACTTAATCACCCGAACGATACAACCAGGAAGGGTCTTCAACGACGTCCTTAAGCACCGAAGCGGGTAAAGCCATCAAAGTGCATTTTGTGGTCTCGAAACGATCCTCGCTGTCTTCGTCATGGGGGGTACATAAAATTACGCAAACAAAACTATACGCGGTATAAAAATATATATATGGGGCATTCCATGACATCTCGATCAAGATTCTAAGTCGATGTCTCTGATTGGTTTGATAATTTTTTGTATAAAAGTACATGTCGCAAACGCAAAACGGTATGATTTGAAAACTTGAAATAAAAACCCCCACTTTATAAAATCTGAAAAAATTCAGAAAAATCTTATGAAATATAACAAAATTTTTGACACCTATTAGAAAATGGAGATTTCATAACTTCAAAAGATAAATAAGGAAAATGAAGCTATAGATAATATTTATATTTACAAATTTATATTTATAAATATTAGCCTGATATTTTTGATTCCCTGTAACTCTCTAAATAGACATTTCTCGAGCCATATCATAAAGAGCTTTTATGTTCATTCTGATGTCTTCTGATGGAATAATAATAATTTTTTAATTCTTTATTTTCCTTATTTATCTTTTGAAGCTATGAAATCTTCATCTTCTAATGGGTGTCAAAAATTTTGTTATATTTCATAAGATTTTTCTGAATTTTTTCAGATTTTACAAAGTGGGGTTTTTTATTTCAAGTTTTCAAATCATACCTCAGATACGCTGGATCGAATAATTCTGAAAAAAATTATGATTGCGTTTTTCGTCATGTACTTTTATACAAAAAATTATCAAACCAATCAGAGACATCGACTTAGAATTTTGATCGAGATACTATGGAATGGGCCATATAAACTATTATAAGCCTACAACTAATTGATTATCCCCTGACTATAATTATTTTTCGTTTTTTACAAATAAAAATTTGCCACAATCAACGATATAAAAATGAGTAAATAAATAGACCCTGAAATTGAGTAGAGTTAACTGATCAATCTCGTTGATTGGAAGTATAAATTCTGTTTATTTTATTTTTTTTTACACGTTTTCTGTCTTTCGGTAAATAAAAATATAAAATGGGTCTTTTCTATTGGCTAAAAAATTTCACGCGAGTAAAGGCTTTTTTTGTTACAGGAACTGCACTTGACATGAGCAATGCACAAATACAAAAATCGAATACAGGAAACTGGAATTGAATGAACCGTGATGCGACCAAGCAAGCCGGAAATATACGGCAATGGATACGTTATTAATTCCGTGGCGTTTTTCCCATATATCGCTGTAAAATATTCTGAAGTTGATATTTTTTTGTTTTTTTTTTTCTAGTTTTCTTTTTTTTTGTGACATAGTGATGTATGTATTTCATCTCAATTTCAAAACTGTACTTTTTCTCATTACAAGAATACTTCGCCTCGTCTTTATTTGTGCCAAGACAATATAAAACGATCTTCACCATATATTGGGTTGGTTTTTATTTCTACAGCTTGGTGAAAAAAAAAAAAAAAAAACAGACAAAAAAAAAAGAAGAATACCTATTCGAAAATCGCGTAGGGTGGTTTCTGCATAAATACGTCAAGGACAGAATATTAAAATTAATAAATTGAAAAAGCTTGCAGGGGATGCAGAGGAGCCATTATAACATCGTTAAAAAGAAATTGGTTCCACAATCAATACCCCACCAGTTATACGCATCATCCTCGAAATATCCATCACGCGGTTCCTTCGTCAAACACTAAGGGTCGCGATGAATGGTGACTCCCTGAAGTAGGTAGATAAATTAATTCCCATGTATTAATTATAATTGAAGGCATCTGTTCTCACTTCCAGTATATTAACCTTTGTTTTCGTCTATTTGCTCGCTTTCCAATTTTCGATTATTTTTTCCTTTTTCCATTTTTCTTTTTTTCGTTTTTATTTATTTCCGTCACAGCCACCATTCCTGTCGATAACAGCTGCTTTATGTAGGTACTATTATCTCGATATTTCGATGTTAAAATGTATGTCTACTTCATTTATAAATACCTACTTATCAAATACGGAAGATAAAGGTATACGATATAATATAATATACCTATAAGAAAAATATATCACACCGATTTATAAGCTTGAAGAAAAATTAAGTTTTAGATACTTTATTTAGTGTTTTATAGACGCAGATACGGGATTAAGGATTTTCATGTTCAAAGTTTTTCACCCCTATAGACGAGGCATTGATGCCCATCCCTTCCCAGAAACTGACGAAAGGTCTTCTGTGGAAGTGAAACTGTAGAATATGAAAAATATTGGAAATCTCCAAAAGCCCGGAGAAATGATCAAAGAAAAATAATTTACGATACTTCCTATGTAGATATATGCAAAGGGTATACATACCCCCAATCTCGAAAGAAAATTTACAGACAAATAATAAATATATATATATGTGCTTGTATTTTGTACACAGGTATATTAGGGTGCTTCGTTTTAGACGAGTTCTTTTTATTTGCTCCATTCACGGAATAATGTTCTAAACATATAAAAACAAATTCTCATCAAATATGAGCTCTTAATTTTAATTCTTAGAACTCGCCAAATGAATTTGAAATTTTCCCATTTGATTACCACGTGAATTTTAATTTTGTTTTTTCAATTATCTATAGCTTCGCAGCATTTCATGATATTTAATCAGCAATAGGTGGAAATGACACAGGAATCTTTCCTCTTCAAAAGTGTATGTAGCCAATTTATGTTTTGTAACTGGCCTCGCCCGGTAAAACATCTTGAAGCCAATTTTCTCTCAAATGTTATGGTTTTTTAAATTTTTCTCGTAAACCACTGACTTTACAACGAAATTGTATGGGACTTTTTTATAGGAAATTCAATTTACTACAAAAAAGTCATATAAGCCATAACCGTAGAGCTAGTAGTTTTCGAGATAAATCCAATTAAGCATTTCAAAATTTGAAAAATCGCTGTTCTATCCGAGATTTTAGTACTTTTTAATGGTTACAAAACATAAATTGGCTACGTACACTTTTAAAGAGGAAAGATTCCTCCGTCATTTCCACCTATTGCCGATTAAATATCATGAAATGCCACGAAGCTATAGATAATTGAAAAAAAAAATTAAAACTTACGTGTTGATCAAATGGGAAAATTTCAAATTCATTTCGCGAGTTCTAAGAATTGAAATTAGGAGCTCATATTTTGTGAGAATTTGTCTTTATATGTTTAGAACATTATTCCGTGAATGGACCAAAAAAACAAAAAAATCGTCTAAAACGAAGCATCCTAATACACATACGTAAAAAAATTTTATAGATCTTGTTTCAAATTTTCTATCGCAAGTTCAAAAAAATAGGACCAAGTTTAAATTCCGAATTTGAATATTACTGACTCTGAATTTTTTTTTGGGAAGGATATTAAGTTCCTGGAAGTCTGTGTAGTCGATTAAAAAAAATTTGAATCCAAAGACACGGAAGGTTCAAAATTAGGATAAGCCATAAGGATCCAAAAGTCCAAAACTGTGAAATTTAAAATATGTACATGTAGCGTTATGCCCTCTTCATAAAATTTTTGGATTTTTAGACCTTCGGAGTTTTGGATTTTGCATGTTTTTAAATATCTGGATTCCGATCTTTCCCAATTTTCATATTCTGAACATCAACGTTTTCGAAAATTTTAAATTGCCTCAAATTCAATTCGTAATTTTGATCGCTTGGAACTTTCAAAATTGGGAACTTCAACCCTCCACTCTCCCAAAGAAATAGAAGAATTTAAAAAAAAAAAAAACTGACATAAATTCAGCGAGGTGGGTACAATTTCGCGAGATGTATATAAAGGTTTGGCAGGAAAATTTTTTACGATGAGAAAGTAAAATGTAAAAGAATATAGAGATGAGATATATATATATATATATACCTACTCGTATTATCATAATTGAATAAAGTTCCTCAATTTCGCAGAGCATGTTGAGACTGGGTTACGTTTTTTTCACCGCGGATCTGAAAAATTAGCTAAACACTGAGAGAAAGAGAGAGAAGGGTGAATGATAAAAAATAAAATAAAACGAAAAAAGTTGGACGTTTATTTTTTTGGTTACGACCAACAACCGAGACATATACGTAAATATCTAGGTTTATAAACTGTAGCAAAAAAAAAAATAAAAAAAAAGAAAGAAAATGGGGTAAAATAGACGTTGGCTCAACGAGAACTGTCCGGTAAGTTGTGTAAGTTACATTGGACGAGTAGCCGCAGCTGGTATTGTGAGACTATTTTTCATTCGGACTGCAGGGAGGGTGGCCTCGACGGCGCCGTGAACGTGGGGCCAGGATATAAACAGGAAATAAGTAAACAGGGGTAAGAAAAAAAAAAAAAAAAAATGAACCAGAGGGAGTTGGATTATATAACGTGAGAAAAAGCGGAAGAGCTGAAAGGCGGGAAAACTGTGAGTGAGAAAGAGAGAGAGAGAGTGGAAAAGGAAAATAGAAGATTATGCAACGTATCGTTCACGCCTTATTTCCCTAAACACCATACCCACTATCAACACTGTCGAAGTACTACGCCATCTAACTCTAACTCGAACCTCGAAAACCGTCCTCCATTCAAATGAGGATATTTATTTTTTCAAATAATTCGTTTTTCGAGTTACCTATTTCAAAGACGACAATTTTCTCTGAGAGCTGGATGACGCGAAGTGAATTTTAAAAGACAGAAAACTTGTGAAACAATTCAAGTAAGAAAATGGGAAATGGCAAACACTTGAAATAAAACCGCAAATCGATTTCTTATTATCGATTTGTTACAGATTTACAAAAAAAAATTGATGAAAACGCGTTTCTACTGACGGAATCTTCTCACAGGAATACCTCAGGAAATACACAATCACCTTCAATTTTTATAAATCAAGTTTTTGGAACCGCTACATTCATTTTAGAGACCTGTAAGAAAATTTAATCATTCTTTTTGTGTTACTGAAAAATCGACTGATCGGTATTACCCCATTATATGTAATTTTGAAATTTAGTCTATTCGATCGCAGGTGAGAATTTTGAGGATTTGTGAAAGTTCAACATAGAGTGAAGAATTGTGTCCATAGATGAGAGGAAAAATTGAATAGAATAGATCATCCGGGGAAAACGAATAGTGAAAATCGTATTTCTACTCTTTTCCACGAGCATAACTGATTCTCTTGTATTTTTCCCTCCTTCGAGAGAAACAACTACCTATGGTTATACTACTCCAGGGTACCAGAGAATCCCCAGCTTAATACCATACCAGCCAAGGGACAATCTATATTTATGACTTTCCTTCGCGCGATAAGTTGCACCACGTATTCTTACCGCGTTCTATGAATAAAGGTCCACCCGCTATACTTCATTCACAATTCTTAGTATCTCAGATATTAAAATACAGCAAGATTAACGGTTTTTTTTTTTTTTCATTCTTACTTTTTTTTTTGTCTAAACCTAAATCGTTGAGGACATCTGAGTGCGACATGTGGGTTATTTTCGAGATTATTTAATGAGAAGCGTTAAGTTTAAAAAAAGGGAATCAAAATATGGCGGATGAAATTGAAGAAATTTTTTTTTATACCTACGCTTGTTAAAATCGCTTCTCAGCGAGGCTTATGAAATTGCTTACTGAAAGATCAGACCTTGAAATTGAGCAGTTCAAACCAGTGGATCTGAGATGATGAAGAATAATTGAAAAAAAAAATTGAATTTCGTAACCTTGAGATTTAAGATTTCCATTCAACGACACCCCAAAAATCCCTAAAAATTGTCTTCTTGTCAAATTTATTCTACGTACTAGATTTCTCCCCTTCTCAAAGAAATCTTGCCAATTATCAAGCGGAGTGGAGTCTCGTCATCTCTTGTTATTCTATATTCTACTTTCAGACACCCCTTATTCCAGTCGTATCAAAAATCCAAAAAATATATATTTTTTTTTGGATATTTAAATTTTTTAAATTAATAACTTTTTTGAAAACTGACTTTTTCAATAATTTTCACGAATTCTTACAGATGGGAAAAAAAGAAAAATATGAATACACATTTTCACGAAAATTTTCCCCACTCTTTTTGAAAATAAAAATCTTTTTCACTTTTTTCAGATGTTTTTAAAATGCTTTAAAATTTCGTTTTTGTATTGAAACGGTCAAACATCGATATGTCGTAAATTTTGATCGATTTAGAAAAAATTATTTATTATTCACACAAGTATAACACCCTCGAGATAAGTATTTTTGAGAAGAATTTTTTTCAGTAAGGGAATAAATGTATCCCATTTATATGTAAAAAGTGACGTTTTAAAGCGTTTATAGACATCTGAGGGAAAATAAAAATATTTTCAATCGAAAGAGGCGAGAAAATTTGCATGCAAATGTATCCCCATGTATGTATACTTTCTCATTTTTTTCTCCTTTGAAACTCTGTAAAAAAAAATCATCGAAGAATTCGATTATCAAAAAAGAATTTCATAAGGTACGTAAAAAAAAATTATTTTTCTTTGAACTTCTGGAATAGCCGGAAATAGAAGTGTCTGAAGTTTATAGAAGAGGATCTTTCATGGTAAAAATGTGGTTAATAATTGACAAAATGACCCATAATTTTCCTATAATATTTTGTTAAAAGAAAACTGAATAGATATGAATCGATAAGATTTTGAATAAAACTTAACGCCAGGTATGTAATAAAAGTCACTTTAATTTTATTTCAAGAAAATGGAGAAAGCTTCTCCTCGAAAAGCTTTCGATGGGTTTTTACGACTCAATAATTCGCCGGGAAATTAATATACGAAAAAGAGAGTAAAAGAGAGAGAGACGAGATGTAATTGTACCTGCGATACTTACTCGTTATCAAAATGTCGACCCTCAAGACTGAAAAAAGCAACGTCTACGTTTCTGCCTCGGAGGCCCCCTGGAAGCCCTCTCCTCCAGGGGTTGAACATGATTGTTCTTTTAGCCTCTTTTCACGTTGAGCAGGAAAATACGCTCCGGGATTTTGGTGGGGGTTAAGCATACCCACTTTTGTGCCAAAATTAACGTGCTCATTTGTTTCCCAGCAATCTACCTGCCCGAAATTCTGGCCTCGACTGTTACCTCGTGCGAAATGAAACCACTGCAGTCACTGTAGTGCGGTCTTTTTTATTCATAGGTCGTATGGTTTATATACCAAATGACTTGATTATGCAGCTTAATTTTCTTTCTCTTCTTTCCTTTTTGTCTCCTTTTTTTTTCTTTCTTTTTATTTTTTTGCTTTACCTTTTTGTTTTTCTTCTTTTTCTTCTTGTTTTTTACTGCGAGGTCCCTTCCTCCTCACACATGGTACATACATTTGACGGAGTTATTCATATAAATGTATACCTACAATACAATCACAAGTTCATTCGCAAGGCCCCATATAAAAGTGTAATAATTTTTTTTTTTTTTTCTACTTCTTGATATCAGAGATGATGAGCTTTTTTCATCTCTTTTTTTCTCTTTTCTTAGTCTCAATAAGGAGTGTGGAAAAAAAATGTATTTTTTTTTTCTATTTCTCTCTCTTTTTTTTTCTTTCTTTTGCCAATTCAACCGCTGCCGCGGTGGAGTAGCTTCAAGGATCATTTAGCTAAGAGGATCCTGCCTTAATGTGGTGAGGGAATGGATAGTTTGTCTTTCCCAAGATCGCAAGCTCGCAGTTCAAACTTTGTGTTTAAAGTTATCGCAAAGTTTCCGTTCAAAGATTTGAAGGGTAAGTAGCTTTATATGTATATATAAAGTACGGATATATATACTTATATTTATTATGATATAGATTATCGGTATATACACGATCATATTATTATAATATATATATATATATATATATATATATATATATATATATATATATATATATATATATATATATATATATATATATATATATATATATATATATATATATATATATATATATATATATATATATATATATATATATATATATATATATATATATATATATATATATAAGTATGATAATAATGTGAATATATATACATAAATAATTTGTTTACCTCGTCAATTCTCTGCTTGAAAGAATTCCAATTATCTAAGTACGTTATAATCTCATCAACTCGATCCTTATCTCCTTCTATTTCCAACGTCACATCTACACCCTATACCTCCCTTGAACAAGGTTTTGTCAAACTGACGAAGAGCCAACCCGAGCACGAAATTCAGCTATATCTTTGTAACGAAAATCGATGAGATGGGCTACATTCGAGTCTTACTCGAAAATTATACGATTTGTATTCGACGCGTTGAGTCGTAAGAATATTTATTATTAATCCACGTCGATGCCCTTCAGAGTCAAAAATGACGAAGTATTCGTTCCCTTATTTATTTATTTTTTTCTCTTTTTGTTTTGGCAACAATTTTTATTTATTTATTTATTTATTTTTTTTTTTACTTTTTACTTTGTTCTCCCACCAGATATTTTTCTACCTGTTTCATATGCACACACGCGTGTGTAGACGTTAGTCTGCCAAAATTCGTCTGCAGTAGGTAGAAAGGTAGGTATATCTTGTTATTTATTTTTTGTTACGTGACCCGAGTTTTTATATCGTATAATTTGATTCCTTTCTCCGCTGCTTTGTTTCCCAGACGATTGTGCGAGGATCACTGTTCCCTCAGGAACTCGCGTATCTTTGATACCAGGTGAGGGTGGCACAAGGGGAACTACCTCTCGCTGCCTCCTTATCTTTCGGCATTGTAAACCCGAGTTAACTCAAATCTTCAACGAAAATTTCACCCTAAAATTCTTCAGCATTAAAGCTGTTCTACGTATATACCCAGATATCTAATGTCTATGTGGATTAGGGTGACAACTTTATTCAACTTTAAGAAAATAAATAAATAAATAATAGTCTAGTTTATGTGGCATGTTTGTAAACAACCTGTTTTTAAGACAAGAATGATATTCTCAGTACAAACCAATGTCAAATACAATATTTTCTGCGGTATTTGTATGTAAAAGCACAAAAATCATAAGTTTGCAGGTTAGCTTTACTGCGCGTGCGTCGTTTAGTACTGCCGTATAAAGACTTTATGAGACAGTTTCGAACTGCGCACTTCTAACTGCGCGTCAAAACTGCCGTAGAAAGTCTTTTAGAGGCAATTATCAAATTAGCCATATAAAGTGACCCTTTACGGATCGAAGATAGGCGCCAAAAAGTCACTTTTTCAAACCAATGCCGGAAAAATACATTTCTTGTTCAATATTTGATTACCTATTAGGATAAGCCTCTAAAGATTTTGAATTAAAATATTTCTATTCAGGGTTATCATTTGAGAAATTTTCTTTGAAAAATTATTTTCAAACATCGTTTTATAAAAACTTCACTATACATATGATTCTAGAATGTAATACCTACATTATTCATACATACATACCCGCCAAATCTATTTACCTCTATAAAACAATGTTAACTTATGTGAATAAATAATAACCGCTATACCTCGGAAAGGGTGAAAGATAATAATTAAATACCGTTTTCGGAAGACCCTCACCTATAATCTGAGCTTTCCCCAAGCTGTCTGACAGCAATAGGAAATTCGCTTGGTCCGTGAGCTTTTAGAAGCTCTTGTAGCCTGACCAGTCCTTCGTTGTTCTCGTAGATTATCGTGAAACTCTTCCAGCCCCAGGCCTTTACAAGGTCGACGTATGCCTGAAAAATATAAAACACTTGTTTCATTGCTGATACTATTTAGTAAAGCTTTGATTTTTCAAATTGCATGAAAGCTCCCCAATTTGTTCCCAACCATCCATCAATAAAACAGCTGTAATTAACTTTTTGCCTTATACCTGCACCGAAAGTATACTATTAAGTGCATGTGAACCGGGTGGAAAGTAGCACTTTTCCGTCCTTGTGCGATAAAGTGAGCCCCAGGGCAGAAAGTCATACTTTACCGCCCTAGAGCAGAAAATAAAATTACTATTTGCTCGTTTTTACATCCACTCCGAAGCAAACTTCCAGTGCAGGTATTGGACAAAAAATATCGTGTGGATTACGGACGAAAAGACGATTCTGCCTCGGTCTACTTTCGTTCCTTGATACACAATTACATACTATTACAGTAAGAAGGATTTTGTGCCTTTTTCAAAAATATGAGGAAGGGAAGGGGGGCGGGGGGGGAGCACCCCACTTTTTTTTATTACAGTATAAAAAAAAGGTTATACAGGTATCATGGCCAAATTTAGGGCTACACTAAGTAAAAAATTTGACAAAAAAATTTGAAATTAAATAACAAAAAACATTTGCTTTACCCTCCCTCACGTTAAAATTGTATTTCCTTAGTTTTCATTTATTTATTTATTTGTTTTCACTCTCTTGTTGTATAAAGTTTCGTGAGAATATTTATGCTTATATACCTACCTACTATATACACATAGGTATATATACCTATGTATACAAGCAGTTCGAATTCACATTATGTATGTATAGGCAGAAATCGTGAGTAGTAAATTGCAGAATCAGATTCGAGAACTGAAGCGTAGAATTTTCTCCACCCCTGACCGAATCTCGCCGAATTGAGCTACTACATATTTCATAAAGTGCGCGAAGCTTTTCAACCTTTTAGCCAACAAATAGCTGACTCCCACCCTACAATTTTTAACCATCGAACCCCATTCGAACGCTTCTTTGAGCTTTTGCCAGTCCTCTGCACGTTTGATCCACTCATTCCAATTACGATTTTTCATCACATTAAATTTACCGTGATATACATATGTATATGTATATCTATATGCATCCGTATATGTCGATACGTACATACATGGAAATTTGAAAAATTTAAATGCCTGGAGAATTTTATAAAAAAAAAAACAAAGGTAAACAAAAAAGAAAGAAAAAAAAAATGGAACTGTATCGCAGAATTTTACTTGTCGTTTTATTTCTGATTTGAAGGTATATATGGTTATGTATACATATCATTGACAAATGTGATTTTACACTTTTGAAATAAAATAAAATAAAAAAAATATACATGTATATACATAGTATATGCGATATGTATGTAAATTTAGATGATCGTTTGTTGCGCGGGTGGTAACAAAACGCGATTTAGTATGGTACCTGTGTATATATGTATATATATGTATGCGTACAATACGTGGTTTATTTAAGGGTTGAAATATACACACACGTATATTTCTCTTCTAGCTGGTGGCAGCTGGGTAAGGGGTCGAGGGTGAAAGGAGGAGAACAAAATTTACGATAAATTTATGTATGACAGAAACTGCACATGACTCACAACCTATATATACATATCTATATACATCTATACAGCAATTCATACGAGTGATTTGGAGATAGGTATATGAAAAGGTTAAAAAAAAAATGTCTTGATTCCTAAAATTTGATCTAAATTTTATATTTTATTTTACTTTTAATTAATTATTAATTTTTTTTTTTTTTAATTTTTTTTGTTTCATCAAAATTTCGAGGCTATAAAAAACAAAATTAAATGTTTCAAATACGTATTATAGATATAATTCAACCGATTAATTAGTAATCAAGCTGTACCTATAGTACAAAGTTAAATATAGAAAAAATTTATCTTAAAGTTAGAAAAGCACAGAGCTTATATTTTGGACGGAGAAATCCGTTAAACATGTACATACCTACACTCATTCCTTGGAGTATATCACATCATATTTATATAACCTATATAATATATATATATATATATATATATATATATATATATATATATATATATATATATATATATATATATATATATATATATATATATATATATATATATATATGTATAATAATTTCTGAGTATCCCTTAACCAGCTTCTTATATCCAACATCATATTTTCTGAATTTCGTACGAAATTCAGTTACGAAATCCCTTCTTCTTTTTTCTACTGAGATTTCCACTCGATCTTTAGCTCTAAACTCTTTACCTCTATCTTTCATATCCACCTGACTTATTTTTTTCTTTTTACTATACGTATATATACGCTTCGGCGATGATTCCTAATTTAACGAGTATTAAATAGAAGGGAAAGGAAAAAAAGAATGAATTTTTTTCTGTCTTTTTATTCATCCTCTTTTTTTTTCTTTTTTCCTTTTTTTTTTGTTTTTTTTTTTTTGTCGCAAATCCCATGAGCTTTCAAAACGGATTTTCACTCCATATAAGAATTATATATGTACGGTATGTGCGTATGTCTATTTTTTTGTCGAGAATATTTTTTTTTTTTTGTTTTTCGTGTATCGTTTTTTGTGTTTCGTGTTTCTGTATCTTTTTTGTTTTTTTTTTTTTTTTTCATTTTTGTTCCTGGCTCCACGACGCCTCTAACTCGACGTTCTTATTCTGAATTCTTTTACTCGCGCTCCGGGAACCGGGAGCCATGAGACACCCTGCAGACACTGTGCATTACGTATTCGCCGGGCGACTAGACCGCGTCGGCGTTTTTACGGTGGTTGTAAATTACGCGGAAATATTTCACCCTCTATATCTTTTTCCTCTATCTCGCGAGTCTCACAGTCTCGAGTTATTCCTAGAATCCTAAATTTATTATTGTTGCATTTTGACTATTTCAAGCACGTATGGTGCGGTAACACACCGCTGTAACCCCCCCCCCCCCCCACACCTCAACCGATACATGCTAAATTGCTGCTTATATTACATAACGCCTTCAATTATAAAAAAAAAGAAAAGAATTAAAAAAGAAAATTTAATAACCGATTTCTCACATTTTTTTTTTAAAGACAATCAAATGTTATTTCAAATTTTATAAAACTCTTTTAAATTTCGAAAGAATATTCTAATTTCATGTAACTTCGGGACAAACTAATTAATACGTGAAAATTAGGTGAGTCTTTTATAATTCTGACCACAAACCATTTTTTTTTTTCTTGCTCATCAAAGTTCACAGAAAAAGTGGTCTCAAAAAACAACAATAATTGTCCGAAAATTATGTGAAGGTAGAATATTCTTTGAAAAATTTGAGTAATTTTTGAAGTCCGGTAAAATGAGAAAATAATTTTGAATTCTGTTTAAGAATAGAAAAATAAGTTAGTCAAAAATTCTGAGTAAATGGAATATTTTTCAAAAGCATATTATCAATTGAAAATAAAAAAAAATGATAATTCATGTACAGGTATAGTCTATAAGTTATTTAAAAAATCAAGCTAATTCGTCCTCACCATTATACAATTATTATTATTATCCTCCCTCAGGCAAATTATATATCCATACCCTTTAAAATATTATTTTTCGTTATTATCGTCGTTTCGAAAATTAAGCATGTACTATAAGCTTAAAACAGCGGAGAACTCTCTCCTGGCTGTAATATTGTATGAATACATATATAATATAACTTGTGACAACAGCCTGAAGGTTGAGTAGAGTACCTTGTACACTCCGAAATGATTATATCAATTTTTCAAGTTTAAAATAAATCCGGTATTAAATCGCTGACTAAATAGACGGGAAATCCCTGTTTATACCAGATAATAATAGTTTTTATTATTCTACATAGGTAAGGGTGGGGGGAAAAACAGGCACCTCAACGAAAAAAATAGAAATTCCGGGCAGAACAGGACCCGTTTTAAGCTTCTTAACTCTTCGTGATCGAGCTTGAACTTTGAAGGTAAATATCGTTTTGTTTTTCCCCCGAAAAATACCTTTTTTTAGAACACACACTAGAGTACTATTTTTTTCCTAAAAGTACTATATTCCACGAGTATCTCCACTAAAATTATACCTAAAAATCTGAATAATTCAAAAAGTTATGATTTTTTGAGTAAAAAAGTGTCTTTCTTGTGCATTAATTACTTAACGATTTTTTTCAATATGTTTCCATTTGAATTTTGATATACCGACTTTTGCTACTTATTTTAGAATGTTCAAAGTATTTCCCAGTATTTTTTCGGTCTCGATCGGACTGATAGTTTCCATGTGACAACCGTTTAAAAATTAGCTTGGATTAATTTGACCCGGTTGTGACCAGCTTCATTGAAATCCTAAGTATGACCGCGAAGGTTTAAAGACGAAAAATAAGTAAAATAGTTCATGTGCTGGAGCTGATGGGGATGATATTTACCCCCATTTCTCATATAGTGCTCGTTTTGCCCCCCCTTGTCCCTTGTGTGTAATATAGTTGTTATATGGGTCCGTTCAGTTGGCGTCAAACTGCACTTGGAATAATACGCTTCACCTGTTACCGCGTCGTAAAATCTTCAGAAACGACATCCTGCAGCAGAAAGTCTTTATTTATTTTTGCAGTATACATACAGGTGTGTATATATGTATGTACCTATGTATGTACGTGGATAATTTATGTGAATAAATGTTTTTTTGTTATCCTTTTAAGGAATATATACCCAGATCTACTAGACGCCATGCGGCTACTGAAGGTGTAAAATATTTTCTTAAGCACGTACGTATAACATATATACATATATACATACCTTATATACCTAAGGCAATAAAAATCTACTAAGAAATAAACGCGAACTGAAGCTTAATAAATTGCCAGTTGTTTATCAGCTTCTATAGGTATAATGTTCAGTCAAGTCAAGTAGGTAGGTACCTACTGTACTAACTTATGGATGTCGCTTTTCACGCCATCCAGTACCTACCTACCTACTTGTGCTTGCAAAGGCCCAGAGTTCGTGTTTGTGCGCTTCGTGCAATGTGCCTTGGGCATTGTATGTCTTGAGCTTTATCCGTACGTCTAGTACACCTTTTTATCCTTATTTTTACACCCTGTTATACCAGAGGGTCCTGCAATGTAATTCTAAAGCTTACTACCTCACCTGTTATATAGCTACTTCACTTTGTCGATGCAAATTCTTTATGAATTTGAGAGATAAAAAAAAAAAAAAAATACTCTGCAGCTTATTATTCCAATAAAGATAATCTTTTCTGTTTTTTTTTTTTTTTTATAATCAAAGTGCTTGCGGTTAATAATTACTTGCAGTTAATTATTACCCCTCGTTTTATGGTGTCAAAGGATTATAAAGAAAAGAAAGGAAAAAAAAAGGAGGGATTGAACTACCTGTGGGAATATAAATTCAAGTATTGCAGATTTTTTTTCACAAAATGAATTTTTTTTTAATTTATTAAAATTCCGATCTTTCTCGATTATTTTTATTATTCCTGTACTCTACAAGGGATCTCGAAGTATTGCACTCGATAGAATAGGGAAGATTCTGCCTTCACCTTTTATTTGGAATTGCTAATGCACTATAGTGGATCATGTATATTCCATGGGATTCCCTAAGCGTTTTCCGGACAATTTCTTTCTTTTTTTAGCCCGAATATAATTTTCCTCAAGGATAAAAAACTCGAGATCGAATTCAAGGACGAAGGAAATGAGCTGGGTGTGACAAAAAATTTAACGTCTAAAATTTATCTCAGATGTGTAATATAGCGTTATAGAAAAAAAAAATTGTTCCTCCACACGTCGTTAATTTTAAATTTTGTCTACGATATATTGTACATACATAAATTATCGTTTCAATAAACGACTATAACAGTTTCCCTGAATTTACTAAAATCTACAAATTTTACTCCTCCTATTTTTCTTTCTCTAGCTATAGCGTTTCTTAACCGGAAATAACGACGTCACTATGTCTGGCTACCATTTATCTACTGATTGTAATATCAGGTATTTTTATTTCTTCTTTATGTCAGTAGCAGAAAGTATTTTCACAAATTTGTTTTCGCTGTATTAAATCGGCTATTTCAACTGAGGGTGTATTTGATTGTTCAACGATTCAAAAACACACACATAATATCTGATCGTGTATACTATATTTCCTGAGATAAGAACCAAAGACTAAATTTTTTTCAAAAAAAAAAAAAAATTTGTAGAATTAATTCAAACCGGTATTTATAATTTAAATAGAAAATTTTCATAACGTCTCTAAATCTCGAGTTGTTTCGGTATTTAACACTCGGAAATACCTGACATTATTAATAAATCACACAAACAAATTCCAGCACGGTTAATGACAGGTTCAATTATTCATCTGATTTTTAGGTCCATTTTAACCTCTGTCTGAAAATATTTAGTCTGAAAATTCGTGAGTTTTAATTCGTGGGACACAGAAGAGACAAAAATGTGTAAAAACAAAAAAAATAATATAAAAATAAAATGTTTCCGGATTAATTTGGGGATATTTTTTAACCCTAATCCATAATTTTCGGATCATCTAGTCCCTACTTACTCACTGTCAATTGTGGTGCTGTCCATTGTTGTACGATCCCTGTCGGGTGATCTTAACGACGCCAATTTCTCACGTCGCAATCAGTTCTAATCACCGCGCGGAAACTGGGAGCTCGACAAAGTCTTCTAAACACGTCTAGAACAAGCGGCCTAACGACGTGATTACCCCAATATAATCGTGTGTGATTTGTAATTAACGTGTCTATACAATTTCATCCCGTTATATACGAACACGCTTATATACCTATAGATTAGGTATATAGATATTATTTATCTATCTGTAGATATACAATTTATTTTTTTTCTCTATATTTTTAGAAATGCTTGTCGTTGTGTAAAATAAATATCAAAAATTTTGTTGAATAATCGTCAATTATATACCAATTTTAATTATTGAGAAGAAAAAAAACAGAATTTGAAGCATTTTGCATCCAATAGAAGAGGGTATACATATATACAGTTAGTAAAGTCAAAAAAAAAGTTCATAAAAAAATATGTAGTGCCTTTTAATTACGAGATAAAAATTCTTGTATTTTGATAAATAATTTTTCAGGTCATGTTTCAGAATATCGAAATTGTTTATCCTTCTTTATCTTGTGTAGGTAAAGTGAACGAAGCCTTGATCGGTCGTTCTTCGCCATCTATGGGTCTTAACACGAAGCTCGTTATTGGCTACGAATTTTCGCTTTCTGAATTTTTTCAAATTCCAGATTGTATTCCAGAATGGGATTGTGATTAAACTATTCCTGCCGTAATATATTTGTAGGTGAAATAGTCCTCAGTGCTCTGTGAGTGCGAGAAGTGATTATATCGTCAAAATGTAATTCCAGTCGTCTGACACGGCAGCCATGTTTATTGCGCCAGTGTCTATATCCACGTGTTAGCTATTACCACAAAATTTTATTCACATTTTATTATACAACTTCAGGATCATTTTTCGCTAACCTCCAATATTCAACCCACAATATTTCTTTTCAAGGAACCATTTCCGCAAAAACATTCTCGAATTTTTTTTTTATCCTAGTGAACTTAGGGGGCAAAATTCATATGTGTATTTTCATTATAATCGTCAACAACCACCATTATACATGATCGAGGAATGTTGTTTTTGGAGAGAAGAAGAATTCTCTATCTAAAACGAATCGCAGAAAAAAAAATTACACACGTTATATATGTAATAGTACGATTATTATTATTATTATTATTATTATTATTATCATTATTATTATTTTTAATGTACAAAAAATCGATTCACAACCTTCAAGATATTCTATTTTTGGAGCCTACTTAGAACCTGACGACAAGTAGTAACAGTCCGTGAGGCAGGAGACCGCACCAAAGTAGTCGAGGTCGTTATTTGTCAGGCTGGCGCCGGTCGACCGCCCATTTTCTACGGCGTAACGGACTTATTGTAGGCTTCGAAATTGAATATCCCAGTAAACCCAAACTTTACCGCAGATTTCTTCTCTCGAATATTGAGAGAGTTTCTCCGAATCCTTTGTCGAAAAATTTTTTCTGCTCTTTCTTTATTTCTTTTTTTTTATTTTTTTTTCAAACACCATTAGGCGAGTTTAAAGCAAAAAAAAAAAAACGTCCTTTTTATTGCAAAAAAAAAAAATTTTTTTCTCTATTATCCGTAAAAAAAAAAATAAAAATTGCTATTCTCTTAAAAATTGATTCAAAAATCGTCTAGCTCAATGTCAAATATTTTTTATCTAATTCAGAATCAGTTTCGTCATGATCAGTATAGGAGAAAGAAATTCAAAAGTTGTATCCACTTTTTGCCTAAATGTCTTAGAAGTATCCGTGATTAATAAAATGGTGCATTTTTATAAATAATTTCGAAACGTGACAATCCACGTGTATTCGCTCTTATCGCATGGAACTTCTCAATTTGTAAGAGCGATAAGGAAAAAACTAAGAAACAAAAGAATGGTCAATCTCGATTTCAGACATCGTTCATCTAGAATCGATTTTGGTGATTTATCGCGTCGATATTAGTTACACTGTGACGATAAATGAACGAACAAAACTTGTGGAGTTACAGTTCTATACTATCGTGAGACTAGAATGAGGAAGAATGGCAGAGAATTCGAGGGTGCAGTGCAGTAGGTAACTGTATAGGGTATCAGTACATATATTGCTGCAGAGAAACTCTGCGGTAACAACTGATAGCTCTGCTCTACCCGGAAAACGATACAAATTGAATTCCAAGGGAAACACTACACAATATAGTCGATTTAACCGATCTTCTATACCCGTACGTATATATATGTATCCTACGATCTACAACAACCGTGTGTAGAGGCATTGGGGTAGGTATATGTACTTGTTCTCCCTTATATAGTTGGTTTCTTTATTTTTCTCGATCTTTTTCTTATTCTTTTACTATTTCTTTTTATTTTCTCTATCTTTCTTTTCTTTCACTTTCTTTACCTATAATATAGAACACGAAAGACAGAGACGACTAGGGTCCATTATCGATAAGGGATTGTTAAGTTATTGGCCACAGTGATAAAGCTTCCTATATGCTGAAAGTGGTCTACTATTTAACAGTGCTGGATTCATAGCCATGGGGGCCCAGGCCTTAAACAAAACATGAAAAAAAAAAAAAAAAAAAAAAAAAAAAAAAACAAGAAAACGAAAGAATCTAAAAAGTGTGTTTCAAATAAAACTTTTTGAGAGATTATTATTATCATGATTGTAATTAATATCATGAATTAGATAAAGTTAAATGCAAATCGTACGAAAAATATTTTCCCAAAAAGAATAAAGCAATTAAAACTGTAAATTTTGGAAATTCTATATACCCAAATTCAAAATTTAATCTCCATCGACACTTATCACGCATTAAAAAACCGTAAAATTTTATCTTTCCCTTTTTTTGTTATGAAAGTGGTAAGTATAAGCACCGGAGAGAGGTTTGCCTAAGCTTTTTTCGCCTTTGGTCAAGAAGTCTGTGACGTCAAGTGCGCTCCGCCACTCGAAAGGCCCTTTGCTCATCTTGACTATCTTCTTTTTTTTTTACCTTTCACGAAATTCTTAAGTGAACAAAAATTTTCTTCTATTCATTTTAATTTTTATTTTGTTACCTACTTTGCAGCTTACCGATCTGACTAAGGCACAGGAAAAAAAGGATAAAATTCCAAATGAAGTTATAAGAAAAAAAGAAAAAAAAAAAAAAAAAAAAGAAAAGTCAAATATTTTCTTATTGCAGAAATCTTTTCTGCAAATTGCAGTGAGAACCATTAAATCAAAGGCTGTAAGACGCCGACATCTTCCATGCCCAGAGTATTGGTTAGCCTTCACTCTTTTCAGAGTATATACCTATTGCAATTTCACTTTGATCTCTGGCAAAAGATTGAGCAATGAAGTAGAATCATTCATTCCTTCCTTCCTTCCTTCCTTCCTTCCTTCCTGTTTTTATACCAGAGTATATATAAGTATATATACCCTAGGGAGAAACTTTCTCTGCGGGTACCTGTACCTACCCATTGAATTTTATATATCTGAACTGCTAGTTCCTACCCTCAGACTAATCAACGTGATGTCAGATACGCCGCTCATGCGCAGTTGGTTAGATATACATGTACCATACATACATATGTATGCACATGGAAGGAGAAATAGCCAAGAAAAATTGGCCTTTTATTAACAATTTATTTTCGTTTTTGAACTGACAATCGATGAACAATATACATACTCGATTTCCAGAAAAATTTAAAACAATATAAAAAATAAATAATGTTTTCTGTACACATAGAGAAGCGTAGATATATAAGAGATAGGTATCATCCCTCTGAGGTTAAAGATTTAATTGAAAGTCCTGTGGAAGTTTTAGCTTTGGTTTTTGTGGAAAAAAAGAAAGATCTTACCGCTTCATGGTATATTCGGTAGATATCTAATATTAATCCACAAAGTGTGCAGACTCTGTACAACTTTTGGATTCCAATTAAAACTCATTCTCCCAAGCTCTTTCCCCGCTGAGAGAAATTATCGATTCATTTTCATTATTTAACATTAAACATTATACCGAAAATTCGGGACGTGGTTTTTCAAACAAAAAAAAAAAAAAAAAAATTGCCAATGTATATCTTTAATTATATCCAACGTTAAATTTATTGAATATGTGATGAATTGAGTTGAAAAATGATAAAATAAATGAATATATGTATTAAAAATTTAAATCCTGTGTATAATATATTTACCTTAGAAAGTGTTGTCGGATGTGGGTAAAGATTGACCAGACAACTTTCTCGGCGAAGACGATAATCCCATCGGGTTTCAAGATGAGGTATTTCCATGGTGTCACAAATGCTTTGTACATGGGATGCTGTGTGGGGACTTTGAGGACCAAAAATTGCCGCGACTCCATTCCTCAGAAGATGACAAACTGTAAATAATAATAAGAAAGGATTTTTTATTAGTGTTAATTTAAAAAATCTGTATCAAGAATGAATCATGAAATTTAAAAAAGTAATTGCGATTCTTCAGTTTTATAAATTTTCAAAATCTGATGTCGTATATAATAATTTTGACAAATTGTTTTATTAAAAACGACCGATTTTTCAATTCGAGGACAAAATTTACCCGGCTACAATACATCTCGATACAATATCAGGCGAAGTTGATATAAACGGTGTATTATCAGGGCTGCAAACCTGTCGAATTGTCATCGAACCTGGTGCACCACGTCAAACGTATTTTGTAGCAACAAACACGTTTGGATTTACGATTACAGGGTCATAATCCACGGTTAGAATCATCTGAATTTACACACATACTAGTTGTTATCCGAATCTATCAAAGCTGTAGTTTAGTGACTAGATTTTAGGGTAAAGAAGGAGAAAATTTTTTAACTTCCCGCAATGAAAATTGAAATTTTTCATAAAAAAGGGAAGTTATTGGCTTCGGTCCGATTTTCGAAAATCGAGTTTTCATCAGATCTCGACGTTTTGGGGCCCTAGGAAGCTATTCTCACTATTTTTGGATGGACGTCCGTATGTGTGTGTGTGTGTGTGTGTGTGTGTGTGTGTAAACAAATTTTTGTCGTACGATATCTTTAGAACGAATCGACCGATTGGAATGGTTCTTATGGCGATCGAAAGGGTTTATCAAGACTTAGATCTGATTAGATTTCGGAGTCGATCGGTCTAGTAGTTTCAAAGTTATTTGAGAAATAAAAATTAAAAAACAATTTTTTTAAATGTTTTTAGCGCATAACTCCTAAGCTGTTCGTGCGATTAGTCTCAAAACTTGATCAGACTTAGGTCTTGGATAGCCCTTTCGATCGCCGCAAGATTCATCAGAATCGAACGATCGGTTTAAAAGATATTGCACGACAAAAATTTCTCTTTTTGTTGTACGATACCTTTGGAACGAATCGACCGATTTGAATGATTCTTGCGGCGATCGAAAGGGTTCATCAAGACTTAAATCTGATTAGATTTTGGAATCGATCGGTCGATTAGTTTCAAAGTTATTCGAAGAATAGAAATTGAAGAAAAAAAGATTTGTATAGGGAAAACTAATTATACTCATAACCTTGTTTAATTTATTATAAACGCAATAGTATCAATTAATTGTAACCTATTTAACACACGGGAAGTTTTTGGGTTGGCCCATAGGTCAACCGGTTTCCTGATTTTTGATTCTTAAATGATAGAAATTTCTGTAGTTAAATATTATCAACTTTTTGATCTGCGCCATCTCTACACCAAAGTATATATATATATATATATATTACAGTCTCTATGAAACTCAGACTTCAAACTTTAACCAAGTTGAAGTAAACTTGCTATTTAAGTTACCTTGTCTAACTAAAGTTCGAGGAGACGAGGGCTAATTTCATTCTGTTTCTGCTGCGTCAATTTATGCTTGATGTATGTATATTTTACGTATATGTGTGTATATGTATGTACAAGCTACGTGTACCTATCATACGTATGTATGTACATTGTACATATATACGTAATTAGATATAGGTATATGTATGTACGTGAATGTACCTCATATATATCTTCGCATGTAATATATGTATAGATAAACGGTTTGCAGTACAGAATGTTTAATCAAGAAACGTAATCGCTAATTTGTAACCAACGTCGCTACATCTCGCTGCCTGTAATCCCGGAAGGCAAAGACTAAGATCAAAGACTTTGAAAATTATTCAGCTCAAGTAGCTCAAAACAGAAAAGGAGAATGTAGCCATTGTGACAAAAGGTAAACTTTTGAATCCTCTTCACGCCTACTAAGATAATGAAAACTAATTTTCCACACGTATATTTAGATCCATTTTTTTTTTCTATTCAAGTTACGAGTTAAATAATAATTGCATTAGATTAACTCGCAAGAAAATTACAAATTTTTCTTTTTACTCATTAACTTTTTCTTTTCTTCGATTCTATCGAAAAATACAAAAAGTACTGGATCGATTAATTCCAAAATTTTACCAGATTTGAGTTGGAAAAAAGCTCATCGATTGAAATCAAAATCGTCAAAATCCGTTGTTTAGTTCTCGACATATAATTGACAGAAATTTATTGAGTTGAAATTTTGTTTTTGCAATAACTCGAAAACTAATTGACCGATTTAATCCAAAATCTGATCAGTCCTTAGATTAAAAAGAACCGCGTTAATTGATGTGAGACAGAGTCAAATCCGCTAATTTCAAATCGAGATATCGTTGGTAAAAAAATCCGCTAGAGCTCAAAATGTGGAGATCTGCAGATGAAAACTAATTTTTTCATTCATTTTCGGGATGGTTGAACTTCCTTTTTTTTTTGTGTCAAGTTGAAAAATATGTAAAACTATAACTTCGTAAAAAAAAAATTTTCTATCCTAATTACCGAAGAATTTTTTACTTTTATTAATATAACGACTAGTTGATCCTCATACGCGATTATATCACATGGAAAAAAATCTTTCGTATTGTGTAATAAATGGCTGAAGCTTGAAAGCCAGCTGTGTTCCCTCAGATAAATCCTGATAAGTCGTTTCCTTTCAATCGACGGCTTAATTTACTGAATAAATGTTTCCACTTGGCTTTTATGTTGGATTGTTGAGGTTCAAACGCAAGTTTTAACACTCTTTTTATATCGAACACTACTAACCACTTTAGGAACTTTATTTCAATATTATAGAAATAATCTCATCAAAGTATACAGAAAAAAAAAAAAAATAAAAAATTCTGTCTAACTTAGCCTGACGATAAATTTTGGGGGTGAAAATTTTGTGCAGAGTAAATATTTTTGGTTCTAGTATATTCGAGATCGATAAATCCATAACTACGAATAATATTTGTTGAAGAAAAAAATGAAAATAAAAAATAAATAAATAAATATATCACCGCTTTTGAAATTCGATTCAAAAATCTACCCGGATATCCGGGGCTATCCGTTTTCCCGTATTTAATACAGTTACAGATATATATCCATCCAGCTTCTAGTATCCCCTTTTCATTCCCGATATACACATACAACTTTTGCTATAATACGTTTTTTTTAAAAGGTACACAAATATTTCCAGGAAAGAATTTTGCCCTCAGGATTTCTCATCCTGTCCTGCCGGGACCAGAAATATAACAAACATATATATATATATATATATATGTAGGTATACCTACGTTTGAATACCGTCAAGAAGATACACATCGTAGAAATTTATGCAACACATGTCTCCAGGCTCTTTCAACTTTGTAAAAAATAAATAAAAAATTCTTCTCACGAAGTGAATTTCGATATATGTATGTATTTATTTATGTATTTATGTATGTATGTACATACATACGTATATACATAACTGCAAGTGACAAATTATTATCCACTTTTGTTCCCTATAACAGACACGAATGTATATAATCATTAAATACCTATGTTTCACTAAGTAGAAAACTGACTTTACAAATATTGATTCAAAAACTTCTACACCTTAAAAATTTCATAAATTATTCACAATATTAAGCACAACGTTAATGGCAGTCGAAGACTCCATATATCGACGAATTAAGGAGGTTGGCCAGTCAAAAATTGATACTTTTTGTTAAATTTATCAGGGGATAGTCAAGACATTGGGTATTCGTATGATTATTATATTTGTGATCTGAGGATGTCTCTAAAAATTCAATAAAAAAAAACAAAAAAAGAAAAAAATATACCAAAATTATGAACAAACGGTAAGATATCGATTTTTCATTTTAAATCGCTTTCAAATAGTGAAATATCTAGTAGATTGGTTCGATTTCACTTTTCGATGGCTTATTTTGTTCAGACAAGTATTTTTCACAAATTTACCGTAACAAATTATTTTTTTTCGTCAATAGGCAATTCTATATCGTTATTTGTTGATCGAAATCGACCGGGGTCAAATCTTGTAAAATTGAATATTCAACGTCACCAATGCGATGAAAAAAAGTGCCTCAGTGATATTGTGGAGAATACTTTTCTGAACATGAAAAACCATTGAAGAGTGAAATCGAAACCAATCTACCAGATTCTTAACCATTTGAAAACGATTTGAAATACAAAATCGATATCTTACCGCTTGTTCATAATTTTGGTATCGATTTTTGACGAGCCAACCTCCTTAAAATTTCAGACAAACCATGAAGTACTATATCAGACATTAAAGCTAAGCAAAGTGTATTTACTATTGAGATATGATAAAACTGTCTACTTTGGATTGTGAAATTTATAAAAAATCGCCATCTTGTCTCGTCTTATTTATCACCTTCGGACGATAAAAATTGAAGTGCATATCATGGAGAAAAATTTAGTAACGAGTCTTGATAACTATACTTGGTGTGAAATTGAATCTCAATGTATAGAGTCGACTTGTGACTAAGTAGATGCGCTAATCTGTGGCCCATTAAACTGCATTGTGTTACTAGAGCCAAGCATCTTCCTCGATGACCATACTAAGTCATAGAACAGCCTGTGCATTAATCGCATATCTCCATCGTAGCTCGTTGCTTATGTGAATACCATTCTGCAATGTACCTTGATCTAACCCAAGTACAGGGTGTTCGCGAACATTGTTTTCGGTCATATAACATGTTTTTGGATATCAATTTATGAAGAGATAAACCTTAGTTCATAAACATATAGACCACATGGGTACTCAAGTAAATTGAATTTCATTTAGCAGAAGGGTTTTTGGGATAAGAATTTTTTCATACCCTAGACGTTGAGATAGGTCGTCCGAAAATCCTTGAATCAAAAAGTTACGATTGTTTTAAGTGGCTATGATCTATCTGAGTGGTTTGAGGGATTGATTAAAATATTATCACGATTCTGAAGTCCGAAATTTTGGAAATTTTATAAGAAAAATTGGATGTTCATATTTGAGGGTAAGATTGAAGGATAAAAAATTTTTTTCTTCACTTGCAGGAATTCGTCGATCAATTTTTTTGAGACTAATGTGGGATCTCGTATCACTGAAAAAGATCGAAAGCAGGTATCTAACTACTCGTGTTTTTGGAACACCCTACTGCACATGTATCTAATTGTGTAACCACCGAATGCTTCGCCACAATGGCCTAGGATATCCGGCACGTTTGCTGATAGGATTATCACACGGTAATGCATCAAAGTGGTATATAGCCACTGAAGCAGCAGCAGTACCAGCATCAGTACCAGCACCATCAGACCAGTGGAACAAAAATTCTTACCACATGGTTAAAATATTCCATTTCCATTCAGGCGTTAAGGATAAAGTTAATCTCGGTTTTTCACGTATCAGAAGTCGGTGTATTGATTTGAAAAGTTTTTTTTTATGGAAGAAAAGAGAATGAAAATTTACTTTTTTATACATTTTTACGATTTTAGGTCAAAAGAATCAACTCCGAACATTTTCAAACGAACGTCTGGGTGTATGTGTGTGTGTCTAATCAAATTTTTTGTCCGACGATATCTCGAAAAGGAATGCATCCTTTTTTTTATCAATCGATGCGGTTCTTTCTAACTTAAAACTGATCAGATTTTAGATTTGATCGGTCTGATAGTTATCGAGTTATTCAAAGAACGATATTTCGAGAAACAAAAATTCAATTTATTATATCTCGATAACCGATCAACAGATTTTGACGATTTTAGACTCAATCGATGAGATTTGTTCCAACTTAAATTTGTTCAAATTTTAGAATCGATTTATTGAGTAGTTTTTGGGATAGAAAAACAAAAAGAATTTTCGACACGCCGGGCGCAAAGTTCGATTTTGCGCCCGCCTTGCGTGCACAAAATTCAACTTTCCGCACGTTGCATAGAAAAACAAGGTTCAATACACGTGCGAAAGGTAATTCTCGACTCGTGTGATTGTCGTGTGTTTGTCAAAAAAATTCACACGCGTCCTAGAATCAACACTTTCGCACTCGTATCGAATAACTTATCGCTCTGAATATAGTTAGTTTTTTTTCATTCTTTAATTAAACTTGTCACCCATGGAATATAATTTTTGTTCAACTTGAAGAATACCAACGGGAAGATCTCGAGCTAGACCATCGAAATCCGCCGATTCTACTACTTGTTTATTTTCAATTTTTTCTCAAAATCAGTGTGACAATTTCAATGTGGATTCTGGATGTTATAAAGAGGCTGATCATGGACTAGTAGATATTTATAGTACCGAACCAAGTTACGGAGTATATCAGAAATTTATAGTAGTCATAATTCACAACCTAAACAATTTTGGGGTATGTAGTTAGCCGTCGAGTCTTTTCTACCTCGTAGTTAGTGCCGTATTCGGGATGATAATTTAACTTGGTTGGTAGCAGCATGAACAGTGGGTCACTGCCGGTCTACCCTTTCATCCAGCCTCTTGACCAGAGGGTATTATTAGTCTTCGACCTTCATTAGTGCGAAACGTACACGAGAACAATTCAACCCCTATATCCCCTTCACTAACCGGTATCATTTTATGCGAAGCTTTGAAAATTTATCAATAACCTTTTAAAATATATATATATATATATATATATATATATATATATATATATATATATATATATATATATATATATATATATATATATATATATATATATATATATATATATATATATATATATATATATTTAAAAAATATTTTAAAAACCAAGCCCCGTTAAGCCTTAAAACGAAATGAAAAACTTTTCACGAACTTATTACTCAGGGTGCATAAATTTATTTAAGTATAAGAAAATATTAAGAGAATAATTAGAAATGCGTCTAATTGTGTTTATTGTTATTTTTTGTTTCCCAACAAGAAAAATGTGAAACACCTTGAAACTTTGTCAATTAATTAAGAATTTATTCTTCAAGTTTCAAACATTATTCGAAATTAATATTTAATCGCCACTACAGTGACCGATATAGATATCGTAAAATCGGCCACCCCAATTTTGTGAGTTATTTTTATTGCATAAAAAAATTAGTAACATTTTACTTTCAAGTGTTAACTTTTTGTACATAATTTAGATACGAAATTTTAGTTTCTTTCGCGAGAAATTATCCAATTTCACGTCAACGTAGTTCCAACGATTCCCAAAATACGCCCCCATGCCACGGATGAAAAAAATGTTATTATTTTATTTATTTTTATAATGAAAATAACATCCGAAATTTTGATGTCCAGCTTGAGGCGAAACAGCCCACGCATATGTACCAAGCTTACATAGAAAAAAAAGCTAAGAAAAAAAAAAAAAAAGGAAAACTTTACAACTCCCTCTAAAATTTGAGGATCGCGATTTTTTTTCAAAGAAAATTTGTCTCTGGTATTTTAACCATCCAAAAAGACCCTCAGCAATGTGTCACGTTACAGTAGATGTATATTGCTTTTCGAGGAAAATTCTTCCCTCCTTTACCAGCGGCTCTTGACCGTCTGTTTACGGGAATAGAAGCTTCCTTCAAAGGAAGTCCAAGCTCGTATCCTTTGTTAGATTATTGAGGCAATAACGATCGTCGAAACGATGGCGATCGGAAAAAATAAATGAAAAATTTTACAAATTTGTGTTTCGTACTTGTCTAATTTGTTCTCATTCGTCATAAATAATGTGTAGGGAATAAAAACAGACAAAAACAAAAATATTTGTACAATAGACAAAGGCTCCATGGTCTCAGTTTTTTTTTTTTTTTCAAATTTTTGGAAAATATTCTGTATCTATGATGAAAAAGATTTTTGTGATTTTTTTAAATTTCTTGAAAAACTTTTATTGGCTTAGATTTGTCTTTTTGAGTAGAAAATCACAGCTTTCCAATGAAAATATTGCCGATTTTGTTAAAATTTAGGGAAGCGTTAAAAAAAAAAATCAATTTTGTGACGAAAATTGATTTTTCAGAGGCTTGCCCCATCTCGATATTTATTTTCAATTTTGTTTTGAAATCTTGAGAATTTTCTGCTGATATATTTGAAGCTGAGGTTTTCAGGACGTCATTTTCTGAAAATTCGAAAAAAAAAGAAAATAATAATTTGATTTTTAACCATTTTTGAAATTTTCGAAATTTGTGAGCGACCTCTAAGAATTTTTTTAATTATTCTGGAATTTGGGGAGGCTTCCTCAAAAACAAAAAAAAAAGAAACTAACAAATTTTCATACGAGACCAAAAATTAAAAAATTATCAAAATGAGTCACCCTAATACAGAGTATGTTCAAAATTTATTTAATTGTTGCTGAACCCAAGAGTTTACCACAATTGGATAAAAAAAATTTTTTTTAATCACAGGTACCTCTTTCATCGTACAAAAAATTTTCCCAAGTTTAAAAAAATAATCTGAGACCATGAAGTCCAAACCCGTGTCGATATTCGAAAAAAACCACCCACGTACATATATAAATGAATAAATAAGCAATTAAATAAATATATATTATACATAGCCCTGGGATAAGCAGCAGCTAATTAAACGAGCCAATTAAGGCATCAATTAAACGTCAAATTGACTGTTATTTTATCCGCTATACGAAAGAGTAAACAATTATAATATACAAGAACCGAAACTTTCACGGTATGAAAAATATTGTTTTAAATGAAAATTTTGTTAGCGTTTAAATAAAAATTTAATATAAATACTGGAACTGCAATAATAAAACAAATTGAAATGAACCCTGAAACGGTTTCAAAATAATAATTTTTTTTAACTTCCCGCAATGAAAATTGAAAATTTTCATAAAAAAGGGAAGTTATTGGTTTCGGTCCGATTTTTTTAAATCGAGTTCTCATCAGGTCTCGACGTTTTGGGGTCCCAAGAAGCTATTCTAACTATTTTTGGATGGACGTCCGTATGCGTGTGTGTGTGTGTGTGTGTGTAAACAAATTTTTGTCGTACGATATCTTTAGAACGAATCGACCGATTGGAATGGTTCTTATGGCGACCGAAAGTGTTTATCAAGACTTAGATCTGATTCGATTTTGGAGTCGATCGGTCGAGTAGTTTCAACGTTATTTGAGAAATAAAAATTAAAAAACAATTTTTTTTCATGTTTTTAGCGAATAACTCCTAAACTGTTCGTGCGATTAGTCTCAAAACTTGATCAGACTTAGCTCTTGGATAGCCCTTTCGATCACCGCAAGATTCATCAAAATCGAACGATTGGTTTTAAAGATATCGCACGACAAAAATTTCTCTTTTTGTCGTACGATACCTTTGGAACGAATTAACCGATTTGAATGATTGTTGCGGCGATCGAAAGGGTTCATCAAGACTTAGATCTGATTAGATTTTGGAATCGATTGGTCGAGTAGTTTCAAAGATATTCGAAGAATATAAATTGAATAAAAAAAGATTTGTATAGGGAAAACTAATTATACTTATAACCTCCTTTAATTTATTATAAACACAATAGTATCAATTAATTGTAACGTATTTAACACAGCGGGAAGTTTTCGGGTTGGCACACAGGTCAACCGGTTTCCTGATTTTTTATTTTTTTTTTTCTCTATTACATATTTTAGAACACAAAGATTTTCAACCCTTTTTCCTCAATTTTGTATATTAAATAGCTGCGGTCCTCCCTGCAAAAGGTTAATTAAAAACATTCTTCGGTGTGTACCATTTGATTTTATGAGGAAATATTTAACAACCAAATATGAGCCACCTTTAATCCCTTATTCCTCCTTTTAGATACACGATAGATGAGCTTATAGTGCAGAGATTCTGAGCAGTGCTGAGATGCTTTCTTCTGAGTATATGACGAGGGAGATCCGATTTCGTTAAATTCCAGAGACTCGTGGAAGATTCTTTTCTCCAACGAAATAGGATACCTATCTCAAAATACGTTTGGGGAAAAACCGCTGCGATGCAGACGGTAGTATATAAACGGTAGTAGTAGTAGTAGTAGTAGTAGTAGTAGGTAGTATATAGTACCCTGCAGCAGCACCAAGGAGAAATATTTTTACTTGAATTCGCATATTAAGTAGAAGCAGAGATGAAATAGTAAAATATAAGAGGTTTTGGAATTTTTCTTCAAGTTACGTGGATTCCGTTATAACATAATATTTGAACTTTCATTTAAAAATTTGATACAGGTATAGAGTCTGAGACATGGTCCTTATATTTAAAGTGTAGTTGAATTTTTTCCAACCACCCGTCGCAAATCGTCTTCAAATAATTCGAAAATATTCTTTGAGAATTTCTGTTTTCTATCTCAACCGAAAACTCTCCGACAAAATGTGTGAATTTTTATATTTGAAGTACTAATTACATCCTTTACGGGAGGATTCAGGGTTGAGATAAAAAGCTTAAATTGAAAAAAAAAAAAAAATTATCTTTTTAATTATTTGAAAACGATTTGGAGAACGGCAGTAAAAACATTCGTGAAAATTTTAAATAAGTATAACCACCCTAAGGAGAATATAATTTCTGTTTCTTACTGTGAAATGTTTTTCGACTGTTACAACCGTTCAGAATCCACCAATTAGTTGTAAGACTCTTCAAGAAAATTACTTCGCCCAATTCGTCTCTCGTTTTCTCATTTTCTCTACCTAGTTATTTCCTTACTTAGTTTCTAATTCTTTAAATCCTTACAGCTAGGTTGTAGATCATCATTTGTCACTGTTTAAAACGTCTTGGAAACAGTATAAACTGTCAAGATGAAATTGTTACGAAGTGAAGTAGAAAAAAAAAAAATCCAAAATAAAACAAAAACAAAAATTATTTAACCGTAAAAAATTCTGTGCGACAAATACTGGAGAGAAATCTCCCGGCTTCGATGAATCCATATTGACCTTTGCCCGAGAGACTTCAGAAATACAATCATGGCCGCAAGCCTTGCGTCCTAATCTGGTCATCCATTTCTCTTTGGCAAACCCTTCAAACTGTATACACCCATCCGGCTGCAGAGTTACGCAGGAAAATAGTATCGATATATATCAGACATCGAGAAACAACGAAAGTCAAGGAAAGAGGATAACAAAATACAATACAAATGATCAAACAAATAAAGAAAAAATAATCATTTATCAAGAACGAAAAAATTGATTTCTTTATTCCAAAGTGCGGGATAAATTGATTCAGAAATTTCACCTGATTTGAGTTGAACGATTTATATCAAAATCGTGAAAGTCCGTTGATCAGTTTTCCAGTGTTTTTTCATTTTTTTGTAATCTTTGTAACTCGAAAACTGCTGGACCGATCAAATCCACAATCTAATCAGTTTTAAGCTGGGGAAAATGGGACGAAGAATGCCAAGAAGGTTGAAATTCGTTAATTCGTTGAAAAAAAATCAGGAAATCGGTTGACCTGTGGGCCAACCCGAAAACTTCCCGCTGTGTTAAATACGTTAGAATTAATTGATACTATTGTGTTTATAATAAATTAAAGAAGGTTATAAGTATAATTAGTTTTCCCTATACAAATCTTTTTTCATTCAATTTCTATTCTTCGAATAACTTTGAAACTACTCGACCGATCGATTCCAAAATCTAATCAGATCTAAGTCTTGATGAACCCCTTCGATCGCCGCAACAATCAATCAAATCGGTTAATTCCTTCCAAAGGTATCGTACGACAAAAAGAGAAATTTTTGTCGTGCAATATCTTTTAAACCAATCGTTCGATTTTGATGAATCTTACGGCGATCGAAAGGGCTATCCAAGACCTAAGTCTGATTAAGTTTTGAGACTCATCGCAGGAACAGGAGTTATGCGCTAGAAACATGAAACAAAATTGTTTTCTAATTTTTATTTCTCAAATAACTTTGAAACTACTCGACCGGTCGACTCCAAAATCTGATCAGATCTAAGTCTTGATAAACCCTTTCGATCACCATAAGAACTATTCCAATCGGTCGATTCGTTCTAAAGATATCATGCGACAAAAATTTGTTTACACACACACACATACGGACGTCCATCTGAAAATAGTCAGAATAGCTTCCTAGTGCCCCAAAACGTCGAGATCTGATGAAAACTCGATTTTCGAAAATCGGACCGAAACCAATAACTTCCCTTTTTTATGAAAATTTTCAATTTTCATTGCGGAAAGTTAAAAAAACCGTAAGAGATGATAAGTTAAAAGCGTTTTTTTCTTCAAATTCCAGATTTTATGACAATATAAATGCAGGCGAAAGACGTAAAAGTTTGAAATTTTGTCAAAATATACTTTGCCAGTATATAAGACGTTAAGTTAGAAAACGGGGCATCACGAATTGATCTTTTTTTCAGGGGTTGTTTGATCCCGGAGCTTTATGGTTTCAAACAAAAATGGCGAGGGGTACTTTGGTGACACCTCGAAAGCTTGAGTACATTTATTGGTTGTTTAATTAACCGATAAAATATTTCGAGAGAATATAAGGTATAAGGTATAAGATATAGGTAGGTAGAATAATGTATTATACTGTTACGAAAAGCTCCGTTAAGTCCAGGGCTTTCCTGTCCGCCTGTATACAAGGAAAAGAATATATGAAAAGAAATGAGAAAGAAAAGGATAAAAACTAAAAATAAAAAAAGAAGGAAAACCAAGAGAAAAGAAATACAAAAAAAAAAAAAACAAATAAAATAATTAGTTAAGAAAATGAGGAAACGAGAGGCAGAATTTAATTGAAGAAACACAACGTATGGAGGAATCATTCAAAGTGAATTGCGAATATATATGTATATTTTAATGAAAATAAATGAATTTAGGTAAAGCCTTCGGCTATTTTGTACATACCTACAGAATTAATTTAAAACATTGTGTACGTTTCTCAGCGATAGAATATATGAATAAACTGTGAAAAAGTACCCTTCGATTGATTTTATGCCAATGGATAAATGAGCGAATCATTAGTAGACGATTGATTGACATTAATTGCAAATCCGGCGAGGAGAAACTGGCAAGAAAAAGCCGCTTTTATAGAAACGATAATACCCTATACGATTTATCAAGAAAATTGGAAAGAGATCAATAAACTGCGACTTACGATCTTGCGAAAAATTCTTTAAAACGGAAAAGAAAAAAATATTGAAATAATAAAAACGAATGGACTATAATAACGCTCTGATTAGTGAGCTCGGGGGTAAGTCTCCCTTCATGTTTTTACCAACTCAAAAAGAAGTAAATTCGTTCTTTCTTTGAATATAGGAAAAAAAAAAATAAAAAATAAAATAATAATATTGAACGGGATCTCATTGAAGTATTGAAAAAAAATTAATAAAATCTTACGAGTCCTTTGAAAATTTTCATTATTGATAAAATCGTTTATTTTTATATCGTTGAAGCATCAAATGGTTGAGCAGATTTTCTCTTTTCATTTCTTTCTATCAATCGTTTTCTTTTTCCTTTATCATTTATTTATTTTGTTCCGGTTCTTCTTTTTGAACGAATCCTTTTAATTCTGGTCGTCCAAAACCGCGGACGTATTGTACAGACGAAATCGCTTACATAATCCCATCTCTTTCCCCGGTTTGACCCTGCGGTACGTCGCGTCGTTGCTGACCGGTATTACGAGCTTCCGGGGTTAATCGGCATCCAATCACCACCCTTGAAATACACGACCGACCACCACCAACCCCATTTCACCCCAACAAATGGATTTACCAAGTCACGTGACGTGCCTTCGCAAAATGACAACACTGGTCATATTGTTTCGCGCAACGAGCCTTTCGCGTACCCAAATCCTAACAAAAAAAGGGTCCACACGTTTTGACACAGAGATATGAACGTATATTACAGTTATTTATTGATATATCTACACAATACACATATCTATATTAGGGTGCTTCGTTTTACTTAGACGAGTTTTTTTTTTTTAGTCCATTCACGGAATACCGTTCTAAACATATAAAAACAAATTCTCACCAAATATGAGCTCTTAATTTTAATTCTAAGAACTCGCGAAATGAATTTCAAATTTTCCCATTTGATTAACACGTAAGTTTTAATTTTTTTTTTCAATTATCTATAACTTCGTGGCACTTCATGATATTTAATTGGCAATAGGTGGAAATGACAGAGGAATCTTTCCTTTTTAAAAGTGTACGTAGCCAATTTATGTTTTGTAACCATTAAAAAGTACTAAAATCTCGGATAGTACAGCGATTTTTCAAATTTTGAAATGCTTAATTGGATTTATCTCGAAAACTACTAGCTCTACGGTTATGGCTTACATCACTTTTTTGTAGTATATTGAATTTCCTATAAAAAAGTCTTATACAATTTTGTTGTATAAAATAGTGGTTTACGAGAATAATTAAAAAAACCATGAAATTTGAGAGAAAATTGGCTTCAAGATGTTTTACCGGGCGAAGCCGGTTACAAAACATAAATTGGCTACATACACTTTTGAAGAGGAAAGATTCCTCTGTCATTTCCACCTATTGCCAATTAAATATCATGGAATGCTGCGAAGCTATAGATAATTGAAAAAAAAAGAAATAAAATTCACGTGTTAATCAAATGGGAAAATTTCAAATTCATTTCGCGAGTTCTTAAAATTAAAATTAAGAGCTCATATTTGATGAGAATTTGTTTTTATGTGTTTGGAATATTATTCCGTGAATGGACAAAAAAAAAAAAAACTCGTCTAAAACGAAGCACCCTAATCTATATACATATACATATATGTATATACCGAAACATAAGCTTTCGTATAAACTGAATTCAAGATTTTTTATAAAATGAAAATGGAAGACAATCAGGTACAATTCAAAAGGAATTTTTCAAGTGGTCCGTTTTGCCTTACCCTACCTTATATAAGATATAAATTTGTAGATGCGCAGAGAGACGTATAAACTTTTAAATTTATTTCTCCAAGGATATAGTAGCATAATATTATCGCTTAATGTTACGGCGATATTAGCGTGAAAGTTGTTAATACCACTAGGTATAGGCTATTTCTGAGCCCTAGCTGTTTTTGGGACTATACAACATCGCAGTGTAAGCGTTGGATTATACTAATTTCAAAGATAAACAAGAGGCCACGAAACTTTCGAGTATACTGTCTTCCTTCTTGCAGGATATCAACCAGAACTATGATACTCTGACTTTAGAGTTATTTTTATTATAAACCTTCAACATACAGGGGATATGAACTGAATACATTGCTTCCTAATCCCAGCTGAACAATTATTTCCATACAAAATTAACCTCGAATTTAGTTTAAAAAATAAAAAAAAAAAAAAAAACTACCTACTAGCTTTTTTTTTTGTTTGTTCTTTATTAAGAAAATTTCGATCAGGTATTTCTAAAAATGATTCAGATGAACTAAAGTAATTCGTATACCTAAAATTCGAATCTTCTTTTATCTAGCAAGTTTTATTTTCTTACGCCTTGTTGTAGGCATCCCAACAGTCATTCGTTTTTCATGAATTAGACAACAGTGTATGATTTTTATTGGTCTAAGCAGCTACTGTTACGTCACCTGCCGACAAAGCCATCTGAATTTGTTGCTAAACTGATTAAAAAATTAACAACAGTCGCCAAATTAATTAATAAAATAATGACATTCGGGTTGCCTACCCGAAAAATCAGCGTCATTGAACATGGACTTAACTCTACTAGCGCCGCCATGCGGCCACAATCGACATTGAGCAGACAAAGCGCGCGTCAAGACAGATCAACAATGTTGTTTGAACGACTTGAAGTCATAAGCGCATACGCGTATTTCTCGAACGAAGTACAGTAGACTCCCGTTAAGTGCTCACGCTCGGGGCTGTAGACAACCTAAATTTGGAGAAATGCGCACTTAAATGGAGCCCCCACTACGCGTACTAGTTCTCGGAAATACTACACAGTATAATCGAACTAACAAAAGAATAGGCGGCTCAAACCACATCACCCATAGAAAGACGGTACAAGAGTGGGGGATCTGTCGATTCTGCGAAATATGCCAAAAACGTCGAAATTCCACGAAAGCGAGCACTTAACGGGAGTCTACTGTATGTGCTCGTCGACTGGTTGATTGAGTCCATGTTCACGATTCGAAAATCCGAGCACAGCTATGTTCATGTTCAAGCCATTAATTTGCAGGTCTGTACGTATCTGGTCCGTTCATAACCTTGCGATATATTTATATATCAGTTCTGTCTGGCGGTCTTATTTATCCTGAACTTTTTAAATAATAAACAAGTTAATCCAACAAAATTTGCCGGGTATTTTCGTATAGCAAGCTTTTTCAACTGGCATTGCATTCCATGGTATGGCGTTTGGTTTATAAGTTGGGTGTTCATCGGCACTGATTTCCCTTGCGAATCGCGGAAAAAAGGTGTATACCTACATATATATGTATGTATGTATATATGTACATATAGCAACCGTAGGGCAGGCAAATTGTTTGATAAAAATACAATTTTCAATTCAATTGCATTGAATAAAAATGGATCAATAAATAAATAGAAAAATTTTTCAAAATTTTAACTACAACTATATATGTTATACGCTGATTTTTAATTGATTCTTTTGTTTTTATGATTATTATTAGTATTGTTATTTATTCACTCTCTTTCTTTATATTCTTTTTGCACAGGAATCAAATTTTGCAATGTCATATAAGCACGAACGACAGCTGCGCATAAGATCTCGCAATTCGAGTCGAAAATTTTATGTAAACAGGCTTCAGGGAGCCTTTGGCAAAGTCGTTCGTGACATCAGTTTCCTTGGCTATATTTACACTGAAATTTGAAATTCTTTGGTATTGCGAGCTTTCGATGTATGTTTTAGCGACGAATATTTAGTTTTTTTTTTTTTTTTGTTTCTTCTTCATTTCGTTCTCTTTTTGTCTTTGTCTTTCACTCACAGTTGTCTTATATAATCTTTTTTTTTTTTTTTTTCTTCAGGTATGTAAGGGGTTGGTTCAAACTTCAGAACATTCACAATACAAATAATAACAGCGTCTGAATATTGTAACGTCAGAACAGGACGAGAAAAACTCTCTTAAGGGTCTTCCTTATTTTTTTATTTTATTTTCTTTTTTTATTTATTTGTCAAATCATTGTTAGATATAATTTTCTTTAACTTCCCGCAATGAAAATTGAAAATTTTCATAAAGATAGGGAAGTTATCGGTTTCGGTCCGATTTTTGAAAATCGAGTTTTCATCAGATCTTGACGTTTTGGGGTCCTAGGGAGCTATTCTGATTGTTTTTGGATGGACATCCGTATGTGTGTGTGTGTGTAATCAAATTCTTGTCGTACGATATCTTTAGAACGAATCGACCGATTGGAATGGTTTTCATGATGATCTAAAGGGTTTATCAAGACTTAGATCTGATTAGATTTTGGAGTTAGGCGGTCAAATAGTTTCAAAGTTATTTGAGAAATAAAAATTGAAAAACAATTTTTGTTTTATGTTTTTAGCGCATAACTCCTAAACTGTTCGTGCGATTAGTCTCAAAACTTGATCAGACTCAGGTCTTGGATAGCCCTTCCGATCGCCGTAAGATTCATCAAAATCGAACGATTGGTTTAAAAGATATTGCACGACAAAAATTTCTCTTTTTGTCGTACGATACCTTTGGAACGAATTAACCGATTTAAATGATTCTTGCGGCGATCGAAAAGGTTCATCAAGACTTAGATCTGATTAGATTTTGGAATCGATCGGTCGAGTAGTTTCAAAGTTATTCGAAGAATATAAATTAAAGAAAAAAAGATTTGCATAGGGAAAACTAATTATACTTATAACCTTCTTTAATTTATTATAAACACAATTGTATCAATTACTTGTAACGTATTTAACACAGCGGGAAGTTTTCGGGTTGGCCCACAGGTCAACGGGCTTCTTGATTTTTAATTTTGCTAACGTAATAACATTACAGTTAAAAATATTTTTCCCAAATTTGGAAAAATTATTTATCAACGAATATATGCGGCCTGTACCCGACTTCGACGATCACTATTTTTCTTTAATAGACTCAATTTAAAAATTTTTCACATCTATTTTCAATTATTTTAACAATTATTATTAATATTATAGTCGGTAGCGGATATAGGGCTTATAACTAGTAAGCTTAAAGCTCATACTCACGAAATATTAACCCTCTTGGTACTACCATTGTCTCACTCATGATATACAGTTCATATATATAATATCCCATGCAAGTTCTTCGCTGCACCTTTGTTCACTTAGATGCTACAACGCGGTTACAAACTCGTGTTCTAAAATTTAAGCTCACTGCGATAACCACGACAATTCCACTTATACTATACAAATATATACAGGATGTTACATTTTGAAAAAGGGCATTAAAATAAATCGAACAGATGTGGTCGTATACAAAAGAAATGTTTCAAATAAAAGTTATAGGATTTTTATGGGGCTGTTTGATAATCCTATGGGTTTAAAATTTTTATAGGATTTTAGAGGGTTTTTATAAGGTATCCTTTGTTTTTTTTTTTTTTTTATTTAATAGGAGAACCTATTTTTTAGTACAGATTCGTAATCTACAAAAAACAAAAAGATAGAAAAAAAAAAGAATTACAATAATTTTGTAGAAAACTCTTTTTTTTTCCAAATATTCGATTTCTTATTTTCTTTTATTTATTTCAAAGTGATTTTTCTTCTTACAATGAAAAAAAAAAATTTCGTTCCTTGACAAAGAATTTATGAGAAAAATTCTTAAGCCAATCGATTACGGCTATTCATTCAAAAATTGGGTTTCCGTTTTTTTTTTTTTTGTTGGGAACAAGAAAAATCAACCGTGGTCCAAAAAATTTAAACCTCGATGAAAGATATTTTTTTTTTTTGAAAATTCTACACCATACTTGGAGATAAAAAAAATCGCCAGTGGTCAAGGTCAGACTTAGGTCGACTTGGGGTGGAATGCCTGATATGTATGCCATTCAATAAACGGATCGTCAAATTTTTCATCCAGTTTAAGGCAGAGCCATTTTACTTTACTTGATTAAATTTTTCTTGCTGATCCTATTTTGCCATATGAAACATGTAACGTATATTTTTCGAACTTATTGTCTTTTTCTGTTGCTGAATAATCAGAAATAAAAGTGCAAGTGCAGTTTTAACATCACTTTAAATTAGGATTATCAATTTTAGGCTCTTTAATCAATTTTTGGTACTAGGACTGTAATTTCATCATCTGAGGCTCGAGTGCTGATAAAACTGACTTGAACTAGTAAAATGGTCATAATCATGAAATTATAAAATTATGTCCTTGAATTTGTTTTTCTTTTTTTAACTGTTTCATTTTCTATGATTATCAGTTTTGGGTATTTTTATCCTTTAAAATATGAAAAATCAACCAAACAAATTACTGAATTCGTATTTTTTTAATTTTGACAAAGAGAGTTTGACCAAATGAAATACTTTTTCGTAATTATATGAAAATGTAGAATTATAAGCTTGAATTGATTTTCTATTTTCATTATTTATTTATTCATTTTTTGAGAGAGAGAGAGAGGGAGTGAGAGAAAGAAAGAGAAAGAAAAAAAAAAGATTTCAGTACTTTTATAGACTACGATATAAAAAGGGTGGCATACAGGGGTGTAAAAAGCCCGGGTAGGTTAATAAAATAAAAGATTATCGCCCCGTCGACGTAAACATTTGTCCAAAAAAAAAAAAAAAAACTTTGTCCCCTCTTTCTTGTTTTGTATCTGTTTTTTACCATATTTATTTTTTTTTGTTTTTCATAATTTTGTTTATTATTATATGATTCTTTTTTTTTTCTAACGGATTCACTGCAGGAATCGAGATAACTTTAGAATCACATGTCCAAGGGTTAGGGGTAGGGTTGTTGTGGGCAACACAAGCATATGTGATAAAAACTTGAGGTTGAAATAAAATAAATTTAAAATTCAAGCCGCGGTCGTGTGGATAACATATTTTAAAAAATGCTTTCGTCGTAATATTACGGAGTTTAATAGCTGCAGGACGAGGGAAAACATTTTAGATAAAAATGAAATCAAAAACGAGCTTTACTCTTCATAAACATATTCGAGGCGAGATTATTATATACTGAAATTTAAGGAAAAAAAAAAAAAAACACCATAACTCACAAAGTTATTAGAATTTTTTCAACGTTTTATTTCTATAATTTTCTATAACGTTTATTTTAGGGTGGTCCTTATTTAGGGTGTGGACGATTTATTATTTTTTTTTTTGCAGCTACTTCTCAAATCGTCTCCAAAATAATTTCAATAAAAATTCCTCAAAAATTTCAGCTTACGATCTGAACCCTGAACTTTCACGGAAACGGGATGAATTTTGCGCATTTGAAATACATGTATACGTTTTTGCAATGCTTTCGATAAATTGGAGAAAATGTTATTGTTATATATTTCGTTGTTAATTTTTTGACACAATATTTTAACAAATTAGACAAAATAAGTCAGATTTAAATGATGTACAATTGCCAAGTAGAGTGCCCCATATATATATATACCGTTATTTTTGAAATTTTTTTATTTTCGATTTTTAAAAATTTAAAAATTTCCACCTTTTTTCAACTATGAACGGCGAATTTTTGCGTTTCAGAAGTTTTTTTTTTTGACCATTTGAAATACAAAACTGCAGATAGACTAATACGACCGTTAGTGGACGTAACTTTTTTTTTTTCAAAAAGTTAGTTGATACTGAAAGAGCGTATCCTCCACAAATCCATACGACCTTCAACTTTAATTTCATTCAATATTTAATTTCGACTTTTCTGAACGTATTTTCATGTTTCTCGCTTAGAATACAGAAAATAAAAAAATTATATGCCCTTTTTACTTTTTGCACGGTGAAAAAACGTACCTACATTCGAACATACAACGTGAGTCATACATATGTGTTAATATAATATCAACGACGGAATGATATACGTTCATTCATACCCAGTTTAAAAAGAGAAAAAAATTTCTTTTTGCCAAAACGCGTTATACCTTTACCACTTTCATTTCACTATTTAAAAATTTACAGCTGTTGAAAATTTGGTAGAAACAATTTAGCTGTGTAATTGTTTTTCTTTTCTTTTTCTTTTTCTTTTTATTTGTCTTCCCCTCCCACCCCAGTTCTGCTTTTTTGTTTCCGTTATTTTTTCTTCCTTTCTTTTACCTTTGATTCTGTTTACTCACATTTTATAACTTCATTTCTTTGTTATACTCGACACGGACAGGCTACAGGATATTAAGAGTAAAATAAAATTACACGCATTAAACTTTTCGGGCGTATATACATAATTTCTATTCTTCAATGTGGAATCGCGTTAATATATCTATAGATATATCTTATGTATAGTACAGGAGAAATAAAAATATAGAATCAACGAAACGAGATAATTCTACTTGAAAATTATTCTTATTTTTCTATTTTTTTTTTTTGTGTTCTTTTATTTTGTATTCAATTACCTAAAATCCTTCGCCATATAATATCTTTCAAAGAATGGAATACAAAATTTGGGTATGTATTTGATGGTAAAAATTTGAAATTTTATTCGTCGAATATGAATTTAAGATCATATGAGATCGAAATATTTCTTTTTATCCTACTTGCACCGAAAGTATGATATTACGTGCATGTAAAATGTGCGAAAAGTAGAACTTTTCCGCCCTCGGGCGGTAAAGTAATAATACTGTACCGCACTAGAGTACTTTACCGCTCTAGAGCGGAAAAGTTCTACCTTCCGCTCGATTTTACATACACTTCAAAGCAAACTTCCGGTGCAGGTATTGGACGAAAAATATCGTGTGAATCACGGTCGAAGAGGCGATTATGACTCGTATGATTACCACGCTCACTTTGCTCGGGTGGTAACTTTTACACTCGTCAATAATCGCCTACTTTCCGCCCTTGATACACAATATACTATTTTATCATAGCGGGCGTGAATTACGCTTTTTCGGTCTTGTTTTGCGGGCGTAAAGTCCGACTTTAAAACAATACATTATTTTCTTTGGTTTTATTTTAGCAAGAATTATGCTTCTTTCGATGAAATTCTCAATGAAAAGATAAAAAACAGCATGACGATAATCGCATTTTTATAAATGATCGAAGTTGACTTTAAGTTTCGATCCTCCATTCTTCTTCCATTCTAACTTATCTAAAGATTCCCGTTTAATCTTCTGTACTTATTTTCTCATCAATTTTAATTTTCCTTTATCGATATCACTGCAACTTGAACTACAGTGTAAGTACATTCATATCTGTAGTTTAACTGGAAGTTTTAATTAATAGAAACGACTGCAGAGGTATGTAGATATGAACCGAGAAGATGAGAACAAACTAATTATTTTACTCGTTAACTTTCTACGAAAGCTAAGATAGATATATATGTGGCTATATATATGGGGCATTCTACGTCAATTCTTATACCAGAGTCTGACCTTCACCCCTCCCCATTTTGGTTCTTAACAACAAAAGGGGTTCTACCTGGTCCGAAATAGCACCCCTAATTGTTTTCAGATATTTACCAGTCTGCTTTATGCCCGAATTTTTTTAATTAATGATATTCACATGAGAATAGAACTTTCGAGAATTTTAAAAATTATTGACAAAAATTATTCAAATTATTAAAAAAAAAAAAACAAAAAAAAAGAAATGTTCTACTAGCTCATTTTTCAGTTCATTTTATGACTTTGAAGATATTTGTTGTGTTTCGAAAGACATGCGATACGCTGAAATATTAATAAAAAATCGAAAACTTACAATAAATAAAATAGTTTTTAAAATCTTGTCACAATATATATTCATTTGTTTTTTGGTTATAACACTCGTTTGCCTACCTAGTCTGTTTCTTATTGGGATATTCTCAGTTTTGACAACAGAATTTCTGTAATTTTTTGAATAATTTTCAAAAACGTCGAGAATGTTGCTATCGAGAATATCATCAATTTATAAATCTTCTAAAAATTGGGGATGCTATTTAGAATCTCATTAAAATCGGGGACTAGACAGAACACCTCCTGTTATTAAGATTCAAATTGGAAGAGGTGAGGGTCAGACTCTGGTCAAATTGACCCGGAATTCCTTGAACATATTTTTACAGAGCGTTAAAAAAAAAGAGTAAGATGCGAAACTCCGAGTAATAATAATTTTTTTACAATTTGTAACTACCCTGGAATCAGGAATCAGAAATTAGCGTACAAATATCTTCAGGCCTCAAGATTATTCAAAGGCGACAGGCAAAAACGAGGCAGGAAAGAAGAACAAAATAGAAAGATGGGTAACTATGAATAAAGAAAAGAAGAAGAAGAAGAAGAAGAAGAAGAAGAAAAAGAAGCAGAAGACCCTGCTAAGAATAAGGAGGGTGCAGAACTAGGGCAGTAGCAACAGCTGAATTGAGGAATAATGAATAAGCCCTCTTTCTCGCATTGTATTATTACTGTATTTCACTTCTACCTTTTGAAAAATGATTACCTAACAAGCGAAGTAAATAAAATGGTAAATAAATCGCAGAGCGAATGGATAAGACCATAAACTCAAAAAAAAAAAACAAAAAAAAAAAACCCAAGTTTCAATAAAATATAAACGGGCGAGTAATTGCCTCGTAACTGTTTTAGGTACCATACCGATACTTTCCAGCCCAAGTACGTAATTGGCAATATTTTTCTTTAGGATCCTGCAGGCAGTGAGTCGCGACACGACACTTTGCCTCACGCTAGGATATTATCATGGCTGACTGTTTCTACGATATATACAGACACGTCTAACATAGCCTATACGTAAGTATGTACATACATACATATAGTCGACGTAATTTTCCTTGGGCCACCGCATACGCAGCTATATGAGAGCAGAAAGTGACCATTTTATGATCGTCTTACCTGCCATTACCTCATGCCAACCGGCCGGCTATACCTAGCGACATTATTACTCCAGCTCTACGACACTATTACATATTTTCATCAGACATTCTACAGGGTAGCTTACTTCGGAAGAAACTAACAATAATAAAGCTCAGAAGGAGAAGGAATGAAAGAGTAAAGAAATGAATCAATAAAAAAAAAAAAAATACCGTGTCTTGTTCATTTTTTTTATTAAAGGCAGAAATTCATGAATCGATTAAAGTTATACAATATTCTTGAGTTTGGCTGAAAATAATGATCAGTTTATGATCTCGAGGTGTGCCCTAGCTACTTATTTTATCGACTTAGAAAATCATGTAAATTTTCAGTAAAAATTTGAAAAACAATTTTTTTTTTTTCTTCTAGAGCCTTCGAATTTATGAATTTTGACAAAAATCAGTTTTTGACCGAACCGAATACTTGTTTTTTAATCACTAAGGTTTTGAAAAGTGAAAAATATTCAGGGGTTGACAAGAGAGAAGAATCGATATTGAACGAAATGGGCGAGAAAATTATACAGAAAAAAATCAAATTTTGTAATTGGAAGTTCGTACGGAGTTTGAAAATTATAAAGCTTTGATTTTGAGTCTCGCGTGAATGTGCGAATCGATGAATCGTATGAATTGAACTTTTGATTGCAGAATGCATTGTAAACTGCGGTACAGTTTGCGTTGATATTGGCAAACGTAGAAAACGTAACTCACAAAAGTCTCAGTGCCAAATCGTTTGCCTTTTTTGGAACAGGATTTGGCATTTAGAAACAGTTTTGAAATCGTGTATAGGCAGTTTGAGTCGTAAAACTTTATGATTAACTCACAATTTTGTTGACCCAGTAACAATTTCAGGTATCCAATAGCTACTACGTCCTACAGGAAACTGAAATTACTCATCACAATTCAATCTCAATTTTTTTCCAATCAATCAAAACGATAATTTCATTTTCTTTTTTCTCTCTTACGATAGTAGGTATACTAATTGTCAGCCTCACTTTCACTGTTCAATAAAAGCAGTGTTAAAAATTGCAGGTTAATTTAGCATTAATTAGGTAGAAAGTCGATGTTTATTTCACTCTGATCATGTTTTATAATATTTTTAAGATAAATTGTTTTCCGGGGCAATACCGGTCAGTATGTAACAGCATTAAGTTGACGTTAGTTCAACGTGGCGGCGCTGCTGTAGCAGGTCAGAATTAGGTTAGAATTGTCATATTTAAAAAATAATTTCATTTCGTATGATAAAATCTTGACAGTTACCTGAAAATATATTTTCTTTCAGACTAAAATTATTTTCACAATTACTACACGCATTGAATATTCTTTTCAACGTCTGAATAATTAGATTAAGACATTGTCCAGCATTGCCCGTCGGGTGATCGCCATTACCCGCGAAATTTGAACTCGCCAGCAAATGCATCCATATCAAAAATTATATAATAAAGAATATATATGAACAAACTTTGTCTTGACTGAATATTGAATATTTTTATTGAATTTTGACTAATCAAAATGATTTATTTCATGTATAATTGCTGATTCATTAATAACCAAAAAATTCTATACGTTATATAGATTTTGCTTTATTTGGCTTTTGATTTCCTGAAGAATTGTTTAGTGTATAAAATTACATAAAGGCCGGTTTGCCCTTCGTTGTACATACCTAAAAATAGTACATACATGAATGTAGTATTTTTTTATATACATATATACATTTTTTTTTTTGTTTTGATTTTTATTTTATTTTTTATTTTTTTCTCCCAACCATTTTTCGCGATTCCACCAATAAAGCTGAGACCTTATTTCGTATACGATATAGGAGAGCTGGGAGGATGGTTGGAAAATTTTCATGACCATACCGCTACGCTGGCCCATGAATTTTATGAAGGTTTCTATGTAATATCGGCAGGAGACCGCCAGATTATGTAAAAACAGTATTATCGATCGAGACAGCTCGCCTACTTCTACATCCCCACAGTACCAACTCCAAGACTGCGTTCACACCGTCAATTTATATACATATTTTCTCACAAAATTCCAACACCTTTAGTTTTACCTAACTTTAATACACCCCCCTACCCCCCATAACATTCCCAACGTTCTAGACTCTACTATGCAGAACCCTTCTGTAAAACTGAATAATTAATATACTCTCAGATATATAGGCTTGATTAAAGGACAGATTTTATTCAATCATTTCCATATATGCACATAGAATTTTTTAAATTGTCCAAACAGAAGCCTCGGACATTTCCGCACGCTGTTGTAATTCCTGAGAAAATCAAAACTTCATTTTTGGATACCACAAATTTAACATTTGAAAAATTCTTTCTTTGTATACGCTGAGCTAAAACGCATGTATCAAACGCTGAAATACTAGCCTTCTCTTTACCCACATACCATTGGTTTTACCTAAAATGATATAATTTTAGAATATTAACTCAAAGTTTCAAAAATTTTTATATAATTCAGTGAAATGCTTTCGAGGGTTTGAGTGAAATATCATTACAATTTCGGAGTCTGACGTAACGTTATACCTTTGATTAATCGCTCTTGGATCTATATGTTTGATGAAATTTAAGTTAATTAACACAAAATTCATATATGACCATATAATTTCAAAAGAAGTCGTTACTCTTTATCAAAAAATCAAACAATTAATCTAGTACAAATTTAAGTCAATTAATTTTAACATTTTTTAGCATGCGATGAAATAATGAAAGTTCGTGCTTCTCCTTTTTACTTTTCATCACCTACGGTGATATGAAAAAAGTATTGGTTTTGGTCGAATAGTGTCTTTTGCTAATTTCAACGAATCTTCACGTTGTCGACCCTCTAGAATCTGAAAAACAGGTTTTTAGAAAGATGTCGGTCTGTCTGTCGGCCTGTTCGACAAACTCACGCGGTGATCTCGGAAACGGCTTGATAAAAAAATCTGAAATTCGCCGGACTTTACAACCAAATGATGGGCATGAAAAATTGCCATGTCTCGTTTGATTTGAACTTCCGGTTCTACCGGAAATAAATCGATTTTCGCTGTTTTACTGACAAACCTATACTTTTTTCTCTGTATTACCTTTCTAAATGAAGGAATATATTCTTCCGAGTTGAGTTATTCATTTTATATGTATAGGGCATTCCTTGCCAATGACAACAAAAAAATTGTAAATATACCCAGATCGAATCAGAATGAATGCACTGTATAAAATTGTTGTTTGTCAATATATAGGGTATTTTTTTTATGTGAAATTTTCAATTTTGATTTCTATTTCCGGTTTTTCATTACTTTTTTATACTTTTTCTTTCCCTGAAAAATCCATCCTTTTGTTTTTTTTTTTTGATGAAAAGTACTCCGAAAAACTGTTCTTCCGGTTTTTCGTTTGTTTTTTTTTTTTCTTTGATTTGGTTTTGGCCACTCTAAGACACAAATAAATTCTTTTAAAACTGATCAAAGATGAACATTCTTATTTCTTTATTCTCCTCTCTTGCCAAACCGCGGATATAAGTACACATATCACGTTCGCTTTTAACCTTGCCCAGGAGAGGAGTATAACTGGACCATAGCCAATGCGCCTCATCTTATACTAGGCATTTGGGACCTTTATACAGAGTACGAAACAGGACTTAGTTATTATTAAAGTTCATTAATTATTGGGGGTAAAACGACCTCGGAAATACTTCGCTGGAAGATTCATCCGGGTATATGCGTCTACATCTAAGCATACCCATGATTATAATTATACATATATTGAATTCAACAACAACTTGAGTTTGTGAAAAGTGTGGGCTATATAGTAGCTGGAAAAGTAATCTGCATTAAAGGTATGTACCATGTATCTTATATATACATATATATATATACATACGTACACGGAATTCGCGAATAAGAATAAAAAGAGATGAAAAGAAAGAAGAGAGAGAGAGAAAGAGAGGAAAAGATAACAAAAAAAAAAAAAAAAAAAAGAAAAGTTGCACGAGGAAAACAGGCAAAGTTTTAAGCATACAGTTCTCCGAAAGTCGGATGGCAAAATGCGAGGCAATGTCAGAGCTTGAAATTGGGTCTTAGCTGTCTGTAAAGAGTTTTTCCTCTCCCGTTTAAAGTACAACGATGAATTTTGTTCAACTGCAGTATACATATAGTAACAAAGTGAAAACTTCTTTTCTACACCGTCAAATTCAGCGGTAAAATACTTAATTCAATTTAACAATAAATTTGATTTAAGACAAAGTTTTAGTTATACCGTATATATAAGGTTTTTCTCTGAAAAGACAAAACCTTGTTCAAGTTTTCGTTATCGTAATTCAAATTCAAAAAAAATAAAATAAAATATTTGAAGACATATTTTTTACTCAATTTTCAATTAATTTTCAAAATAAGAAAATATCTTTTTGTTCTTATCTCTATGTTGGATATCGTAGTTAAATGTCAATTATCTACTTCCTCCTTATTATACAACTATACATGAATATCTTCGACTAAATCAATTTAATTCTCGTTTCCAAGCTCATACTACGCTGGTTCATCACGATCTAAACTTTGTTCAGCTTCTGCGAACCAACGAATAAAGGATCTGCGATGAAGAGAGAGAGAGAGAGAGAGAAAGATGGATTCTAGGGGCGCTGCAGGGAAGGTAAGCTCTGAAAGTTTTACCCACCACGAAAGGTATATATCCGGGGCGTTTTGCAGTATAAGTGATTTCGTCAGAACTTTTAACGCTAAATTTTATACATTTTTTTACCTTTTTTTTTTTTCTTTTTCTCTTCATCCTTCGAAAAAGAGTTTCTATATACTTTGGCGATTGCTGATTGTAAGATCCGAGAATTGTATATGTGTGAAATAATTTTCCAAATGTGAAACTTCTGCTGGCCATTTTACCAAATAATATTAAACGATTATTATTATTCTTAGTATAGAATTAGGGATGATATTTAACGTGACATTTAAAAGGACACCAAAAAAAAAAAAAGAAAAAAGCTCTTGGTTAATCCTTACCGAGGGTTGAAACACCGGGGAAAAGCGCTTTGCGCGTATTTAAACGTTGATTCGTTTAAGCGTGCCTCCCTGTCTACCTTACTCCTAAATTTGCATTTTACAAGCCTTTAGAATTTCAGATAGTTCTCAGTTTTTACAACCTTTTTTCTGCCCTTAACCATCTATCAAATGCTCGAGGGCTAGCAAAGCAAAGGAAAACGAATGGACAGACGTTAACCTTAACCAAAGGTGCAGAGGCTATCAATTGCCTCAAATATTTGGGATTTTATAAACTGATACCTCCCTTTATCATTTCTGCACAATCCTGGTCAGTTTAAAACCACCCTAAACTAAGGATGATATGAAAAAGTGAAATCGAGGCGAAAAACTTTGGGAACAAATATTCATTTGATTATAAAAAAATAAATATAGATATCTTAATCTCGTAGCGCATTATTCGTTTAAAATTTTTATCTCAAATTAACACTTTAAGCTACCTTTATAATTTTTAGTTAACATAATGTTGGTTTACGAGGCAGACAGACCATTAAAAAAGCTCGTTTAGGTATGTGTGCTGACCGCTATCGTTGCTTCTGGTTGAACAAGACAAACGGCCTATACATAGCCCGACGAAAAATTTAAAAGACTCTAATTATCGTTTATTATGGTGGTGATTAGCGTTGAAAACCAAAAAAAGACACTTTTTCAATTAGTTTTTACGATTACTGTAGCAGACTAATGCATGTAGCAAGAGTTCAAATAAAGACGTGGATAATTCGATGAATTTTCGACATTTTATGATGAAATTTGAAAAACAAAATTAACAGGAAATTGACTGATCTTGATGGGCAAGCCTCGGAATATCCCAATCGGTTTTTTTCGAGTTGAAGAAATATTATTCTATGAGAAGACGAAATGTGATATGATGAAAATTTCTGTTTTCTTGTCTAACACAAAAACTACTACTTCTATTAATTCAGAAATTTAACTAGATTTAAGTTGAAGAAAATCCTATCGATTGATATAAAAATCATAGAAATCTGTTAAGTAGTTCTTGAGATATCATCGATTGAAGTTTTATTTTGAAAATTTTTTTTTATTCAATAACCGGAAAACTGCTGGATCGATCAGATCCGAGATCTGATCATTTCTGAGTTGGAAAAAGGCGCATCGATTGATATGAGGAAGGATAAAATCCGGTCATTAGTTCTCGAGACATCGCCGAACAAAAAAGCAGGTAAATCGGCTGACCGCGATAGGGTCAGACCTGAAACCTCCCGCCAAAATCTTTCAAGTTGAAGATAGAAGAAAAAAAAAAAAGGAAAAACTTGTTGTGTAATATTATTTGAACTTATCAACCGCTTTCAGTAAATCTTTCGGTAACTGAAAAAGCTATTCGTGACTTCTGATTAAATTTTTAGACTTATCAGTCGAGTAGATTAAGAATTATGCGACAAAAACGTGAAAAAATGTTATTTTCTATTTTAATTCTTAGAATAACTTTGAAACTAATATTTGACCAATTGACTCCAAAATTCAATTAGATTTAAGTCTTGATGAACCCTTTCGATCGCCGCAAGAATCATTCAAATCGGTTAATTCGTTTCTAAGGTATCGTACGACAAAAAGAGAAATTTTTGTCGTGCAATATCTTTTAAACCGATCGTTCGATTTTGATGAATCTTACGGCGATCGAAAGGGCTATCCAAGAGCTAAGTCTGATCAAGTTTTGAGACTAATCGCACAAACAGTTTAGGAGTTATGCGCTAAAACATGAAAAATAATTGTTTTCTAATTTTTATTTCTCAAATAACTTTGAAACTACTCGACTGATCGACTCCAAAATCTAATCAGATCTAAGTCTTGATAAACCCTTTCGATCGCCATAAGAACCATTCCAATCGGTCGATTCGTTCTAAAGATATCGTACGACAAAAATTTGTTTACACGCACACTTACATACGGATGTCCATCTAAAAACAATCAGAATAGCTTCCTAGGACCCCAAAACGTCGAGATCTCATAAAATCAATTTTCGAAAATCGGACCGAAACCAATAGCTTCCTTTTTTCTTCTTCTAATTTTCAATTTTCAAATCGGGAAATTAAAAATAAATCACTGTACACACAGATGCTAAAATTCGATTTTGCAGTCACTATAGACTAAAATCGAGTTCAGATTTAAAAATCATTTCCGAACGACTATTTCCAGTAAGAAAATTAAACCGATGAATTTGAAAATTCTGAATTCCATACCTAACTTGATAATATAAAATATCGTGCAAATTCCTTGCATAATTAGTCCGCGCTGTATAGTCTCAGTGACAAAACTAACTCTGCCCACTATTAGAAACTTGAGAATATATACCGCACGTATGTATATCGTGTGCTAATAGGGTGCACACAGTGAAGGGTATGTTTCTTGGTATAGCTATGATATAGGCGTTTGCTTTCTCCTCTCGTTACCTACCCAGAAACTGCTATTCTCTCTCTCTCTCTCTCTCTCTCTCTCTCTCTCTCTCTCTCTCTCTCTCTCTCTCTCTCTCTCTCTCTCTCTCTCTCTCTCTCTCTCTCTCTCTCTCTCTCTCTCTCTCTCTCTCTCTCTCTCTCTCTCTCTCTCTCTCTCTCTCTCTCTCTCTCTTCCTCGTAATTAAGCTTCAGTCTATACACTCAGGCCAAGTACCGAAATGAGACGAGAGCTGCAAGACGAGGGGATGTTTAGACTACGTACACATACATACATGGGCATAGATATACAATGAAACAACAGCATACCGTTGCTTCGAGTGACTCGATTACGACTGTTATCAACTATTCATAGGCATGTACTACGTCCCATTTTACCTTAAAGTCAGGATTCACAATTATTTATATATAAACTCTAAAAATTTGATTAATTTCAATTGTATTTAATAAATTTAATAACTTGAATAGTAATCCAGTTGATGTTGTATCTTGTTTTTAATTCAGAAATGAATGAGTTTTCTTCATCCATATGCACCCTGGTGATCAGGTTTAATTAGATTTTCAACAAGCATAAAACTATACGGAGGTTCTTTATGGTTCTGGTAATAATTATACAGTGAATATAAAAGCCAGACTACACAACAAGTCTTTCATTGTTAAAGAACTAGTCTGAAGCGCGGCTCTATACGTCCGGCAGTAATAAACGCCTTCATCATTTTTGTCAGAAAAGATGCAGTTTACAACTCGCCGCTTTACGGGACTCTACGCGACATGCCACTCCAACCGTATGACTGGAGAAAAAAAGAAACGAAAAAAATAAAATAAGAATGGAGAAGAAAACGCCTTCATAGGAACAGCCGTTCATACAATAGAGAACAATTATTATTATATGTACACTCAACGATTTTGATACTGTCGCACCTAAAATTGGCAACCGATGCTACACCACGTTTCAAGTTGGCAATGCCATATGTTAAGGAAATTGGCTGGTCCAAAATCAATACTTTTTGTTAAATTTATCAAGGGATAGTCAAGATATTGGGTATTCGTATGATAATTATATTTTTGATCTGAGGATGTCCCTAAAGATTCAATAAAAAAAAAAAATAAATAAAAAAATACCAAAATTATGAACAAACGGTAAGATATCGATTTTTCATTTTAAATCGCTTTCAAATAGTAAAATATCTAGTAGATTGGTTCGATTTCATTCTTCGATGGCTTATTTTGTGCAGACAAGTATTTTTCACAAATTTACCGTAACAAATTATTTTCTTTCGTCAATAGGCAATTCTATATTGTTATTTGTTGATCGGAATCGACCGGGGTCAAATATTGTAAAATTGAATATTCAACGTCACCAATGCGATGAAAAAAAGTGCCTCAGTGATATTGAGGAGAATACTTTTCTGAACATAAAAAACTATCGTAGAGTGAAATCGAATCAATCTACTAGATTTTTAACCATTTGAAAGCGATTTAAAATGAAAAATCGATATCTCACTGTTTGTTCATAATTTTGGTATTTTTTTATTTATTTATTTTTTTTTTTTTTATTGAATTTTTAGGGACATCATCAGGTCACAAATATAATAATCATACGAATACCCAATGCCCTGATAAGTTTAACAAAAAGTATTGATTTTCGACTAGCCAACCTCCTTAATTCACGCGCCACCTTCCACCGTGGCGGCCCTAAGGCCTCAGAATTGGGCATTGCCAACTTAAGACGTGGTGTAACTTCGGTTGCATACTTCAGGTGCCACATTATCAAATTCGTTGAGTATACATACGTTCGTCGTCATAGAAGACGTCTGATCCAGAAGACTTCAGATTATGACTTTCTACTATCAGAACACATTGTTCGAATTTTTTTAAAAGAATTTTCATCATAGCAAAATTCTAAACTCCAGTAAAAATTCTTATTTTTCGTTCTTACCATTTTTCGTATTCACGATTTCAGACGTACCTCTTCATCAATTCGATTCAGATTTTGACAGAAACTCGGACTGCAATTCTGGCAACAATTATCTGCTATCTGTCAATGAGCTATCCGGCTTTGGTCATGTCCAGTTTATTTTATTAAAACGTTATAACTAATGCGATGATTTTCAGCGATTTATGAGTTTTTAGGTAACACAGCATTTGTACCTAAAAATTCATATTTTGGTCATTTTTGTTCTTATTTTTTGGCATTTGGTACACAATTAAATGAAAACTACTGCGTCTACAGAATTCAGATTCAACATATTTACTCAAAACACATTTTCGCACGGTGTGAACTACGGATATAAAAATGAGTAAAGAAACCTATTGTGTTTGATGTAAAAATGAGATCGTTGACCGTGATAATTACGAAAACTGAAGTAAATTTAAAATAGGTGTAAAAATACTTCCGACGAATGCAATGCTGCAATTTTCATCATTCACACAGTGAATGTATGTACATGTGTCCAAAATATTCACCTGAAACATGGTTTGTTTCAAATGTTCAGTGCCAAAGTAATTATTCTGCAAAAATAAATTAATTATCGATTCACCTATATGAAAGCTGTGAAAGCTTATACGAATGAAATTATTTGAATACGTGAAAATGGCATTTGATAAACAAATAGTCGACAAAACACGTTGTTCAAATCCAAATTGATCCCAGTTTTCATCCTTTCATAATCCATTCTGAAAAAAAAGCTCTAAAAATTTGAAATTAAAGCTGTAGACGTAAGCCCTTAAATTTTCATTATTTTTCTCTTTGAAATGAAAATAATCTTTATTAGATCATGCGTTATAATATAAGCTAAGTTTTTTGGCTAGACAGCTTTTTTGCCTTTGTTCCTACGTAACCAAACCGTCAGAAAAAATTAGAGCTAGGAAACTAAGGTCCAAAAATTTCGTCTCCAAAAAACTGCATGACAGAATTTGATCATTCGATGCAATATCTTCTACGTCGTGGTGGTTATAATTGAAACCAAACCGGAAAAACAATTTCTCGGGGTACTTTTAAAATAAAATAGTATAGGTTAGTCAGGGGAAGAAAAAGTTTGAAAAAGTAATAAAAAACCAACAAAAAAAAGATTAAAATTGAAAATTTTACACACAAAAAAAAACGCCCTATATATTAACAAACAACAATTTCATACAGTGCATTTCATCCTAATTCGATCTGGGTACACTTACAATTTTTTCGTGTCATTGGCAAGGAACGCCCTATATATTGACAAACAATAATTTTATACAGTACATTCATTCTGATTCGATCTGGGTATATTTACAATTTTTTTGTTGTCATTGGCAAGGAATGCCCTATACATATAAAATGAATAACTCAACTCGGAAGAATATATTCTTTTATTTAGAAAGGTAATACAGAGAAAAAAGTATAGGTTTGTCAGTAAAACAGCGAAAATCGATTCATTTCCAGTAGAACCGGAAGTTCAAATTAAACGAGACATGGCAATTTTTCATGCCCATCATTTGGTTGTAAAGTCTCGTGAATTTCAGATTTTTTCATCGAGCCGTTTCCGAGATCACTGCGCAAGTTTGTCGAACAGGCCGACAGACAGAGCGAGATCTTTCTAAAACCCTGTTTTTCGGATTCTAGAGGGTCGAAAACGTGAAGATTCGTTGAAATTAGCAAAAGTCACTTTTGGACCGAAACCAATACCTTTCTTATACCACCGTAGGTGATGAAAAGTAAAAAATAGTTAATTAACCAACGATGAATAGTCTCACGGGTACATACATAAGGTAGATTGTTCACTGTTCACCAAGGACCTTTTCTAAAATGTAATAATTAAAATGACGGCTTAGTCCATCCGGGAATAATTAGCCGTGAAAATTATGTATACGCATGTGCAGTGGAGGCAGAAACTGTTCTAATCTAGTTAATTGGAAATTCTGGGTGGTCTCTGGGTCCCGATTGGCTGATGTTATCCGATGATTACAGACGATGAACTCTGGTTGGTCAGGCCCGTTATAATAGCCGTTGAAGTTAATTAATGCTAATTGAACGAACCACCTCCGATAACAATTAATGTATACCTTATATGACTACTGACCCCCACACTGCGTCCACCATCTACACCTACATTTGTATAACTAGCTCCGTATATATACGTATACATATATACATCATTGAGTAATAAACATGGACTGTCAAGACCTGAGTGCCTCTTGACCACAGTCACCTGCCGTCAAACACAATTAGTTACCCATTAACTCGTCGACCTCGACAAGTGTCCGTGTTGGACTATATGAAATAGTGAAATTGTATGGTAACTATTTCAATTCTATTAAATTGAAATTTATTCATATTAAGTACTTGTACGGTACTTGATATACAGGTAGGTAGGTACATACAAGTACATCGGTTATCGTAGCTATGCTATCACGTCAACACGTGGTGCACCAGACCACTGAAATCCTCGACCATTTATCTTCGAAATTAATTTATAACGAAATATACTAATGTTCTAGATTAAAACTTAATTGTGACTAAGTATAATAATTAGCTACATTTATAGTTAGCGAGATCCTTTACTAAACTTTGATTAGTTTTACCGTGGGTGGTGGAGCAACGAGTAGAGTAATTGCACCTATAATTAACATGAAATTTAATCTTCAATAGTTTCAAACCACTGTTTAATGCCATTGAAAAACAAAAAATCAAACAACAATTTAAAAAATCAGGAAACCGGTTGACCTGTGGGCCAACCCTAAGACTTCCCGCTGTGTCAAATACGTTACAATTAATTGATACTATTGTGTTTATAATAAATTAAAGAAGGTTATAAGTATAATTAGTTTTCCCTATACAAATCTTTTTTTCTCCAATTTCTAGTCTTCGAATAACTTTGAAACTACTCGACCGATCGATTCCAAAATCTAATCAGATCTAAGTCTTGATAAACCCTTTCGATCGCCGCAAGAGTCATTCAAATCGGTTAATTCGTTCCTAAGGTATCGTACGACAAAAAGAGAAATTTTTGTCGTGCAATATTTTTTAAACCAATCGTTCGATTTTGATGAATCTTACGGCGATCGAAAGGACTATCCAAGTGCTAAGTCTGATCAAGTTTCGAGACTAATCGCACGAACAGTTTAGGAGTTATGCGCTAAAACATGAAAAATAATTGTTTGCTAATTTTTATTTCTCAAATAACTTTTAAACTACTCGACCGATCGACTCCAAAATCTAATCAGATCTAAGTCCTGATAAAGCCTTTCGAGCGCCATAAGAACCATTCCAATCGGTCGATTCGTTCTAAAGATATCGTACGACAAAAATTTGTTTACACACACACACACACATACGGACGTCCATCCAAAAATAGTCAGAATAGCTTCGTAGGACCCCAAAACGTCGAGATCTGACGAAAACTTGATTTTCGAAAATCGGACCGAAACCAATAACTTCCCTTTTTTATGAAAATTTTCAATATTCATTGCCGGAAGTTAAAATTTTTTTAAACTTTTTTAGTCTGCAATGACTTTACTAATGTAACTAATATGACTAAAATTATTTGAAATAGGAGGATCATTTACTTTGTTGACATAAACTGTCGTGATAAATGTTTCCTAATTTTACAATAAGATGAATCTTTCTTAATTACATATGCAGAAAATTATCTCTAAATTGAGGGTGGTTCAGGATGTTAAATTGTTAACGTTACGAAAATCCTGCATCATTGAATAACGCGTCACAGAATTTTCCCGTTGCCTAATCTCGTATAGTAAAGTTTCAAAAAGTTTAGTTCCAGGGACTTGAAAGACCACCGCGTGTTCCTTCGAGAAGAGCGAGTTTTACGTTGGAGGAAAAACTTTTACTCAAGCTAAGTAAAAGTTCCATTGTCAAGCGAACACGCGCAGTATAACCCCATACAGCGAACCGAGCGAGTTTGCAACGTTCAGTTATTTTCTTTTTTATATGTATATTATTTATTTTCTTTTATCTTTTTACCACTTTTTGGTTTTCTAACTTTATTTTTTTTTAATACTTTTTTTCATTTTTATTTTCTTTTTTTTATTTTCATAAGAAATTTTCTTTTCCTTTATATACCAGAAAGGAAATACATATACAGCCGAACTCAAACTTCGACGTGTTACCCGGAAGGAATTGAAATGGTCGTTGCAAAAAAAGACTAAAAAAAGAGATAAGAAAATAAAAAATTACGTTTTGTAGTGGTTCGAATTGAAAATTCAATTGTTGCAGAACTAGTACGTGATGCATTTTTTAACAAATACAAGTTTCTCATTTTTAAATCATTTGAAAGGGTGTACACTTTGGAAATAATTATTTTCAAATCAGTAATTGATTAATTAAAAATATTATTCGACATTTTATAGATGAAAAAGTGAATTTAAAGGGTGAATTTGTTTTTATCAAATAACTCGTCTATTTTTAACTTTTGGCTGAAAATTGTTGAAATCAAACTTGTAGAAAATTGAATTTTCTACAACTTTAGTCATTAGGATTTTTTGGCTACGATTGATATTTCTCGACTTAAACCTGAAAAACTGGACAAAATTTAATTATTAGGGGAAAGCACCGCCTCAGTAACTCTACCACCATGATGGTGCGGAAAAGAGTGTTACTTTGAGAAAAAAATAAATAAATTTCGAGTTTTATGTAATAGAATATAATGCCACGTAATTTCGAATGGTTAGAAAAATAAATCATTCACTGCACCCCTCTTTTCCTTTACTGTAACCGTAATTACGAAAATATCAACCCTAGGACAAAAAAGGTGAAGACCAAAGTTGTCGATAATTTTATCCCCTACAAATTTGTTCTCAATTATTTATGCGCTAAAGTTAAAAATGAACGAGATAATTCAATAATTAAATTTCGATCTTTTTTTTCTCTAAGCTTTAAATCGAAAAATATCAATCGTAGACGAAAAATGCTCTGAACCAAAGTTGTAGAGAATTTAATTTCCTACAAGTTTGATTCTAACCATTTTTAATAAAAAATTGAAAATAGGCGAGTTAATACTTAATCAAAACAAATTTACCCTTAAATTCAAGATGGCGGTTGACGTAGCAGGGCCCTGGAGTCCCAAAAATCTGTAATTATACCCAGAGAGTGAAAAAAAAAAAAAAAGTTGTGGTTACTGCAATGCAATTATTCAGCAATTATTCTGTCGAATTCCGACTGGAGTATTAGGTTTGATTATAATTATTCGGAATAATTCTTATGGAACATTTAGTATTTTAATATGGTATATACATATATAAACCATCGACGTTATCCCGGTATTTCTTCGTTAATAAATGTCATTTCACCTCCATGGCACGCCTGCAGCGCGGTTAAAAGCTTGGTATAGAGACAAGCCCAGCTCTGGAAAGAAATAAAAGGAATGAGGTTTTTCCTGGCTTTCCGGAGGACGCTTGGGTCCTGAGCCTGTTAATTTTCCGCCGGTTTTAACGGAGATCTGTGCCCCAGAAATTTGCATTCTTGCAGGATTTTTCTCCTCAACCACTACGCCCATCTGACTATACCTATCCCCTATACCACCCTGCAGATTCACCATTCTCACAGACTTTTACCGAGAACGTCACATCGATTTTTCATTAAGCTTATACCGCTTTGCATATACCTGACTATCTATCTATTCGACGTTCTTATATAGGTACCTGCATGGTATTGGGGACACGTCAAATTTTATCGTGTCGATATCGTTAAATAATAGGAAAAAAAAAAACAAAAAAAAAAAAGAATCTCAAAGAAAAGATAAGAGGTAAAAAATATTACGAAATTCTAAACACTATAGTGAACATAAAAATTTTTAATATAAATCATAATAATAGAATGTTGAAAAATTTTGTTCAACGAATATATGAAAAAGATTTGTAAAGTTGCAAAGATCAAAAATTCATAATAGTCGGAATTTAATATTTGAAATTCTAATACAGGGTGATTGGTAGGCCGATATTTGCCAAACCAAAAGAGTAATGAGAAAATATTTCGGGTAGAAGTTGCAGAGTTCAGAGAAGGAAGAAAGTTGACTTAATCGGATTTTTCAATGGAAATGTTGTTGAGGTCAGGGGAAGGTCAACTTAATTTTTTTTTTATTGAAATTCCATATTATTAATTATGTAATCTTGTTCTATTTGAAAAATCAAACGATTTTTGTATGAAACAGTTTTTTGTTAGACATCAATTCTTTATGATATTCAGCTGAAAAACTAGAAATTTCTCAACTTTTAAGAACATTTTACTTCTAAACTATCAAGTTTGCAGAAATATTGCAAGAGACAAAAAATACATAATTTCATGCAAAGATTCTTGGAGAATAATTTCAGATTTTTTAAAAACAATTTTTGATAGTTTTTACATTGGAAAAAAATTTTGCAATTATTCTCTAAGAATCTTTGCATAAAATTACGCATTTTTTGGCTCTTAGAATATTTTTCCAAACTTGATAGTTTAGAAGTGAAATATTGTCAAAAGTTGAAAAATCTCTAGTTATTCAGCTGAATATCATGAAGAAATGATGTCAGACAAAAAAATGTTTTATACAAAAGTCGTTTGATTTTTCAAGTAGAAAAAAATTACGAAATAAAAAATATAAGTGTATATTCAAAAAAACAAACTTGACCTTCCTCTGACCTCAGTGATGCCTCTGCTGAAAATCCAATAACGTAAACTTCTTACCTCTTCCAAACTTTGCAACTTTTGTTCGAAATATTTTCTCATATCTATTTCGGTTTGGGTAAAAATCTGCCTGGGGAGATTAAAACCAATCACCCTGTATATATGCATGAATTGAGGACATTAGGTATATATTTTTAGTATAAATATTATATGCGTGCAGATTTTATCATCTAAAGTTTGACAGGACTGATTCTGTGACATTAGGTATATATAGGGAAGCCGTTAGCGCAGTGGAGACGAACTAATCCTTACGGGTAAAATGATGTCACGATTTCACACGGTCCTAAAGTCATGGTACTTTGATAAGCTGAAAACTAACTTTGAGGTACTCGACTGTTCCCATTATCGTAAATTGTTACGTGACATAGGTACTGTACCTTATACTCGAACCACTCGAGTGAAATTCTCAAACTTTTGTTCAACGCAAAAAGTAAAAAAAAAAAAATAAAAACAAAAAGTCATTGAATTTAGTTCATTGCAGTTATACTCGTGCTAATCGTAACAGCTCAGTGCACCTAATATGGGCCTTCTGTTCTTACTCGAAACTCACATCCCGGAAACCTAGATACGATGCAGATTAATTCTATATTTGCTTTATTAATTATACTCATTAGTAACGATCAAGAGCGGAAAGTTTTTTTGTCATTAAGATTTTGAACAAATTTTAATAATTTTTTTTTTTACCAGGATTTTAAGAGATGATTGAAAATATTGGGGCTGGGATAAAGTTCCAAAATTTAATATTAAAGCGAATGGCAGTTTTTAGAAAAAGATATTTTCACGAAAGTCTGCATAGTTGATTCGAAAAATTTCAAATCGAAAAACGCTGAAGGCACAAAATTCTGAAAGCTGAAGGATCAGATAGACCGAAATTCTGGAACTTCAAATTCACTTATGGAGTATCGTACCCCCTTCTTTTAATTTTTGGATTCTTAAGCTTTCAGAGTTTTGAGAGTCAAGATAAGAAATTCGAGAATTTTAATATTCTCAATTTTAACGTTTCTGAATAATTCCAAATCCTCTCAAATAAATTCGCAATTTTACCCATTAGGAACTTTTAAAATCCAGAACATCCAACCGGTCCCAAATTATTTCAAATTCACTGGGTTTCACCAAAACTTTTTAAAATTTTCAGAAAATATCGAAAAATTTAAGTTTTCAAAAACAAATTTTTTTTGGTTTCAAGCCATTTCTTTGTAATCGTTGAGAAAAAAAAGTGTAACACGTGTTATCACAACTAAATATAAAAGAATGATCTTATCTCTATGTATTATTGGTGATTGCCCTGAAGGGGAACATTATTTTGAATTTTTCTCAAATCTAAAAAAAATTATCGATGAACCCATGCCGTAATCAAATCAAACGATATCGTCGAAATTTTTATTGACTTAAAAATAAATTTCAACAAATTATTATAGAAAATCATTCAAAATGTAGACTCGACTTATTGTCCCTGTCGCAAAAACGATCTCAATTAAAAATGATAGCTTGTACTTAAGCTTGCCTTTAGATAGCTAAAGTTATCAAACGGACTGATATTTTAGCGTAAAAATTTGATGTAGAATGAAGATGATGCAAATTTTCTGACGATATCAACTGAATTTTGCTATTCGAATTAAGAGCGTCAAAGAAAATGTTCATGAAAGGTATGAGGGCGCCTTGGTACACGTTTACTTAGTAATTAATTGCAGCAATTAAAACGTCACGGTTTCAAAATTTCTATACCGGGTGATTCATTTTAATTGCCCCAGGCCGATTTTTCCGAAACTAAGCAAGATACGACAAAAAGTTTGATATAAAATATTCAAGTTTCAGAAGGGGACGAAACTTGGTGGTATCAGTATTTTCGTAAATGGAGCCGCCGAGGTCGGGTGAAGGTTAACTTTGTTTTTTTATTTTTAATAGAAACCCACATTTTTCATCACATAATTTTGTTTTACTTCAAAAATCAAACGCCTTTCGTATGAAACATTTTTTTGTGAGACATCAAGTTTTTATGATATTCAACTGAACAACTAGAGATTTTTGAACTTTTGGAAACATTTCACCTCTAAACTACCAAGTTTGGAGAAAAATCGCTAGAGACAAAAAATGCGTAATTTCATGCAAAAATTCTTGGACAATGATTGAAGAAATTTTTTCAATAACTTTTTATTGTAGCTTCTTTAATTGCCTGAAAAACAGCAGAAATTGTTTAAAAAAAATTCTGCAATTATTTTCCAAGAATCTTTACATGAAATTACGCACTTTTTGTTAATGCAATCTTTCTCCGAACTTGATAGTTTAGAGGTGAAATGTTCTTAGAAGTTTAAAAATCTTTAGTCATTCAGTTAAATATCATAAAGACTTGATGTGTCAATAAAAAATGTTTCATACGAAAGTCGTTTGATTTTTCAAGCAGAACAAAATTTCGTAATGAAAAATATGAGTTTCCATTTAAAAAAACAAAGTTGATCTTCACCTGACCTCGGCGGCTCCATTTACGGAAATACTGATACCACCAAGTTCCGTCCTCCTCTAAACCCTGAATATTTTATCCCAATATTTTTTTCGTATCTCGCTTAGTTTCGGAAAAATCGGCCAGGGGCGATTAAAACGAATCACCCGGTATATGTAATTGAATTATATAATAGGTATGTATTACTTCATTCCATGATCATTATTACTGCTCATATATGTGCAGACTATATATCCATAAAAAAGAGTGAATTTTTTTTTAATGATTCTGACTTCTTTTTTAAAGGCCGTTTAAAAATCCTTTAAAGTAAATCATTCAACATTTTGGGATAAGAATTATTGCCAAGAATAGTAATAATATGGGCGTCCATCCAAAAATTGTGAGAATAGCCTCCTAGGACCCCAAAACGTTATAATCTAATGGGAACTCGATTTTCAAAAATCGCACCGAAACCAATAACTTCTTTTTTTTTCTTCAAATTTTCAATTTCCATAACGGGAAGTTAAAAAGATCATTAACCTCGGAATCAGTCATTCGTATACCTTTGATACAAATCCCGTGGAAGTTAATTAAAATTTCAGCCTCACACATCGAATTGTGTACGAGTATAGGATCGTTAATTAGCATCGGAAATTGGTGCAGCAAAAACACGAAGTAGAAGGATGTTGATTTATTTATCAAAACTCTGGAGCGTGGCATGAAAATTGGCCACCAACCACGGGTATTATTTTGAATTATGTTCATCATAAAAAAAAAAAAAAAAAAACAAAAACAAAAAAAAATAAAATCGGTGAATTTCGACACGGTTTTATATCCGGCAATTAAAATGGTTCATATATAAAATATTCGTATAGATATATCAGTGACACAGTTAATCAACTGATGAAATAAAAAATAAAACGAAAAATGAAACCTGTAGTTGTATAAAAAATTTAAAAAATATAAAACCACCCTACGAAATATTACGGAAAAAAAAAAATAAAAATAATAATAAGGTCATTCCAGGTCATATTTCTAATGAAAGTTAGATCCACGTGTCGGGGAATTAATTCGCTTGATAAGTATCATAATGGAAGATATATATATATATATACGTGTGGTCTACCTATACGGTGCTTCTGCACAGTATTGACAAGTTTACTTCCATCGTGGGGTTTCTTGATTAAAACTTTCTCGTGTCTGCAGTTCTCGCGTGTCTGATAAAGTTTAGATCACACAGTTAGTTCGCCACATCTATGTCTACGTCTCGGTCCAGTTGGGGTTAGCCATCGCCAACCCAATATAGATGTGGTTTAGTGGACCCTAGTGTAAACCGAAAGATCTTTGGACTTGTGCCTTAATCTCGAAAAGTCGTTATTATGAGAATAAACTATTTGGAAAACTAGAAAATTGGCGAAATAATCCCCGTTCCGAAAAAATTAAAAAATATTTGCGCAATTTTAAACCAGCTTTTGTACTTCAGGATTGAAAAAGAAGAACACAAAAAAAAAAAATAAATAAAAATTGGAAACAGAATTTTTGAAAATTATTATTAAACAGCTCTGGTGTAGTAAATTATTTAATTTGAAAAATCCCTGAAGTGCAGAAAATTGAATGGGTCGTAGATTAACGAATGAGATTTCTGCCTTTCCGCAAGTCCTCAATTAACCTGGCCATAATATTTCTTGTGGTTTCTGCAGGTCCGTAAGACTCAGACGGTTGGTAGTCATGTCAGACCCGAGGCCATTCAATTTGTCCTCAGAAAATTACCAGCTAATTTACTCCGGGCAACGACAGGCAAAGAAGTCCTCCATTAAATTTTCACTCAAATTAATTAAATTTTATTTTTAATTTTGTAACCCAAAGGAAAACGAGCGATATATAAAACCCGTTCTCCCTATACCCTGCAGGATCGTAGTGAAAAAAAGTAAATACATAAAAAAAAAAATAAAAATTCTTTTGTTTCTTCAAACTGTAGAGGATGGTTTAAAAACTGAGATAAACTGCTGGATGAATATATAATATAATGTGTACACATTATATATACACATTCGAGATATTTATTCTTTTGAATAAAATTTTTATCTTCTTTTTTTTTTAATTTTTGTTTCTTAAATTTTTTTGAATTTGAAACCCGAAATTCGAAGTTTTTTTTCAAATCGGATCAATGATCTCAGTTTTTCCTTTTTTTATTTTTGATACATATGTGCAGGGAGTATAATTTGTATTGATAAAGTTGTAAAAATAAAAGTGAAAGAAAAAAAAAACAGTAAGAAATTGTGCAACGATTTTCTCTTTCTCGCAAAATAATCAAATACCTACGTAATCGTATGCAAGGGACTATATATATAAAGAGATCGCTCGGGGTTACCCTGAAGCCTAGTGAGAACATGAGGTGGTTGTGGCTAGTTACATCGTCCGTGTGGTTAATCCTCTCCCCGTACTCGGTACCCTTGTTAAAGGGTACGTAGGTGTATCTCTATGACGATATCGTATGACCGAGTTTTAGATCTTTTATTGATCGTTACCTTTTTTTAACTTCCCGCAATGAAAATTGAAAATTTTCATAAAAAAGGGAAGTTATTGGTTTCGGTCCGAGTTTCGAAAATCGAGTTTTCATCAGATCTCGACGTTTTAGGGTCCTACGAAGCAATTCGATTGGAATGGTTCTTATGGCGATCGAAAGGGTTTATCAAGATTCAGATCTGATTAAATTTTGGAGTCGATCGGTCGAGTAGTTTCAAAGTTATTTGAGAAATAAAAATTAAAAAACAATTTTTTTCCATGTTTTTAGCGCATAACTCCTAAACTGTTCGTGCGATTAGTCTCAAAACTTGATCAGACTTAGCTTTTGGATAGCCCTCTCGATCGCCGTAAGATTCATCAAAATCGAACGATCGGTTTAAAAGATATTGCACGACAAAAATTTCTCTTTTTGTCGTACGATACCTTTGGAACGAATTAACCGATTTAAATGATTCTTACGGCGATCGAAAGGGTTCATCAAGACTTAGATCTGATTAAATTTTGGAGTCGATCGGTCGAGTAGTTTCAGAGTTATTCGAAGAACAAAATTGAAGAAAAAAAGATTTGTATAGGGAAAACTAATTATACTTATAACCTTCTTTAATTAATTATGAACACAATAGTATCAATTATTTGTAACGTATTTAACACAGCGGGAAGTTTTCGGGTTGGCCCACAGGTCAACCGGTTTCCTGATTTTTTTTGATTTTTTCTTGTAATTTTCAATTACGACTCAAAATACAATCCGTTTCAAATTTGATTGGAAAACTTTTTCTGATCATCCAAAAGTCAATTTCATATTTCCCAACTGGATACGGTAGGTATACCAATTCTCTGACGTCAAAATAAGTGAACGAAAAAATATATTTTCTTTTTAAAAATTAGGTTGATTTTAAAGTAAAATCTAATTTTTTTAAACCCTGCAAGTAATTTTAGGCAGCTTTAAAATCGTTATAAAATTTGGATCTCTTCGCTTTTGGACATCGGGGGTTGATGCGTCGACGATAACGTTAGCTCTGAACCTTTTTCCTGATGGTTATAGTCGATGGAAAATTTGCATAGATAAACTGGAGATGGTATCGATATTGTTACCGCGACGCGATATCGTTTATCCGAATTCCCCAATAGGTACGATGATAAATGAACGTGTCTCATGGTCTTATACTCGCGTAACGTTACGACCCTTTTTTTTATTTTCCTTTATTTTTGGATAAAGTTGGATAATAAATTGTTCATCATTTTTATGCTGGCTAATTACTCACTTCATATATATAAGTATGTAAGTATACTTTATTAGATACTAAAAAAAAAAAAAAACTCGTTAAAGGATTGAGATCAATTTATGCAGGTCATTAGGTAATTATCCAGTTTCTGATAGGGTTAAACTTTTAACGGCTGTTTCCTTTCCCATCTTTGCTTCACTGAGATGAATTCAAAAGGAGTTCCTTTCAAAGGGAATTTAAGCCCCCCTAAACAAAAAAAAAAAAATCGTGGCAATTATCGAACAATTGCTTCGAATTTTAACTTATTTTGTTAATTCTCATCCCTATTTGTGATTTTCTATCATATTTTGATTTTTACTTCTGTTAGAATCATATTTTATTTTTTTTTGCAAATCGAATGAGTTTTATTTATATCAAATCACAAGCTTCGAAATTTATTTAATTTTTTTTTTTTTTTTTTGCTGTGGGACCAAGAGTAACCAAAATTTGGAAAACTTATTTGAATATCGTCAACGAATACTAGTAAATTGCAATCATGAAATGAATTTACATTTCCGAACGGTTCGATATACAATTTTCCATGAAAATTTTTTAAAAACGACAGTCTTTTATACAAAATTTCATTCTTCCGTTATCTTTGATCTAATCGTTTGTTAGAAACTTTCTGAAACGTCGTATATATATATATATACATATATATACATATATAAGAGCTGCCTTTGAACAAGACTCCATTAAACTTCCTAATTACAGTTGATATAAGTACCTACTCGAATTACCATCATTTGAATACTTACGCGTACCTACGGTTTCAAAACTAATTTGAAAATATCATATCGTCTTAGCATTATCTCATTTCACAAGTCCGGAACTGACATTGGTTACTATTCGTCATAATGACGTAGGTTATTTAAGTCATACGAGCCACTGCACATGCAGATATACATATGATATGTATGTAACTTGCATCTAGTTGAAAATTTTATCAATTATATAAACTTTGAGAGTTCTGAGAAGTCAGAAATTTACTTTTCAAAACCACCTTGTGGAGCTGATGAGATTCATAAGTTTGAACAATTTTGAAATTTAGTTATCGTAAAAAAACGAGAAACGAAGGAATAAAAATTTTGCAGATAGTTGACAAAGATATACATATATTTTTATTTTTTTTTTTTCAAAATATGCGATATATGTACCAGATACTACATTTTGTACATATATATTTTTTCTTTCTTTTTTTTTTCGAGCAGATTTTAACAGCTCGATGAAAAAAAATTTTATTGTTTTTTTTATCACACTGTACAAAATATTATATACGTATATATTCGGCAGCAGTTTTAAACTGAAAACAAAGCCCACATGAAAGAGGCTGTATTTATTTGTGATTCATTTCCGGCTGCATCCTGACACTCACATGGCCAAGCAGAATATAAATTTACTCGCTTGAACAAGGTTTCCCAACGAATTTTGAAATTAAAACGTCAACCGTATATATATATACCTATTTAAATATATTTTTGAAAATGAACAAATTCATGCAAGTTTTTTTTTTTCTTTTTTCATTTACGCGAAAATCAACCATTCTGATAGCAGACATTAATGTTTGTACTAAATATGGTGAAAAATGCAAAAAAAAAGTACAAGAATAAGAAATTAAGTTAAGATTTATGAAGCTAAAAAAATAGTATCCCAAGAGTCGAACGTTTGATAAAAAGATGAATAAATGTGTTACAGGCGGAAAGTTGAATTTTTTACTTCCCACACAAAAACTACCAAAGCAATTAATTCCAAAATTTATCTAGATTTAAGTTACTTCAAATTCTATCGATTGAGACCAGAATCATCAAAATCCGTTGATTGGATCTCGAGATATAATTAATTGAAATTATTTGTTTGAAGATTTTTTTTTTTGTTTTTGTTTAATAACTCAAAAACTACTAGACTGATTAAATCCGAAATCTACTCAGTTCTGAGTTAAATGATATAAAGAAGGATGAAATCGATTCATTTGTTATCGAGATATCGTGAAACAAAAAATTCATCATCCACACGTCCATATCTGAAAATGGTCGGAAGTGATCATTCTGGATCTCAAAAAGATCCAGTGAAAATTTAATTTCTCATTTTCGGAGTGGTTAATTATAACAGCTTCAATTTTTTAAATTTTTTTACGGGATGTTGAAGAAATAAAAAGAAACTTTGTGTATAAATTACATCTACATACATGAGGTGTTAAATTTTACTTCTCACCGCGTACATAACGAAGGGTGTGTAAAGTCAGTCATCTTCTGAATAATTTCTCAAGTCAATTTTACGATCTATAGTCGCATATGCATTAAGACTGTTATAGCATACCTACTATATAGAGACCTTAGTCAAATATATGTAGATTAGTGTAACTAAATGCAAATCCGAAACATGATAAGGGATCAGCGGAATGTAACTTCCCTGGATACAGGTGCAACGTTTTTATTTAAAAACGAAATGAAACAAAAATAAAAAAATCCGGAACAACAGATTTTCGAAGTACTTTTCATTAAAAAGAAAAAAAAAGTATGGGTTTGTCTGGGGAAGAAAAAGTATAAAGAAGTAATGAAAATCCGAAAATTAGAATTAAAATTGAAAATTTCACATACAGAAAATGCTCTATATATTGACAAACAACAATTTCATACAGTGCGTTTAATCCCAATTCGATATAAGTACACTTGCAATTTCTTCTTGTCATTGGCAAGGAATTTCCTATATATTGACAAACAACAATTTTATACAGTGCATTCCCTCCAATTCGATCTGGGTTTATTTACAATTTTTTTGTTGTCATTGGCAAGGAATGCCCTATATATATATATAAAATGAATAAATCAACTCGGAAGAACATATTCTTTCATTTAGAAAGGTAATACAGAGAAAGAAGTATAGGTTTGTCAGTAGAACAGCGAAAATCGATTCATTTCCGGTAGAACCGGAAGTTCAAAATAAACGAGACATGGCAATTTTTCATGCCCATCATTTGGCGTTGTAAAGTCTCGTGAATTTCAGGTTTTTTCATCGAGCCGTTTCCGAGATCACCGAGTTTGTCGAAGAGGCCGACATCTTTCTGAAAACCTGTTTTTTCGGATTCTAGAGGGTCGAAAACGTGAAGATTCGTTGAAATTAGCAAAAGTCACTTTTCGACCAAAACCAATACTTTTCTCATAACACCGTAGGTGATGAAAAGTAAAAAAAACTAAACAAATAATTGGTAACATTTTCATTTTTACATATAATAATTTTGTTACTAAATACTGAATAAATTTATCATCAATTCATTTCGCTAATAAAAAGTAAACTGCAGATATACCAATCCATACCCAGACAGTCTCTAGAAACTAAACATTCGACAGCGCATACGTTAAATAATTCAATTTCATTGGTCGGCGGGTTTGTCCTGCGACAATATTCTAGCCTGTGAGGCAGGGGAGCCAACTTACACGAAATTCTAACTTCGATTTTAGCCACGATTCTAACCTCAAAAATCCGAATGAGATATAAATCAAATGATTAAAAGAGTAAGAACAAAATAATAATTATAATAATAATAATAATAATAATAAAAGCCAAAGGGAGTCACTCGAAATTTGAAAATCTTTGATAATAAATAAAAGAGGTAAATAATTATGAAGGTATGAAATTAAAACGGAAAATATCGTCGAATATAAGAAAGAAATTCGTACATCGTTGCAAACAATTGACGATCATCTGTTTGAGAGTAATTCAAGTTTAAAACGAGAGTAAAAAATAAAGATCGATAGAAATATAATACAGCTGATATGAAGAATAATAATATTCCATTTTATTTATATATTATATGAATAAAATAAATGTATAAAATATAAAATGAAATAAAACTAAAATAAAACTAAGATAGAATAAAAATGAAAAAGGTTGGTGAATATATATAAATTCCGAAAGCCATATATTGTATACGGAAATATATTTCGGTTCTCGATTGAATTTCATATCATATATACATATACCTAGGGTATATATAGGTATGTATAATACATACATGTATGCAGCTTTATAGATATAAATATGTCAAAGTGCAGATTCAAAAAATTTCGCGTTATTTTCTTTTTACGAGATTGAATTTTTTTTTTTTTTTTTTTTTTCAAACATACCGTTAAATGTAGTTTTTCCAATTTTTAATTTTAGCTTTTTTTGTTTTATCCTTTATTTTTTGTTTGTTTGCTTCCTTTTGTTTTGTTCTTTTTATTTATTTATTTATTTTTTTTTTGTATATCATTCCATCGTTTTGACGTTATACTAAAAGTGACCGTCTACCAAATCCTCTTACAGAGACGCTTCACAGCTTCCTGTACCATTTCACGGGCTTACTTTCATCCGGTTGCATTATTTAGCACCATGAGTCGCGCTAATACAAAGCTGACCCACAAAACACTGAGTAAAGCACATGAAAGACCTGAAAGCATACTAAACATTCTCTACAAGTATATATATGTATATATATATATATATATATATATATATATATATATATATATATATATATATATATATATATATATATATATATATATATATATATATATATATATATATATATATATATATATATATATGTATATACCTTATAGATGCAAGGTACACTTTTCTAGGAACGTAGAAGCGTGCAAAAATAAAAAAAAAGGATTTATATGGCACCTAGATTGTACACCGCACTAAAACTTGACTCTAAAGTAACTAAATTCAAGAAAAACTATATGCACGGTTTGAATATTGGTACAGGGTGATTCAGGTAGAGTGCACCTAATTTTGTGATTAGATTCCTCGAGATATTCTAAGACTAAATTCCCTTTACCAAAAATTCGAGAGCCTAATCGTTTCCGAGCTACGGAATATCTTAGTTGACCAATCACAGGGCATAGAGCTCTCCGAGTCAGGGGCGAGTCAAAAGAATAAAATTAGCAGTGCCCGTGGGTATCAGTTTGTAAAATTTTATTTTCGTTGTTATGTACAGGTATGTCAACATCACCAACGAAAAATGAAAATAAAATTTCACTAGTCAAGACCCAAAGGCACTGCTAATTTTATTCTCTTGACTCAGCCCTGACTCTATTAGCTCTAGACTCTGCGATTGGTCAACTAAGATATTCCGTAGTTCGGAAATTATTAGGCCCTCAAATTTTAGGTAAAGAGAATTTAGTCTTAGAATGTCTCGAGGAAACTCATCACAAAATTTGGTGCGTTCAACCAGAATCACCCTGTATATGTATACGATATGATGAATTTTTATTTTTTTATTTTCTTATTACCAAAGGGATTTATTTATTATCGAATAAAAATATCCTTTCTTTTAAGATTCTGGAATTATGATGAAAGATTCCTTTTCTCTCTTTCTCTATCTCTGATTTCCATAAACTTATATGCATTTTTTTGTTTCACCTCCCTTTCCAGCTTTCTCGTCTATAAATATTATTCCCTCCGCAGTTCTGTTTTATTCCCTTCGATTCTATTTCGTCCCTTTTCTTTACGCTCTCCTCTCCCTTTTTCATCCCTTTAAACTACAGGATTTTTATTCGATGTAAAAAATCGGCAGAAATCTCGATGAATTTTTGAAAACTTAGCTCTTCTTATAGTTACATACGACATACAAATATAGAATTTTTTTTGTATTTCAAAAATTTATATTTGATAGAATTAATAAAAGTATATTTTTCAAACTAATTTTATTATCAAATGATTCAAAACAACTGTAAAAAAAAACGATAAACTAGAAGATACAAATAAAAAACCAAAATAAAAAAAAAAAAACAAAAGAAGAAACGACAAAAAAAAGTAAAAAAAAAAAAAATAGAAACAGATCTTTAAATGAAATTTTTTCTCTTTTTTTTTCCACCTTTTGTTACCCAAGTTCCATTAATGCCAGTGAATAATTTGATAGCCGGAAAAGGATCAAAGGACTTTCTTTGTAGGAACAAAAGCCCGAAAAGATAAGAAGGCGGCAGCATCATCCCTTAGAAATAAAGAATCTTGATTCTTTTTTGTTTTTTTTTATATTTTTTTTTTTTGTTCTTTACTTTTTCTCGTTTCTGAGATATTTTTCCTTTTTCCACCTCTCCTCCTTCCTTTTTTTTCCATTTATTTTTTGTAGTCTATATATAACCGTTATACGTCAGAATTACGACATCTCGTTAAAGGGCCCAACATATATTTTCACTCCTCATCCTCAAAACATCGTTATATATAAGCCCATATGTTAATCGATTTACTTATCTAGGTGACACGCGTATCGTTGGAAAGAATGCGTTTTCACTATTCATATAAAGGCTGAGAATCGATCAATGGTCCCCGAAATAATAATAATAATAACAACAATAATAATCGTTGAAAAGTTTCTTCAAAAATAGAATAATTTTTTTTTAAATATTCATTTATTTATTATTTTTTGGATCTTTTTTTCTCTTTCATTGAATTTTTAGGAGAAAAAAATCAGGAAACCGGTTGACCTGTGGGCCAACCCGAAAACTTCCCGCTGTGTTAAATACGTTAGAATTAATTGATACTATTGTGTTTATAATAAATTAAAGAAGGTTATAAGTATAATTAGTTTTACCTATACAAATCTTTTTTTCTCCAATTTCTAGTCTTCGAATAACTTTGAAACTACTCGACCGATCGATTCCAAAATCTAATCAGATCTAAGTCTTGATGAACCCTTTCGATCGCCGCAAGAGTCATTCAAATCGGTTAATTCGTTTCTAAGGTATCGTACGACAAAAAGAGAAATTTTTGTCGTGCAATATCTTTTAAACCAATCGTTCGATTTTGATGAATCTTATGGCGATCGAAAGGACTATCCAAATGCTAAGTCTGATCAAGTTTCGAGACTAATCGCACGAACAGTTTAGGAGTTATGCGCTAAAACATGAAAAATAATTGTTTTCTAACTTTTATTTCTCAAATAACTTTGAAACTACTCGACCGATCGACTCCAAAATCTAATTAGATCTAAGTCCTGATAAAGCCTTTCGAGCGCCATAAGAACCATTCCAATCGGTCGATTCATTCTAAAGATATCGTACGACAAAAATTTGTTTACACACACACACACACACACACACACACGGACGTCCATCCAAAAATAGTCAGAATAGCTTCGTAGGACCCAAAAACGTCGAGATCTGATGAAAATTCGATTTTCAAAAATCGGACCGAAACCAATAACTTCCCTTTTTTATGAAAATTTTCAATTTTCATTGCCGGAAATTAAAAAAGTATACGAACATATTTCGGGCACTATTATAAAGAGGACTTTGATAAAGAAAAAAATTTTAATTTGATTTAAAAAAAATGGAATATCAAATTTGGCCTGGCTTCAGAAATTTTCCAACTCATTGAAACGAAAATAAGAAAAAAATAAAATAAAAAAAGAAAGAAAAGTTAATACATGAAAATCGTTTCGATTATCACTGTCCCATGAGAGTTAAGTCGAATTGACCCAAAACCCGGATAAATTTTACCGCCGGAAAGTCGACCACCACACCACACCACTCCCATACTATTTCAAAACTTTGGTTAAACCTGCTGTTGTGAAGCCTCTGTGAAAGTTGTCCAAAATTTAAACCACCTACTTAACTTGTGTGTGAGAATACATATACACAAAAGTATGCCTTATGGCTGGTATATGATACCGGACTTGTTCTGGCTTTTCTGAACCGGAAGACAGAGCTTTGACCATATGTATGCAGGCACGTAATGGCAGATGGGAAACTGGCTTTCCAAAATTTAAGGGCTTGTTGTTATACCCTCTGAAGTATATAATTTTCAGTAGAAACGCTGTCCCCATTATAATTCATGAATTATAATTGTCAAACGATGCATTACTTAGGTTCAATAAAAAAATATATCAAAATTAAATTTAAAGTTATGGGGTATTTTTGAGCAAACTTGTTTTCAGACATTCAGATTGTTCCAACTTTAAAAATTATCCGAATTCCGAAATGAAGTAAGAAGCAAGTAAAAAGAAAAAAAAAAAAAAATAAGTTAAGAATTAAGAGACCCTATTTTATTTTTTATTTTTAGTGAGATATTGAGCTTTACAGTAAGGAGTCAGGGGGTGAACTGAATCGTTTTATTTCGCCAAGATAATTTTATCAATAACGATTCCACCAAGCATTTCTAGGGTTGGATAAAAGCCAAAATTTCAGTAGAAACGACCCTCTCTACGAATATAATGGACCTTGGCGACGCCCCGGAAGTCTTGCCCCATCGTAAAGCTACGTCCGTAGCATTATACTAGTTTGTATTAAACGTGGAAACGGTTCATTTTGTATTTTTTCTCTTAATTTTTTTTTTTTCATTATTTAAGAAGAAAATTCTCAAGATATTATATTCATATAAAATATAACCTATAGGAACAAATCTAAAATCTCATCATTTTTTTTCTTTTTTGAATAAGAAAAAAAGTAAAAAGATGAATGAAGGATACGTTAAAATTTATCTAAACTCATATCATTTGTCACATCGTTGTCGTGGGAAAATTTTTACAGACTCTTTCTCTTATTTCTTCAACACATTTTCAACCCTGACCCTTACAGCAGATCTTTTGAAAGTAATTCAAGAAGGTATATATGATCGTTTATTTTTTATCCTTCTAGTATCTTTATTAACTATTTTCTATTCTATTAACTTTTGTATTTTTGTTTATTTTATTTTATTCTGTTTCATTTTTTCAAACTGATATAGTAAAGTCAAAATTTCGAATACGAAATGTATCTCAATTATTTTGAACCTGTAGAATAACGTCAGATTTAAGAGAAAGAAGAAAATACTGCGTTATAAGTTAATCAAAAAAAGAGGAAATTGGAATATTAACGTGAAGAAATAAAGTTTAAAAAGGTTGTATAATTGCGTAAAGAAAGATGGTTGGTAGATGTTGTTTGATAACTCACCACGTTTAGAAGCGTGAAAACTGTCCTGCGGCGAAATCTGTTCAATCTGAGCGCTCAGACGAGGCCGGGGTAGGATTTCCCTGTTGGCATTTATCTTTTCTACGGCGTACCGGAAGGCCACCTCTTGCTTGTCGTCCACGGGGTGAAACAACCCTCCTGGGAAATCATATTCATATTCAAAACACAATTATTTCAAAGACGTTACCTTGTGCTGTTGTTATACTATCTGCAGACAAGCTTTATTTATTATTCATTCATCCCTTTCGGACTCAAGGACAATCTACCACGATAATAAGAAAAAGAATGACGATGATAAACAATACAGAAAACAAGACGGAAAATACAATTTTTCACTGTATTTTTCATCAACTTAAAAAAAAAAAAAAAAAAAAAACCCATGCAATTACCAGAAATCTTGTCAAGTATGAGGGAAGGTTGAAATTTGAAAGTCGATTTGACTTTTTTCTTTCTACTTCAAATTCGATGTCTTTTTTCCGCTTCCGTCCGATCTTATAGATACCAAATATTTACTTCCAAGTCACGATGCAGATGTTACGCCTAGTCCTGACGTAAGACCTTAGCTCTCCATTGCGCTATTTAGTCTAGTAACGAGGGTTTCTATGTTTTAATTTAATTACAGGAACTCAAGCCCTAACGACGTTACGTCATTACCGCGTGTACGAGGCAGACTACTTAATTTATTTACCCAACGTAGTTCGCCCTCGTCTACATAAACTACGGCATACCTCAAGCAGAGAAAACCTCACCTGAATCCTTTCTCTGTACAAGTTATAAGCAACGTATGGAAATCGATCAGCAAGCAGCATTAAGGAGTGAAAATTATCGGATGAAATCATACAGTACGAAACAAAAAAAAAAAAAAACTACAAACGCAGACTTTTCCGAATCATTTTTTCGAAGTTTTCAATAGATACGAGGTTGAAGATAGTGTACATCAAAAATACCACAATCGAACAATCCAATTTAACGGTAACCATCCAGCTTGTTAATCTCGGAGTATCGATCTCTCAAATGGCCAAAGGGAACTCTCGGAAAGGTCAACAAAACTAATATCATCGAGTTGTAATCTAAATGGTTACATAGGACTGTTGTTAAGCATGTTGAAAACAGTGATGAAGCTGATGAGACTAATGCTGAACCTGCTGATAGTCTTACTGAGTAAAAAGTTGTAATGGATCAGTTGATTTAACTTGAGGTTTGAATTGCCAAGGGTCTGTGCCAACATACACAATAATATTCGAATCATTTCTGCACAGCTGAAGACAGCATTGACTTAATGCTAGTATCGGAAATTATACAGTTCAGCAATAAAATCGATTTGAAAATCCGTAACCGTGATGTTTATGATACGGAACATCCTGCGGATGGTAGGTAAACCCTACGAAGGGACAGCCATCATCATCAGGAAGGAGAGTGGAAGTTGGGCTAGATTAAGTGACCGAGGAGAAGCTTTAGCATTCGCAAATCACCCAGAAAAAGTATTCAACCTCTTTCTGTCTGCATGAATGTCGGGGAATGAGCTAGAAGTCCAGAACCATCTAATCGTACCTTCTCAAATTGACTAACCAATCAAGAAGTCAGAAAAAATAATCTACAAAACGTCTTAGAAAATTAAAAAATGGTCTGCACGAAATTTTTCCAGGTGGAAGGTGGTGCAGATATTCGTGCTGGTCATATGTGGCAAAAGAGACAAAATATATTGCAAACAAGAATTCAGCAAACTTTTCAAAACTAATGCCTGATGACTTTTCTTGAAATTTTTCAGGGTTGTGTTCACGAGTAACAGAGATTGTAAATGTACTAGAAAATAATGAAAACACAAAATGAAAAAAATATGAATAAAAAACAGAAATATTGGGGGGTAAGGTTTAACCGGCAACGGAGAGGCTGTAACGTTTGTCAAGTGCGGAAAAGAGGGCGAATTATTATACAATAGGTACGTCAAGATGAAAGAAAGTGGTTTCCGGTACGAGGCAGACTCTTACCTATCCTAATGAAATCAGGAAGGGCACTAGCACAGGCGACGAAGACCGCCAACAGAAGCAGCCTTGTGGCCATTTCCGGTTCCGGCCCGCCCCAACACTTCCTTTTCCAGCTCCACCTTTTCCTTCAACTTCACCTTATCAACAATCCACTTCAACGCTGACTCACGCCACTGTAACAAAAACGGAAGAAAAAATTCACGTATTAAATTATCACAACCAGAATTACAAAGTAAATGACACATTATACATGTTTGAAATTAAGTAAGATTCAAAAATCTGGCAATGTTCTAAATTGCGATACACTCTTTTTCCAGAATAGTAAATTTTCCTACCAACTAGGCGTATGTACCTACTTCTATGCAATATTTCGCAATATCGGGATGCAGTTCATATTTCAGAAATTCATTTCGTTCAATCATTGATATTTGCTTCTATGGAGTGAACACGAGGTCTAATTGGTACCGTGACAGAGAATCTCTAAAAAAAAGTCCACTTCGAAATACCCACAACTAAATGAACGGATGCGTTTTGCTCAATTATCTCGAAACATGGCAATTCATTACATGCATTTACTGCATCAAACTCCCCAATTACTATAACGAAGGCATCAGATTTGAAATGAAATATCTTTTGTTATGAAGAAAATATTATTTCACACACACACACACACACAGACTGTGTTCCCATATCAGCTTGTCAAACCGTTAATTAAGCTCTGAATTGTGCTTTGTGAAAAGTTACGAAAGGCAAGACACCTTGTTAGTCTTCCAATTTTCATTTACATCAGAATGTCGAATGCCAATCTAATCTTCGTTAAAATTTTTTTTTTACTAAAACGGTCAAATAAATTCCAATTAAAATTGTCGGTGAAATTGGAACGAAATTTTTCTCAACATTTTTCAAGCGCTACCATTTCTCGTCTTGAATTTATACGATTCCTAAAATTATATCTTATGCATCGAATCGATTGAACAATCTGCAGTACTGCTACTCGAGCTACTACCCTCGTACCTTAAACTATTCAAAATGCATAATTTAATAGGAAATTGGATTGCAGCTCTGTTCAATTCTTTACCCTCTGCACACCTGTAGCCAATTTTGCAATTTTAAACTAACGTTCTGCATTCAACAAATTGTAATCGCACATCTAATTCAAAGGCATAATTCGATCTCTTAGAACTGAGTGAAGCAAAGTTGGCGATAAGTTGAACGAGAAACGTTGAAATAAAGATGATAGTTTCTATGATCTGGAATAAATTTTTAAATGATAAAAATCGTTTTTTTTTAATTAGACTAAAAAATTAGTAATAAAATTTATATTCTTTTTGAAAAAGATATATTACATATTTTTTCAAGTTCTGACAAAATTTTTCCCTTCTATAAACGGGATTTCACCCTAGATGACGGGATCTATTCAGCTTGTTAAATCCCGGACTAGAAATTGCTCGTTCTCTTGAAAATAGCTGTCCTGGAGCGCAGAGAGAATAGACGATATAACCCGTAGGATATATATAGATATACACAATGTTTTTCTTGCCTGAAGTTTCAAGCGCTATAAGGTACAATAACCAGGGGTTTCATCGTCGAATGGAAAAGAAATTGCCAGGAAAATTCTAGTTGTCAAGTACGCGTCGATGCCAACATGGCCAGACAACTGGATATTTATTTCTCATTTTCGAAATAAATTTACTGAATAATGTTTTAGAAATTTTTTGAATTTTCGAGATATTACACCAATTAGAATGAACTAATTAGGGAGAATAAAATCCAAAGTAAAGTAGGTCAGCATTATGGAATTTATATAGTTTAAAGTCTTGTTAGGGTTGAACGTCTTGAGATTAACACGCCAAACCGTGGAAGTTTCATAAATTGAATAAAATCACTTCTGAATTTTCGCCCACTATAAAAGAGATCTCGGTTAAGTTAAGGGTACGACATGCCCTCTCGATCCCTTTGGCAAAAGTGATTGAGAGATCGAGAGGCAAAGGAAGTAAATATCAAGGGTCAATCATTCTTTGATACAAGATTGCTCTCACCCTTTCCACCTTTGATCTTCTATTTCAAAGTTTTACTGTCACCGTTCGGTGACGCACCTCTTTTCAACTTTTCCTCATCCCAAATACTCCTTCAAAACACTTTGAGGATTTTCTATGTCAACTGTTTCGACATCTTGTGGCCGTCTTCGATACTTCCAAACACCAAAGGACCTGTTTTTTTCCGTACAACATTCAAAGGACAGTTCCTTTCCACCTGTTCAAAAGCTTCGAACAGGTAACAAGGATCATTTCGATAATAACTGCAAAAATTTTTGTTGGATTCGGCACAAAAACTACTAGATCAATTGGTTCCAAAATTTGATAAAATTTAGGTTGAAAAAAAGACTATCGATTGAGACTAAAATCATAAAAATCCCTTGATTGGTTTTTGAGATATTATAAAATAAAAATTATTTTTCGTAATTTTCTTCTTCGAAAACTACTAGACCGATAAAATCCAAAATCTAATCAGTTCGAAGCTGAAAAGAACCACATTGATTAACACAAAGAAGGGTGAAACCCGTTTACTCATTACCCAGATATTGTCGGACAAAAACTTTTCAAAATGTATTAGAGCTGGTGAAAGTTCAACTTTTCATTTTTTGAGTGACGATAATAACTTCTACTTCTTTAACGATAAGTTGGATGATGTCTCTTTTTAGAAAAGCTTTAAATCAGTTTAAAAACTGTGTCAAAGATTCAGGGGATGAAATTATAACCGTGATGATCGTTAGATGAATAAACAAAACTGTGATAATGTTCCAATTCTCTGGAATCTTCGTTAACTAATTCGACTCTATACTCAAGTTTCCTCATATATCAGTAAGGTCTGAAATCCGAAAGGTACACGGAACTTGTCCAACCCTTGAAACTAGTATCTGTCCCTTCCTGATGGACGGTGTAAACGAACTGCCACAATCTATAATCTAGAGTCTACAGATTCAACAGTTTCTACAGCCAAAAGGCTTCTATAATGCTATAGCTTGGTATAGAATCCATATCGATTCACGATTCACATCCGGGAAGCGAGCACACCGCGAATAAGCCCTTGGTAAATCCAAAGGCAAGTCAAAGCGAGGCAACGGCAACGGCAACGGCACCGGCAACGGCTGCCGCTTGTCAGAGGTTTAGGGAAAGAGGCCAGAGGCTAGACCATCGACACCGCCGGAAATGTGGCCTGAATTTTAATGAATCTCTTCTTCCTTTGTACACGCTAAAGCCCTTTCTGGACTTACCAGGTATGAGCAGCTAGCTCTGGGCTAGAAGATATGAAATTTTTATGAAATCCTTCTCCTGGATTACCGGTCCTAATCGACCAGTGCGTGATGGGACTTCCATAAAAAAAGAGCAAAAAGACCAGAAATAAAAACCGAGTACTGAGAGAGATCGTGTCCATTTTCTCTGTGCTTTTAGTTCAATAAGAGATGAAATGAGAAAAATTTTACGAATATCTTTATTCAATCAGATGAATAGAAAAGGAAAAAAAAATGGATTTTGGAGTAATTAAATAGTTTAAAAGACGGTGAATGTAATTTGCATTCTCTATCCTGGTAGCTGTAATGTATTTTAAAAAATCAGGGGGATTAAATTGGCTGAGAAAACGAGTTTCAAAGTTTTCTTCCAGGTTTGCCTGTGAGCAAAAAAAAAAAAAAATAAAGAAAAATAAAGAAAAACGAAGAATGGAAAGAAAGAAATAAAAAGAGATACCTATAGTAGGGCGTTGCGTCGAAGAAGGTGGGAGATTATTTCTCTTAAAGGATAATTAACCTAGTTTCAAAGAGTCGTTGTAGTCTGACCCTCTCCGGTTTCGTGTAGCTGATATTTTGGAGAATAAAATAGAAGAAATAATAAGATCGATATGTACCCATGTCGTTTGGAAAGACGAAAAAGGATCACCTCTTGTTAGTTTCAAGGATACCTATCTTCGTCCTTCGTAGCTAGAGTGACAAGAGAATTTGGCACCATCCACTTGGCATACATCGACCTTTTCCCTTTCGAAAGGATCGTGGGAATATCCGATCCCCTGAGTATTAGAGGATGGAGTAATCCTCGACTTGAAACTGCGAATATCCCTCGAAATTCTTTATCACCAGAAAAAACCCGAATGGTTAAAAAACAGAAAAAAAATAATAATAATAATTATAATAAAATGAAGAAAAAAGGTAACTTTCTGCCTTGCTGGTGTCTGCAGACCTGATATAATGAAAATAAAATAACGATAAATAATTCTGTAAAACAATAACACCCTAACAAAGCCTGCAGAGATGTACTACTACACTTTTTCGCATACCTCGCTACTCACTTTGCATAAAATCTGACTACGAACCATGCAGACAAAACGGTATGTTTGTTTTATCAGAATTTCAACGATCCAACCTTTTCAAACAATTCCAAAATCACATTCTACTGTTTGCAAATTATTATGCAACCGAAATTGTATAATGGTCGAACCTTTCAGAGGAAACAAATATCCCGGAATATTTAGCTATCTATATTTTATCATCTGAAACCAGATTACCAAAGTATACGTTTTTTATATAATAAAAGATAACGATCATCAAAGCTGATTCAAATTTAGGATATTTTTTAACCGAATTATATAATTATCAGGTGAATTGATTGACCTCCATGGGTCAGCCATAAATATTTCCATCCGGATTTTTCAAGCCCCAAAAATAGTATTCTATGACTGAAAAGTTTAACCCTTCGTGGTCACCGCGGGTCAAAATGACCCGAGCTTGAACTTTGAAGATAAATATCGTTTTACCCAAAATAAATAAATTTTTTGGAACACACACTATAGTACGATTTTTTGTCCCTAAAAGTACCATATCTCACGAGTATCCCGACTATAATTTTACTTCTTAATATTGAAAATTCAAAAAGTTATGATTTTTTTGAATAAAAAGGTGTCTTTTTTCGTGCGTTGACCACTTTACGATTTTTTTACTATACTACGACTATAAGTCTCAATCGGACTTATAGTTTTCACGTGGCAATGGTTTAAAAATGGGCTTGGATCAATTTGACTCGGTTGTGATCAGCTTGATTGAAATCGGAGGTGTGACCACGAAGGGTTGAATCAGAAAAAAAGAGATGCATTACGAGGAAAGAATTCAAGTTTTTTTTTCCACTCGAAACAAATACTCGAAATATCGTCAGACGAAAAATTCTCTGGACCTCAAAACGTAGAGACTTGATTGTAAGCTCAGTTTTTTATTTTCGGTTCAATCATGATAATTTCTCTATTTCAAAAAAGCCGGAAATTCGAAGAAAATTAGATTAAGTATAATATAAAAGTAGCGGCGCTAAAATCGGCCAATGATTAACCGAGTAAACAAAAACCAAGCTCGACAATTGTTAACCCAAAACCCAGAGTCCACTATCAGTTTGTATTTGTTCTCCACCCCTTGTTTTCACACGTAGAACGCACGCAGGATGCGACTACTGATTTTAGGCGACCCACAGAAACGTGCGTAACAAGGGCTAGTGAAAATGTTTCCTTGCTTGGTGCTGGGACTTGAATATGCATGAGGCACTAAGTGTGCAGCTGATGTTGTACTGCAACGTAAGCCAAATGAACCAGTGCTGTTCCCCAGGGGTTCAGGAAAAACAAATTCGAAAGCCTTTTTTTCGAAAAATTATTCATCATTTCGATGTAATTTATATTCCTGAATTTTGCTGTGCAATCATTTTGAATATGATGTGTAAGGAATGAAGATCACCTCATTTCGAGTTTTATTCAAAAGCCAAACTGAAAATCGACTAGTTAAGCTTACTAAAATTTTTTGTTAAGTCCAAAATATTGAAAACATTTTATATTGGACAAGTAGAAAACAGATTTTAGTGGTAAATGCGAGTTAGCAAAGAAATAACACGATTTTTTTTTTTTTTTTTTTTTTTTTAATACATACAAGTATTTATTCATGGGGATGATATTTGAGCAGCTTTAAAGTTCCCATATATATTTTTGCCTCTTGTCACTCCCGCTTATGTCGCTCTGTCAAGCTTATAAATTCTTTTCCATCGAGATAGTAAAATATTCAGGATTTTATTTCATTTAAATTTATTTATTTTTCCTTTTTTTCTTTTTCTTCTTTTTTTGATTTGTCTTTCCGTTCCCCAATTCTGTTCAGATCGTTCGTAGGATGTTGACAGATATTTTATTTTCTTTTTTTTTCTTTTTACGTCACGTAATCTACACATATAATCGGATTTTGCCAATCTGACAATATGAAACATAAGCAAAAACTCACGAGGATTTAGTACCCACTGCAACTACTAGGGCAATAACAAAGGAAGTTTTTGAGACCGAAGAACGACTCAGCTACTCAACCGTAAATCCTTACATATCTCTTTCTCTCTCTCTCTTTCTATTTCTGTACAGAGTAGCTTCGACAAGGGTAGAAAAGTTTTCTTCACCTAAAGATTATCGAAAAGTTGACGTATTTTCTTATATCGATACAATATCGTCCCTGTAATGTAGAAAATTCACCCTCAAATCCCTCACGGATTTAGAAAAATACTTATAACTATAATAGTGACGATTTTCACTTGCAGTTCACTTGAGTAAAAATCGTCATTATTCTTTGATAAAAAAAAGCTCTTGAAATAATTTTTTTTTATTGAAAAAACTTTATAGATGTTATTTAACCAACGAGAGTTAGAATGAATTGATTTTGAAAAAGCTACGCGAAACTCTTTAAATTATATTCGCAAAGTTCAAACTGAATAAGATAAAATTTCTGACACAAGGAGCCTTTTGAAATTTCAATATTTGAAATGTGATCAAAATTTTACTCGCATCGCAGATATTGAATTTTTCAAATTTAAACTTTTCCGATTCATTTATATATTACGGTTTGAAGAGATTCGTTGACAATAAGATATTTTTAAAATTCAAAATCTTTATTTCCATTGTAAAAATTGTTTGCGATTTTAGTCGCTAAAAGTTTTTCAATTATTTTAACATATAAATTTTAAATACCAAAAAAACTGTCGTCATACTTGGAAAAGTTTCGACTTTTCAACATCTTGGGCTAACGTATAAAAGAATAAAAAATTTCACACCCAATCAAAAAGTGGTCCCTGGACTTTTTATGATACGCCGTTACCAGCAGGGTGCATGGGGTATACCTTAGCTAGGCAATTCACCCGGTTGTTTGAGCCGAGAAATGGGTAGCTTATGTCGTTGTGTCGATTGTTCAATTTTTATGAAACGTTGGAAAAATACTTTGTGAAATAGGTTTGATCTGGATTGATTTTCTATGTATTGAAAAATCACGTTTCTATCCTTAGGTAAACGACGGAAAATTTTTACTATCAACACCCTGCAGTTCGATATTCAGAAACACCTGAGCCATCTCATACCTCGATTGAAAAATCCGTCAATTTATCTGTCAATACTATTTATTTATTTATTTATTTATTGAGACATTATTCAAAATTTTTTCAAATTTTATGGACTTTCCTTTACATCGATTTATTGCACCGAAGAAAAAATTGTCGTCGAAATAGGGTATAGGTCGCATCGTTCATCTGAACTGCTTCAAATTTCGAGGGAATATTTTACACTGATGTTATTTCGCTGGATACAGAAATGATATTCGAAGAATTTAATTTTTGAATACAAAAAATTTGTTTCATTGAAAAATCAGTTTCTTGTAAACTTATGAGAAACAAAAAAGTCTGCTACATGCTTGCATTTAAGTATAAAAAATTAATATTAGTGTTTCCAAAAATGACATTATTTTAGAATATAATTCTTTCCAAATTTAGAAAATTTTAGATCAACGCTACGGCCTGTACTTTGTGAAAATTATTATTTTTCCAGTGAAGACAATTTATGTGAGATAAAGCTCGACAAATTCTGAATAAAAAAATTTCTAATTATGTCTCAATGCGGGTAATAAATTGTGAAAAAATTGAGTCGATAGAATAATTTTTCCAATCATACCAGTGATTTGAAAAAAAAAAGAAAAAAAAACAGAATTATTAAAATTATTATTCAATTTTTTAAATGAATGAAAATATACTTGTGATTGAAATATTTTTAATCGGTTGTTTAATTCACAGGATATATACCTAGCGAATAAGATTTGGAAAGTTGAGCTTGAAAGTCTCCTTTGATCTTGTATCCATCGATCCCCTTCTCAATTCTGTATTATGGCATAAATTGATTCACCTGTCGCCGGCAGTCCCGAATGGTTACAAAATTTTGACAGCTGTCAAATCCAAGTAAACCCCGTCGTTGTTTGGTCTAGTCAACTTGTCATATCAGATTGGTTGCACGTTTCTGAGACCTGGTCTAATCGTTTGTAGACTAAAATTCAACCCTCTAGGAAAACACGAATATCTGAAATCTGGGGTGGATCAATCGCTAAAAATCGTTCCATAAATAAATTCAATAGATTTGAATGAGAATAAAATCAGCTATTAATTAATTCCTGATTAACGATTGAGTAATCGTTTTACAAATAGTGTGAAAAAGAAGAAATTTTTTTTATGTATGTACCTTTGGAATAAGAGTTAGGAGTCTTGTTGAGAAATAATTGGATTTGAAAAAAAAAAGAAAGGAGAGAAAAAACTGCACGACGTTCATCTTCTACTGCATATATAAAAACGATCTGGTTTTGAATTTAATTTACTTGCAAACAAGCTCTCTTAATGGGACGGAATTTTTACGTAAAAGCTTCTAATTGCTACTAAATATTTAGTGGACAGAATTTTTATTTTTAGTTATTTTTTATTTTTTTTTTTCTTTCTTTTTCTATTTTATTTTATACTGTTTTTGTCCCAGGATCAAACTCCCTGAAGATAACACAAAGAATTAAATAATCAGAGTGTCCTATACAGAGTGTCCCATTTTAAAAAAATATCCTCAAATATATCGAAAATTAAGCATCAAATTGAAAAATGTTTCAAACAAAAGTTGTTGTACATAAAAGGGGACATCAACCAAACATATCAGTTTTTAGGTCTGGGGCCTCTTCTGGGCCCATTGAGGCTCTAGTTTTGTTTTTCTAATAGAACTCCCTATTTTTCTCTGGGAAGTTCTGTTAAAAAAACAAAAGTTGGGCCTTGATGTGCCCAGCAGAGGCCCTGGATCCAAAAACTGATATATTCATCTGATGTCCCCCTTCATATACAACTTTTGTTCAAAGCAGTTTTCAATTCAATGCTCAGTTTTCGATATATTTGAGGATATTTTTACTTTCCATTACCTACGATGATATAAGGAAAGTATTGGTTTCGGTCGAAAAGTGACTTTTGCTAATTTCGACGAATCTTTACGTTTTCGACCCTCTAGAATCCGAAATACAGGTTTTTACAAAGATGTCGGTCTGTCTGTCGGTCTGTTCCACAAATTCGCGTGATGATCTCGGATACGGCTCGATGAAAAAATTTGAAATTCACAGGACTTTATAACCAAACGATGGGCATGAAAAATTGCCATGTCTTGTTCAATTAGAACTTCCGGTTCTACCGGAAATAAATCGATTTTCGATGTTTTACCGACAAATCTGTACTTTTTTCTCTGTATTAACTGTCTAAATAAAAGATTACATTCTTTCGAGTTGAGTTATTCATTTTATATGTATAGGGCATTCCTTACCAATGACAATAAAAAAATTGTAAATATACCCAGATCGAATTGCGATGAAATGCACTGTATAAAATTGTTGTTTACCTATATATAGGACGTTCATTGCCAATGACAAGAAAAAATTGTTAATGTACCCAAATCGAATTGGGATGAAATGGACTATATGAAATTGTCGTTTGTCAATGCATAGAGCGCTTTTTTGTGTAAAATATTCAATTTTAATCTTTTTCTTCTGTTTTTCATTGCTTCTTATACTTTTTCTTGCTCTGATTCACCTACACTTTTTACTTTTTCATGAAAAGCACCCTGAAAAACTTTTTTTCGGGTTTGTTTAATATGGGACACCCTATATAACTCAAGACTAAAATTGTATACATGTATATATGTACATACATACCTACAGCTTGTAAAATTCACGGTTGTGGGAATATCTTGAGCCTGTCGTAAAATAATATTATAGGTATCGTATATTTATTCTTTCTACAGCTGCAGAGGGATGGGACGATAAAATTCCTATTCTTCAAAACTAAACCCTGTTATATCCAGAATGGGTTGGTATATTTTACACTAACGTGTAAATTTCTTTGTATAGTGTGTATATACAGAAAAGTTGTTTCTGAACACAGAAAATTTTTATTCAATTTCTTATTCTTTCATTTTTGTATTTGTGCGGATAACAAATTTTCAAAGTCTAATAATATATGTCCTAAAATTACACCATTCAATATTTTTCGCATTTCAAGAGAACAGATAGATAGATGAAAACGAATCGTCTGGCTCGAAAGCCTCTTCGACGTAAACACAAAGCAAACCAGAACGATGCATTACCAGAGAGCCTGTGGCAAAGCCTTCTGCGTCATGCGGTGATATAGAGACCCTGACATATGTACGAGGGGGTGTATGAAGAAATATATATATATGGACATATATATATATATATATATATATATATATATATATATATATATATATATATATATATATATATATATATATATATATATATATATATAGATATATATATATATACAACTAGAGTGTATGAATATACGTGTGTGTGAGTATTCTGGGTTGAGCCATCCATAATACAACCACCTCAAAGTCCAAGACCCCAAGTTCTTGAAGCTCTCGAGCGAAATTGTACTTCCAGAGAAAATGGCGGATGATATTTTTCATTCCATATGTGCAGTAAACCGCAGGTCAAAGTTCCACAACGAATTTCACTACTTTTCAAACTGAGCACCATTTGTTTTTTTTTTTTTTTTTAACTTATTCTTTGAATTGAGTCTATTTTTATACTCACCCATGATTTTTTTTTTTTTTTTTTGTTTGTCATACAAAAATTTGCTTTTCATTGAAAATATTATTCATCGAAATTATTCAGACAATATGAAATAAGTAATTTTAAATAAAATGGTACGATTTTCAAGTAGTTTTCAGTGTCTCGCAAAAGCATTTTTTTAATAATGTTGCTTTCCTTTCCTTCTCTCATCATTTTTGATAAATAGAAAAATAAAGAGCTGTGTAATCACTTTGAAAGATTTAGGAAATCCATGAGAATTATCATCCACAAAGAGAAGGTTCCTCGAGCTTTTTTTTTTACCGATTTCAACTCTCGCTCTTCATTAAAGTATCGCGAGAGATTTATCTACGTTTGAATGTTGAGAAAAAAAAAGACAATTTTTGTTGCTTTAAAGCTCGGAACTTTTCATCCAACACGTCGATTTTTCGGAGAGTGTAGGTATGGGATCGATATGGGTTTCTTTTGATATGTATATTACATATGGAGTATAATATCTCAGGCATTATATTGTGTATGAAAAAGATGTCGAACGCGAGAACCTTTGGCTGTGAAAAAAAAGCACAAAAAAGCAACAAAAAAAATGTAAAATGTAAGAATGAAAAAATAAATAAAAAGAAAATGGAGATTCGTCGGGGGAAAAATAAAGTGGAATTTTCAACTCGAACGAAAACTAAATGCATAAGCATACAATCAGCCGGATATCGCCTTGGGGTACCGGGGGTGAGCTTTGAGCGAAATTCGAGGGCGATTTTCACGGTGGAACCATAACTTAACCCTGGTAGGCGTTGCGTTATGACCTGAATTAATTAGAGGCTTCCCTAAGCTTGAGTAACGTTAGGAACGGGTTGGTTGAACCTGCCTTTTCCCTGCCACAAGTAACGGGAACAGATGAAAACGATGCTTATGCATATTTTATATCGCTACCCGGCGCCTCGATGATAATAAAAGATAAATATTTTTACTCTTTTCGACAATTACATCATCTGACTAAAATGCGATAATCAAAGCTCAATAATTCTTCGCGATCATAAATCGAAGAATTTAAAATTAAACAAACAAAATAATCAGGAAACCGGTTGACCTGTGGGTCAACCCTAAAACTTCCCCCTGTGTTAAATACGTTACAATTAATTGATACTATTGTGTTTATAATAAATTAAAGAAGGTTATAAGTATAATTAGTTTTCCGTATACAAATCTTTTTTTCTCCAATTTCTATTCTTCGAATAACTTTGAAACTACTCGACCGATCGATTCCAAAATCTAATCAGACCTAAGTCTTGATGAACCCTTTCGATCGCCGCAAGAGTCATTCAAATCGGTTAATTCGTTCCAGAGGTATCGTACGACAAAAAGAGAAATTTTTGCCGTGCAATATCTTTTAAACCAATCGTTCGATTTTGATGAATCTTACGGCGATCGAAAGGGCTATCCAAGAGCTAAGTCTGATTAAGTTTTGAGACTAATCGCACGAACGGTTTAGGAGTTATGCGCTAAAAACATGAAAAAAAATTGTTTTCTAATTTATATTTCTCAAATAACTTTGAAACTACTCGACCGATCAACTCCAAAATCTAATCAGATCTAAGTCTTGATAAACCCTTTCGATCGCCATAAGAACCATTCCAATCGGTCGATTCGTTCCAGAGATATTGTACGGCAAAAATTTGTTTACACACACACATACACGCGCATACGGACGTCCATCCAAAAATAGTCAGAATAGCTTCCCAGGACCCCAAAACGTCGAAATTTGATGAGAACTCGATTTTCGAAAATCAGACCGAAACCAATAACTTCCCTTTTTTATGAAAATTTTCAATTTTCATTGCGAGAAGTTGAAAAAAAATTAAAATGGAAACGAAATTTAGAAGCTTTCGACCGACCTCTAAATATTTGTATCAAAATGTCTTGACATATTTTTGTGCATTCGCAGGTATGATTCATAAACAACTAGATACAGACTGTGGAATTAATGAAACTGAAAAATAAAAAATCCTTGACATTAACATTTAGAGTTGTCGCCCAAAATTTTCTGAAACAAATTTCTCTAAATTTTGATAACTGGTTAAAGATCTGAATATTTTCGGCAAATTTCTTTGAAAATCGATGATGAACATATACGACAGAGATTGAGAATCGTGATATAAAAAATAGTCAAAAACTAAAGTTGATTTATCCTAAATTTAATTATATCAAAAATCGTCCTGCAGAGATCTGGTTTAACGATTGTACAATAAATCGTCAAAATTTGTAGTGACTTACTGAAGTATGTATATTGTATCCACAATACATATAAAACGAAGATACAATCAGTGAGATTGGAATGAATAACTGATTTCATCCCGTTCAAATATGCAATAAATAAATCATAGATTTTACCTCAAGATTCAAAATTCATGGTAGGCAGTTGCTCCGATTGACTTGGAGAGAAAATGATGAAAGTAAGAAAAGGGGTAAATTAGCAAACGACATATATAGCATATTTGAATTAATTTAGCGAACTGTAGGGACGCACGTGGGTTTCAGCTTAAATTATAATAAAATTTTCCTCATGAAGGTACGAAGGCACGAAGAGCTAATTCTGCACTAGGTATACAGTTGAAACTGGTTAGAATGTAGAATCGTCCTGAAATTTAGCTAATTAAATTGTTTTTAATTAAACCCTATACTATTTCTGCAGCCCGCTTATTCTACAATAATATTCTACTAATTTGAATTCTCTAGGTACGTATACTAGCTATATATCCTTCGCCAGACGCTACTCCAGGTAAGTACTCGTTTCCGCATTAAATTTTTTGTTGTTTTTAGTTTTTTTTTTTTTTCTTCCATTTTTATCCTATTTTTTTTTTTTTTTTTGTCATTTTATTTTTATACATACGTAATATAGCTTTAATTACTTCGTAATAGCCATTGCGTATCCGTCATAATTTTTATATCTATGTCCTCTGTATGTTACCTAACCACGTAGTAGATACACAGCAATAAAAGCTCTAATTATTTTCAACGAATACTCTTCTAGTTAGTCGCGTTTGAACTAGCTTTCGCATGGAAACTACGAGCTTTTAGGTCTATTAAAAAAGTTTTCAAAAAATTTCTTATTCAATTAGTCAACAATTTCGTAATTTTTTATATCGTCGTTCTGGATTTGGATGCACTAGGTATATTTTTTTAACTTTGCGCTATGAAGATTGAACATTTTCAACAAAAAAATGGGAAGTTATTGGGTTGGTCCGATTTTCGAAAATCGAGTTTTCGTCAGATCTCGACGTTTTGGGGTCCTACGAAGCTATTCTGACTATTTTTGTGTGTGTGTGTGTAAACAAATTTTTATCGTACGATATCTTTAGAACGAATCGACCGATTGGAATGTTTCTTATGGCGATCGAAAGAGTTTATCATGAGTTAGATCTGATTAGATTTTGGAGTCGATCGGTCGAGTAGTTTCAAAGTTATTTGAGAAATATAAATTAAAAACATTTTTTTTCATGTTTTTAGCGCATAACTCCTAAACTGTTCATGCGATTAATCTCAAAACTTAATCTGACTTAGGTCTTGGATAGCCCTTTCGATTGCCGCAAGATTCATCAAAATCAAACGATTAGTTGAAAGATATCGCACGACAAAAATTTCTTTTTTTTTTATCGTATGATACCTTTGGAACGAATGAAGCGATTTGAATAATTATTGCGGTGATCGAAAAGGTATACCAAGATTAAAATCTGATTGAATTTTAGAGTCAATCGGTCAAGTAGTAGTTTCAAAATTATTCAAGTAATAAAAATTGAAAATAACATTTTTTTTCCATTTTTGTCGCATAACTTTTAATCCACTCGACTGATAAGCCTCAAAATTTAATCATGATGAAGTCTTGAAAAGCTCTTTAAATTAGTTTAAAAAATATTGCACAACAAAATTTTCTTTTTTTTGTTTTTGTTGTTATTCTCAACCTGAAAGATTTAGGCGGGTTAAGTCTTAGGTCTAGCCCATCGTGGTCAACCATTATCGATTTGATAATGAAATCAAGTAATTTTATCCAGTTATTTTCTTGTTCAAATAGATTGAAAAACAACTTCAATCCAATTTACGTATAATTTATTCTAGTTTCGGGACATAATGGTAATTGACAAGACTTTGGTTAATTAATTTCGATTTAAGCAAGGCACGTACGGCTTATAAAGTAATTGAAACCTGTGGATAGATACTCGTACTATACAGCCATGGGCCTAATTGTAATTACTTTCATTATTACTGTATTAAAAATCAGCTAGCTATTATTCTTTATCAAAATAAATTAATCAGCATTTTAGTTTATCGTTTATCTTATACATCCGATTGCGCTTATATATAAATTATTGAACAAATTAATCAATAAAATAAATAATTAACAAATGTGTATTCAAAGTTAAGGATCAATCGACTTCTCGATTCATTTTGAAGTGTTCAAATATTAAATTACGTTTACAGTACCTGCCTACTTGAGACTAATCTAAAATTTTGAAGATTAAGCTAATTCCAAGCCTCAAAATATTGAGCTTTTAAAAACTGACTAAAATTTTCAACGACTGTTAATAGTCCTAGTCGTATATACCCAACCCTGATTAGTTAAATGGATTTTATGCCTTTTGAATGCGTTGAAGAAATTTATCTTTTTATTAACTTCCCGCAGTGAGAATTGAAAATTTTCATAAAAAAGGGAAGTTATTGGTTTCGGTCCGATTTTCAAAAATCGAGGTTTCATCAGATCTCGACGTTTTGGGGTCCTAGGAAGCTATTTTGACGATTTTTGAGTGGACGTCCGTATGTGTGTGTGTGTGTGTGTGTGTGTGTAAGCAATTTTTTGTCGTACGATATCTTTAAAACGAATCGACCGATTGGAATGGTTCTGATGGCGATCGAAAGGGTTTATTAAGACTTAGATCTGATTAGATGTTGGAGTCGATCGATCAAGTAGTTTCAAAGTTATTTGAGAAATAAAAATTGAAAAACAATTTTTTTTCATGTTTTTAGTGCATAACTCCTAAACTGTTCGTGCGATTAGTCTCAAAACTTAATCAGATTTAAGTCTTGGATAGCCCTTTCGATCACCGTAAGATTCATCAAAATCGAACGATTGGTTTAAAAGATATTGCACGACAAAAATTTCTTTTTTTGTCGTACGATACCTTTGGAACGAATTAACCGATTTGAATGATTGTTGCGGCGATCGAAAGGGTTCATCAAGACTTAGATCTGGTTAGATTTTGGAATCGATCGGTCGCGTAGTTTCAAAGTTATTCGAAGGATAGAAATTGAAGAAAAAAAAGATTTGTATAGGGGAAACTAATTATACTTGTAACCTTCTTTAATTTATTATAAACACAATAGTATCAATTAATTGTAACCTATTTAACACACGGGAAGTTTTCTGGTTGGCCCACAGGTCAACCGGTTTCCTAATTTTTTATATAGATAACTCGGACTTTGAGTAATGAAAATTCGGAAGAGTAAACCTAAAAAGAAAAAAAAAAAGAGACAGTTTTTCTATAAGTGTGCAGTACTTGATCGAATGAATTATGTAGGTGGGTATACTACGTCTGGGCAATTTCTAAGGGTTCAATTTTTACCACTCGATCAATTTATCGATGTCACAGCTAGAAGACAAGCAGCCCGTAAATGATTTGAAACAAGGGCTGGGCGATCGCTTGGGAACGCATATATATCACTGATTCAACGTATACCCTCAAACCCGAACCCTGTTGTCCGGTTAGAAGTTCGGGACCGGCATCCGAATGGGAAAATTTTTCACGCGACACTAACTACGGTATATAAGGGTGGTGACGTGGCGATCCGAAAATAATTTGATGAATGAAAATAAACAAGAATGAACAAAAATTATCACGATTTTATTTTCGGTAATTTAAACTTTTGGTTAATCTATAAAAAACGAATTTTGTTTCTTTCTTTTTTATCACTGTAGAAAATGATTTTCAAAACGTTTTGAATCACGGCTATAACGTATTTACAGAAACCAATTGATCAGAGAGCTTTTTCTTTTTATTAAATCACGAAAACTCGAAAGTTTTTGAATAGATTTTGAGTCTCTTTTTTTAGACTAACGATACGACTAACTAATTCATAATTTTCAATGGTTTTTCGAAATTCTTTTTAAACAATTCTAAATCCCTGAGACGCTGATTGATGAGAAAGTTTATTTTTTTATCTAGATATTAAATGAATGTGATAACTTTTAGAAATTTGATAAAAAAAAAAAAAAAATGATTTTTCTAATCGTTTTCAATTCCAGTTTAGATATTTGGAAAAACGAATTGATGGAAGACCTTTTTCTCCTAATTAGACTGTGTTTAAGTCTGTTTTAACACACGTTGATAATTTTTTAAGACGTAATCGTCACATCTTGAAGTAGTTTAATTAAATCTATTTCAATTTTCTAGATGAGTTTTTGCAAATATATATATAACGGACGTTTATATAACGTAGATTGTTCGCCATTGGATTTAGAGGCATTATAAACCCTTCGTAAGCAGAGAAGCACCCTGCAGCCACACCCTATTATGCCGTGTGAAGTTGCCTTATCTGAATCACAAATGGGACTTTATATATACAGATAGCTATGAGAGTCTTGAGCCATGCGCGTGGCAAAGCTTAAATATCTCCGACTTAGGAACGAAGCTCAACTATTCTATATATCTATAATGTATATACGTACCTATATATATATATATATATATATTATATTATATATATACACACGTATATATATATATATATACCCACAACTCTGAAAACTAATATAAATGTGAATAACCTAACTTCCCACACGTGGTATAACTCGTTGCAATCAAAATCTTCAACGCATCGTGAAAATAAACTTTAAGATTTTTTATACCTATATATAATACGTATATATCTATATACCTAAAACCTCCTCTCGATTTCAAACTTTATCCAATTTATCACACATATTCTATAGCAGAGTTCGAAAATATGCGTAAAAAAAAAAAAAAAAAATAATAAAGAAGGAATAAGTTTTCAACCCCTCAAAAATGACAACGATTATTCTTATACGTCGCATTTTTCTTTTTTCAATGGATTCTTTCAACTATTATTCTATCGAGTCAGTTCTTTGACTATTTTTATAGATCTAGGCAATTCAAAATTATGATTTCTAATCATGTCTTAGAATCCGAGTAGATTTAATTAGCCGTAAAAAAAAAAAAAAAAAAAAAAAAAAATTGAATCGATAGAATATTTTTTCGAAGAGTAATATCGATAAAAAAAAAAGAATAAAAAAAGAAAAATTTTATTTATGATATGTATTCTGCACCCTCGCTTAACTGAATACAATATTAGCAAATTTGTATTGTAGTACGAATGTCTCGAAGACACCCTCTCGGTTTCTTCCCTATAATTTCACTCCAGATTTCATGAGCATCGAATATGTACCGAAAGCTCTCGGATAATACATGAACAATGTATGTAAGCGAGATCGTTCAACGCAAACATATATCGTATTACCTAAATTACCTGAAACCTCTATTTACATCGAAGATTGAACCAGGTAATTCTGCAGAGTATTGAATTACTTCCCAAATTATTATAGAAAAAATTCTAGATATTTAATTTTTGATTTTTTTTTTTTTTTTTTTATTTTTTTCTCATCAAAATTCGAAATATTGAAACTAGTTTTCGTTTTCAGTCAACCATTCATTGTCACACTTTTGTATAATCATGTAGTAGTCACATTGAAAGTCAAATTGACTCAACGTCGCATCATTTTCAAATGTCTGCCATACAAAAATTATTCGTCCGATTTTTTCGAAAAATTATGAATCATATTTTGAACGTTGTAGAATATCTAACAACAGTCAATTTGGAAAAAAATCAAACGTCAATGTGTCTGCAAAAATTCGTGAAGATATGTGAATGTGAAAATAAATGCATTTTTTCAGTAAAATATTCATAACTTTTTCATTTTTCAATTTATTTTTTCAATAAATTTGTAGGGTGATACTCACGAGATTTGGTACCACGATAAAAAACAAGAGAAACAAGCTGGAAATATAGTTCTTCGGGGTACTTTTTATCAAAAAGAAAAAGAAGTATGGGTTTTTCAGAGGAAGAAAAAGTATAAAAAAGTAATGAAAATCCGAAAAAAAAAAGATTAAAATTGAAAATTTCACATAACAAAATGCCCTATATATTGACAAACAACAATTTCATACAGTGCGTTTTATCGCAATTCGATCTGGATCCATTTACAATTTCTTCTTGTCATTGGCAAGCATCGCCCTATATATTGACTAACAACAATTTTATACAGTGCATTCATTCTAATTCGGTCTGGGTATATTTACAATTTTTGTGTTGTCATTGGCAAGGAATGTCCTATATATATGAAATTCTCAGCTCGGAAGAATATATACTTCCATTTAGAAAGGTAATACAGAGAAAAAAGTATAGGTTTGTCAGTAAAACAGCGAAAATCGATTAATTTCCGGTAGAATCGGAAGTTCAAATTAAACGAGACATGGCAATTTTTCATGCCCATCATTTGGTTGTAAAGTTCTGTGAATTTCAGATTTTTTCATCGAGCCGTTTCCGAGATCACCGCGCGAGTTTGTCGAACAAGCCGACAGACAGACCGAGATCTTTCTAAAAACCTGATTTTCGGATTTTAGAGGATCGAAAACGTGAAGATTTGTTGAAATTAGCAAAATTCACTTTTCGACTAAAACCAATACTTTTCTTATATCACCGTAGGTTATGAAAAGTAATAACTCGATGGTAGGAGTTTCGAAAAAGATATTTATTCCATCCAAAACCATATATTTGCCCGAAAATTTCAAGCCGTATCAATTTTACCCATATAGTGACTACGGAGTTTGGTTAAATAACTAAAATGCATAAAAATTATTGCTATCAAATTCTAATAACAAATTGAATTACTGCATCGCATGTTACACTGACAGTTAACTCCCCCACCAGCTGCAGGAAGTGTAAACCTTTTTCAATCCAGTGCATCTGTTTTCAAATATCGAACATACGTTACAGTTGCTGCATTTGTCAGATTTATCAACTTATATTATACCTATATACACATATTGTAAAATATTTTAACAGACATATGATATGCTGCAATTTCATGATATTTACTTGCGTTATATAAATACAAATTCAACTTGTCGCTTCGGGCTGACAATTACGCTATGGTTGGAGTACACACTCGACATGTAGGTACAGTTGTATACAATAGGATATGTAAACAGATTGCTGGCTAATTATACGTTATAGAGGTAGGGTAAGCTAGCCATGTGCAATGAAGGTGTACGAACGCCGATATTTCGCCAATAGTTTATGGCTACGGTAATAACTGTATTACATATCATATGATTATGTGAAAAAGAATTTTTAAATGATGTTAAAAATTGTTTGACAATTTTCCAGAGCTTGATTTTATCTGCGAAAAGATCGAGACTATAATCGAGGAAAAAGTGGTAATCGTAGAGTGTAGACCTTGTCGTTGATCGAAACTTTATTAAATTATGAGTTCAAAATCTAATAAGATCGAAGCCTTGATGAACCATTTCGATCGCCGTAAGAACCGTTCCAATCGATCGGATCCCTAAATGTTGAGATCTGATGTGAACTCGATTTTCGAAAACTCGGACTAAAACCAATAACTTCCCTTTTTTATGAGGGAAATCAAAAACTGAGTCAAAAGAATTTGCTAATGTTTGTCGAAAACGATGTAAAAATGAATAGGTATTTTGAAAATCGACATTGCACGGTCTCTGACCGGGTATATGATCTCGTCGGTCGAGGACGTTGGCCGTGAGCTGTATCTTCTTTATTTCCCCAGCGCCTTATAGCACCCGAACCGAAACACCATTCTCGTCATCCTCACCCTCGCATAAATATTAGAGGAACCACCGCACGGTCTCGGAAAAACGATCCTCGCAGCTCGCAACTCGCATCTCTCTCATCTCTTGTATCTTAAATTCTCTTTCATTTCCTTCAACTCGCCAGTCTGCCCTTAAGTTTCTCATATTTTTTGGATAGCTGGTTTTTATTTCACCGTCTGTGCGAGAACTCCGAAAAAGAAAAAGAAATTAAATTAAACGAAGAGAAAATAGAAGAGAAGAGAAGAGAAGAGAATAATAAAAATAAAAAAAACTATAAAAATGTATAGAAAATAACAATAATATGAGAGAAATAGATACGCATCACAAGTTAATAAATAAATGAACATATATAGTGCTGTTATCATTTTTCAATCAATAATTGTAAAATAAATGTACGTATGTATCTTGAAATTCATTTTTTAGTCATTTTCTTTTATCAATATTTTACATTTTAATAACAATACATGTGAAACTTGATCTGTTTCAAATATTCGGTGTCAGAGTAAATTCCGACCAAATGAATTAATTATTAACGTAAAAAATTTTATTTTCCGCTCTAGTACTGTAAAGTGTTATTTTCCGCCCTAGAGCTCACTTTACCGCACTAGAGCGTAAAAGACCCACTTTTCGTCCGGTTTACATGCACGTAATAGCGTACTTTCGGTACAGGTAGGACAAAAATATATGGAAAGTATAATTCGAAGAAAAATTAATGCCATCTTAAATAATTTCAAAGTCCATTGCTAAACATATACTTTTATATTGTTCTGAAAATTTAATTTCAAGATGTAACATGTTAAGTTCTTATGAAAGACTTGCGGCGAGATTTGTGAATTATTTAAAAACCGTAGGTACTGTAAAAACGAATTTCAAATAGAGCGGGGAAAGAAATTGATATAGGTAAAAGAGAAAGTAAAAAAAAGTAAAAAAATAACGAAAAGACACACGTGTCACTTATTTGCATCCCCTAAAGGAGCCCCTAGGGATCAAGCGGGTAAAAAGCATGATCCCCAGTTTCGCAGTTCCAACGTAGGTGGGTATTCGTTCGCAACTCGTTACGGTAATTAACTCGTGGTAAAAAAAAAAGGAAAGGGGGAAAAAGCAACAAGGCAAAAAAATAAAAATAAAAAAAATAAAAAATTGGCTAAAAGTAAAAATATATTAAACATAATAATAAAAAGAGACAAAACAGCGGGAGAGAGTCGATATGATATTTTGTTTGTCCGGTTTCTTTCCGTCATCGAAATAAAATGAAAATTTGAAAAGAAATTAAAAGGTGTTACTCATGTTGATGGAATAATAATTATACCGTTTTTGTTTCTCGAGCTGAACGAATATCTAGTAGATAAGTTGGCTAACCTCGATGGCCCAGCCTTTCAAGTTCTATTTTGGATTTTCGAAGCTCAGAAAATAAAATTTTATGAATAAAAAGCTTAATTAACAAAAAAAAAAATGTATTGTGAGTGAAAAGTTCATTTTTGTTTGAACACAAAAACTACTAAATCGATTGATTTTGAAATCTAACCACAGTTGAGTTGGAACAGGTCCTATCGATTGAGATCAAAATCATAAAATTCCGTTTATTAATTCTCGAGATATCGTCAATTGAAAATTTTCTTCTGAAAATATTATTCCTTGAATAACTCGAGAATTACTAAACCGATCAAATCCAAACTTTGCCCAGTTTCAAGATAGAAAAGACCGCGTCGATTAATATAAAGAAGAATGAAATCCGTGCATTCGTTCTCGAGATATCGTTTGTTAAAAAATTGATCAAACTCACGTCCATCCGAAAATCGTCGGAGGTAATTTCCTGGACGTCAAAACGTGGGGGTCTGGTGAAAACTCGACTCCTAATTTTCGCGTTGATAATCATAACTTTTCATTTAGGAAACAGGTATTGATGAAAAAAAAAATTTCAAAAAAAAAAAATTGTCTATCAACGAGTAATGTGCAAAACGAATTTATGCGAAAGTGCACAAGTGTAGAAATAAGATCGAGTAATATAACTATAGGTATACATATAAGGTAGAAGTATGTATATGCTATAATATACTATATACGTATAGTAGATAACATACGCATGGAAAATTTACAGGCGTGCTAACGTTATCGTTCAGAGCGTTAAATCCGCGTCGTCGTTATTTGATATATCAAGGGTCGCAAAGTAGGTGGGTATACGGGAGGAAAAAAACTCCACCGACGATCATAAACTAGAACTATGAAGTGGCGGAGTGCAGGTATAGGTATAGGTACATACAAGTCGAGTTTTCATACCATAATACTTCTTCGAGAGATTGCCAATCCGAACCAAGACGGCTGCAAGCTCCACGATACGAGCACGACTAGTTTACGATATTCAAAAAAGATTTTTTTCTAAATTAATTCACCTAGATAAATCCAAAACTGGTTAAAACAATTTTTTATTCAAATAAGATGGAGGCAAAATCAACAATTACGTATTAAATTGAAAATTTTTATTACATTATAGTAACCAGCTTATTTTTTAATCACTGGATAAAAGCTTGATGAATTTTTGACTCTATCGTTAATCCTGACCATATTGTAAGCATGTATGTACATACATAATATGTATGTGTCTGTAAATAACAATGATAAGGGTGATAGCGTATGCGATCCTTGTTATAGATAGGAGATGGGTTAATCCAGATAATGATCTAGTCGGTAATGACATGGTCATCTGGAATCTAGATTATAGTGATAAAGCACTATCCGCGCGAATAGCGTAGGTTAATTGTCGCTTAATACCTACGCAAAATTGAATTAAGTTTTGGATATATAATACCTATTAACATACTAGAGCTTTGCTAAGCTCGAAATTCAACGTTAAGTGATAAAGAGGAAAGCATGTATGGCTTCATGTTCGTCTGCTTTATATATAGATGATGTGTTAATTTCGAGCTAGAGAATCACAAGAGACTTTCATAAAGAAAATTATAAACAGTTTTTTAAATACTTTCTTTTTATCACATATCTAATTAAATTAACAATTTTTCTATTTTTTAAATTTCAGCAAAATTCAAATGCGGAGATTTTGATTTGATCAATGAATTTCCCAGGGACGTCCTGCGACTCACGTAATCCTTGAATTACATGGCTATTCGCCTCACGTAAATCTAAAGTCGTAACTCCGATCGTATCGGACTCGGTAGGCCGTAGAATCAAACATTTAGAGTTTAGAGTTTAGAATATAAAGGAAATGTGCACCTCTCAGTTCCAGCGAGACTATGGTCTTCAAATTCAATCCCCAATTACAGTCCCTATTTCTGCTCTAACGATCACTAAGTTATATTATATACGTAGCTAAAATTTCATCGTGGGTATATTTATTAGTCCTCAATCCGTTTTCATTTCTAAAACAACAAACCCTTGATTGAAAATACTAATTGCAAATTGCAATGGAAAATTAATTTGGATATCTAGCGAAGATGATGAAAATTTTTTCAATGGATATCACCGTGACATTCACCCCCAAGAAATGTATCAGATGCATGGCAGGTGTTAGCTACAAGCTAAAAGGGATACCTACGTGCAGGGGTTTGAACTCCAAGACGGGGATTGCATGTGATTGTAAGAGACCTAAGCCCCGCTCGGTTTTCAGCAAACGAAGAGGATACGTACTGATGATATGCAGATAAAACGTGCAGTGGAAAAATCTACGCTTGATCAAGTTTAACCAAGTTTTTGAAAACGTAACTAAACTTTGAAAAGATCGTAAATCCTATTAACTCATACCATACAGGGCCAAGCCTAACATATTATCTACTCCTTTGGGGTCATAAAGTGGACTAACATAAACCTGGACAAAGAAGAATGTGAACTGCCATGTCCAGTCTGTACCGAAAGGCAGCCCTCAGGGGTTAATCGTTATCGTAATCTTGTGTAAAAGGACTGTATTGTATAATCTAATGTAATCTTTGTGTAATCTATGTAATATATCTGCATTGTGTACGTTATACTGGTAATCTTATTCTAATCCATGTAATCAGTTTGTAATCTTTTTAAGTTTTTTAATCTTTAAATCGATGAACGCTATTTTTACATGCCTACAAATCCCTCGGACTCATGTAAGGAATTGGGATAGCAAGGGTAGTTCTTTTAATAAAGACAAGACGACTCGCAACCACATGGTGCCATATGTATCACCGACAACAATTACAACCCCTTCCGAGCTTGCGAGACACAACCATCGACAAGAAAGTAAAAAACAAACGTGGTTGCAGGAGACATTTCATTTGGAAAGTACCCATGAGCTGGACATGTTCCTGAAAATCTATACGAAAGGTTTCGTGAAGACAAGACCAGATGGTAAGGGCCCAAAGCTATCGGGAATACGTAATTAAGGGTGGAGATGGTGGATAATAATTAAAGTGCAGAATTGCAAGGAAATTGATACGACAAATCGTAGCTGCTGAATGGAGAGAGTGACCACTAAACGAAACCGGATATAATGTTGCTAAAGAAATGGTTAAAAAATTGACAAAAAAGATAAGATAAGCTGGAATATATACCATAGATAAAATCCTCACGAATGGTTGACATAGAAATACTGTAGGGGAAAGAACCTTGTTATGACAGATTACGCGGTGAAACACAACAGGCTGGACATTAGAGTGGCTTGCAAAAACAAGAAGACCACCTATCTGACAGATGTGTGATGGTGTACCAGTGACGCAAAACGAGAAGGTGCAAAAGTATGCGAATTTGGTAATTGAAGTCCGAGAATAATGACGAATTCAGAGGCTTGGGACAAGGCTGATAGTGCTATCTGTTTCGTGGACGTACTAAAAGCGCTTAACAAAAGCCTTGGCAGCCTATAACTTGCCTAAAATCTGTTAATAAGGAAGCAGAAATATTTTTTTCTTCATTTTTTACATGTGCTGGAGGGTTACCAAAATTCTTGGAAGTCATTGAGAAGATATTGCCACAGGGAAAACACTCTGACGTAACATTTTTGAACATTTTCATAATATTTGGAAATGATTTATAGGAAATTTGAAAAACGTGATCAATTCAAAATGAAAATAATTGAAGAATGAAATATGAACGGAAATATTCTTTCATCAAAGATTGACTTATTATTTATTTTATTTTTTTTTTTATAATTTTCTACACGCGTTTTTCGAATCTAATTTTCGAATTTATTATCAAAAATTTTCTTCTCTGATTTCAATATCGTTAGTTCCTAAAGTGTGTAAAATGTCTCCTGATAAAGTTCGTTGAACCTTATAAGCCATGTAAATTCAATAATATTCATGTAATCTTCCACAAGATATCAAAAAAAAAAGAAAATTGATTCGTATGAAATTTCAAATTTTGCTATAGAATGTTCAAAATAGAGAATAAAGTGAAAATACCAAAAAATAAAGCTCTAAGTTTGAATAAGTCCTTAAAACCAGAGAAACTCCGAGAACAACGACATAATAATCATAATAATAATAATAGTAATAGTCATAATAATAATAATAATAATAATAATAATGATAAGGTAAAGTGAAGTTTGACCGGCGCTTGCGCCAGGAAAAAGGTCAGAGTTATCCAGAAATTTTCGTCAGTTAATTTCCGCCCTGTGATTAGACTTGGCGTAGAAAAAAAAAAAAAAAAAAAAAAAAGAAAGAAAGAAAAAAAAAACAAAAAAAAATGGGGGCATATAAAAAGAAAGAGCATCCAGTTAATCGCCATACTATTGCAAGCAGTTCACAAACGTTATCTCTCTAGCACAGTTCGATACGAAATTACATTTACTTTGCCTTCGATAATTACTATACAGCTCCTCCCCCCTCCCCCTTCCAACCCGCTCCCGAAAATATCGTGTAGATAAAATGAAAGAGTCGAGTTTAATTCTAAAAAAGTACATACAAAAAAAAAAACCAAATGAAAATATATTTAAAAAAAAAGAAAAAGAAAGGGATAAGAGAACAAAAAAAAAAAAAAAAAAAACAAATCAAAAACACCATAAGAAATAGGAATTTGTACAGAATATAGATGAATATACGAAATACGAAGATTTTTCAAAAATTGGTAGATTGATCGGTTCTCAATATAATAGGTAATATATAATATATATTTGTTCTAATATTCAAGCATATAAGTATGTATGTATATATATATATACTTGTATATATACATACATATATATGTATATACTGTTGTAAAACTCCTTTGTCACTGATAAACCAGGACCCTGAACCCGATACCAAAACTCGAGGGAGTTTGAAACGACGTCTCAAGTACCTATCTTTCATACCCTTGGCGTCGCGACGACGCGCGGCCGTAAATGGCTGGTGACAATCCAGACTCGATTGCCTCCCGGCGAGCAATTAATGCCCTCGTTCACCCCCTTTTTCACCGATCCAGCTTTCCTTCTTTTTCCATCCCTTTTTATTTTTTTTTTATCATTTTTTTTTTTTATTTTTTATTTTTTTATGCATGGTATATATCTCTTTCTCATTCTGAGAATGAAATCGAGCGGTCAGCGAAGAGAGCGAGGAAAATTGAGGGTAAAAACAGAAATAAAAAAAATAGTAGATAAACCAAGTCTTATCGCACACAAGTATCTAGTATATAGTAGATATATATCTACATTATACTCAGAGCTTTTCGAAAAGCAGGAAATGAGTAATTTGAAAATATTAATCGTGGTTAGAATTTTTAGGCTAATTTATTTTCCTTTCTTGTCTTTTTTGCTTTTCATTAGGTAAGGCGATATACGAAAAGTATTGGTTTCGGTCGAATGGTGACTTTTGCTAATTTCGATGAATCTTCACGTTTTCGACCCTCCAGAATCCCTGAAAAACAGGTTTTTAGAAAGATGTCGGTCTGTCCGTCGGTCTGTTCGATAAACTCACGCAGTAATCTCGGAAACGACTCGATGAAAAAATCTGAAATTCACAGGACTTTATAACCAAATGATGAGCATGAAAAATTGCCATGTCTCGATTAATTTGAACTTCCGGTTCTACCGGAAATAAATCAATTTTCGATGTTTTACCGACAAATCTGTACTGTTTCCTCTGTGTTAACTTTCTAAATGAAAGATTATGATCTTCCGAGTTGAGTTATTCATTTTATATATAGGGCATTCCTTGCCAATGACAAAAAAAAAATTCTAAACATACCCAGATCGAATTGGGATGAAATTCACTATATAAAATTGTTGTTTTGTCAATATATAGGACGTTCCTTGCCAATGACAAACAAATTTTTAAATATACCTAGATCGAATTGGAATGAAACGCACTGTATAAAATTGTTGTTTATCAATATATAGGGCGTTCCTTGCCAATGACAAGAAAAAACTGTAAATATACCCAGACAGAATTAAGATGAAATTCACTGTATAAAATTGTTGTTTGTCAATATATAGGGCGTTCCTTGCCAATGACAAAAAAAATTGTAAATATACCCAGATCGAATTGGGATGAAACTCACTATATGAAATTGTTGTTTGTCAATATATAGGGCGTTCCTTGCCAATGACAAAAAAAATTGTAAATATACCCAGATCGAATTGGGATGAAATTCACTATATGAAATTGTTGTTTATCAATATATGGGGCGTTCCTTGCCAATGACAAAAAAAAATTGTAAATATACCCAGATATAATTGGGATGAAATTCACTGTATAAAGTCGTTGCTTGTCAATATATAGGGCATTTATTTATTTATTTATTTATTTATTTTTTGTCAAATTCTTAATTTTAATTAATTTTTAAATTTTTTGTTTTGTTTGGGTTTTTCATTACTTTTTTATATATTTTTTTTTCCTCTGACAAATCTACACTTTTTCTTTCTTGATGAAAAGTATCTCGAAAAACTGTTTTCCCGGTTGTTTTTTTCTTAATATTGTTTAAGGGATGAAAGATATACGATTAGTATACCTATATACAGATGATTGATCAAAGCCAATTCAAAATTAAGTCAAGGTGATGTTCGGTGTAAACAGGTAGGCACTAAATAAATGCAATCAAAACTTTTCGGCGTTTCTGTTTAGGCTAGCAATTAGCCATGCTAAACAGCTCTGAACGAATTATACCCACCTACCTAGCCACCTCGAAGTTTACTCGATAAATTAAGACTGATCGTTTTATTTAGAAATTTTATTACCCTGGTGCAAACGCGGGGGGACTCAGGTAAATATTCAAATTTATTTTATACATAATATTATTAATATTACAGTATAAAGTTAATATAACATCGTAATTATTGTCAAGAGTTGTATTATTTCTTTAAATTAATGAGTTTCATGCGATAAGGACACCTTGGTCTAAAAAATTTCACTCCGATCTTTTAAGTTCCGAATTTTCAAAATTCATTTGAGAAAATTTCGAATTATTAAAAAAAAAATTTAAGTTTAAAATATTACTTGGAAAATCCAAAACTCCGAAAATCAAAGAATCCGAAATTTTAATGGAGGAATGGTCTCAGAGTTTTGGCTTTTCGGATTTTTATCCTTCGGAATTTTGAACCTTTTCAGTACTTTTTTTATTCGAAGTCTTTTAAATCGACTATTTGAACTTTTAGGGAAATATACTCTTTCCAAAAACCGTGAAGTTGATAATATTAAAATTGGTAATTTTTACCTTCTGGAACTTAAACCCAGCCCCTTTCATCTATCTTCAGAATTGTAAATTAGATTTTACGGATAGTTTAGTTCCTTTGATATTCCATTTCAATTAGAAAATTTTCTTTATTTATTTATTTCAGTTCTCGTGGACAGAAATTCATAAAATCGTATCAAGACATCCTCCCTTTGTCGTATTAACTTTCAATCCCCTTTCAACTCAGTCGGATATTTCCTTAGGTCAAAACCGGATACGACCTTCCCGAGTTTCACGTAATACGTACATATGGTATAGTGGGACGTAGAAATATCTGACATATATCACGCCGGTATTACCTCAGTCTTTTCCAACCTTTCCTCTCTTCGTTTCCTCTTATTCTTTTTCTACTTCTTATTTTTTCTCTTTCCCTCTTTTTCTGCATCTAATGGACAATATTTTACCTATTCAAAGATGAAATTCTATATCTATATCTATCTATATATTTTTCTATAGACTGTACACATACACAATTGTGTTATTTCCGCGTATTATACGTATATATATACATACATATGTACGATATGAACGTGTTCGTCTACGAACCCCTGGAAAACGGCTACGTCACGAAACGTGAGTTACGAGAGGTTACCTAGCATCGAAACGCGAACGACTATACGTACCCAACCTACCCCTTAACTACTACGTGCGTGTGGTGTGATTGATAAGGACAATCCCTCCGGCGTGCAAAGCTTAACCGCAGTTTCACGTCACCCCGTAAAAGCCACTTACAAGACTTGGCAGTCAGATGGTTTGAAAGTTTTAAGGGTGTCTAGGAATGAGCGAATAGTATACCGCGTTTCAAATTATCAAAAATATCTGCAATTTGGTGGAAAAAGTAAAATCTAGAATGAAAAACTTTGGGGTAAATTTGTCAAAAGTATCGTTTGTAATTTTTTCAAATTCTTAGTCACCCAAATACGTCCTGCTGATGATGAAAAAATTCTTTCAGATTTTACAAACTGAGATAAAATTTTTCCGTCAAATTATTTCGAATTTAACCCAGATCTGTTCATCAAGCAGCTGTTTATCTCGTGAAAAACGATGGACTTTGAATTATATTTTCACAATTTCAAAACGATCTAATCCATAGTTTTTAATTTCCAGTTTTAAAAAAGGGAAGAATTATCATCATCAATCCGAAAATGAAGAGTTTAGCTCTAACTCAAACCTGAATTTTGAATTTTTGGAATAAAATCAAGTTTTCTTTCTATCAGCTGATGGATTTACAAGTATTATATTCAGATGAAATTTTTACTCAATAAATTAGTACCTAATGTATTTTTCAACTAATGAAAATCGATGTAACTAATTATTTGATCGATAACCCGCAGTACCGATTCGAATTTGTTTCCAAAGTGTTCCTAAAAACATTCTTACCTAACTGATAAATCATTTACCGAAATTTAATACTTCGTTCCAATATAAGATTAATCGGGTAATATAAATCAAAATCGTTCGAACCACTGCACAGAGGGAAACGTTAGATTAGTCTGCAGACTGAAACTCAACCACTGACCCGTAAAACATACCCCTAATACTATCCTACGATTTTCTAAGGCTGTAAAATCCACCGGGTGATACTTGATTATTCCCAATTGTAATAAGCGATGATAATTTTCAATTAATAAATGGATAAATTTTAAGAAGTATCATACTCGCACTATTCACACTCACTAAGATAGACTGAGGACTTTTTTTTTTTCTTTTCGTATAGGAATTCACGCGAGTTATACCCTAGATGAGGAAAAAAGTTTATTTCTCCAAAGCTAATTAACTGATCGATTCAGGGCACCGACCAAAAGGAAAGTAAAGTCAAGGAAAGTAGGAAAGCTAAAAAGCAACAGAGGACGAAGGACGAGGGCCTGAAGGCAGATTGGATTTAGAGAGATAAGCCAATCGGATTTCTACAAGGTTCTATATATATATGTGTGTGTATATATATACATATACCTATATATTCTCGGGTAGAGATCTGCGCTGAAGGGTTGGACTAGAATCTAGATCGAAGGACTAGGCCAGTTTCGTCTCTAGACGTTACGCGGTGAGGTTTAATTGGAGAAAATGACATTATGCAGAAGTTGGTTACGAACGGCTACCTTAGAATCAAGTTTAACTTTGACATTGTCTCTATAGATTCATCTCTGACGCATTCACTATCATTCCCATTCTCAGTAAATTTACGAGATCTAGAGTCACGTGCGATACATAAGCGCATGCATACATAGTATAATTCTAAATCAAATAGTGAGTCAAATTTTTGCCAAAAAATTTAGAGGAAAAATTTTGAACTAATTTTCTTAACGAGGGCCTAGATCAAGCAGATGACTTTTACCATTACTGCAATACGATTTTTCACTATTATAATTAAAGAATGAAAATTATTTATCGATATTGTCCGAGACGAGCTGAACATTTGTAAAATTCTCGATTATCACCGGTCATCACGATTTTTGGGTCTGGCTTCTGAGTGTCAAATTTTGGATTCATATACATCATTAATGAAGGGAAAACTAGTTAATTTGATTAAAGTTTGCTTTTGTAGAAACCAGAGCAATTTTTCGTAATTTAAACGAAATGACCGATTGTTTCAGAATTTTGTGATAGTTGAAATCAAAAAAATTTTTACTGGGTAACGAAGTCTGTTTTATTTCAGAAAAATGTTTAATAATAGAATATTACAAATGCAAATTCAATGAAAATTTAGTTTGAAAATGAATATTTTTAGTCGTTTTCTTATGTTTGTTTGAACATTCTCGTATTAAACCCCAAATGTAATCGCCCATCATATTTTCGTTGTACTGTCCTTGGTAAAGTCGTTCGATGTCCTTTATATCCTGGTCAAAACGCTCTCCTTGCTCCTCTGAGTAGGCACCCATATTATCTTTAAATTCATCAGCTGAAGTATTTTTGCAGTTTACACTGGAGAAGTGAGGTACCCAATTTTTATCTTGATTCCGAATTCGCAGTATAAAATAGGCTTCGAAAGCTTCACAAAGCGTTAGATTAGTTGCTAAAGAGAATTCTTTACTTCTTACTTCGATAAATTCATCGCAAATAAAACAAAATGAATGAACATCGTGTTTGCACTCTCTTGACGCTATTTTTATACTCAATGATACACAAAAACGGTTTTCACAGCTGTGATAAACAAGTAAACTTTCAATATCGCGCCCCACCAGAGTAATGTACAAGTTGCTACCGTTTTGATTGACGGTGCTAACGCCTGTTGTTTATAAAATTGATTAAAATCTTCCAAACTTACTTATCGATGTAAAACAGACAAAAGCAAACTTTAAGAAGTGAAAATGGAATTTTTCGGTGTTTTTCGATGCATGGAATAAGAATTTATGCATTAAAACAGACACCCAGAAACAGAAAAATAATTTGTCGACCTGTGTTATCGTTTTTGAATACATTTTTTTGCGAATTATTTATTTCCGATATTCGCTCTATCGGATATTTTATACGACTTTTAGTAGGTAGTAATGAAAACTTCGAAATCCCAGACCATTTTTGAACCACCCTAATGTACAATACGTATTATAGATACCCTGCATGTATGTATACCTACGTTTCATCCATAATTACCCTGCAGTTTATTTCCGCTCAGTGTCTCGTGTCCGTGGCGAAGGAAGCGTTGGCTCAGGCTACCTAATTAACAGCTAAAGTCCCTAATTGCACGTGCAGCAGTACCAACTACGAACCACCCCATGTATATACACACATATAGGCGTATATAACACGAGCTTTGATCGTTACCTGTTATTCGTACTCCGACTTCGGCGAGTATAAGCTTAATTAACCATCGTATTTATACGTGTTTAGGCATATGTATATGTCTTTTAATTTATTATTGTTTTTTCTCTTTTTTTTTTGTTATTTTTTTTTTCTGTTTATTTCCAGTTATTTATTTATTTATTTTTCTTCGAATTTCTATTTTTAATTTCCCTTTCTTTTCTTTCGTTCCGTTCAGTTACCTGCTATACGTTCCCTCGTCAGGAGTGATAGATGATCCCAATCAAATAAAATACACAAAAGAAAGAAGAAAACAAAAACACAAAAATAAAAAAAAAAATAAAAAAACAGACATACATAACTGATTATGTAGGAAAAAGCATTGGGCATCGCAAATCTCAATTTGTGATAAAGGCTCTCGTTGGTGATTAACGTGGACAATGGCTTTGTTTCGGCTCTTAACGACCCCTGCTCGAGTAACTATCTAGTAAACGTCAGACACTAAACACTGGACGTCATACTAGCTCGTACAAAAACATGTCATTCGCTTATTGACCAAATTAATATCACTTTGGAAGACAAGGGATAAGATACAGGGATCAGTCTATAACTCCTATAGAACAATATACCGCCAGCTGTGAAGATATTATAACATTTAACGACAAGATATCCACTCGAAAACTTAGGCTCATTCAAATTCCCGTGGGGTTTTTTTACTTTTCATTACCTACGGTGATATAAAAAAAGTATTGGTTATAGTCGAAGAGTGACTTTTGCTAATTTCAACGAATCTTCACGTTTTCGACCCTCTAGAATCCGAAAAACAGGTTTTTAGAAAGATGTCGGTCTGTCTGTCGGCCTATTCGACAAACTCGCGCTGTGATCTCGGAAACGGCTCGATAAAGAAATCTGAAATTCACAGGACTTTACAACCAAATGATGGGCATGAAAAATTTCCATGTCTCGTTTAATTTGAACTTCCGGTTCTACCGGAAATGAATCGATTTTCGTTGTTTTACTGATAAACCTATACTTTTTTCTCTGTATCACCTTTCTAAATGAAGGAATATATTCTTCCGAGTTGAGAATTTCATATATATAGGGCATTCCTTGCCAATGATAAGAAGAAATTGTAAGTGTACCCAGATCGAATTGGGATTAACCGCACTGTATGAAATTCTTGTTTGTCAATATATAGGGTATTTTTTTTTATGTGAAATTTTAAATTGTGATCTTTTGTTTTTTGGTTTTTCATTACTTTCTTATACTTTTTCTTCCCCTGATAAACCCATCCTTTTTTTTTCTTTCTGATGAGAAGTACTCCGAAAAACTGTTTTTCCGGCTTGTTTTTTCTTGCATTGGCTGCAACGGTATGACGTAACCGTGACTCGGAAATGTATAGTAACGCCATCTATCGCATATTCTTCGTACCAATTAAGTAATTACAACATACACTGCTAAAAATATGTAATGGATTACTTTTTAAAGCGTTTTGAACGTTTTGGCATATATAACTGACCGAAATTAAGAAGTAAGGATGCTAATTTCTTGTTCTAGCTAAAAATTTAATGAAAAGAAATTTATAAAAGGGGGGGGGGGGGGGGGGGGGGGGGTAAATCGAATCTGCACGATTTATTTATTTTATAGGTATTATAGGTCTGAATTTGTTAGATAATATTTTATAAGTATATAAAAATTGAATACATGATATAGATTTTTTTTTTATTTGCACTGCGATAGGATCGATTTTTCCTATTCATTTGTTTTCGCCATTTTGTATAACGTCATCGTATTCGGTTAGAAAAAAAAGGTGAAATGGATTTTTCTTTTTTATGCCGTAGTATAGTATCATAAAACGCGTTATCTATACTACCGCGATTTTATTGTAGCTGTAAATTTCAGCTAAACTTGCAAACCGTGAGGTGGGTAATATAAATTTATTCAATTATTTTAAAACAACGATTATAATAAACATAATAATAACAACAATTATATACATGTATAAGTAATATGTACACGGTTATAAAAATAAAACAATAAAAAAAAATTTAAATAAAAATAAAAATAAAAATATTTTCTCTCTAAAAATTTTCATAACGAATTTTACAATTCTCGATTCTTTATCATAAATAATATATATGAACGTACAGCTGCTATATAGCTCCAGGCAAAATTACTTCGATATCTAATTTTACTTGTTTTCACTCTCTCTTTCTCTCTCTCTCTCTCTCTCTCTCTCTCTCTCTCTCTCTCTCTCTCTCTCTCTCTCTCCCTCTCTAGTTTATAGATATCTATATTATATTACGTATATACATATTCGATTTATTCAATAATTAATAATTTTCGCTGATTCATACACCATTTTTTTTTTCTAATTTTTTTTTTTTTTTTTTATATTTCTGTTTTATTTTTAATTCTTTTTTTTCCACCGTTAAACCGCTGGGGGTAAAAATCGGTCCAGGTGTTTTATTTCTCACGGTATTCATTTTCTATCTCTGGTTTTAAGTACATATACCTATACATATATCTACCCCGTACTACTTATGAGCTTAATTTACGTTAATACACTCGTATTTCGTATAGTTTCATATCGAGAAAATTTCAGCCTCTATAGCCGAGAAAACCAACGGTAACACATGTTTTCTATTGTCCGGGGTGAATTCCGTTTCATTTTAATTTTATTTAGTTTCCTGTTTTATGGAAAGTGAAGATATTATTTTAATCACTTGGAAAAATGACAAATTGAGTTTTCAACAGAGCTACACGTTATTAGATCCAGGGAATCAGCTACGAGCATTTTTAGATGGATGTCACTGCAGCTGGTGTGGGCGATTTTTTGTCTGACGATATCTTGAGAATGAATAAATGAATAAAATCCTTTCTTATATCAACCGATGCGGTTCTATCCAATTTAAAACTGATTTCATTCTGGATTTTACCGGACAATTAGTTCTTGAGTTATTCAAAGAACAAAATTTTGAAACAAAAAAAAGTGTTTTTTTTTTCAATCAATGATATCTCGAGAACCGATCAACGGATTTGCATGATTTTGAGATCAATTGATAGGATTTACTCCAGTTTAGATCTGGTTAAATTTTGGAATTATTCGATAGTTACTTTTGTGTTGCAAAGATGGAAATAAAATTAACTTTTTGTTCAAATTGCATTTCTTTCTCTGGTAAATAAACTTTTTTACTCCTAGAATGGTACTTTTTGAACATGAAAAATCCCAACAAGAAGTTCTAAATTAGCCGATTTTAACGTTTCGTGGTCACTGCGGGTCAAAGTGACCGGAGCTTGAACTTTCAAGGTGAATATCATTTTTTTCCCAAAATAAATAATATCTTTTTTGAAACACACACTAAAGCACTATTTTTTTCCGAAAGGTACCATATCTCAAGAGTATCCCGACTATAATTTCACTTAAAAATATTGAAAATTCAAAAAGCTATGATTTTTTGAATGAAAAAGTGTCTTTTTTGCGCATTGACCACTTTAAGATTTTTTTCGAACATGTTGGCATTTGAATTTTCATATACCGATTTTTGATGCTTGTTCTAGAATGTTCAAAGTATTTTTCAATATTTTTGCGGTCTCGATCGGACTGATAGTTTTCACGTGGCAATTGTTTAAAAATGGGCTTAGGTCAATTTGACTATAACGAAGGGTTAATCTGCTCATTACTTTATCGATTTGTTTTTTCCAAAAAATTTACAACTCGTAATTATTATTATTATCATTCTTCAATATTTTTCTGATAAATTTCGAAGTTCGCTTAACCTCGGAGCTGTATACCTAAGTACAAAAATAGGTATAAAGAAGAAAAATAAAAAAAAAAAAAAAAAGCAAAAGATGAAAAATGAGAAATGCAGTTTCTTACGAGAAGAGGATTCGAGCATCTTTATATAAGTCGCTCGTTGCTTCTATTTTCCTCGCGAAAATCCCGACTTTATTCTGTCTGGATCTCACATCGGACTACTTTTTTTTTTTCTTCTTTTATTTTATTTTTTTTTTTCTCTTTCTTCTTTCTTTCTTTCTTTTTTTTTGTGTTTTCTCGACAGCTAAACCCTGATCATGGAAATGAAGTTGAACTTTCCTGCAGAGTTCTGAATATAATTTTTCTGAAACTTCTTTATATAGAATACAATCATCATGCCATACACTGCGCCGTTTAAAATTAAAAGCTATACACAGTTACGTTGAAGAAACCCCCAAAAAAAAGAAGAAAAAAAATCGAAAAATAAAAATGGAGAGAATTCTTTTTTTTTTTCTCATGCTTCTGTAGTATTTTCATTATAATTGATAAAATGAGAACAATAAGGAGGACAGACACGAAATGAACATATTTTTCTTCATTTATTTCCTATTTTCTCTTACGTTTGTAATAGCAGAAATTTCTTTACCCCAGGCTTTATCCTTGAGCACTGGGCGCACGTCTCGCTCGTTTTGGTCGAAGTAGATTAGAGCGAGCTGGAAGAAACTAACTCTCGGTGTAGCAACCCCTAAATTCAGCAGGATGTGCGAAAGTCTCGTGTGGCTCGTTTCCCCCGAAAAGGCTGAAAGCTGGTAAAGAGCAAAAGAAGCAAAAAAAAAGAATAAAAATAAAATAAAGTGAAAAATAAAGTCGTACCTAGGTTCCAACAGTCTAAAAAAAAAGTATCAATAATTACGCGAGACCCTGAGAGCCGATAAAAAAATTTCTTCAAAAAGAAAAAAAAATAATAATAATAAACAAAAATAAAAACGAAGAAAAAGTCTTCAAAGTTGAGTTTCCACAGGCCGTTAGGTAAAAGGAGGTCGAAAATTTAGAGAGACAGGAAATAAGCTGTCCGTGTCATGTAATATCCTTTGCCATAAAGTTTTTACAAAACAAAAAATGGAAAATTCAAAATCCGTGAGGGAAATAACGCTGCTATATAGGCAGTTCGTTTATTACTAGTATGAAATATGATCACACTGAGTTGAGCTGGAAGCTATACGGAAACTCTGGAGCAATATAAACATATCGTATATTACTTGAACTTTGAACGGGTTAGGTACAGGCTACTTTTTCGAATTTTGTTTTTCCCTGTTTTATTTATTTATTTATTTATTTAAATTTTTCTTCTCTCCTTCCTTTCTTTTTTTCGTCTTCCCCTACCCTATACGTAGCTTTTATTATTGACCATTTTCTCACTTGGGGGTGAGTTTTCTATTGTCGCAAGCACTTAACGAACTTTTTTTTTTATCTCAAAGTTTACCAGAAAAAAAAAAAAAAAAAAAAATTGCTCAAGATCAAAAATTTTCAATTATTGTATTCGTTGAATATCATTGATTTGCTCTAAAATTGAATAAATTTTGAATATTCCCTAAAATTTTGAAGAAGTTTAGATGAACGATAGGACAGCTGTACCCTACGACAATCGCTTTTTCTTCGAGGCGATAAATCTCGGTAAGGGGTAGTCCATAAAGTCTGAAATAATTTTTCGAAAAATATCTAAAAATAGTGATAGAATATTTCTTCACAGCGTATTAGCAGTGATTTCGAAAAAAAAGGGATTATAGCAACGTTCATTCACACAGATTATGTGCAGAGTTAAAAAAATAAAAAATAATAATCAGTCTAAAAATTCTGTCGAAAAAGTGAGATAGAGTATCAAGGAGATGAAAACACAATGAAATGTCACCAACAGCTGCAGTAAGGAAATGTAAATGTACCTACCAATTGAGAATGTAAAAGAAGAAGAAAAAGAAGAAGAAGAAGAAGAAGAAGAAGAAGAAGAAGAAGAAGATGTAGGTATACGTTGGTCGCGTCGTAACAGCAACAGACCGATGAGTTTTTTCTCTTTTTATATGCACATACATATGTATAAATACATGTTTGTTACATATACAGATATGGTATATAGGTATAAGTAACATTACGTTTTCTTCGCGGCTAAAACGACTGATAATAAGTGAGGGTAGACGAAAAGTCTCTGATTTTCTCTTACTTCGCTAAAAGCTTGAGTACATGACGATGATCCTAATGGGGGTTTCGAATTCTCGAAATATTTACTTCTTATTTTACAACTTCTTTATCTTCTTCATCTTCTGCACTTTTACAACGAGAAGTAAAGAAAAGAAGATTATAAAATACCGCCCGTGGGAACGCCCTGACCTTTTGACCTTTAGAATACAAACTGCTCGCTTAAGACTCCCGATCTTTTAAGACTTCCGACAAAATTCTTGCCTCCAGGATCGATCCTGTGCTGCAGTAGTTTCGCACGGCTTTCTCAATATTTACGAACCTTGAAAAGAAGGGAGTGAAAAAAAAAAAAAAAAATAAAAAATAAAAATCTTTGAATCAGAATTGCATTAAGATATCAACACTTCCTTCAGCTTAACGGAGCACCTTAAAGCAGGGTCAAAAAAAAAGGTAATTTATGAAATTTTTTTTTTCTGGGAAATCAACTAGGATGAAATTATTATTTTTAGACTTGGTGCCCCATCTCCCCTATGTAATCACTTAAAACAGACATTATTTAATCCCCTTTCCAAACTCCTTGATAGATTTTTCTCAAATTTGATACCCGATCTGAAAATCTTTCTAAATATTCCTGTTCCAAATTTCACAAAAATCTGTCCACTCGTTCAAAATTTATTCAAAGAATAAAATCAAGAACTTATATAAGTGTCCTGTGCTTTTTTGAGACATTGAAAGAATGGTCTTGATAATTTCACTTAGCATACGTATGTATGTACGTATTTTCAATCAGCATGCCTAATTCCGTAAAAGGATCTCAATTTTCGAAGAGGAAATTGTGAAGGAGTGAAATTTTTTGAACAGCATGTAGTTTTCCTGGTCTTTCGATGGTCCCTTTTCGCCTTCCAGGATCTTTAAATTCGCGAGTCCTTAGAGGCAAGTGGAATAATTCATTCTTGATTATCTCAGGTACCATACTAATGCGGAATCTGTTCGTAGATTTGATAAGCCTAAATTTAACAACGACATTAGTAGCTGCTGTTTTCCATTCCATGCCAATTTGACTCTAATTTCTTTCTACTTGGTTTGAAACGCCCCAGCTGAAGATTAACGAAGTAGTTCATTTTCTTGGTTGCTTACGTTATGTGCAGGAGTTGTGGTTAGGGTAACGTGGATCGATCAATGGGGCTACATACATATGAAAACCCGGGCTTGTAATTGAGGGATGATATTGTTTTTTTTTTCTTCTTTTTTTTGCGTGAGTTTTTTGCATAGAGAGGATTAGGCACCCTTTCTGGATCGATTCAATCTCCTGCTAGAGCCAAATCTGCGTTGAAATTTTTTCACATAACTAGATATATGCAAAATATACGAGAAAAACGAGAAAAATGCAAATGCAGATTTAAGAAATACGGATGAGTTTAAAGGCAAAAAAAAATGTTAATAATAATAATGAAAAATGATCGCTTTCCGTAGGAATAAATTCTAAATTTGACAAACTATAAAATAAGCATCAAGTACAATTTTTTTGGCGAAGGAATTCTCCAGTACGAAAATTGCATCTTCACATATAAGGTCTTATCTTATTCTGTTATAAATTTGAGGATGTAAAACATCTCGATAATATCGTGATATATTAAAGATGTCTGTATATGGTATTAAAACTGTTTTTTGTTATATTTTTCTGACGGATATTACAAGTTCGGAGATTTTGGCGTAGCCATACTTTCATTTCAAAGCTAATATACCGTAAAAATAAATTTTTACACCCCCAGGGAATTGTGTAGAATAAAAGTCAAGCCCAGACCACGAAATAGAATTCGATAGAATGAGATGATGAGGATTTATTATCCGATTCATCTGACGATTAACTCCACAGTATAATCCACACACAGATTTATGTAGATTTTTTTTTATTTTCAACACATTCCGGGCGAGCAAATTTGGAAGAACACGTTTTGTCCATGAAGAACCAATTTTGTTAAAATTCTTGCCAAAATTTTTCAAGAAGTTGAAATTGGTTGGCTGCAGGTTAAGGCCAAGGTCTGACCACTAACAATTTCAACTTATAATTGGCGTTTTTACCACGAAAAAGAAAGAAAGAAAAGGAAAACAGAAAAAGATACCTTTTACCCACTTTTGCAAATACATTTCTTACAATTCTTATATAATTATAATACACAGAGGTAGGCTGTTCTCTCGACTACGGTTTCACGGTTTAAAATCTTCTCCTATCTAGATGTTTTCCAACTTTTGTTCTCATGCGAAAGGTCCATCGTGATACGTATAAATATTTTCTTTGAAATTTGTTAGAACAGGAAAAGTAAACAAAAAAATTAGAAACAGAAATATTAAATGAATATATCACATTCTCGTTCAAGATATGTATCTCTATCCCACCGCTGTCACCAGTTACTAATTCGGTTACAGGACAATATCAATTTCGATCCGCACAGACTATTAATGAAATTTAAAAACAATTTAGAAATTTAAGGTTAGAATTTTTTTGTTCCCTCAAAATTACGATTTTTACTTGATATAAAAATTTATAATGTTCTCTTCGTTTTTTTTTTTTTTATTTTTAGTCTTTTGTGGATTACGCTACTGAAATTGAGTGGGAATCTTACATTAAAAAAAAAAGACTTCAGTATTGAACCTTCATTATTGCATTAAAAATTTGAATTCGTCTGGTCTGATAGATTCGCTTGTATAAATATAAATATTTTCTGTAAGATGACTTTTCGAAACCTTTGCTTCGATCAATTAAACGACTTCATGCGATATATGGGTTAAATTAACTATCGCTCTAAGCCCATTTTTTTGGTTTCTGATGAAATATCAATTATTCAAGACCGCACAAGCCCTCGCAATTTTAAGACCGTCAAAATAGGTGTCTAACACCGTTGTGTAAACTTATTCGTTATCCGAGACTAAGACGTGCGAGAAGAAGGGAATAATTCATTAATCAGAGCCGGGGAAAGCTTCAAGGAGTTTGATGAGTTCACTTTGACTCCCTAATTGATACACCTACTTGCATTGAGTTCAGAAAATATGCGAGTTACGACTCTCCCCTTCAATTCTACCGGATTTTGAAACCGAATTTCCAAAATTAGGTTTAATTAGGCATTAGCTCGATACCGTAATAACTCATCTTGGGTATCAGAGTATTTCGATATTTATGCTTCTTAATTTTTCATTATTATAGAAACTTCCACGTATCAATTTCGCGCTCAACTTTCTTGTACAGAAACTCTGTAGGATGGGGTTAAAAGCTGGCAGTGTGCAAACTCACCATATTATCAAACTCTGTCTACTAAGTAAAGTTTTAATCCTTTCAAAGCTCTTAATTTCGAAGGGATATGAAACTGGATCGGGTTGTTTGTATTAAGAAGTGTTAATTTCTTTGAAACTTGCATATTATCTCGGTACGAGTCTTTCGGAACAATTTCTTGCTACCAAAAATAGTTGAATAATAAACGATATTCAAAATTAGATTTACTCGTATCGATGAAAAGCTTTCTTTTTATCAAAGTTTTATATATTTAATTAACCGTCTCTTCTTTGATAAATTAGCAAAAAATTTTTCGTACTTTAATTTCGAGTTCATAAAATGTGAAATAATTTTTAATGAAAATAAATCTGTGAGTAAGATTTCGAAAATTATTACAAAGGTGTAGAAAGCCCCTCAAAGACTTGGTCTTGAATATTGCGGTGTTTTTGTCATTTCAAAAGTCAGACGTTAAACTCTACATAGACTAGGGGGTTCATTTCGCGCACAAGCCACGTCGGCTGTTTTCTGGGGCGTAAGAAAGACACGCAAGCGCTTGCACGTGACCCTCGTTTTCTCTTCCGCCAGTCACCACTGCTCAGAGTCTCTTCCTCCTCAACTACCAGTTCCTGTAAAGCTCGTTTTACCGCGACAGACAGAAAGACCCTAGTTTTCCTCAAAGAGTCCCTTGTCGACTCTGTCCACGAATTTAGGCGTTAATTTACCTACTCCTCTTTCACCCAATTCCAAATTTTGCACATACACCCACGAGTATAATGTATGGATGTTTAGAGCCGCGCATGCTCGGGGTATACGCAAATATGTACACACGAGCAGTAAACATTTTGTCTCATTTTCTTTTTTTGTATTTTTAACTTCATGTTTAAAAAAGGGGGAAGGTATTATAATAACCCTGAAAATGAGAAGTCGAGGTTTCACCAGATCTCCAATTTTTGTTTTTTGAGCTTCCCGAGAATCACCCTAAATATTTTCTCATGTATTTAAATTTAAAATAAAAATTGACGATCACTTTTTTTCATTCGTACAAAATTCCTAGTCAAATTTTTATTATATACTTCAAATCTTGTTCTATGTAGATTTATGAGAAGCTGATCATCCATCAGCTTCCTATCACTTGCAGTACCTGCTTCCTTGCCTGTCTGCCTGCCTGCCTTCTTGGCATCGGGATAGATTATTAGCTATGCTGCAACCAGAGCTTCCAGAATCAACAAGAAGTAAGTTTACTGCTCTCTAAAACGTCTACGTCACTGTCACGAAAGACATCTTTATAACTATGTAAAGTATGAAGTATGAACGTACATACGTAGGTGAATAATTTGGAATATATATAAGATACGAAAAAAAAATAAGGAAATGGTATTTTTAGAATTCTGGAACAGTCGATCGTTGAAAGAATCATCAATAGAATTTATTATCGTAAAATTAATTTCAGGTGAGGTGAAGAAAAATCTAAAATATATGGAAAATGATTATCCAGTGAATACCCCCTAGGTGGATATATAGGTCTAAAATTAATATTAAAAAGATGGAAGTCTATGATTATAATAAAAAAGAAAAATTTAAGCCCCTCAAAAGCTCTGAGGATTAATTAACATGCATCGTTGGGATTTTGTTACTGCGAATATCCATCGCAGTGCAGCAAGGTGGGCTGTTCCTCCCATTCTGACAATCCGATTACAAGCAAAGCCACTTAGTTTCCTAAAACGTGAAAAGTCGCGCCACCGTATCGTCCACAGACACGAACCACTCGGCCTTTGATCTCGACCGTAAAGCGGTCACCTAGTGGGTGGTCACCCCTAAGTCTTTTAGCGCTTGCTGCCCCTGACAGTTCGCAGTTGCGACGAACCACCCCAAAGGAATCTCACTCATAACCCTTGACCACTCTGACGTTACTTCATGATGAAAACGATGCGATGGTTAGCAGAAAGTCAACGAGAATTGGAGAGTTCATAAGTTAATGAATAAACAAACGAATGGATATTCGTTGAAAAATTAATAGTCAATTAGCTGTAAAATACTTGTGAATAATTTATCGATGGTGTATTCGTTTTAGGTAATTGAGCATCCAGATTAAATTCTGGCTTGAAATAACCTAAACCAACTTTTTGTAAAAATTGTATTGATTTTAAATTACTTGGTGTGTATGACGTCCCAATGGATTGTTAATTACTTTCAAATTACTGGCACTGGCTGACAGAACGTTCGACAGATTTTCAACTACTTATGTAACACCTCAATGTGCGTAATCAAATGCACTGAAACATGATTCAAAACAGTGAAGACAGTTGATAAATGTGTCGAAGTGTATTAAAAAATAGTTAAGGACACTCTAAAATCAATTAAGATACACTAAGATATGTTAAATTTAAGTGAGAATCACTGAATCATGAATTAAAACAAGCTTAAGCGCTTTCAAATCATGTAGAACATGTTAAAATTGTGTTATAAGCACTAGAACATGAGTTAATCCGAAATAGAATACATAAGAAGAGCTGAAATTGAGTTAAATACCGATGTAACATGTGTTAACATCAGCCGAGAGAAAACAAAACATGTTTAAATAAAAATTGTTAAGCTAAAACATGTTCAAAAATTATCTTACGTGGATAGAAATGCGCTGGAATCAGCTGAGATACTTCAAAATCATCTTAAAGTACTCGAGTGCGATCTAAAATTAATGAAGCACGTAGAAATAGGTAAATCTCAGCTGAGAAATCATAAAAACATGTTCAAACGACGCAAAATTTGTCTAGAAATGAGTTTAAATGCTCCAAAACATATTCAAGTCTTATGAAAAATGCTTAACAAGTGATTTCAGCTAATTATTAATGTGATCACAAACCACAAATGAAGCTAAAACATGTCCAAAAGTTATTTCAAACAAATACAAACGCGCTGAAATCATCTGAGGCACTTCAAAATTACATTAGAACATTGAGTGCGCACTGAAATGGATGAAACTACGTACAAATAGATAAGTGTTGGCTGAAAAATTCTGAAAACATGTCCAAACGACGTAACATGTGTGTAAAAATGAGTTGAAATATACCAAAACATGTTCATTTCCGATTAAAAATACTTAACAAGCTATTTCAGCTGACTAGTATGATCACAAACCACAAATCAAGCTGAACATGTCCAAATGTTATCGCAAGGCAATAGAAATGTGCCAAAATCAGCTGAGGCACTTCAAAATATTATTCACACACCAGGTGCGAACTGAAATGGATAAAACTATGTACAGATGGATAATGTGTTAACTGAAAAATCCTGAGAACATGTTTAAACAGCGTGACACGTATGTAAAAATGAGTTGAAATGCACCGAAACATGTTCAACTCTAATGAAAAATGCTTAACGAGCGATTTCAGCTGGCTATTAGTATGATCAAAAACCACAAATCGAGCTGAACATGTCCAAACGTTATCACAAAGAAATAGGAACGTGCCAAAATCAGCTGAGGCACTTCAAAATATCATTAAAACACTAAGTGCTAACTGAGATGGATGATACTACGTACAGATAGATGAGTGTTGGCTGAAAAATTCTGAAAACACGTTCAAACGACGTAAAATGTTTGTAAAGATTAGTTGAAATATATCAAAACATGTTCATTTCTGATGAAAAATGCTTAACAATCTATTTCAGTTGACTATTTATTTGGTCACGAATTATTTCCCATTCATTAGCAGTTACTGTCATAAGAGGATCAATACAGACTTGTAGACTCTCAACAAAATAACTTTAAATGATTTCGAGCCAAGTACTTGTTGGCTTTAAATGACTTTCGCTGAATGTTGGACTGCAAACTACTTCTAACAACTTCAAACGAGTTTCAAGGACCTTCGGCCAGCTACCATCAGACTGTCTCTAACTTTAGACTGACCATTATAGTTGCTAACGATTTTGTAGTGACTTCAGGGGTGATTCAATACATCATCGTAAATTCATATCCCTCATCCTTTTCCCCACTTGTTTTACATTGCCCATCGTAGGGTAATATCCGTGTTTTTTTCCAAACGAAAATATTTTTCCCGATCGGAATAAAGGAAAATGAAGAAAAAAAAAAACAGTAAGGTATGTCTAACCATTTCCTCAAACAAAGTACCAATAACTTCGAATTGCTCTTGATCCCAAATTGCTAACATAGAAAAGAACAAAGGAAGGAAAAATAAAAAAATAAAAATCGATCATGTATTCAAATTCAAACAATTTTGATATTTTTTACCATATTAAAGTAACTGCAATAAACTCTACGCATATAATTAACACAGCTAATTAAACGTTAAGACTTAACAATCCCGGAATTAATACACTAATAATTAGTTTTTGATAGATATAAAAACCGTAGAGTATTAGGTTGTGACTTCTATGGTAGATATACAGAATCGTATGTGGTTTTGCACAGTTCTAATCGAGCTCAGAACTCTGTAGTATATATATATAACCCTGGAAGAGCTGCAGTAAGCAGCTCACCCTAACTACCCGATACTCTAATAGCGTGTACAATCCATTCTCTCAGGACATGGGCGATGTATTTTAGTTAAGGAATGCAGGTAGCTACCTACCTACCTACGTTATACGTACACCTTAGCTTACTTAGTTCCTATATACATACTTTGTAAACCACTTGGATGGTATTAGTCCAAGGTACTAAGGGAGGCACTCAGTGTTACTACTTGAAAATAAATCGAGACTCTAGTCCTGCGAATGTCTCAAAGTTTTAGAAATACTTTTAAGCTATCTTGATTTACTTTTCCCTCCATTTATTCTCAATAATTGTATACGTATGTATATATATATATATATATATATATATATATATATATATATATATATATATATATATATATATATATATATATATATATATATATATATATATATATATATGAGTGCTTTTCCATTCTTCTATTCTTTATATATATTTTTTTTTTTTGTTTTTCCTATTTGTTACCCTCAGTACATCGCTTGAAATTGCCTTTCTGGATGAAACGATTTTGCCCTCGTTGTATAAATTCATTTCATCTTTTACGAACGTGGTTATTTTTCTAGCCAAGATAAACGGAGTTTGGAGTAAAAAAATCGATTCAGAAAAATAGAAAAAAAAAAAAAAGTAAAAGAAAAATAAATATATTACAACATCGAGTACAAAACCGCGGGTGGTTCAATCTTTCTACAGCTTTAGGGTAGCGAGTTCTTGAAACTCGTTTCACTGCTCATTTTCTTTCCCTAGTCGTACGGTTTATTGCTATTCATTGTTCGATAATAATTGGGGTCTATTAGACGATAATAAAGGACGAGTTTTTCGGCGAGAAAAGTAAGAACAACAAAACAGAAATTATATAATCATACCCGAATATCGTGTCTACAGAACATAAGGGATGAAAATGTGGTAAGCGTTAACATTTCATTGTACCTAAATGTACCAATTTACCTTCATTTGAAATGTCTTTCTTTCTCTCTCTCTCTTTGTCTTCGATCGTCTAATTTATCCACCACTTTATTTACTTACTAAAAATAGTAAAAACCTTTGATTTTTTTTCTCTTTCTTCTCTCTCTCTCTCTCTCTTTCTTTGTTTCAAGGGGATGATCGGAAGGTGGGGGGGGGGGGGGGGGGGGGGGGGGGGATTAATCTGCGGAGTTGTAGGACTCGCAAAGAGTTCTTAAAACGCTATTTATATTCGGGATCGGGTGCTTTGACTTGCATTCGATCCTTAATGTGAAATTCTACCTCGAACCGAAAGAGGAATCTGTTTCGGTTTGAATAGGTACCCTTTACGAATCGATGTAGGGTCGAACCTTCGACCTATCGGCGAGGACCTTAGCTACCCCAGACTGTCCGTCTGTCCTTACGTTTCGCCCTCTGTCAATTTAATGGCGATCGCAAAGCCACAGATACGTTTCACAGGAAACGACCTCGTTCCTCGAGCTGAATTACACGCCAAAAATATCACCACGAGTTATTTTCTATTTCGAGAAGAAGAAAAAAGAAAGGAAGAAAAAAAAAAATAAAGAAATAAAAACGAATATTTTTAATTTCAAATTTTAAAAGACACGATATTTCGTTCCGTTTTCATCCCTTAATTTTTCTTCTCATTTGTAAACGTTTTTTTTTTTTCAAGGTTGACTATATTAGCTTAACGAAGAAAATTCGGGTTGGGAATTCTAATGCTGGTCAAATCTTCTTTACTGTTTTTGTGAGACGAAACTTTCCCCTCGTTGTCCAAGTCGTCCAGTGTATGTATGTACATACATGTAGAGCTCTGATATTTCGACAAAAAGTGAAACCCTGCAAGGACTCGACTCTAACAAAAACATCCAACGTCAAACCGGAAAATCTCCGGGACGAAGAACGTTTGGAGCTTACAATTTTCTCTGGATATACAACAAATCTCATATACACATATATATATATATATATATATATATATATATATATATATATATATATATATATATATATATATATATATATATATATATATATATATATATATATATATATTTCTTGACCTGTCAATTCAAAGTATATATATGTACATAAAAAAAAAAACTACATGGGGAAAAAAACTCCAATCTTATATACCCAACTTATATTTATTATATTTACTTATTTTTTTGCTTTTCAAGAATATGAGACACTTATACAAGTTCTTCCAGGGATGTGGCCATTTCAATTGACTGTATTACCACAAGCAGAAATATATTTCAATTCTACAATTTTAACCACGTAATTGAACCGTACCCATTTTTTTTCTTTTTTTTTTTCTAATATTATTTCAAAACCAGAACAACAATTAGCCTAAATTTCATACGAACATATACGAAAATCTTAATTAAACTGTAGAATATTTTAAAACTGAAAGATGAAAGCGATTATCGTAGAGTTTAGATCGTATCCTTAATCAAAACCTTTTTCAAATTTAAAAGCAATATTTTATTTTATATTTTTTGACAGAAATTGTGAACAAAAAAGTGCGTCACGTGCAGTTACGAATCGATATAATTTTCAATGTAATGATTTATTGTTAATACGAAATAAATTAGGAAACTCATTACTTGTATATTTATTTAGCATATGTTTAACATGGTATGATTTAAACAGTTTCGAATATTGGAGTTTGAGCTTCCATTTGAATATATCTGTAATCCTCTTTGACGTATCTATGCGTTGTCGTTCTATACTGTGAATATCTAATATCAGGGTTGTTATAGAGCGTGTAATGGATATTCGCAATCAGATTTATCAATATTTGTCATTCATGTGCATTTCCAATAATCACCTCAACTGTACAAATATTTCGTTATTAAATGCATATTTTGATCATATGACCTGACCGCGCGGTACACTGCATGGCAATAAAAAACCAAAACCCAAAAAAAGAAAACCGCAAATCAAATCTAATTTCGTACAAAATTCTCAAACCTCCTTGTTAATTTTCATATTACATTTATACGTTTTTAAAATTCAAATTGTAGAAAAGTAAATTCTTATTTTAGTTGAACTTGTTCGAATATAAGTTTTTCGGAAATATTAAATCAATTATTAAGGAATATAAAATTTTCACCGCGTATTCAACACGTGATTTTTTTTCTAACTTCCTGCAATGAAAATTGAAAATTTTCATAAAAAAGGGAAGTTATTGGTTTCGGTCCGATTTTCGAAAATCGAGTTTTCATCAGATCTCAACGTTTTGGGGTCCTAGGAAGCTATTCTGACTATTTTTCGATGGACGTCCGTATGTGTGTGTGTAAACAAATTTTTGTCGTACGATATCTTTAGAACGAATCGACCGATTGGTATGATTCTTGCGGCGATCGAAAGGGTTTATCAAGACTTAGATCTGATTAGATTTTGGAGTCGATCGGTCGAGTAGTTTTAAAGTTATTTGAGAAATAAAAATTAAAAAACAATTTTGTTTTCATGTTTTTAGCGCATAACTCCTAAACTGTTGGTGCGATTAGTCTCAAAACTTGATCAGACTTAGCTCTTGGATAGCCCTTTCGATCGCCGTAAGATTCATCAAAATCGAACGATTGGTTTAAAAAATATTGCACGACGAAAATTTCTCTTTTTGTCGTACGATACCTTTGGGACGAAATAACCGATTTGAATGATTCTTGCGGCGATCGAAAGGGTTCATCAAGACTTAGATCTGATTAGATTTTGGAATCTATCAGTCGAGTAGTTTCAAAGTTATTCGAAGAATAAAAATTGAAGAAAAAAAAATTTGTATACGGAACACTAATTATCCTTATAACCTTCTTTAATTTATTATCAACACAATAGTATCGATAAATTGTAACGTATTTAACCAGTGGGAAGTTTTTGGGTTGGCCCACAGGTCAACCGGTTTCCTCATTTTTTTTTTTTTTACTTTCGACGGGTTTTAACAAAATTTCGATATTCAAAACTAGAAAAAAAAAAGAAAAAACAACAATAGTGATCGTAGATTCAGAATCCAGACGATTTCCATATTCGTGTTTTTAGTTGTTTATTTAACAGTGTATTTAAGTAAATTAAAAAATGTAAAAAAAAAAAATTTATATTATATTCTTGATTGATTTCGAATGTCTTATTTATACTGGACACGTGTGTATAGGTACGTGTCCGAGCATCTACGCCAATCGAACCACCATCAGCTAAGGAAAAATTCGTTTCATTCATCTCACGTCTGGAAGACCGAATTGTTTTTTGTTTTCTTTTTTTTTTTCTTTTCATTTTCATTCTCTGTTATTTTTTATTCTTTTTTATTTCCTACAAAGAGTGACAGGTAACCCAATAGAAACTGCCACTCTACACATCTGGCTATAGAACTTGTCAACAATTTTTTTTTTTTTTGCTTTCTACAATGTACAAGATTTTAGTCTTGGTTTTTGTATTTTTATTTTTTTTTTATTACTCTTCTGCCTTTCTTTTATTTTCTCTTAAATTCAATATAATATATTGTGGTAGAAGAATATCTTCACTCAAGGGAGAAAAAAAATCACCTGAACGAGTTTTAAACACTTGGAAAAAAAATAAAATGAGAAAAAAAAAAAATTAAGAAAAAGAAAAAAAAAAATCTAAGGGGTCTTTTCCACCCCGATTTGTGAAACTTGAGGGTAGAAATCTTCACAAACGTTTGTCACAGAAATGTAACACGTAAGAAATAAGAAGAAGAAATGAAAAGAAGAAAAAAATAGAAGAAAAAAAAAAGATTCCATTGGCATTTTCATTTCAGTCCAGTATTGCCAGAATTCAGAGCTTTTCACTTTTTTTTCTTTTCAAGAAACCAATATTCACGTATATGTATATATGTAAAGTTGCTATTGAATAGAAAGGTATATACATATATACAAAGATAAAAAATTAACTATAACACAAAAAATATATATTTCAAAAATAAAAATGAAATATGAAAATATTCGATGACTGATATAATAGTCAAAAATATTTCCATAAAAAGAATTTTCAATTGAAATTTTTTTACTTAATTATGAAAATTGAAGAATTTCGGTCAATTGATTATGTATTGTATGAAATTTTTCGATTCAATTAGTTCCGAAATACTAATGAGAAAAAAAAAAAAAAATTAAAGGGGACTTCGTTATTTGTTTTTTGGATTTCCAAAAGGCCCCTAGATACCAGATTATAGTCGTATACTGTTTATGAGCGTAACAAAGAGCGCAGATATTAGGCCCCCCAGGTCCATAATATCCTCGGTAACGACCGTGAACGTCCGCATGAATCAAATTCTCGTGAGAATAGCGTTGCTCGCCATTATCACTGTCCGGACACCCCTCGTCAACTACGTGGCCAGGGAACAGCACAGTTCGTGTGTTACACATATGACTCTAAAGTCTACACGCCGCAATAATCTTTAATTAAATTAACACACCCCATCTGCAGCCTGGCCCTCGTATTTTTAACTTCTTTTTTTGTTTTTTTTTTTCGTGTGTGTTTCATTTTTTTTATTTTATTTTTTTTAACAACCATAGCCATCAAACTGACGGTGAATCAATTCCCCGGGTTGGTTTCCAGCTGTCAGTCAATCAAACACGTCGATTGTCGCTTATACATACCCACTATGTACCTACATACACGTATCGTACCCAGATTACAGGAAAATTTGTTTCAACATTTTTTAAATCTACAAACTGAATTTTATGGGTTATTTTTTGATCAAAGTTTAGTAGAGAAAATATGTTTTTTTTTTTTGTTTTGAACAGATTTTTTTTTTTCTTCTTTTTTGTTTTTTTGAGGCTTTATCTAATGCGATTATTTTAAGCCGTTGTGAGCTATAGACAATTTTCCAAAATGGAATATCGAGAAAAAAGTTTTGAAAATAAAATTTATCCGAAATTTCTGCATGCATAGTCGATTGAAAGAATTTTAAATTGCAAAATACTGTATTGATTAGAAATTCCGAAAGTGAAAAAGATCCGGAAGAACAAGTCTTTTGAACTTGAAATTCACGCATGGATCGTCGTACCTCTCGCATTAAATTTTGGGATTCTTGAACTCTACGAATTTTAATATTCCGAACTTTAACGTTCCTGAAAATTGAAAATCGTGTAAAACGAATTCGTAATTTTGACCGTTAAGAACTCTCAAAATTTGAAATTTCTACTCGGCTCGCACTTATGAACAAATTTTACAAAATTATTTATTGAAACAAGGATTTTAAAGAAAATATCATAAGATTTCGATTTATAGCCTCTATACGGTTTCTTCTCACGATATTTTGTATGAGATAATGATAGCCAGGCAAAATTTGATATAGAAGAAAAAAAAAATCTTTTTTTTTTGTTGGGGGGGGGGGGGGGGGAGGGGGACGCCAGACGTTAGGGTTCGCACGAGACGAAGATTCGCTCGGCAGTAGACACGATAAACTGGGTATATGTAGGTATACGATAAACGTTACGTGAGCGAAATATCTGACCAAATAACTTGAATTAATTGCAAACAAAAAAAAAATAGCGACACATGAACTAAATTTTGCAAAATATAGGAGATATGAAAAAAAATATCAAAGACATATTAAATATAGAAAGTATAAAGTTAGACGTTCTAAACGAAATAGACATAGCAATAAAAAACGGCAAATGGCAAAAGCAGTAGCCATCCAGTGAAGAAGTTACTTTCTTGAGATTCTTTAAAATCGAAAAAAAAATAAATAAACTAAGAAAAAAGTAAAAAGTCTTACCTCACTGTGTGATCTGGTGTCACTTAAATAGCCACAATTTAAAATAAAGTATAAAACAGTCGAAGAATAAGACGAAATCGGGAAGAAAAAGGTCTAGAAAAAAAGGTCGCGATAAGGAGCGACACGGAGACACGTCTTTACTCGGTAACAGTCGAAGAGGGATGAGCTGATCCTGGATAATTCCGGTGGACGATAGCTTGAGCGTAAAACTGTTTTGCCTTGACCAATTGCGTGACGTATCATTGCTCATTATGGGTCATTAACTTCACCCGTGATGAAGCGCGGTAGAGCGATCTACTTGATTCTTTATTTGAGGCCTGAGGGTCGGCTGTTTGTGTTTTAGCGAAATCCTGATCCAATATTTTCTCGCTGAGATACTTTCCTGACTTTTCCTAAGTCAGTATAGAAATTCTTGTTTTATTTTGCAAATTCTAACAGAAAACTTGGAAGTACGGACTAGAATTTTAGGATAGAATTGTGCATGTAATGAAATTCTGGTTTAAATCTAAAAGTGTTGTGGTGCAAGACAGACTTTTGAGATTCTAGTTTGGACTTCTAGATCCTAGAATAAATATCCCTGGTATAGAATTTCTAGTTTCATTCTGCAAGTTCTTATCGAAAACTTGGATGCGCGGACTAGAATTTCAGGATAGGATTGTGCATGTAATAAAATTTTGATTTGAACCTAAAAGTATTTAGACGCAAGACAGACTTTTGAGATTTTAGTTTGGACTTCTAGATCCTAGAATTCGGATCTTTGTTAAAACGTTGAGTTGATTTTTCGCAGACTTTTGAGTAAAATTCGACATTTTTCTAGGATATAGAAAAGTTGATGAGAATTACAAGTGCAAGGTACAAATTTTGATTACACCTTTGAATTCTCACGAAGAATTAAACTCTCCCGAAACAAAATAACTGCATTTCTTTCAACAGAACTGTAAAGTAAAAAAAAGAAACTGAGATTTCAAAGTATCAAACTGTGAATTTCGGTTCCAACTTGGGTCTAAATCCTCCCGATCGACCTTGCCGAAGTTTTCTGACTGTATACTGACGTCCTTGAACCAGATGTAGAACTGATCCACAAAAACTATCCCAGAAAGTTACTGCAGCTAACTTCGTACCGATTTGTCTTTCTTCTATAGCAACCACTACGCCGACAATAGATTTCTGCATAGTAGATGTTATTGCTGGTTCAAATCCTTGCAGCATTATCGACTGTAGTCAAAAAGTCCTAGTGCTGAATCTCGATTGTCCTTTCACACAGCTTTCTACACCATATCACGTCATTTTAGCATCCTGCAGATTCCGAAACGGTATCTTCGACGAGTTTTCAGACCATAAGAGATTTAGTGGAAACCCTGTTCTCCATCAGTCTTAAAAATCCAATGATATCAAAGTTGTGTCCACCCTAGTCTTTGCATGAACTTTCCTATAAGCACATTCTGAGCACGGGGTATCGAAGTGGTGGTGGTTCTTGTGTCATCCCAGCGGTACCTTAAAGTTGTTGATAGAAATAGGTTCCATGGTGCAGGACGGAAGGATAATTCGAAAAGAAATGGTTCAAAAAGAAGAATTTAATTTATTTAATATTTGGTTGCTATTAAGTCGAGCCTTTGATAGGAAATTCTTCGGAAAGGATCTCTGTGACGAAAATAAAAAACAATAATGAAATTTAAGTGAAACTATGTCTAGGAAGGAATAAAATTTTCATTTGAAAATAAATTGGGTAGAAAATAAATTTAAACTCCTGCCTTCCGGACGATAAATTCTTGAATAAGCAGCACTCACATACATGTATATATATATAAACTATATTTATGTATATATGTATGTGGGTATGTACCTATATGTATATATTACCTACGATTATCGGTAGTTCGCAGTTAACTAGAAATTATAGGTTTCCCCAGTACGTTTGGCACAATTGCTGAAACGGTCGTACGCTGTTGTAGGTGGCAGGCAATTTCATGGAGGTACTAGGCTGCAGTGAATCAAGCCTCCGTAGGGGACACTTAAGCGGAGGTCTACGTTTGACGTACTATATATGTATGTACTAGGTATGGCATTGCACTGTGGGTCCATTTCTGCAGTAGATACTCAGAGCTTTGCAGTAACGGTTTCAACGTTATATCGCAGTCAAGTGTAGCAAATTTTACCTGAATAATTGCCCAATTCAATAGCTAATCACAACCTCAACCAGATGAGATAATGGGGTGTTCAGTTGATCGGGATTTAAACCATCCATATGAACGGGGAATTCATCCACGAACTATCTATGGGTAGGTGCAAATCCCAGATCATCATCACGCTCGGTTATACCTTATATTATCTGGTATGTATAATGTATGGGTTCGATGTACCTACCTACAGTGTGCAGCAGTCGGTACGCTATTCGGTATCTTAAATATTCCAAAGAGATCGTGACTCGGCACACGATGAAGATAATTTATGTTTTTCGAAGTTGAGAAAAAATGGAAAAAAAAAATAAATAAAAAAAGAGACGAAGTAAAAAAATATTCTGGTTTATCTCATACTTCCAGACATTCTTATACTTGCCGAGATACTCCTGGATTAAATTTCTGATATATGGACTTTGAATCTCAGGCCTTACGGTCTTAAAAAATTTCATTTTACTTTATTTTTATGTTTTTTTTTTTTTGTTTATCCTCTCGAGAAAAATTTCACTATGTTAGTCAACAGTTGAACATTTTTTCAGCGTTTCAACCGTGAAATTACAAAAATTGAAGCCAGCTGTCTAATGATCAATGAAAAATTGTTTAAATATTTTGAAATATTTTTATTTTTATTTTTTTTTTCAATTTAGAGCCAAGTCAAAAGTTTCGGTACAAAGAAATGTTGATAAAATTTACCAGGGACAATTGTACAAATGATATCTTTGATATGGTTAATCCGATCAGTCTGAAATTAACAGTTGAGTTGTTCGAGAAGCCAGAATTTGTTCATTGAATCAGGTTCACGAAGTGAAAAAAAAAAATCACTTTTAAAACGGCAGCCATTTTACCAAAAAGACAGAAATTTATTTTTGTGTACTTGGAAAGAGATAGATGAAATTTATATTTCATTTTGTATTTCATTTCATTTCTTTTAATTAATTAACGTTAAGATTATTCTTTAGATATATTTTTTATTGAATCACTATACGTCTACCCTCGAAAGAATATTTTATTTTGTTAAGTTTCTCCCCTTGATCCTGTTATATTTTATATAGATGTAGGTAAACAACGAGATTTAGATTTCCCCAAGACAATCGCTCTTCCAGCTTTTATGCATATGAAAATTAATAACGTTGAAAAATGTTGGGGGTTAGAAGACACACGAGAGCTAAGGACTGTTGTTGAAAAATACTCGAAAAGAAATCTTGGGGAAAAAATGAAGGGGGAAAAAAAGAAGATAAAATAAGAGAAAAAAAATAAAAAAAAAGATTAAACAAGCCCGTCTTTCATTTCACGCCGTCTCGGATATAACAACCGTACATTATTCTACCCCATGTATCGTGCGAGGGGCCAATTTACTCACAAGCTGAAAGGTGTTAATTATTTTCATCCCCTTGTATTCTTTCCTTTTTCAATTTTACTTCTTTTCCCTTTACTTTTATTTACTTTCTTTGATCTCTTTGAAATAGGGATAATACAATTCACGAAACTACACGCATAATACATGAGGAGAAAATTTACGAAATCATTCTGAAACAGTTTGATTCAATAAACGTGTACGTAAAACGTGATGGAGAAAAAAGAAAATCCGTCATATTCAATTTCTTATAATTAATCCAGAGATGAAAATTTGAAATCCAGGGAATCATCCTCCGACCATTTTCAGATTCGAGGACGTGTTTGTGATCATTTTTCTCTTCGACGATATCTCAATAAGGAATACACCGTTTTCATCTTTCTTTGTGTCGATCGATGTAATCATCTCTAACTTAGAACTGATTAAATTTTGGATTTTATAGCTACAGTAGTTTTCGAGATACTCAAAAAACAATATTTTTACAAAAAATAATTTCAATAAATAATATCTCGATAATTAATTATCGGATTTTCATTATTTTGATCTCAATCGACAGAATTAACTCCAATTTAAATCTGATTGAATTTTGGAATCAATCCACCGTATGGTTTTTGTGTTAAAAATAAAGAGAATGAACCTTTCACTCGTCACACTAGTTTCCCCTGTTTAACTTCCCGCAATGAAAATTGAAAATTTTCATAAAAAAGCGAAGTTATTGGTTTCGATCCGATTTTCGAAAATCAAGTTTTCATCACATCTCGACGTTCTGGGGTCCTAGGAAGCTATTCGGACTATTTTTGGATAGACGTCCGTATATGTGTGTGTGTGTAAACGAATTTTTGTCGTACGATATCTTTAGAACGAATCAACCGATTGGAATCGTTCTTATGGCGATCAAATGGGTTTATCAAGACTTAGATCTGATTAGATTTTGGAGTCGATCGGTCGAGTAATTTCAAAGTTATTTGAGAAATAAAAATTAAAAAACAACTTTTTTTCATGTTTTTAACGCATAACTCCTAAACGGTTTGTGCGATTAGTCTCAAAACTTGATCAGACTTAGGTCTTGGATAGCCCTTTCGATCGCCGCAAAATTCATCAAAATCGAACGATCGGTTTAAAAGATATTGCACGACAAAAATTTCTCTTTTTCTCGTACGATACCTTTGGAACGAATTAACCGATTTAAATGATTCTTACGGCGATCGAAAGGGTTCATCAAGACTTAGATCTGATTAGATTTTGGAATCGATCGGTCGAGTAGTTTCAAAGTTATTCGAAGAATAGAAATTGAAGAAAAAAATATTTGTATAGGGAAAACTAATTATACTTATAACCTTCTTTAATTTATTATAAACACAATAGTATCAATTAATTGTAACGTATTTAACACAGCGGGAAGTTTTCGGGTTGGCCCACAGGTCAACCGGTTTTTTGATTTTTTTTTTTTTTGTTTTCAGCTTGACAAAATTTGCACCGGAAATTCATTTCTAGAGTTGATCCATCGCGGTCAGTTTACTAACCTACTTATTTTTATATCCAAATATATTAATAAATAATTCTGTGAATATTTCATCGTATAGGCATACAAGCGGCTTAGTTTAATCTTTCTTTACACTCCCATGAACCTACCGCGGGTGTGTACCCTCTCACTTATTATTCAGGACGTGCAAGGATCGCGTGGTATTTGAAAATTACTTCGAAACTTCGCGCTTCGCTCCCTGTGTGGATGGGGCCGCGAAGTTTCAGCGACAAAAAACTTTCTCGATATAATCGAGACTAAACTTTCAAACTATACCTAAATATGGGCTTTCCGTATTCACTTGATATGCCTCAGCAATAAAGTCTGAAACAAAAGACGATGATAAAGTGCCTTTATGCCTATAGAATGAAAACCTAGATACATACATGTTTTTAAATCACAATCAATGGCCATTTTTCATACCCATATAGTCTCAGTCATATAAAAAATTCAACATATATACTATGTCAGAATAAGTATAAAATATAATCAAACTCATATTTAAAACTTTTTCAATCGTTATCGTTATAATATTCATCATGGCTGATCCCATTTCGATCACCCAGTACGTTGTAAGATCCAAAATTTCAACTAGAAATTCGTATTCCCTGTACAACTATTTCAATTATTCATTTTGGCAAAATCGATCTTTCATAAATTTTTTAAGCCACTTTTTAATTTCGAAGCGGTATAACTTTTGAACAAATATACGAATTTTGATGTTATTTTTTGAAAAAAATGCGCACTTTTATCTACTTTGAGGAAATACTCGGTTCATTCCAATCGGTGAAAAATTGCCGGAGTTATTTAGCACAATGCGAAACAAAGCGAATTTCGATTTTCCAATTTGATATCTTTTCTGTATTTTCGTCAATTTTCTTTTGTTGTGAATAATATTTTTAGTTTGAAAAATCCATGTTTCAATTTGTTTCAAACCGTTTCCTAAATAAGTTCGATTCAGTATTTCTTCTGTCAATATGTGAAAAGAACCAGGAGCTTCCATTTGATTAACGCTTGTTTTTTTAACTGAACTGAACTACGTGATAATAGCTCTTTTATAAATTTTTTAAGCTATTATTTAATTCGAAGCGGTGTAACTTTTGAACAAATAAACGGATTTCAATGTTGTTTCTTGCAAAAAATGTGCACTTTCATCTACTTTGAGGAAATGCTCGGTTCATTTCAATTGGTGAAAAATTGCTGGAGTTATTTAGCATAATATGAAACAAAGCGAATCTTGATTTTCGTCAATTTCACATCTTTGCCAATTTTCTTTGTTGTGCATAATTTTTTTACTTTGAAAAATCGATGTTTCAATTTGTTTTAAATCGTTTTCTGAATAAGTTCGATTGAGTACAATTTCCTCTGTCAATATATGAGGAGAACCAAAACTTCCATTTGATTAACGCTTGTTTTTCTAACTGAACTGAACTGCGTGAAGGTTTGGCAATAAAATTGACAAACTATCGATTACGAAAAGCGTCGTCTGCACACCAACAGGAAGTTCATTAATTTCTTGTCTAAGAGCCACGGCTTTATAAAGACTTGTGGAGTCAATCGAGGAAATCGGGCAACGATTTGCGGTACTTTTTTTCAAATGAGATAAATTTCGCTTGTTTTTTCGCTCAAGAGTCTCTTAGATAAAAAAATTAATATCATCAATTTCACAACACACCAAGTGTCAATATTGGACTAAAAATTTCTTATTCGACATCCGTACCTTTGAAAAGGATAAAATCAAACAAAAAAAAAAACGAAATCAATTTTCTTCTATTGGTTTGATGTTTGTCCTGGGAAAATAATTCTTTGGTATATACGTTAGTGAGAATTTCGTATTTTTGTTCAACGAGGCGTCGTAAATGAACTCGAAGCAGTCTTTTTCTCTATGGATTGTACCAGGGTATGTATGTACGTACGTAACATACCTAAAGCCGTGTAACTCGTTCCGAAATACAGACACATTCACCTAAAAAGATTTCTAGTCTCTCGCTCGATCCATTCTCGAAAGTTATTTGTTACGACAGCCGATACAGACGTTCGTGTAGCTTTCCTTGGCTCCGATCATACTTCGCTTCACTGATTTTAAGGGCCTTCGTCAGGTTCAATTTGCTGGAGCAGTAATCGAGCCGTGTTACAAATAACGAACCACTTTCATTGTCCCTATGTATTACACACATCTAGATATATATATATATACCTATACGTGTATGTAATAAATTTAATTGCAATATACATGTATACGATTCATTTTCGTTAAGACAATGAATATTCACGTTATACAAATTAAAAAGCAAGCAAAAAATACAAGAAAAACGAAATAGAATGAAAAATCGATAATAATAATAATAATATTTAACCTTTCATTATCACATTTCTGAAAAGTTACGCGCTCGTCATATTCGGTCAAAGCAACCCAACTGATTTTCAAATGATTACCATGTGAGAACTATCCAGCAAGTAGCAATAGATGTGTGCTTCCAATGTTGGGCGCCAAATGAATTCCAACGGGGGTGTTAGTTAATTACTAGTACTTTCAAGCCTTGCATAATTATCTCTATATATTATTAGTTTACTCCAAAATGATATAATTTTTGAATATTCTTTCCAAATTTCAAAAAGTTTTGATTAATGATGCCAGCTGGATCCTGCAAAAATCAATTTCTCTTTGGTAGATTGAATCTATCTAAGGCAAAGCTGCATAAAATTTCAAATAATCTCTAATTATTTCTCAAAAAGTGAATGAAAAAATTGAGTCAATGGGAAATTTCTTCAAAGATAGTTTACCAGTTATTTGAAAAATCCCGTTTTTAAGGTGTCTCGTTTTCAAATATATATACTATATGCCTCAGTTAATTCAAAAATTTTCTCCACCCTATTGAATATCTCCCTCAAAGTTTTGTTCAAAACCATTTTTTAACATCACCATTATTTCCTCGGCTAATCGAGTGTGTCAATTAGAATTGACCTGGAGTACGCACGGTTAATGTTTCTAAACGCAAATGGACCGGACGAAAAGTACTCAACTCTTGCAACAAGAGTCGATATCTATTCTGAAAAACAACAAAATAAAAATAAATAAAAATAAAAATTTGTTTCAATTATACCTAAAAGACCAGCTGAAAATACCAGAATGTTAAAAAAAAAAAAAAAAAAATAATAAAATTCATCAGATATGAAGTCCAGGATCTAATTAATTGATTCCAACAACAAATTCTAATTACATCAGATACCATAGTCATGAAAACTACTCTATGTAATCAACGTTCACAACTTTCAAGCAAAGGATTACGCCCTAGTTAATCCACAGGGATTCCAAGTCGTAGTTTTAGCAGTGACTAGAGTGAATTAATCAACTAAAAACGTTCAGTTTCATTATAATTAAGTATACGAAGGAAAATTTGGGTCAGTATTCGAGTAGGTATATATCTAATTAATTAGTTCCATATAATGTAGTTATGATATGTGAATGCATTACATTTTCACTATAAACAATTTTTTTTCACATTTATTTCACGGGGTATAACGACACTCAATAAATTGTAAAAAAAATTCTAATTTTGCAAAAAAAAAGAATCTTTCAGCTGATTCAAACTTCGCGTGATTAGTCAGCCTACAACCACGTCGCCTTAAAATTGTTTCAAAAAAAAAAAAAGAAAAAATCTTAATACTAAATATCGTTAGCTCGTTTTCGGTTTTAAACTCGGCGATATTCAAATATCAATTTATTATTACAGAGCATGTGACTTCGGGATAAACTTAAGTAGAAACAACTTAAATACACGATTCAAAGTAATTGCAGCTACGTCGTAATCCAGATTTAAATATAATTCAAAATGCTATTACTTCCACATCAACGCTGAGGGTACAGGATGAAATATGAACAACGTGGTGCGTTGACGGGCAAGCCGGTGAAACGACTTCAAACTCTTGAAAAGTTATTGTTACGACTACCTGACCTCGTCCAATACCGTAGCGAAGCTTTTTTTTAACCATAAATATAGTCCCGAAATATTGTTGAAAACTTTACGTGCAGTTCTTTTTTTTTTTTTTTTGTTTTTTTTTTTTCAATACAGCAGCTGGTAACGTCGAAATAAAATTATATACATTCCGGAAATAATTTTTTTTTGTTTTCGAATCACTGTTACGATTTTTAGAAATATTTTATCGATTCAGTTTTTTTCATAACTCTTTCTTAAATCTTTTTGAGACACGATTGGACATCATTATAAATTTCATGGACTTTTTCTTACATGGATTGAGTTTTGTTTAAGAAGAATTTTTTCAAATTCTTAGGGTATATTCCAAAATGATGTAACTTCAGGATAAAATAATAATTTATAGAGATAAGGGTCAGTATTCTATCCTTTTGAGCACTTAACACATTTTATTTTTTTTCTGCTACAAGTGGTAATTAACATCAGAAATCTTCGTACCCTAAAATCGAATTCATATAATATCATGGGTTTCCCCCAAAATTACATCAAAGTAGAATATTCCCTCGAAATTTGAAGAAGTTTTGATTAACGATGCGACCTGTACGTACCCTACTTTAACCCCTTTACCACGGTGGAATCCATCTATCTAACGCAAAGTCGATAAATTCCAAAATAATTTTGAATTATGTTTTAAAAATTCTGGTAATCAGCTGCAAAAAGAAGAAAAACAAAAAAAAAAACTTTATTGGAAAGGTTTTGTTTCTCCGTTATCAACATCGGAACATGTAGCAAAAAATTTCCACCGAGTGATTAATGCGGGAAAGTTAATGAAATTTTTGAAAATTCATTATCCTAGTGCAGCTTCAGTTAGAATACACCATATTTAATATATTATTATTATAGCTTGAACATTCGACAATAAGAAAGGTCGAAACAATAAGATTCCGTTGGTTTTGATGTGTGGAAGGGTAGGTATATTGTATAAAAGAAAAATAATGGCGCATTACTTATTCTTCTAACTGGTAGACCTTGCTTTAGAGCGAGGAGACGCTTTATAAAATCTAAATTTACGGTGGAACGAAAGAACGTTGAATAAGTATTTCATTTCGCAGCTGCAGTAGGTAGTGGTACACTTTTTACTTCATGCAGTCATCTGAAATAAAGTAACGAGGATTTTTCCCCTCCCCTAAGACCCTGCAGCCCGCCATGCCTGGCTAAAGAAAAATAACTAAAATGGAGCAAAAAGTGAGGACGTTCAAATATAATGGCGAGAGGTGAATATACCATCCATAGGTATATAATATGCATGTACAAGCTATATATATATATATACGTATTGCACTTTTGCACATTTCTATTATTGTGGTTTTTTTTTTTTTATTTTTTTATTTTTTTGTGTTTTTTTTTTTATTTCACATCCCCGTGTCATCCTTCGTGATTTTATTCAGAAAAATGTATAGGGTGAAAAAAACCATTTTTTGAATTGTTCTTTTTAGTAATTTTTTCTTGTTTTATTTTTAACTTCCTTTTACCAGTATTTTTAACGGTTTACATTGTTTCCTATCTGCAGCTTGCAATATTAAATAATGAAGGGGGGTATATACAACCCTCGAAATTTTGTACTCGCTCTGTCTACCAACCCCTTCAACGAATTGAACGTAAACATTCACCGCAAAAGGTATATATCCATTAAAAATACACGATCCAAATTCTACAGCTGCGTATGAACACCATCTATATACATATATAAATATATGTACCCGCATATATGTATAGATGGAGATTCGTTCAACGAACGTAATTTTCAAACCTACATGAAACGAGTTCAAGATGGTGAAGTAGTCTCCGATTTTTTTTTAACTATTTTTTTTTTTTTTTTTTTGCAAAAAGAAAACCACGTGCTTAGTACAGGAAAACGAGCTATATTAAACATTCTATATTAGAACTAATTTTACCCTCTACATATATTATTGATTTTCCCCAATAATTACATCGTTGTAAAAATTTCGGAATTTTATTTTTCAAAACTAAGAGCGTTGTACGTACAGCAAAAGTTTATACTACAAAGATTGTTGCTTTTTGACTGACCTGCTGTTTACAAATTTTTTGAACAGCTGGAATAGGGGGGTGGGGGGTTCTATCAAAAATTAAGAGAAAATCTCATTTTACAAAGAATAGAAAAGCAAAGAAAAAAAAAGAAACCTAAATTTCTTTCAATTTTTATATTTATACAAAAAAGTCACGGGGCTACAAAATGCCATAATAAATCAGCAAGTAAATTCAAAAGGGTTATAATACTGAGGATCAAAGCCCTTTGAAATGGACTATACCCCATACACCGGCTATATCTATCCCCTTTAAATAATGATGAAATTTTGATTATCATTTGTTTCTAAAAATTTGATATTTATAATTTAAAAATTGTAAAAGTTGTAAGAAAATATGTTGTAGGGGTAGTATAGGGTATACACACCTATATGTACGTATATTATAAGGTCGCACAGCTGGTACAAGTCCATGCCTAACTTGCAAGAAAAGAAAATCGATGTTTTCTTTTCAACTTTATTAGTTTCTTCTCTCTTTCTTATTTCTTATTAGTATTATTATTATTATTATTATTTACTCTTTGTTCCTAATTTATTTACTCATTTAATTTATCTTATTTCTTTATATATGTATATATTTATTTATATATATTTTTCGTCACCGCTCATCTTCAGATAATGATCTTGTATTATACATAAATTCGTTGAAGATATTCTATAATCATCATCGTCAATTATTTATCCACGTGGCGGATTTTCTTATATAACAAAAAATTTTCTTCTAATGGGTCCTACGTAGTCGAATGAGTGAAGATCTCTTGAGAGGAGCAAAAATGAAGAATAATAAAAAAAAAAGAGAAAAAGAGAAGAGAAAAAAAAAGAAAAAAAAAACAAAAAGGAAAGAAAAGAAATAAAAAACACTTCTTTGACTTAAATCCAGTTTTACATCCTACCAACTCCCCCCCCCCCCCCCCCCCCCCCCCCTCCCCCCCTCTCTCGCTCTCTCTCTCTCTCTCTCTCTCTCTCTCTCCGCATCGTTGTTAAGCTTCTAAGAATACAAAAGAATGAAGCAAAAAAAGAAAAAAAAATATTAAAGAAGAAGAAGAAGTAGGAAGCGAGATGAAGAAAAAATGAGGTGAGAAGTACTAGACGCTACGGTGTAAATTAATTCGTTAATTTAATGACGCACTCAACTCGTCTTATACACACACATACACACACACACACATATATATATACATATAAATATGTACTATAAGTATCTATATATATATATATATATATACCATATACTTCCGTATGTACATACAGTTCACTGCCCCAGGGACCAATCTGCGCGGAAAAGTTCTCGAATCGCATGCCTAGGTCTCGCGCAACCTTACTTTTACTACTAGATTCTCCTGGGGCGGGTTACGCCTTGTCAAACCTATAACCCAACTCCCAAGGATTTACTCCTTATATACCTATGTACTTCCATACTTTTCTCTGCTTACCTTTCTCGTTTAAACTAAAGATTCATTAGCTTAGAGCTTTTTCAGCTTTCTTGGTGTTAAATGCATGTTATATCATCATCAATCTTGCAAGCAAATCAAATAACGAGATATTTCAACCGTGTAAGACACGTGTCTCGAGCTTTTATAGTTCACTTTTTCTTTTTTTTTTCTTCTTCAATTTTTTACTTTTCATCACCTACGGTGATATGAGAAAAGTATTGGTTTTGATCGAAAAGTGACTCTCGCTAATTTCGATGAATCTTTACGTTGTCGATCCTCTAGAATCCGAAAAACAGGTTTGTAGAAAGATGTCGGTCTGTCTGTCCGCCTGTTCGACAAACTCGCACGGTGATCTCGGAAACGGCTCGATGAAAAAATCTGAAATTTACAGGACTTTACAACCAAATGATGGGCATGAAAAATTGTCATGTCTCGTTTAATTTGAACTTCCGGTTCTACTGGAAGTAAATCGATTTTCGATGTTTTACCGACAAATCTGTACTTTTTCCTCTGTATTAACTTTCTAAGAAAGATTATGTTCTTCCGAGTTGAGTTATTCATTTTATATATAGGGCATTCCTTGCCAATGACAACAAAATAATTGTAAGTATACCCAGATCCAATTAGAATGAAATGCACTGTACAAAATTGTTCATTGGCAATATATAGGGCGTTCCTTGCCAATGACAAGAATAAAATCTAAATATACCCAGACCGATTTGGGACGAAATACACTGTATGAAATTGACGTTTGTCAATATATAGGGCGTTTTTTTTTTTTTTTTATTTTGTTTTTGTATAAAATTTCTAATTTCAATCTTTTTTTTCTTTGGGTTTTTATTACTCTTTAATACTTTTTCTTCCGCTGACAAACCTATACTTTTTTCTTTTTGATGAAAAGTGCTCTGATAAACTGTTTTTCCCGCTTGTTTTTCTTGTCTATTCTCTGATTTATTATCTTCTCAACATTTTGCAACACATTACTTTTTCTAGTAAATCAACTTCTCTGTCACACAGGATTACATGAAAAGTATTGAACCTACAGGATTCAGGTTCGACACACTAATTCAATCCAAATTTCCACACAATGTGAACTATAATTACAGATATTGAAATCTAAGTCGCGAAAATTTTTTAATAAATGTAAAAATGAGATAATTTTTTTTTTTTTTTTTTTAATAAATAAAATTTTTAAAAATCAAATACTTTACCTGAATTTCAATGTAATTACCGTTCTTCACACACGTACCTATATAGACATTTAACTGTTTAGAATATTCATGTTGATCTTTGATTGGTTCGAATCAACAATTCCACAGTAATCCTGGACGAATCAATCAATAATTAATTCGACTGTCGAAGCTGCGAAAGCTTACTAGTTAAATTATTTCAATATACCTGCAGCTGAAGAGATATTGAGGTTTAAATAATCAATGATGAAGATAATTCAAAGGCAAATTAATTGCATCATTGATCATCGATGATCCATACTTAAGGATTTACTGTAATTATATATCTATATAGTTATAAAAATTTATATCTTTGAATAACTTTTCTTAGAGATTTGTTTAATTTAATTGTCGTTTGAGGTAGGTTTGAGGTGCTTTGATACTCTAGAGACCGTTGGCACTACAATCTATGTGATCTTCCAAGCGATAGGGACGACGTGATACCCTTAATTTGGATTAATTGCTTACCCTAACAAACCCGACTTGACCTTCGTTATCCCCTAATGGATGACACTTTAAATTAAAAATCGTTTGAACGATTGAAATTGAAATAAAATAAAATTTCATACTTTTTATTTCAACAACTATACGTTTATCTCGCTTTCGATGAATCGACGATTATCTTATTATATACGATCTTATATCCTTATATCTTAATAACGTATAATCCTTGAAAAATTACTAAAAATAATATCACCAGCTGCAAAAGATGAAAGAAAATCCGATAGATATCAAAATTTTAACATCAAGTATTAAGAACAGAGGTATAAGATGCCTGAAAGTGGAATTGGTTTACCTATGTATATAGATGATACGCCTATATCGTATTCGGTTGGAAATGTAATGTGGTACCAATTTAATATTTAATTATTCGAAGAGGTTATAACGGAAACGGGAATACCCTTGTGGTTTAAAAATCCTTTTAGCGGGTATTTCCGGTTGACAAAACCACCGTAACCGACCAAGCATATAACAAACTCTGTTACTGTATTCCAGAATTAGAAAAAATTTTAAAATTTAAAAAAAAAAAATTAATAATAGTATATGAATGCAGTTCATTTCAATACGCATTATATTTGCGACGGTATCTCATATGTAATGAAGTCAGTTGAAATCACTTTCATTTAAAAAGTAATTAATTGTTCCCAAAAATAAGAAGAAAAATTGATTTTTTTTTTTTTATTATTCCCATCATTTTTATTATGTTTTGCAGATTTTCAAGATTCTGAAAAAAAATTTCCTTTTATTTTAGTTCTTTTTACCGTCTTTTTATGTCTCAAAAAATTACCCTCTGTTCGTAAGTACGATATTTTGTCATGAATGTGGCTGAAGTTTGGTAAGAAAATCTCTTTTTTTTAAATAAAGAAAAAACGAAAAAAGAAGAGAAAAAAATTAATACGATATCGTAAGATAGGTGAATAATAAATGCACACACATGTATTTGTATATATATATATATATATATATATATATATATATATATATATATATATATATAGGTTAACAATGTACGGGAAAACAAAAAACAAATAAAAAAAGTTCAAGAAAATTCAGATCGATTATAGTTTCACATCCATTTTTCGGGACGAGGAAACGCATGAATGAAATTTTATGCAATAAAATTAAAGATGAAGAGAAAATTTCATACGTAATTTTTTCACAGTCAACATACGTATATGAGAATGAAATTTTCAAGGGGTTAGGAGAAAATGAAATAAAATAAAAAAAAGGAATTTTTAATTTTTTTTTTTAGCAAAAATTTAAAAAATTTAAGAGAATAATCTCTTGAAATTTTTATTCCAGATTAAAATACTCCGGTATTTAAAATTTAATTAGGAATTTTGTGTTTTTATGGTCGCGGAGAACCAGGCTCGCTCACTTCCGTTGGCGTTAATTAATCAAAAGTTAATCGGTTTCAGGCGACACTTTATTGGCACCCCTTGTTTAACGGATATTGAGTTGCATTAATTAACGTATCGTCAGCAGCTACTTCCATACGAGGTTAAACTAACTTTCCATCGTTGTGGTGGCCGGCTTTAACTTCCGGTTAATTTAACTGCGGGTAAAAGTAATGTAAAGGGAATTAGCCACGAACTGAACGTGAAGCGTGAAATAGAAGGAAATAGAGAGAACACAGCGCTTAGTTTCCGCCCGCAGCTTTAGTTGTAAACAGTTTCTACCCCCAAACTAAGAAATACAGCTCTCAGCTATTTGGAGTAAATAATTCGCGACCCATATGTAGCTAAGCGTTGACCCTTCCGGAGAATGAAAAACTAAAAAATCACCCTTGTAATCGATTTTCGTTTCTTTATTTTCAACTCAAATTCGAACCTTTGATTTTGAGGATACGAATCCAGAGGCTCACGGACTTGATAAAACTATTTTCAAATTGAAAAAAAAGCTTCATTTAAACTTAGCTTCTTTTTTTCTTAAGAAAAAACTGAAATTTTTTTGTTTTGTTTTGTCTAAAAAATGTTAAGAAATCTTTTATGCTAAAAATTTATGGTAAAACCTCAGTTTAGAAGTCTGCAGTTCGGGGGTTGTTGACGCAAAGGAATTCCTTCGACCAAACCACTAAATCCTTTCCTCCTCATGGTCCTTGCATTCTTAGAAAGATCCGTCGTTAAGATCCCCACCAGATTGTGCGACAAGGGATAATGAGTTTTTTTCCTCGAATAGGTTTAGTACTTTGCTGACGTTGCCGAGACGTGCTTTCCAGCAAAAGAATTATTCCACCCGAACTGAAACAAGGACGTACAATTCGGCGCCCAACTCCTTTCTTTCCCTTTGTCTTAACAATATACTGATATACTTTTAATGCCCGAAACTTTTTTTGTTTTTGTTTTTTGTTTTTCTCTCTCTCTCTCTCTCTCTCTCTCCCCCCTATTTTTTATCCTCATTTATTACCATTTTATTTTGTTTTTTTTTAAGAGCTTTCTCTCGACGTAGACCAACACGCCTCTGAAATTTGTGTAAAAATAATGACACAGGTAAAAATAAGCGATAAGAATCAGCAAACTCTTGAGATAAGAATAAAAGAAAAACAAAAAAAAAAAAAAAAAAAAACTGGATAAAAGAAATCGATGCTAAGGGTTGACCCGTGACTTGGAAATTGGGGACAACGAGACTGTAGGTGATAACAATGTTTCGCGAAGCAATAAAGCGGCAATAAACTCTGCTGCCCTGGCGTTGAAAGTCGCGCGAATCACTTTGATCCTAGCGATACGGGAAAGGACTATCTATTTCTATCCGAAAACCAATTCGCAACTATATAGAGAAGAACCGAGGGGTAGGAGGAAAGATAGTCCTTAGGGACTAGAAACTCTGCGATTTCAAAAAGATTCTAAAGTTTTTAACTCTCTCAGGGAATTGCGGCCTCATTTCTGATCCCAATATCTTAATACTAAAACATCGTTGTAGAGATAAGCCGAAACCGATATTCAAACTCGGTATAATCTTTAAGTATAACCGATAAATATCATAATTATGATATAACGTTGCATAAATCGATCATCATTTCCGCAATCATTAAAAATCATTGTAAATTATTTACAAGCTAGATGAAACGAGGATATATTTTTGATTTCTCTCAAAATCTTCAAAGTGCTTATACTTATGTTCTCCGAAAATTTTTACAAACCTATGATCCACATTCTCTTATTGTAAAAAAAAAATTCATAGAGCTGGAAGTTTGATGAGAAACGAAGTTGAACATTTCCTAATAAATTGTTAAATTTTTTATCATTATAAATTTTTCACTTTTATTTTCGAAAGATTCCAACGTGAATATATATTCACCCTCTTATGTGTCCAATTTTTTGACAAGATAACAGTGTTGTAAAAATATCGTGATTTTCTCATCGAAATGAAAATCAATATTCATATATATGTACATTTTCACATATTATTTGCATTTCCTCCGTATACATATATGCAGACCTCTGGCCGACGTAATATTCGGCGATATTCTATCCCAAAGTAAACCTTGAAAGGGCATAAGGGAGCTTTGAAAAAGGATGTTGGTTATCTATGAAAATCGCACCCTTTCAACAAACGAAGCTCAATAATATTAACTGACTAAAAAATGTTTACCTCGTATAATACGCATATATGAAAAAGGAGAGAGAGAGAGAGAGAGAGAGAGAGAGAGAGAGAGAGAGAGAGAGAGAGAGAGAGAGAAGGGAAGAAAAAAAAATTGCAGTTTATTTTATAGTTAAAAGACCAAAGCTCAAGAACTTTGTCAAAAAAAGAAAGAAAAAAAAAAAAACAACTTGACCTAAATTTTCCTTAAAAACAGAATTTTCGAAAAACTACGTAAAGGACATTTTGAGGAACATTTTTAGTGAGTTTAATTAAAAAAAAAAACAAGCTCAAATTTTGGTACAGTAATTTTGACGTTAAAACAGGTAGAACGATTACTAAATTAAGAAATTTTGTTTTCTAGTCTTTCTTGAGACGATATAATTAAAATGTATAAAATTTATTCACCCTGTATCTACAATTTGACAAAATAATTTCTTATTTTATAAAAATCTGCCCAACAAAAATCTGTATCGAATGATTGTTGAAACGCTTAAAAAATTGAGCTTTTTAGGATATATTTTTTTGTTTTTTTTTTTTTCTTTTTATCCTTTATTCAAGCAACGGTGGAAGTCGAGAGCAGAAGTTTCCCCGAATATCACGGAAAATCAGCTACCCCACTCTAACCCCTCTGCTGCCCCCCCCCCCCCCCCCCCCCTGCCTCCCCAACGCTGGTGCTTCTCACGCAGCACACATAAATTATTTCAACCTCTTTCCAATTGGGAAAAGTTGGCTTAGTGTAGGTGCAGGTACCTAGTGGTATATCCTTGGGAGGTCTTCTTCCATTCCTTCAAAAGCTCACTTATACTATACCTGGTTAAATCAGGGTTAGAAATACACATCGATGGTCCAAAAAAAAAAAAACGAAAATAAAATTATTTAATAATTGTCAAAACAAAAACAAAAAAAAATTAACTCACCAAATTTTTTCACGACAATTTTCTTTCAGTTCGTTAAAGTTGAAGTTTCTTTTTTGAATTTTCCTGTTTCGTTTTCCTGTCTAAACACATTATAGCTATTTAACGAATATTTATTGATCATAATTATCCATTTTCATAAAATTTTCACACATTATAATAATTATTAGAAATTTATTATTATTATCATCATTAGGTTAGAATTCTTTTGGTTTTTCTTTAACTTATAACCCGGATAGTCAACATTGTGTATGTAAACAGAATGAGGATACTTATATACGTAAACTACCCCGCGCACTTACTCTCATCTAGTTTAAACTACAGCTATATATATAGGCTGGTTGAATTAAGAGCAACGATGCTTGAGTTTAGGGTGTAGTTCTTGACCTTAAATTGAGAAGGTTTATTGCCTTAAGTATTAAGGTAAAATGCATTTACCTTAAATTTATATAGGTAATAATATATGTATTATAATTTTTTTGTTTTTTTTTTTATTTATTTTTTTTAAACACAATTCAGTTTTTTATTACATCGTTACATCGTTCACACACGTTATAGAATTAATGTTGTATATACATCTACAACTAATGGATGCTGATTTGAATTTTAAAAATCTTGATATAAGGAGAATTCAAAATTCTTTTTATCCGATAAAGATTTATAGTTAATTCCATTCCTTCATTGAAATTAACAAAAAAAAAATTAACAGAAAATACGTATTTCACTATTATTCTTTGTTAACTTCAAAAAAATTAACCAACAATGAATTTTGTCGGTCTTAATTCTTCACAGCAATTATGATCTGACCTGGAGATAAGAACAGCACGAAACACTTGTTCAATATTTTTATTTTTGTGTTTTTGGATTTTATGTAGTTATTTTTTTTTTTTTTTTTAGAAAGGGAAAGGGGTTTTTTCTTTGTTAATTATCAGTTTAATCACTTCGTTAACTAGTAATAACTATTTCAAGCCACAAATAGTTAAATTTTTATTATTCAATGTATTAACAGAATCAAATTGAACGTTTTTTTATTTAATCACATTGAATTTGAAACGGTTTAAATTTTTATTGATTATAAAATCCGGCGATTATAATTTTCGGTAAAAGTCTGAAACCCTTGTTTTTTCGAAGGTCGTTTTAAAATGGGAAAAATAAATACAAGGAATTTGGACGGAAGGTGTGCAGGAGGAATGCGATAAATTTTTGAGAAAATTTTAACGGGATATTGTGAATTTACGTTTAGTAATGAGACTAATGATAAAAAGGAATTTATTCGATGTAATAAAACGGTGATAATTATTTCAATAACCGAAAGCTCGATAGGGGACCGTTACGTCAGACGAAAGGCGACCCCTAAAGCTCGTCCTTACGTACGACGGAAGACAAACTGGTCCAGCAACGCGGCGCCGCGACGTTCAGAGGCTGTGGCCGCCGCAGCATCCCTCCGACGCAAGGGTGCCAGCGCCTCGTACAACCCGTACAAAATCCATCCCCACCACAATATCGATCCCCCCTTTTAGCCCGACTAGACAGTGTTCCATTTTACCCGCGACAATTTAAACTTAAGGGGTTTTGCCTATATGTTATCGAGTAAAAAATGTCGGAAAAAAAAAAACAGTTTTTTGGAGTACTTTTTATCAAGAAGAAAAAAGTATTGATTTGTCAGGGGAAAGAGAAGTATATAAAAAATAATGAAAAACTAAAACAAAAAATTGAAATTAAAAAAAAAAAAAGACACGCCATATATATTAACAAGCAACAATTTCATACAGTGCATTTTATCCCAATTCGATCTGGATATATTTACAATTTTTTCTTGTCATTGCCAAGCAGCAATTTCATACAGTGCATTTCATCTCAATTTGATCTGGGTAAATTTACAAATTCTTCTTGTCATAGGCAAGGAACTCCTTATATGTTGACAAGCAATAGTTTTATACATTGCACTTCATCCCAATTCGATCTGGGTATATTTACAATTTGTTTGTTGTCATTGGCAAGGTATGCCCTATATATATAAAATGAATAAATCAACTCGGAAGAACATAATCTTTCATTTAGAAAGTTAATACAGAGGAAAAGTACAGATTTATCGGTAAAAAATCGAAAATTGATTAATTTCCGGTAGAACCGGAAGTTCATATTAAACAAGAAATGGCAATTTTTCAGACCCATCGTTTGGTTGTAAAATCCTGTAAATTTCAGATTTTTTCATCGAGCCGTTTCCGAGATCATCGCACGAGTTTGTCGAACAGACCGATAAGCAGACCGACATCTTTCTAAAAACTGTTTTTCGGATTCACGAGGGTCGAAAACGTAAAGATTCGTCGAAATTAGCAAAAGTCACTTTTCGACCGAAACCAATATTTTTCTTATATAACCGTAGGCGATGAAAAGTAAAAAAGAGAGATTTTTTTGGATTTTTTGAAAAATCTGGACAAGTTTTTAATTTTTTCAATTTTTTTCATTTATGTAAGTGTCCCAAGGAATTATGGGTAGTATTCATTAATCTGTAATAATTTTTTCTTTGTTTTTCCAATCACTGTGCTTTTATACTAAATTCTTACTAGCTAAACACGTAACGTACATACATTTAAGTCGTACAAACGTTTGCTGAAATACCAAGACTTCTTTAGGAAGACTCGAATATGGGATATAAAAATTATTCAAGATATTTTTGTAGCAAGTTTGGTCCAAATCGTTCGACTTCATCGAAAGTTATTCGACAGCTGAACTAAAAACGTGAAGAACTTATAATGCCTGGACTTTCTTTTTCTAAAATATTAACAAAATGAAAAATAGAATAAAGTAAAAAAAAAAAAAAAAAAAGATATTGAAACAACAACGGAAAATGAAAAACTTAGAGAAAGAAAAGTCTCAAAATTATCCCGCGGTTTTCACGTGACGAGGGTTCAAGAAATGGAGCCGTAGGGGTTAACGAAATTTTTCATCTTGTTTCATATCTTTTCGGATTCTTCTTTGAGTGGTTTATTTATAATTATTGCATTGCGGGGAAATTGCCGTGAACAGAATGTGATAGGCAAGATTCCAAGAGTCGGTACATACATACGTACGTAGAATGCATCGGTATGTCAGTACATACACCTATATATACATATGTCTAGATTGTATATGAAAATGGGTCAGCGTTTACTTAACTATTTATACTTTACTTTAATTTTTCTTTTTCGTTTTTCTCGAATAAAAGTAATGAGAATTTTTTTTTTTCAAATTTCTAATACATTCTTTCATAGTTAATTAGATTCTCTACAAAAAAGCTCTGATGAGTTTTCTTCGTAAATTCAACAAATGAAATGTTATGAAGCCCTAAACACTATAAGTATAGGAAAACTCAATGTAGTGGCATGTTCAAGGGTTTATAACTTTTCATTCGTTGAATTTACGAAAAAAGCACAATAGAGCTTTTTTGTAGAGAATTTAATATCCTATAATAATGTGTATTTCAAAATTCTGAATCAGTTATTCTCAATACTTTTATTCAAGTAAAAGAAAAAAATTAAAAAATTTTCACGTGTTATATAAATGGGAAAATGGATTCTCAATGAACTTTTACTACAATTGAGATACCGCGAGCTGTTCTTTTGGGAGGATTTTTTTTAAACTATAGTTTTTTAATTTTTTTTGCCCACTACTTGAGTAGCGGGCTTTTTCAAGTTTTTTTTTGCCCGCTACTCGAGTAACGGGCGTTTTCAGGTTTTTTTTTTGCCCGCTAAAATATTTTTCAATATTTTCAAGAAAATTATCAATAATTGAGATAAAATCTAATGAGTACATAGTGGCTGTTTTAGAAAACGGTCACATCAGTCCCGCTTAATATCAAGGAATCGCAAAAATCTATACATACGTTACAAAAAATATGGTGTGCACCAAGAGCTAAGCGGGCTTTTTAACCTCGTGTGGTTGCAGTACTTGTCTTCGACTTGCAAACGCACTCGCCTTCGGCTCTCCTAGCTCGCCTCCGGCTCGTACTGCAAACTGCACACTCGGTCTAAAAAAGCCTACTTTATGCCCTTGGTACACAATATACTATTGAACCACTCTAATATACGTACACAAGGAGTTCCAGGCCATTTCGACCTGGATGTGACTCTCACTATTTTTAATTTCTTCCTTCTGTCAGTATGCGACTAGGCGTCACAAAAAAACGAAATTTGTGAAGTCTTAGATTTGTTAAAAAGTTGTTTTTTTTTTTTCAGCAATCGGTCGATTAAGTGAAATCACTATTACCCACAATCAATTTCTATGAAGTTTATACCTTAATTAATTCGTGGTAAAAAGACAAAAAAAAAATTCAGCCTGTACCGAAGATGGGTGCGCATTTAGATTAGAAAATCCAAACCAATAAATTAGAAGAAAAAAAATTCATAATTCGACTTATTTCACAACGTAGAGGTCAATTTGTGTATGACTAATTTTCACCACGTTCAACTTCACTCCCAAAGCCACATGGCTGTGGACTAGATGTTACAAAATCCTATTAGCACAATAACAATCGCAATAATAAAATAGCGTATATAATTATACTTCAGTAGAAATTTGATAATTACAATTAAAAAATAGTTCTCTCTGATCGAAATTCGTCATAGAAAAATCAAAATTAAAACGTAAGTAGGTACATATATTTGTATTTGACTATCACTGTGTGAACCTATGAAACCATTTTATAGATATTTGATCAAATATTAGCCAATAATAATTGCTTCGATAATGTCCATCATATCGTTTTACTGTAATTATCGAAATCACTGGACTATTTAAAGATTCTCAAATTTCAGTAGCAGCCAAATTTTGTGATTCTCTATAAGCCCCAATTCCTGAAAATGTTTATTAATTCAGGATGGTCCTTGTTTAGAGTGTGAAAAAAAATTTTTTACACCCACCCCCCAATTCGTCTCCAAATAATTCGACATTTTTCAACTTCCCGCAATGAAAATTGAAAATTTTCATAAAAAAGGGAAATTATTGGTTTTGGTCCAATTTTCTAAATTCGAGTCTTCATCAGATCTCGATGTTTTGGGATCCTAGGAAGCTATTTTGACCATTTTTGGATGGACGTCCGTATATGTGTGTGTGTGTGTGTAAACAAATTTTTGTCGTACGATATCTTTAGAACGAATCGACCGATTGGAATGGTTCTTATGGCGGTCGAAAAGCTTTATCAAGACTTAGATCTGATCAGATTTTGAAGCCGATCGGTCGAGTAGTTTCAAAGTTATTTGAGAAATGAAAATTAAAACACAATTTTTTTTTTATGTTTTTAGCGCATAACTCCTAAACTGTTCGTGCGATTAGTCTCAAAACTTGATCAGACTTAGATCCTGGATAGCCCTTTCAATCGCCGCAAGATTCATCAAAATCAAACGATTGGTTTAAAAGATATTGCACGACAAAAATTTCTCTTTTTGTCGTACGATACCTTTGGAAGGAATTAACCGATTTGAATGATTGTTGCGGCGATCGAAAGGGTTCACCAAGACTTAGATCTGATTAGATTTTGGAATCGATCGGTCGAGTAGTTCCAAAGTTATTCGAAGAATAGAAATTGAAGAAAAAAAGACTTCTATACGGAAAACTAATTATACTTATAACCTTCTTTAATTTATTATAAACACAATAGTATCAATTAATTGTAACGTATTCAACACAGCGGGAAGTATTCGGGTTGGCCCACAGGTCAGCCGGTTTCCTGATTTTTTCTTCATGCATTTTCCGAAAGCATTGGAAACCCGTATAACGTATTTTGAATGGCGAAATTCAGTTTAGAGTTGAGATAGAAGGTTGAAATTTTTTAGTGATTTCTTTTGAATTATTTGTAGACGATTTAGGGGGTGACCACAAAAAATATTGTCCACACCCTAACCTACTTGTATCGTTTTCGAAATTCAACATACAGTAACGACCACGATTACTTCATCTTTTAGGTTATCTAATATAATTTCCAAAAAGTAAAATCCCCTCTTTTTTTCTGAAGGAATAATTAACACTGTTCCTTTTATTATCATCAAACAACCCATCCATTCTATACGTGTAATTACTATAATATAAAACTTTGTTGACTCTAATGAAAGCGAGAAAAATAATGAGAGATAATCTTTCATGAAATTCTAATTTACATTTGATGTGTTTTTTTCTTCAGTCTATTACACTAAATGAAACCAAAAAAGAGATATGATAAATTTTTCTTATCCTATTATCTACCAACATTTTTATTATCCATTTTTAACATGAAAATTTTCAAGTTTATGAATAGAAATTTCAATTTAAAGTTTCATTTAGAAATATGATCGAAGTTTAGAATAGACTCATTGTCATATGTTGGTCCAAAGTATCTACTTGAAAAATATAACACTCTCTAGGAACATTGCATATTTTTCAAGATATGCAAATTTCGCATCTATCTCTGGTGAAAATAATTCTACAAATTTTACACGAATTTTCATAGAAATTTGAACCTTCTGTAGTTCCTCATGAGAAATTTCAGATTTTTTTCGCTTCTACGGTTTGATCGACAAAAATAACGAGTTTTCCTAATGACCACGAAAATGTACAATTTATCTAAAAAATTTCATTGGGAATACTTAGCGATGACAGCTGATATTAAAAAAATGTAAAAAAATTATTAAACAATTTTTGCTGCGTCGTACACAGTAAAAATTTCATTGAAGAAAATAATTTTGTAATGGTTAGATAAATCAGTGTGAAATTTTGTGAAAAACAACGTGTTTTTAGAAAAAAATTGTAAAAAATTCTGTTTTATTTGATGCGCATGATTCCAAAAATGATTACAATGCATAAAGTCCTGCTAAAATCTTATGTGCTTAAATCTTGAATATTTCGAAATAGAATTGTCTTTGAAAATGCCTTTAACGCCGAGCTATGAAAGGATAAATTTGAAAAGATTTCCTAATTTTTCTCAAGCTGTTTTTTAAATCATATATTTTAATAAGAGTTTCAATTTTTCTATCTAAATTTAAAAGTGGTAAGGGTTTTGGTTGAATTATTTTTCCGATCGTCCTGCAGCATGGTTATAGGAAGATCGAAAATCACCGTGCATACAACGTATATTTACCGAGCTTAATAAAAAGTATCTTATTTACTTTAGGGCACGATTTAATTTCGTCCATCAACGTACCCGAATCATTTACAAAGCTTGGGGTAGCTACCCATCTACCTACCCTACCTCCTACCCTATAACCGAGAATTTCCATCCCGTTTCTCAGCGTTAAAAATCCCGAATCAATCGACGAACGACTCATTTGTTTTAGCACTTTTAATTAATTTTTATTTCTATTCTTATTTTATCGCTTTAATCAGATTTCGAGATGGTATAAGAGGTTCGGAGAAATAATTTCACAAAATTTTTTTTATTTTTTGTTTTTTTTTTTTACCTCGTTAATTAACGACGATTGATCGGTTGCAAAAATTTAAGTGGGTATCATTTATCGTGAAATTCTACCAAACTCAGATTCAAAATCTATCCCACTTCTGACACCAATGTAACTTCGGAAGAATTAACGAGTCAGGATTTCTCTTTTAAAGGTTTATTTCGTATCAAACGTCTTTGAGTATAAAGCTTTCAAGCAAATCTGTCGTTCTCTCGACAACGACAGTCATATATTGATGATCCTGCAACCTGTATGCCGGGTATAACATATATTTATAAAAATATATTATTATTTTATATGATTATTTAAACTGATTTTAAAAAGATCTTGTATTTTATTTTAGTCATGTACTATATATTCTGAGGGGGCGAATCTATCAGAATCTCGTAGTCTGTTTGATCGAATTTGGCCGCGCTTCGCGGAGAGATCTGCATTGATCGTATCATTTGGAATTCTCTCTGTGCGAATCGTCGCCGGCAGTATCCATTTGCATTATTTATGCAATTCTCCTGTAAAAGGGACCCTTTATTTTATCACCTTTATACAGGGACAGAATAACCCTGAGTACATATACAACTGTCTATAACATTATATATTCTTAGAGTTACAGGTAGCTATAGGTAGAAACCTATATATATCTACATAAGGTATATGTATGTTATACATATGTATATAACGATAAATCAATTGATTCGAATTCATTTAAATCTACGTCCATGTACGAGGGTAAGTTTTTCTTGGTAAAGTAAACCAAAATTTCACATTCATCATTTCTGTAATAATTTTCATTAGGTATTACATTTCTTCAATTGGTCTAAAAAGCTGCAGTGAAATTATTAGAAATTCTTAAAAAGTTGGAAAAAAAAGAAAAAAATCGAGACCCCCGCTGGGGGATGAATTTGAACATGAAAAAATCGTATCAATTTTTATTATTATTCTAATCATATTTTATTTTTTTTTGTTTTTTTTTTTTTGTTTTAAGTAAATATAAATCAAAATAAAAAATTGAATTTATTTATTGACCACTCGCTCCCGCAACCCTATGATATTTCTTAGACTTTACCGAGTTCTGATTTACCGATGAACTTGTAAAAAAATTAGTCGAGAACATGATCGATGTTGTCCATAACGTTCATCGAGCCTCCTACCCTTAACTTCTTGGGTCATTAATTCTCCTGACGTTGTCTTAAAATGTGGTCGAACGATATCTGTATATAAATAAGATGTTTTCTCCCCTTGGTATATAAGGTATATACATATACATATATACGCATGTATAGGTCTTTGGACAGCGAGTTTCCCAACGAACTTTCCCCCTTTTCAAGAAGATTTCTCTCTCTACTTTACTTCCTCTTTTTACTTCCCCTTAGCCCGAACGAACTTCACCCCTTTCCCTTTTTCATGTTTCTTTTACTTTTTACTTTATTTCTTTATCCTTTTTTCCTTTTCCTTTTCCTTTATCCGCGGTATTGCGGGGACCTGCAGTTAACCAACCGTTGAAATCATTGTTCCGTACAAACAGGGCTCTTTAATCATGACATTTTTATTTACAAAATATTTTTACCTTTCTTAATACTACCGTATTCTCTACAACCTTAATTCCACTAACCGAATTCTGGGCAAAGTCCACCCCGTAAAATGGACAATTCCGAAAGTTGGACATGCCCATTTACTTCAAATATTACCCACAGCCGACCATAAATTAAGGAGTGGATACAATGAGGGTATATACATCCAGCCTGTATACCCCTAGCGCATTAATCTGAAGGATAATATTCGCTGAAAACTTTTATTCGTTTACTTGAACTTTCAATTGCATTTTTCTTGAAATTACTTTTCTCCACCTGACTTGAAACACAATATTGTAGGTACAATCGTTCGATTTTGAATTTTAAATATCGAAAATTCTCGTCATCGCGGTAGCTAACGTTTTACGTAGCCGTTTATTTATTTATTTATTTTGTTTTTCAAAATTAGTAGATTTTTTAAGCCTCCAAGTATAACTTAGATGTAAGAAAAAATCTCTCTGAAATGAATTTTTTTCTTTGAGCGTCCACCAGTTTTTTGAATTTTTTTTTTCTTGACCAACCATTCTCGAATTATCGATCCGGCAGTGAGAGGACTATTATCAGTTATTACGCAGTAGGTTCATCATTATTCAACAACTTCGTTAATTCTTAATGATTTTGTAATCAAAATTTAGACGAAATAATTTCAATCGTATGCTCAATAGCGTATCTATATCACAAATTCGAACAAAAATAATCAAATTACTGAAAAGAATTTTAGAAAAGGGACCCTTTTTCAAGACTTGACAGCTGTGTGATCTAATCCCTTAATCTGTTACTATACGATCCCCCTAAAATCTGACTCGTAAAGTTCAAAAATTTCAATTACAGTTTTTGTTGTATAATTTATTCAAAAAGAAGCCGGAAAAACAGTTTTTCGATGTACTTTTCATCAAAAAGAAAGTATATAAAAAGTATTGAAACACAAATAATTGACAAACAACAATTTCATACAGTGCATTTTATCCCAATTCGATCTGGGTACATTTACAATTTTTTCTTGTCATTGGCAAAGTACACCCTATATATTGACAAACAATAATTTTATACAGTGTATTTCAATCTAATTCGATCTGGGTATATTTACAAGTTTTTGTTGTCATTGGCAAGGAATGCCCTATACATATAAAATAAATAACTCAACTCGGAAGAACACAATCTTTCATTTAGAAAGTTAATACAGAGAAAAAAGTACAGGTTTATCGGTAAAACATCGAAAATCAATTTATTTTCGGTAGAACCGGAAGTTTAAATTAAACGAGACATGGCAATTTTTCATGCCCATCATTTGGTTGTAAAGTTCTGTGAATTTCAGATTTTTTCATCGAGCCGTTTCCGAGATCACCACGCTAGTTTGTCGAACAGGCCGACAGACAGACCGACATATTTCAAAAAACTTGTTTTTCGGATTCTAGAGGGTCGAAAACGTGAAGATTCGTTGAAATTAGCAGAAGTCACTTTTTGAACGAAACCAATACTTTTCTTATATCACCGTCTAGGTGATGAAAAGTAAAAATTCTTTTATCCTCAAGTATTCTTCATCTGGAGAGAAGACTATAAAGAACTTAGTTTTTATGTGATTTCAGAGTCAGAAATTAAGATTAGAAAAAATTTTTTTTTAAGCTTTTTAGTCCAATTTCGCACAGTTCAGCCTATATATATTCTAGGACCCTAAATTATATCCATATATGTATTCGAATCTTTTATAAAATACATACATAGGTATATTAGGTATGTATATGTATATATGTATATATAGGTGTACGTATATATATAACCGAAGCCGTTACCAAGCGGCGCTGTTTAAGATGGGGGTGTCGATTCGCGCGAACTTTAATCGGTTTAGATTACAGGAAGCCAGGAAATAACCCCTCGATTAATGTCCTCGGGGAATTTATTTCAGACATTAAACTTCGGCACACAGGTGGAGTATCGTTTCCAATTTCGAATTTGGGTTTAGAGCCCGGAGGTGTGAGTAAACGTACATATCAAATTTAAACTCAAAATCTTGATTACTAGAATTATTTTATTTTATTTTATTTTTTTGGTTTTCATACTTTCAAATTTTCAATTTCTTCTTTCTCATTTTCACCCTTCTTTTTTTTCTCACTTTCGAATTTAACTTTCCTGATTATTTTCTATATGCATTGAGTAGCTAACCGCGCAGTGAATTAGGGGAGAAAATAAAATAAAATAAAAAAAAAAAAGTAAAAATAAAAAAAATTACGTACTTATATCCGGGCGGTAGCCGGGGAAAAAGTCGTTTCTACATTAGCCCATCCTTGGAAGAACCTAAAAAGTTATCACGCTTCATAAATCTCTTTAACGGAAAATCCGACGTCAGCCTTGAACGTAGCTGGGTATATGGTTATATATGTATGTATGTATGTACAATGTATATATATATATATATATATATATATATATATATATATATATATATATATATATATACACACATATACAGCATACATACGAAATGACTGAAAAGGTCACACGATTTCAAAGAAAGACGATGAGAATAACATCCAACTCGAATTAGTAGCTCGGAATGTAAATTTCACTCATCAAATCGTCCGTGCTCTTGATGCTCAAACGAAACCCCCTACTATGCGCTTTTTTTCTGTCGTATCTTCGTTTTAATCATTCGGAAAATACCTGTACTCGATAGATGTAAGTCGGCTGTTTAAAATTAATCGAACGTTTTTGTGTTTCGAATGTTTTTTTTTTTTTTGTGTTTTTTTTTTTGCAAATAACGAAACATGTGTCTCCATTGGAAAAAAGAGGATCAAGTAAGTCAGCTAACATTGATTAACCAGCCTTAGAACTTCACGTTTAAATTTTTCAAGCTCAAATATTAAATGAAAAAGAAATTCATTTTGACAGAAAAGTTTATTGTTTTTCCAACACAAAAACTACCTTATTGATCAATTTCAAGATTTAGTCAAATTTAAGCTGGAGTGAATTATATCGATTGATACTAAAATCATTAAAATCGGTTGATTAGTTCGCGAGATATGATCAATTAAAATTTTTAGTTTCTAAATTTTGATCTTTGAATAACTCGAAAATCACTTGTCCGATCAAATCCAAAATTTAATCAGTTCTAGGTTGAGAGATTCTGCATTGATTGATATAATAAAGGATGAAATCCGTTCATTGGTTCTCGAACTATCCTCAAACAAAAAATTGATCACACATACGTTCATCTAAAAATGATCGTAGGTGATTCTCTGGACTTCAAAACGTGGAGATTTGGTGAAAGCTCAACTTTTCATATTCGAAGTGATTATATTAACTTCCCTTTTAGTAAAATTTTATTTTCTTCAATTTGATATTTCCATAAAAAAGAAAAGTCATTATTTTTGGTTAAAAATTTGAATAAAAATTTAATTGAATGACGTTTTTTTTCTTTTCTTTCATTTTCTATCAATTATTTTATTAGAAGTTAAAGTCAAACTTATCAACTTACATTCTCTACAATTCATCACAAATTTTTAACAAAATTCTAAAAATGTATATTTACGAAAATAAAAAAAAATAAATTTGTAAATATCAAAGTATTAGTCGTTCGAAATAAAAGTATAGCCTAAGTGTGTCAAGCACCGTCATCATTTCCTGAGCTAACCTCAGAGGCCCTCAGAAATAAACGCAATCTACCATCTTACGATTGAAGGGCCATTCTTAAAGCTCCTTCAAGTAGAAAAAAAAAAGAAAGAAAAAAGTAAATCCCTACTTAAAATCGAATCAAAGATCGCTGGCTACGTCGTCCAAATTATCTCTTGCCAAATCACAAGATTTCACTAATTATCAATAATTGAAATTTCATCGAGAGTAATATAATTTTTAATTGAAATATTTCATCGAACTAGAATGTCACATATAAATAAAAACGATCCAAAAGAATTAAAAGATCAAGATTTTAATCAACCCTTTAAAATTTACACAAATTTATTGCAAAATCAAACAATTAAATAACTTTTTCATTGGCTATAAATATATCACACAAATTTATTCACTCGATTATCAGAATTTAAGGGGACATTATAACTCACCTAGCAAGATCAGAAAATGGTAATTTTCGGATTTTTTTTTCTTTGTTTCCTTCTTTTGGGAAACCATTAGAGTTATCGGATCTGGATCTGTTGTAGTTAAAAAGTAACATTTTGAAGAACTTTGACCATTTTTTTTTATTTTTTTTTTATTCAAAGAACTATTTAAGCGGTGAAGATATATTGGCAACGCGAAGAGGCAGCCTTTAATAGTATATTGTGTACCAAGGGCGTAAACTGGGCTTTTTAGACCGAGTGTGCAGTTTGCAGTACAAGCCGGAGGCGAGTGCGTTTGCAAGCCAAAGACGAGTACTGCAACCACACGAGGTTAAAAAGCCCGCTTAGCCCTGGGTGCACACTATATTTTTTGTAACGTATGTATAGATTTTTGCGATTTCTTGATATTAAGCGGGACTGATGTGACCGTTTTCTAAAACGGCCACTATGTACTTATTAGATTTTATCTTAATTATTGATAATTTTCTTGATAATATTGAAAAATATTTTAGCGGGCAAAAAAAACTTTGACAACGTTCGCTACTCAAGTAGTGGGCAGAAAAACTAAAATACGCCCGCGAAGGTACATCTGGTACCGTTCCGAAAGATTTTTAACAGGCTGCCTCTTCAAACTATTCTTCAAAATGTATATTTTCAACTACAATAGACCCCGATTTATTAAAAAATAATCAAAAAATAATATAAAAAAAAACGAAAGAAAATTGTGACGTTTAACTTTCAATTTTCATTTTTTTTATTTTTCATGGCACTACGGAGCGTACTTTTACCATGAATTGCATATAATTGGGCGGTCTATGGGTCTCATCCATGGAATATTATACCGTCTTAACAAAACTGTAATTTTGATTATTTTACCCCCTTCAAAATTAAATTTACTCTAATTCATAGAAATTTGATTTCCAGTCGAAACAATATCAAACCCTTGGACACACGCGTGCGCTTTTTGGAATTTTTTTTTTTTTTTCAAAGTAAGGTTCCAAATGGAGATTTAAATCGATAGATCTTTCAATATTGGCCGAAAATTGATAGCCTAATTAATGACGAGTGTTGAACGCTCTTACTTCAAAGGTCCGAAAGTTATGGGCAAAATGGGCTCGCCGATAGTTACTCGTACTTTTTCTAAATTCTCAAAAGTAATAAATTTTTCTATCTATTTGCTTTATAAAAAAACTCTGAACATCAAATCAAGTATGTATTATAAGAACTAGAAGCGAGATGGACAAAGTGTGCGCCTCTGAAAATTTATTGATCTTTAAAAAAAAAAAAATAAATAAAAAGACGTCATAAATAATCATATCTTCGAAATTTTTAGCTAAAAGTAATAGCCTGACTGTTGACAGGCGTTGACATCCTTACTTCGAATGTACGATATAAATTCCGTCTTTAAAATTTTCTAGGGGCCAGCTTTGCCCGTCTCTCTCCTAGTTTTTGTAATATACCTATACGCTTAATTTGATGTTTAAAGTTTCTTAGGCAAGTAAATAAAGAAATATATCACTTTTTAGAATTTTGAAAAAATACGATAAATTTTGGGGGGCGGGGGGGCAGTTTTCCCAATAGGGCCCACTTTACCTGTCTCTCCCTTATATAATTTTCTATTTTTTTAAATTCATGTAATTTACTATGACACTAACAACTATCGAGCAATAACAACGTCGTTATATTATTGTATTTGTAGGAAACGATATCGTGGTGATTGTGCAGCAGCACTGATTTTTATTTTATTTCTTTTTTATATACCATATTTCTTTTATTTTTTATTTTTTTTTTTTTTCTTATTTGTCCCCGTTAATATTCATTACGTAGTGCCAGTTTTGTTGTGCTTTTTGTCACCAATAGAGGGAGGGGGGGCAGGGGGGGGGGGGTCTTTGTGATTTTAAATTAACGACGTCAACGTAGTTCGCCACTCCACCCCGCTGCCGTTCTAACGATCTTGAGAGCGAGCTTTCCGAAAGAAGAAAGCGTGAAATATAGAAGAATTGAGAAATACATAATATAGGTATATGTATGTATGTATGTATGTACATACGTATACATATAACTATCTATTTATCTTCCTGTATAGAAAAGAGGGGAACGGTGATTATATTGTATAGATAAAACTATATCCAGATATTTATCTAGATTCTTAAATACATATGTACTATAGAGCTATATATTGAAGTTGGTAAATGGAAGGATAATTGTTTTATAGAATATTATATAGTAAAAATTCGTTATTTATACGTAATAAGTCTTCTTAATTGTCGTCACTATTTATATTGTAGGTTGTGAAAAGCGCAAAGGTTCCTACGTATATGTGTTAGGGTGCTTCGTTTTAGACGAGTTTTTTTTTTTTTTGGTCCATTCACGGATTAATGTTCTAAACATATAAAACCAAATTCTCATCGAATATGAGCTCTTAATTTCAATTCTAAGAACTCGCGAAATGAATTTGAAATTTTCTCATTTGATTAACACGTGAATTTTAATTTTTTTTTTTCAATTATCTATAGCTTCGTGGCATTTCATGATATTTAATCAGCAATAGGTGGTAATGACAAAGGAATCTTTCCTCTTCAAAAGTGTATGTAGCCAATTTATGTTTTGTAACCGGCCTCGCCCGGTAAAATATCTTGAAGCCAATTTTCTCTCAAGTTTCATGGTTTTTTTAATTTTTCTCGTAAACCACGAATCTTACAACAAAATTGTATCGGACTTTTTTATAGGTAAGTCAATTTACTATAGAAAACGTCCTGTAAGCCATAACCGTAGAGCTAGTAATTTTCGAGATAAATCTAATTAAGCATTTTAAAATTTGAGAAATCGCTGTTCTATCCGAGATTTTAGTACCTTTTAATGGTTACAAAACATAAATTGGCTACGTACACTTTTAAAGAGGAAAGATTCCTCTGTCATTTCTACCTATTGCTGATTAAATATCATGAAATGCCACGAAGCTATAGATAATTGAAAAAAAAAAATAAAATTAAAATTCACGTGTTAATCAAATGGGAAAATTTCAAATTCATTTCGCGAGTTCTTAGAATTAAGATTAAGAGCTCATATTTGGTGAGAATTTGTTTTCATATGTTTAGAACATTATTCCGTGAATGGACTAAAAAAAAAAAACGTAAAACTCGTCTAAAACGAAGCACCCTAGTATATATACCTATACACGTACACACGGTAACCCACGTATATACCTAAAACTCGTGACGATGACAGAGCGGTGTAATTAACGTGGTAAACTTTCCTGATGATATAGAAAATATATTTTCGTGTGTGTGTGTGTGTGTGTGTGTCAATAATAATTATCAAATATTGTTGCGTGATGTTGTTGATGTAGAAAATGAGATTTGGAGGGATGATGATCTGTATACCTACATAGGTATATAGTTGTAAGACGACAACGTCGACCAACAACAAGAGAGAAAATTTTATAGTCCTTTAGTTAAGTCATGCGACGAAGCGAATTTCCTATCCGTTAATGATGGATCGTATAAGCTAACAACGTCAACGTATAACTTTACACTTTATACCTTCATTATAATTTAAACTTGATATTTTTATACTTGGTAAGGCTATAGGTGAGCAAACAGAAGGTGTGATACTTTTAAATAAATGGAATGAAGGGGTAGTATAGTCCAGTAAACCAAGATCTGAACTTTAAAAATTTAAGAGTAGCTGCGAACGTGATTTTATCTTAGTTTTACACCCAAGAATACTATACGCAGATTTACAGGATCGAAAATTCCTGGGATATTGTGAAAATTGATGAAAATTATAGACGGAAATTTTGGTTTTCTGCGTTTATCTTGGCAATGGTAATGAATTTCGAAAAAAGTTTCGAATATAAGTTGTAGAGCTGAAAATTCTGCGTTGAATAATGTCATAAGAAGTTGAATTTCATTCGGTATTTACGAAGTGACAACGAATTTACCGATTTATGCATGAACAAAGTGGGAATTTTGTTGTCACTTCGTAAATACTAGACGAAAATTAACTTTTAAGGATATTTTTCGATGAAAAATTTTTAGTTCTACAACTTTTATACGAAACTTTTTTCGAAATTCCGTACCGTTGCCGAGATAATTCCGAAATTGTGAAAATTGATTGTTAAAATGATCAAAAGTCGTTTTCTAACCGAAACTAATGAACGGTAACTATCACAATAATTCCAAAATTTAATCAGACTTATGTTAGACGATATGCTACCGATCGATACCAAAATCGTAAAAATCCGTTGATCAGTTCTCGAGATATCATTGATTAGAACTATTTTCAAAATTTAGTTTTGTGAATAATTCGAAAACTATTGGATGGATCAAACCCAAAATTCCAAAAGCAGTTCGTGGGAAGACAGAATAATCTTTCTAAATGTTGATGATTTTGAAACAAAAATTTGTAATATTTTGGAATCAAACTTTCAAGATACGTGTAAATAAAAATGGAATTTTACCAAAAGAGTAAAATTTTTAGAAATTTTTCAAACCGTTGTAAATTAATGTACAGTACACCGTACATACAAAGATTATCTGAAACACTTCCGGCCAATGAGCCTGAACTAAGGCAACCCAACAGTCTATTCTGCCAATGTAAACGTTCGTTATTGCAGAGGCGATCGCGAAGCTAGAGAAGACGAGAGTTGGGTTGCCTGTGTACAGGCTGATTAGCATAACACACAATTTAATAGATAGGCTTAATTTTCAAAACGATCTAGAAATTTGTAATTTCGATAATTGGTCCTGATCTTAAAGATCAAAAAAAAAAGAAAAGAAAGTAGAAGAACAAAAAATAAGATAAAATATTAACATTATTGGAAAATTCGTCAACTATAAAAATTTATTTTAAAGATAATAGGTAAGTATAATTTTGTCCAAACAGAATTTAAACATTGAGATATTTTCAATTTTTGATATTAGAAATATTTTCGTGATTTATTGCAAGCAAAAAAAAAAAACAAAAATAATAACAAAATCAGGAAACCGGGTGACCTGTGGATCAACCCGAAAACTTCCCGCTGTGGTAAATACGTTACAATTAATTGATACTATTGTGTTTATATAATAATAAATTAAAGAAGGTTATAAGTATAATTAGTTTTCCCTATACAAATCTATTTTTCTTCAATTTCTAGTCTTCGAATAACTTTGAAACTACTCGACCGATCGACTCAAAAATCTAATCAGATCTAAGTTTTGATGAACCTTTTCGATCGCCGGAAGAATCATTCAAATCGGTTAATTCCTGCCAAAGGTATCGTACGACAAATGGAGAAATTTTTGTCGTGCAATATCTTTCCAACCAATCGTTCGATTTTGATGAATCTTGCGGTGATCGAAAGGGCTATCCAAGACCTAAGTCTGATTAAGTTTTGAGACTAATCGCATGAACAGTTTAGGAATTATGCGCTAAAATCATGAGAAAAAAATTGTTGTTTAATTTTTATTTCTCAAATAACTTTGAAATTATTCGACCGATCGACTCCAAAATCTAATCAGATCTAAGTCTTGATAAACCCTTTCGATCGCCATAAAAACCATTCCAATCGGTCGATTCGTTCTAAAGATATCGTACGACAAAAATTTGTTTACACACACACACACACACATACGGACGTCCGTGCAAAAATAGTTGGAATAGCCTCCTAGGACCCGAAAACGTCGAGATCTGATGAAAACTCAATTTTCGAAAATCGGATCGAAACCAATAACTTCCCTTTTTTATGAAAATTTTCTATTTTCATTGCGGGAAGTTAAAAATAGAAAGTTAGTCGATATTTCGAATTTAAAAAATTTGTGAACCATTGCGTAGAATAATATACCTAAATACCAAATATATGAAAGAACCAATGAACGTACGTATAGGATCTCATAAATTGAGTCTAAAATCCGATTCATTGACGATTCAATTTACCAAAAATTGAAGATGAGAATTTTTTTAATAAATTGTTATACGGCGGTTAACCGACTGAAACTCATTGTCAGCGAATATAAATGAATTGTGAATAAGGTAGGTCGTTCTCTGGATGAACGTTCAAAATTTGTTACTTCTTAAGAAAACGAAACTGTTCCATTTTTTTGTCATTTTTTCATTTCATTTTTTTTTTTTTTTTTTTTTTCATCGATGATATTGCCTCCTTGCCGTCAACTTATCCACTGGGATTGGCTGGCAACTCCCACGGGTGGTTAGAAAATTGATCAAGAGTCACGTGAGCGTGACGTTTACTGAACCATTTTTTTTTTCGAGTGAAAAATGGAAGATAAAAAAAAAAAAAAACAGAAAAAGAAGTTTTGATTTGATTATTATTATTTTTTTCAGGGGGAAGGAGAGGAGGGGAAGTTTAATCCGTTTCATTTATCCAACAAATGTAGCTCTCCGATAATTTTAAAAAACGAATCAACCCTTACAGGTGTACAATATGAGTTGACTGTGTCAATTAGGTTATGACGAAAGGAAACACAGGATGCAGGCAACCCAACAGTCAAATTCCCGAAGATTTCCGAAGTCATTGTATTTGTCATTTCAACTACATGGTGGGGGTTCTCGTCGCATGTTATCATTTGCGAATACAATGACTTCGGTAATCTTCGGAAATTTGACTGTTGGGTTGCCTGCATCCTGTGTTTCCTTTCCTTATAATCTCACGGTATATGTTATAGGTATATATATACGTATGTGTATATAAATCGGATATCTGATCGTATAAAGATGAGAAACTGCGAGTGGGAGAACCTGGGGAAGAATCGGACTTGGATAAGGCGAGATTCGGTTGTTGACTGTTCCAGCCCGTTAGCTGAACATGGCAGCGATTTATGATATCCAATATCGAAAACGCCACTTCTTTTATAATAACGTTATACTGGGACACGTGAAGAACCCGGAGCATGACGAGAGTAAAATATAGAAAAAGATAGCTGTCCTTATCCCTTGACTATTTCATCTCATAGAATACTTCCCCGGATTTTCACCCTTCTAAATAAACGTATATATATCCCTAAAATTTACATCAATCAAATTTTCAAATCTATAATACTGAAATTGATTCTTGTCTGTCTCTGTGTGTGTGTGTATTTTGCTCTTTTACTTTCCGAATAGAAAATTGATTTTCTGACATTGATGATCGTCTCGTTTCATATTTAAATTTCATAAAAAGATCCAAAGTCATTTATCAGGCTTTGAAAAAAACGTCTGATAGTCAAATTTGAATGAGCTTTATGAAGATAAAGAAAAGCGACTGTCGATCTCTATAATTTTTTTTAATTAACGTGTATACGATATTTCTGTAATTTTAGGTAAACCCGTGCACTAAAGGACCTACTTAGAAATTCTAGAAATATTTTTGAGATCGATGTATGTGTGCAGGTATATAATATAATATGTCTTTTCGTGGCAGCAGAAACCGTTATATGATAGCATCTTAAAATAATTTGACAAAGTCTTTGTCAGTTCCCGTCACCGTCAGAGAATAAGTTGTAACTCTATACGAGAAATCCCCGAAGGTAGTGAAGCGGACCTAAAGAAAAGCTGGGAAAAATATCTTCACCTTAACCCCTTTTCCTCTTTTCACCCTCGCGCGACAAGATAGTCGAAGCTTTCATCCCTTATACATATACGGGTAAAGAAGAGCTGAGGGTCGGTGATGGATAGGTGTGAATTCGGAAATGTAGGACAATGGTAGATTATTACTGGCCATATCTTACTTCACCACTACCATCACCACACCCAGCTATATATTGGCTTTCAATTTGGACCTTGCGAACTACTCGAAAACAATAAATTCGTATATTGACAGCTAACCACAATACCCGGTGCTTTTCATGGCAAAAATACATATACAGAGGTTATATTTTCTATGTTTTTATGTATGTTGTATAGCTTTACTATTTGATCAATTGCAAAGAAAAGGTCAAGTGAAAAATCTGATAAAATACACCCTCATTATATTATTACTTATATCATGAAAGATGATTCGCAAGAACATTTTTAAATTAATCTTTACTTCGGTCTTTGAGAGATTAGGGTATATAATTAACATCACGATGAATCGTGCTTTTTTTTATTTATAAGCTTTTCATTTTCAAGAAATATTTTCTAAAATAAAAATTGTTACTGTTCATTGCTCATATAATTTTCAAAAATCCTTTTTCTCATTTGATAATTTTTTTTACTTTATATCCCTTTTTGTTTTCTTTTTTTTTTTTTCTTATCAAATGTTCGATTTCGAAATCTGGTGAAAAATATTGAACGTCGATTGGGACCACCAACGACTACGGTTACTGCAAAAGCTCTTGAGCTAGTTTTCCGATGGTACTACCCTAATCGAATTACACATCGTTGAACGGTGACCCAACACGTATGTGGGTAGGTATAGGTACTGTCCAGTCTGTAGAAGTTGTGGTAGTGCGTCCAATGCTTTAACAACGATGCAAAATGTATAATTTAATTACGAAGGCAAAAGACAGGTCAGCCTGAATTCAGGCTAATCGATCTTTTATTATTTCCGCTCGACGTAGTCGGCTGAGTAAATCTTATTCATTAGTTAGAAATAGATTTCTCTATATAGGTTCAAAAATTCGAACCTACTAACAAAAAAAAAAAAAAATCTAAACTATTAAGAAAAATCGCCTTTCAAATTGCCAATCAAAGAAGATCGATAATTAGTAGCTTCGAATTCAAAGAATTTTTGAAAGAAAAATGAGAATAGTAATCACGAGGTTGAAATTTTATTTTTATAATTTTTTCCATTCGAAATTTGGATTCTAAAAATTGAAACCTTAATGAATATCAAAATACTATTTTTTTTTTTTTTTCCTATCTATAAGTGTTGATTTCAAATTTCTGTTACGTATGATATTTTGTAAATTTTACTTTTACTCTGATAAGATAAAAATTCTACAAGATAGGAAAAAAAAAAAAATAGAAGCAAAAAATGAAATAAAAAATAAATAAATAAAAAACAGAAAAATTATCGGTTTTTTGTGAAAAGTTCCGGTGTTTTGAATATACAGGTATGTGATTACTTTCAGTTTTACAACTGTCGCTCGTTAACCCTTTTCCGCACGTTAACGGATATTAAATAGCGTGACATTATGGATTTCAACAAAGAAGAGTTATAAATTGTTTCATCTCATTAGCAAGTTCGTTAAACGAACTAATGTCATTAGCGAAACCCCCGTTTGATGCATACATATACTTATATACATATATACACACACACACATATATATATATATATATATATATATATATATATATATATATATATATATATATATATATATATATATATATATATATATATATATTTGATATATGTATATACCTTATACATACATACCTCCGTAGTTACATATCGAATATATATAAAACTTTGCGGACAAAACATTTTATCCATACCGTCACCGCATTTCTGACACAGCGAAACTCTAATCTGCAATATACAAACCATTTAACGAAACTAATTTTAATATAACAATGAAAAAATGTTTAGACGAAAAACCAAAAAGAACAATTGCCACGATGTATATCGTTGAAAATACGAGATTTGTTTAAGTAACTAGAAATAAATAAATAAATAAAAAAACCACTTATAGTCGGGCTGGGTTAAAGTTTCGAAAACGAAATTCAAATTGGACGACTAATTTAGTAGAAATATATTTTTTATTTATTTTATATATATTTCAAAGAAAAAATATCGACCTCCTGTTCAAGCTTTTGAAACTTTTCATGATATGACGAAAAGAAAAAAGAACTATGTGTAGGTAGATCGATTTTTACTCATCTGTAAGATAATTTTTTATCGAACTGCAAGGCCTAATTCATCCTTCAAGCTCGTCACACTCCCGGAATCTGAACTGACTATAGCCCTGTATATGCAAATGTGAGAGTATGATTATTATGGAGTGTGTAAATGTTTTTTTGTCCTACCTGCACCGAAAGCATGCTATTATGTGCATGTAAACCGTGCAGAAAGTAGCTCTTTTCCGCCCTCGGGCGATAAAGTAGGCTCTCGGGCGGTAAAGTAAACTCTCGGGCGGTAAAGTAAGCTCTCGGGCGGTAAAGCAATAATACTTTACCGCACTTGAGTACTTTAACCACCCTAGAGCAGAAAATGAAACTACTTTCCGCTCGTTTTTACATGCACTCCAAAGCAAACTTCCGGTGTAGGTATTGGACAAAAAATATCGTGTGCATCAAGGGCAAAAAGGTGATTATCACCTACTTTCCGCCCTTGATACACAATATACTATTGCGTGCTGCATACTCATTTAATATAAGATAGAAGCGGTAACTGATATCTAGCTTTAAATGCGGAGGGCATTTAATTTCTGTGCATCTCGCTTTCGAATAATGACAATTTTTTTTTTTCTTTTTTATTTTCACTTTTTTTTTTAATCTGTTTTAGTTCAACTCGGTATGAATATTATATAATGTATACTACAGCTTTGTAAAGTTGTGGATATTTCCGTGAATTTATTTCTCATACTATGCCTACCGCATATATCCCCAGGAGTCGTGAATCAGATCGCAAAAGCGTAAATGTAAAGAAGAAATGAGAATGCGCAATGAGATAAAGAAAACAATGAAATTCCATTTTATTTTTAAATAAAAAATAATCCTGCTGCACCCTCGCGAAATAAATTACTTTTCACCTCTCACATTTAAAACGTTTATTTTACAACCTCAACCATTTTCTAGTATATATATATAGGAAAAAAAAAAAAAAAATCTCTTACATTATTTATAATCATTTTTGTTCTCATTTTCTTTTTCTTACTTTTTATATCAACGATATGTTCCTTTTCCCATATCGTATACACATACCTACTCTTAAGGGCATAATATTTGCTTGCAATTACTTACCTATCGAGTAATATGAAAAAATTCATTTTCAACGTAGTTCATTTACGTTCATTAACTCAGTTTGAGAGTTATTAATTTTTTTTTTTTTTTTTTCTGTTTCAATACGTTTCTGCGATTCATCAGCCATATTTCTAATTGCTAATAGAAGAGCGATACGTTTTTAGAATGTCTATATATATTATATACATATTATTAATCGTCGCGGAATTTGTTTCACGACTAAATTCGCGTTTCTGAAGAACAAGAAAAAAAAAAAAAAATTGAACAAAAAAGTAATAGATTATGTTTGAAATTTGATCGAATAATTTTGTTCATCAACTTCAAATTGATAACCCTTATCGAAGTTCCAAAATCTCCGTGCAGATTAAGCTATGCTAAAATTCAGTTTTTCGGTTAATCCAACAACTATGCGGCTGAGAAATCAAACGTAACTTTCACATCGCTTATAGTCTTGTGAATCTAACTTTGAAGGGATCCCACGTGTTTTAAATTCCTGAAAATCAAATTTTTATAACAACTCAGGTTATAACTTTGACAAGACTCACCCTGTATATTATCTAGATTTTCATCCACCTCCAAATTGATAACGAAATTATTATAAAGGTAATTAGCGAAATTTTGACAGGGATCAACTACACTAAAAAAAATTTCCATTTCAAAATCAAATTTGTTCAAGTTTCTTTATGTCGTTTGATTTGGTACTTTTTCCAATTTTTGTCAGGTAATTAGTGAAATTTTTTTTTTTTATCGTTTCTTTATTTTTAATATTATAATTAGTCATTACATTAATTAACGATTTTCACGGTTTAAATTATATCACGTCAACTATTGGTGTTAACGAATTTAATTTTCGTGTTAAAATATAATTTCGTTCCGTGAAATATATGAACAAGTAATTGGTATCGACAGCTTATTATACTGTCAACGAATGGCAATATTGATCCCAAAAAAAAAAGAAGAATAAAAAATAAAATAAGTTAATTAATATTGTCAAAACGTTATTATCGATAAAAAATAAAACCTGTTTAAAACATTTTGTCATATTTTGATTAGCGATATTCTAGTAAAGAAGAAAATTTTAGACCCCAAATCCTGTGAAACTCTATTTTTTTTTTAAATCATAGACCATAACCTAATCTATATTAGAAAAGGACACACCTGCGGGGTTAAGTACATAAAAATGTTTTACTTTGAATTCTTATACTTTTTAGGAGCTAAAACTATCTTCTTTTTTTTTCAAATTTCAAATAAAAAAATTGGGAATTCATGTTTGTTTATTTTCAAGTTCCCATTTTGAAAAAAAGGATTTTCTGTCCGACGATATCTCTAGAAGGAATAAGCAGATTTGATCCGTTGTGGTATCAATCGATGCAGTTTTTTTTCTGACTTAAAACTGATTAGATTTTGGATTTTGTCGGTATATTGGTTTTTGAGTTATTCAAAAAACCAAATTTTTAAAATTTTTTTATTCAATTGGTTATATCTTGAGAACTGATTACCAGATTTCCATGACTTTGGTATCAATCGATGTGATTTGCTCCAGGTTAAATTTCGTCAGATTTTAGAATCAATAGATCCATTACTTTTTGTATTGGAAACAAAAAACGTTTTTTTTTTTCTCGTGATACATTTCTTCTTCATCAAATATGAAACTTTTTATTCATAGATTCTTGAACCTGGAAATTTACCTGCAACTTGTTCATTTTTAACTTCCCGCAATGAAAATTGAAAATTTTCATAAAAAAGGAAAGTTATTGGTTTGGGTCCGATTTTCAAAAATCGAGTTTTCATCAGATCTCGACGTTTTGGGGTCCTAGGAAGCTATTCTGACGATTTTTGAATGGACGTCCGTATGTGTGTGGGTGTGTGTGTGTGTAAACAAATTTTTGTCGTACGATATCTTTAAAACGAATCGACCGATTGGAATGGTTCTGATGGCGATCGAAAGGGTTTATCAAGACTTAGATCTGATTAGATGTTGGAGTCGATCGATCGAGTAGTTTCAAAGTTATTTGAGAAATAAAAATTAAAAAACAATTTTTTTTCATGTTTTTAGCGCATTACCCCTAAACTGTTAGTGCGATTAGTCTCAAAACTTGATCAGACTTAGCTCTTGGATAGCCCTTTCGATCGCCGTAAGATTCATCAAAATCGAATGATTGGTTTAAAAGATATTGCACGACAAAAATTTCTCTTTTTCTCGTACGATACCTTTGGAACGAATTGACCGATTTGAATGATTCATGCGGCGATCGAAAGGGTTCATCAAGACTTAGATCTGATTAGATTTTGGAATCGATCGGTCGAGTAGTTTCAAAGTTATTCGAAGAATAGAAATTGAAGAAAAAAAGATTTGTATACGGAAAACCTAATTTTACTTATAACCTTCTTTAATTTATTATAAACACAATAGTATCAATTAATTGTAACGTTTTTAACACAGCGGGAAGTTTTCGAGTTGGCCCACAGATCAACCGGTTTCCTGATTTTTTATACCGCTATATGTATATGAAGCTGTGATACATTTACACGAATAAATTATTGGCTTTGAAAATTTTCAGAAATATTGTTCTTGTTTCACCCAAGTTATATGAATAATATATTAAAGTGATTTACTATATACATACCTATATACATACAAGTATATATTCAAAATAATAATATACACACACCCATATATACCAATAATTTATCAATTAATTATTTTCAAAGAGCGATATGCGCGGAGTAAGTTAATCGTTTTATGAGCTTCCTTAATCCCGTTTCGCGAATATCGCGATTGCCAATCAAATTTTAGATACGTATTCGCTCCCAAGGCTAATTATTAACCAAACAGATTACATCTATATCGGTTAACGGTTTGATACAACCTTCGAGCTTCGCGCATCCGGTAAATCCCGTTATACAGGATGATCCAAAAACTGAAAATAATAAATTCTCTTTTTTTTTTTTGGGTTTTTCATTTCTTTCTTACTTCATCATTAAAAATTGTTGACAAAAATTTTTATTCATTTGTCGGATTGTTTTAAATATCCTGCATGGTATTATTATAGGTATGTGTGTTTTATATCTTTTGTGTAAAATTACATCTTACATAGGTATATATAACATATACATATACTTATATATACATAAGAATATATAAATATGTGAAATTATTGGGAAAATCTTGTGATAAGAAATAAAATAGAATAAAAAAACAAGAAACAAAAAAAACAAATGATTAAAAGTAGAATGAAAATTATTGTGCAACTGATTTGGAATCGCCTTCTATAAACACGAAACTCACCGTTCACGTACGCCGGAAATGCACCGGAGCAAATAATGCCCGACAAATGTACATACCAATCTGGCAACCATCCTATTCCTTTGTGCCCCTGTGTATTACGGGCGCAGGTATCGCTCTCTGTACACACACTTTAGTAGAGGTACGTATGTGCATACATACATACATGTATGTATGTAACATACGTAGCTAGTTCGTACTTCGTATGTACATACATACATACATATATACGAAAGCTTTAGATATCGGAGAATTTCATGTCAGCAAGATCTAAACCGCACATGTATGTATGTATATAGATTATATAGGTATAGGTATGTTATATTGACTGCATGCCCCTCGGCGTAAAAATAATAGAATTATATCCTTAGAAATAATTTTTCTCTTGATTTACTTTAATTACAGAATTTTTTCATGGGATGGATAAGACTCTTGAAAAATTCCCAAAAAGTGAATTTTCAATTTTCAATTTATCATTTTTCTATAGTCACTCGACTTTGGCCTATGAACGTTCAATTCCGATTCAAAGACTTATCACTTAAGACTTGAGACTTGAGACTCAAGACTTAAGACCTTAGACTCAAGACTTAAGACTTGAGACCTTAGACTTTAGACTTTAGACTTTAGACATTAGACTTTAGACTTTAGACTTTAGACTTTAGACTTTAAACTTTAGACTTTAGACTTTAGACTTTAGACTTTAGACTTAAGACTTAAGACTTACATGAAAACGTATATTTAATGTCATCGCTGTAATAATTGCACAATGAGTAGGTATAGTTATTTTTGGACTGGAAAAAATCGCAAGTAAATTAATTTCTTTTTAATAGTATATATGTAATACCTACATGACGATTAGTTATAATAAGTTATCTCATAAACTGCAGTGACTATATTTCCTGAACAAATGGCATGTTTAATAAGATTAGTGTTATATAAAGTCATTACATGTACCGCTACTTACACTTGTATAGTTACCATCACAGTCAACTAGTCTGTGTGGGTATATATACGTGCTCGAATATAGCCCAGAATTATCGCCTAGTTTCACACCCTCCAAAATTACGAGGAAAACTTTCTACATACGGTAAATTTTTCGATAATTTTTTTATCGCAAGGTATGTTTGCCTTGGAATAAAATGCATTCCAACGTTCTACTCATCGTTGCAGATAAATTATACCTGTTTGTATATTTAACGTAATTAAGGAAAAACCGGGTAATTCTGGCCAATCAATTTTTCAGTAAAATAAAAAATTATAAATAAATAAATAAATAATAATAATTGAATTATTTAGATCTTGAAGGTGAATTTGGATTTTAAAAACTTGATTTATTATTTAGAAAAGTCATAATTAGATTATTTTTCATGGGATTTATAAGCAATTGTAATTTTTATGAGTTTTTCTATTGTAAGAAAAGTTATTCAGTAAATATAAGGATTTTTATCAATTTTTTGTAAATTTATGCCAAATCGATAACGTAACTTAAACATTATCGTAACTTATCACTTATTTTTTTTTTTTTTACAATTTTGAAAATTTTTTACGAAAAAATCTCACGATTGAAATCAATGAGATACATCTCGTACACTTTGCAATAGGGGAAAAGTGGGATAGTCGCTGTAGGAGGATAGATGCCGAAAACATGCATAACTATCATACTGCCAATGATTTACTTTAAAACAAAGCTTTTCTTCGTCATCCTGCTAGTCTGGCAGGGAAAAGCTTTGTTTTAAAGCAAATATTGGCAATCTAAAGTTATCTATGCATGTTCAGACACGATAACCGCGGCATCTATCCTCCTACGGCGACTATCCCACTTTTCCCCTAAATCCTAAACAATTTGTCGGAATAATCTTTATACCTCTCCGTTATCTTCAATCGTATGTGAACCGAGTTCGTTCTGATCGAGGGTTTGTTTCAGATCGTATCCGTAATGCAAAATCTCACTCAACGAAAAAAAATGGATACCTATATGGTGCAGAGTGCGAAATGTCAAATATATATCGAAACTTCGAGCCATATATCCTGCCTTAATGAATGATTAAAAAAAAATTTCTTTTCTAAATTACATCCAAATTTCTAATTTTCGCATCGTTACTTTAATTTTTTTATGTTTTTTTTTTTTTTTTTCACCTATTTCATTTCAGATTGTAAATTAGCGAAAGAATTTTTCTCCTCTGAAATTAGAAAGACTAAATCTGAATACACACCTCTGAATTTTTGTTATATTTATAAACTATATTAACATCTGTCGTGCTAAGAAGTTAGTCTCGCAGTGAGATCTTGAAACTTTTGAATAAAAATAAATATAAATTTCTCCAATGTATATTAATTTCATTGCTGTAATTTTTAACTAATTAGGTATATTAAAACGAAAATTATTATACCTCGCATTATATATTACAATTTATATTATACTTCCAGGCTTATAATTTGTATAACAGTTACAGTTATTATACTTACAGGCAATTATTATACTTATGCATACCTAATTATTAATTGAACATTTTTATTTACAGCTCAATTATTATTTAAGTACAAATAATAACGAACTGTGGTATAAAAATTTATTATCACAAGTTTTGAAAGTATATCAAATGGCCAGCTGTAACTGGTAGATAATTTTTGAGCATGGCCACTTTCAAACCAATTAAAGAAATTGCTTGGCGATTTAAAAGACAAAGTACAAATGAGAAATAATTAATTGTTTTAGATTGTAAAGAAATTAGTACAATTGTGTGTAACTTTCATCATTTTTTGGTTTTTTCAACTTCCCGCAAAGAAAATTAAAAATTTTCATAAAAAAGGGCAAGGAAGTTATTGGTTTCGGTCCGATTTTCGAAATTCGAGTTTTCATCAGATCTCGACGTTTTGGGGTCCTAGGAAGCTATTCCGACTATTTTTGTATGGACATCCGTATGTGTGTGTGTGTGTGTGTGTGTGTGAGTGTGTAAACAAATTTTTGTCGTACGATATCTTTAGAACGAATTGATCGATTGGAATGGTTCTTATGGCGATCGAAAGGGTTTATCGAGACTTAGATCTGATTAGATTTTGAAGTCGATCGGTCAAGTAGTTTCAAAGTTATTTGAGAAATAAAAATTAAAAATCAATTTTTTTTTCATGTTTTTAGGGCGTAACTCCTAAACTGTTGGTGCGATTAGTCTCAAAACTTGATCAGACTTAGCTCTTGGATAGCCCTTTCGATCGCCGTAAGATTCATCAAAATCGAGCGATTGGTTTAAAAGATATTGCACGACAAAATTTTCTCTTTTTGTCGTACGATACCTTTGGAACGAATTAACCGATCTGAATGATTGTTGCGGCGATCGAAAGAGTTCATCAAGACTTAGATCTGATTAGATTTTGGAATCGATCGGTCGAGTAGTTTCAAAGTTATTCGAAGACTAGAAATTGAAGAAAAAAAGATTTGTATAGGGAAAACTAATTATACTTATAACCTTCTTTAATTTATTATAAAAACAATAGTATCAATTAATTCTAACGTATTTAACACAGCGGGAAGTTTTCGGGTTGGCCCACAGGTCAACCGGTTTCCTGATTATTTTCTCTATTTTATTGACGATTTTATGTAAGATGATGATCGTGTAGAAGTTTGACATGCAATTAAATCAGAATTAATGGCTGTTGATATAGATTTTATATACATACCTATATAAAATATGTATGTAACAAGCTAGAAAATTCAAAATTCATTTAATACCTACGCATATACATACTTGAAATACTGTCTACCCCCTGGGTTCGCATCAGTACCTCATTTTACCCGAAAGTTCCAGACTCTCAGAGCCAAAGTTTGGCCAATTATTGCTCAACTAAAATGATTAGCTGGAAAATTATTTTAATTACCAAGATACAGTGTATAACGTAAAGTTTAGAGGATAACAGAGAAGAAACTGTGTAGTTATAACGTATGGAATCGTACATACTCATATTCCAATTTGTGGTAATTATATACGAGAATATTAAATTTTGATACAACCAAAAAAGAGGATAAATGACGATTCGAGAAAAGGAAAGTTATCGTTATTCACCCGAATATTAAAAGTTCAGTCTTCACCAGAATTTCACTTTTTGAGGTTCGGTGAGTTTCTGGTCAATTTTTCATCTCACGATATCTTGATAACGAATGAACAGATTTCATGCTTCTTTGTATCAATCGATACGGTCTTTTATAACTTAAAACTGATCGAATTTTGGATTCGATTGATGCAGTATTTTTTTAGTTATAAAAAAAGCAAAATTTTGAACGAAAAAATTTCAATTGATGATAATATCTCGTGAACTGATGAATGGATTTTCATGATTTGTATCCTAATCGTTGATATTTGATCCAACTTAAATCAGGTTAAATTTTGGAACTGATCGATCGAGTAGTTTTTGTGATAAAATACAAATCAGAAAAAAAAACTTATATCTTCGTATTTTATTAAGAAATTTTAAACACAGAAGCGTGATTTCGTCAAAATTACGTGATGCGATATAAAAACCTAAATAAAAATCGTTTAGTTTATCTGACGAATCGAAATTCGAAAAAATCTCTGAAAATCTAGTTATACCAATAAATGTGAATTTGTATGATAATTAGCGTTGGATTAATTGGCACAACCTGGCCCACTGAATTCTAATGTCTTATTACAATCTGAAATTGAAATTCTGATTAAAAAAAAAAAATTTTGTTCAATATTTCGTCAAAAAAAAAAAAATAATAATAATAATAATAATAATAAAATGAACGCTTTGAACTTTCCGAATTTTTCACTAGCTTCTAGTTTCTTCTCTATAATATCGAAAGTATTTAGGCTAACATCGCCCAAAATTAGATCAGTAAAGCTGGAAGCTCGCGTCGCGACGCTTGGCGTTACGTAGATGCGAGTTGAATATCTTCATCCTAGATATTGCGAAAAATTATCGTTAGAAAGAAAAGAAAGAAATTTATTGAAAATTAACTTCCGTGAATAATCTCGAAGTGAATTAGGTTCGGTTATTAAGAACCTAATTTTTGATCTCTCGTTAAAAATCCTAACAATATAAATTCCAAAAATAAAAATTCAATAGACGTTTTAAATAAAGTTTTTTTGAAATGAATTTCGTTAAAAAGTTTGATTAAATACCAGGAAAGGATTCCAAAAAGGTGAGGCCATTCTTTAAAATTAAACAAAAGTTGAACTTTCTCATTCGAAAAATCCGTGTCTAACCTCCCACGATTTAACCCATAGAATACCAAATCGTTAATGCTTTGACCCAACTCAAACTGATATTCGAAGGGGTATAATGACGTCATTAAAGTATCCCCACCGGTTACTCCCTTAGCTTTAAATTTTGATCTTTTAAAAAAAATAATAATGATTATCATTATACCATTGTTGTTATATTTATCAAGGCTATTATTATTGTCGCCATTAAGTCGTTGAGTGGTGGATCCGTTTCGTGTATATTCCCTTCCTGCTCCTCTTTTCTCACCCTTATTCCCTTTTACTGATTTTCCAAGCCTCCATCGGCGTCTAACTTGATGGCCATAGCGGAAAAATATCGAGAAGAACTTTCTCGAACTGTTCTCTACTCCCTCTCTTTCTATTTTTTGCTCTTTTCTCACCCTCCGTTTCCTATTTCCTTTCCTTTACTTCCCTTAACGGTGCTCGCGACGCCGTTTCAAATCTCTCTTTCTTTAACACCCTGCTACTGAGGGTTCTGTGCAGGGTGTTTCAGCCCCTCAAACTCTCAGGATATACCTCCCTAAACCTAAACCAGAATTCGCACTTCTTCGGCTTGACTGGCCTCCGCGCCCCTAGCTCGATGCTATCCATTCATGTCCAATATTTTACATCTATGTATATGTGTATGTATATGTATATCTGTTTCGTCATCGACCAGCTGTTGTACATAGGTGTATATGTTACGAATACATATATGAGAGAGCTGGGCAAAACGGGATAGCTAAACAAAAAATATTTGTATAGTTTAATAGAAAATTGGAACTGGATGGTTAATTCTGATATTATGGACAAAAAATATCACCGAGGGTAAAATGGGACAGTCTCAAATTGCCCTGAATTTCTACGCCATAAATTTTTGCTTTTTTGTGGATCACCCGTTTTGCCCTGTCATTGAATTCTGACTTTAGAGCTCCGTAGAGATACCGAGTGTCAAAAACTACATGTTTTTAATAATTTCAAAGTATCCCATTTTGCCTGCTATAGATTTCTGAATTTAAACACCATGTTGCTTAAAATACTCAAAATGATTTAATAAATGTTATATTATCAATGATTCCGTTTAATTGTGTTTTAAAATCAAAATTTTTCAATCCAATTTTGCCCTGCTCTCTCCAATATACAGGGTGTTGGAAAATTAGTTCACTCGGTGCATATACCAATAAATTCCTTGCAAAAAATTGAGACGAAAGTTACTTATGCAAAAAAGTCCGCAAAGACTTAGTTTTCTTGTAAAATGAACTTATCAACGAGCCAATCAGCGTTCGGCTTTAGAAAAGAATCGCTAAAATCTGTATCGCCGCTTGCCCTACTACCGAGAACAAGACAATAATGTGTAGAGTTCCCCGCCGCGCCCGCGTCTTGTAAGTCGGACAGACAGCGATGCAGATTTTAGCCAGTATTCTCTAAAGTCGAAAGCTGATTGGTTTGTTAATGAGTTCACTTTACAAGAAAACTAAGTCCTTGGGGACTTTTTTGCATAAATAACTTTCGTCTCAATTTTTCGCAAGGAATCCGCTGGTATACAGTAAGTGTGAGAATTTCGCGACACCCTGTATATTATAGGCGTGTAGTACATACATGTACGCAAGCTCCCGTAAGGTATTTCTTTTCTAAATTCAATTGAGAATAGTGGAAAAAAAATAAAGTTTCTTGTTTCTTATTATTCGATCTTTTTGAATTTTTTTTCTAATTGAAGAAAAAAAAAAAAAAAAAAAACAAAGACGAAAAGAAAAATTTTATAATTTATGGAAAATATACTTGTATCATTTTATTTCAAGAAATAAATTGTGTCACTCTGTACTCGTATATATACCATATTCTCGGAAAATTAATTATAACGAGGTGCGGGTATAATAGGTAACGACGAACGTGTATAGATCTGACAAGGAAGATAGTCGTGAAGAATTTTTTTATTTTCTCTTTTGATATTTTTTTTTTTTTTTTTAATTTTTTTATTCTTCTATTAATTCTTTTTTTTTCTTCTTTTTAAACTCGTTACAGGGAAATTGCAATGTAATTATTATTATTATATTATAATTGTGTATCGATATGCAGTTGACACCGTTACTCTAATGATCTACGTTTTTTCTTACGAGAGAGATAAAAAAAATAAAATATTGTTAATAAAAGAAAGAAAAAAAAGAAAAAAAAGTTAAATTTTCAATTTTTTATAATGAGTGAAACGCATTGCGGATTTTTATTATACCAAAATAAATTTTTTAAGTTTGAAATGAAATCTTAAGAAATTAGAAAGAAAATAAATAAATGAATAAATAAAATAAAAGAATTCAAATTTGAAATTTTGATTGAATCAAATTTAAAAAAAAATTAATATCGATCGATTTTAGTCCGTAAAAGCTAGACCAGGGCGAAATGAGGTATAGCTAAAAATTGTATGCCTAATATTAAAATAAATTTCAATTTTATGTTTCATTATGTATAATTTATTTATTTTCTTTATTTTTTTTTTTTGGGAAAATTAATTCAACGTTCTAATTAGCGAATTGACTAACTCCATTTTCATAAATTTTTCAGGAGTAGCAAAAGACATATGGAGCATGATATTCCTTAACAGAAAATACAAAAAAAGATCGATTTTCAAACAAAAAAAGTGGAGTTGGACACTTTTCTACTTAGAGTGTCGAATGTTGGAATATAATTTCAAGATAAGATCGATGAAAGGATATCTTTTAACAGATTATTTTTTCTTTTTGTTTGCATTTCCTCAAACTCTGTATATATCCCATATTTTCAGAACCCCGTAGGAGCGCAAAAACTTCTGGAAATTATTCAACTGAATTATATAGTTAAATAAATTATTTGGAAATTTTTATTTTTTTTTTCGTGTTTTTTCATTCTTACGCGATAAACTGCGTGCTAAATTAAGTTTGACTAAATTTTACCCACTTCGTGGTAAGTTGCGTCCGTACCTGGGGTATATAAGGCAGTATAAGGTAAGGCTTCCCGTGTCATCGCGTCACGTATAATAAACTCGCGCTTATGCCTCAGGAAACAATAGCTATACATATAGGTATACGTATATTACAAAGCTAGTAATTCCGGGTTTCTCATTTTGTTTAATTTTTATAAAAAATGAAAAATAAAAAAAAAAACATTTTAAATTTCTATAATATTATATACCGCGATATGAAAAATAGTAGAATAAAAATTCAAATTTTTTGCGATATTTATTATTAACCTTCATTTCTGTTATCTGAAATTTTAAAATCCTCGATTTTTGGTTCTACTGCACATATATACATAGTATATGTATATGCATTATAAAATTGCTGGTGTTTCGTTATACATATTGAGCTAATTATATGCACCTATGAATTACTCGAAGGTACTTGAAAGCCTGCGGAAGTTGGTTAATTAGTGGTATAGGTACCCCGCCTTAATTAACGCGCGTCGTTTGACCTGACGTAGGTAGGTAGGTAGGTAGATGGGTAGGTATAGTTATATACTATATACTAACTATACATAGGTATATATACATATATATATATACACATACATATATATACTGAAGTGGTAAGTGAACCGAAAAATCCACAAAGTATTTTTCAGGCTTTGAATACTAATATCCTCCAGACGGTACATAAAATTCATTTCACATCATCCCTACCGTAGCTGAGAAAGTTTTTTTTTTTTTTTAATTTTCTTTCTATTTGTTTTTTTTTCTTTTTTTTTCTCTTCTCTTGTTATTTTCATTTTTTTTACCCTACGGATTTATCCCATATATATATATACCCCTAAAGCCCAACGAAAGCTTAGAAAAATTATTTAAACTTGATTTAACCTAAGGGTCTATATATTATACATAAATTTTTTCCTTTCTTCTCTCTCTTCTTCGTCATTTTTTTTTTTCTTTTGTTTTCTTTCCTTCTTTTTTTTTATATCGAGCATTCTTAAAAACTTTGGTAGTCTGAAGCTCCCATCTATACCGATTCGAGCCTGAAACCGTTTTTTTTATATCTATATACATATATATTCTTTTTTTGATTCAATTTTTTATTCATTTTTTATTTTTAATCAACTTTTTCTATACATATATACCAATTCTATTATTTTTACTTACTCTTACATGCAACTTCTAAGCCGGACGAGGCATCCTTAGATAACGTACATAGTCTCATTATTCGCAAAATTCGAATAAAATTAGACGTCAAAAAATGCGAAAAAACATAACTGATTAATAATTCACAATTATCATAACCGTTCACCGGGTAGTTCATTTATACAATTTATTAATCAACAACACCTTCACTTGAAAAAAAGATTTCTCTTTTTTTTTTTATATTTATTTAATTTAAACCACTGGATATACTAGAAACACACAAAAATTTGCCTTGCACAAACGATATATCACACACTCACGTCAACTTTATTTTTATTTGTTTAATTTAGTATTTAATTTTTTTTTTTCTTTTAATCAATTAATTACGAATTCTCGTTGACCGTATCGGAAAATTTTCCTCGCTGTTTCAAAGCGAGTTGCTTGAATGCGTGCGGAGCACAAAAATAAGACCGGGACGTTTCCGGTTAAACAAGAATAGAAAAAAAAATGTATCAAGAAAAATAAAAAAAGAACAAAATTGATGAAAAGCAACAAAAAAAATATGAAAAAAAAAAAAAAAAAAAAACGAAAAAATAATATTACGAATAATCGCCGAGTCGTGTTACTCGCTCCCTGCAATCCACCCACAGTGTGCCCGTCGCGAGGACAAGTCAATGTTTCCGACTAGAGCGAAGTGGCTATACTTTGGCCGCATCGTCAGCATCGAGAGGTAGCTTATAGGTAGAACTATAGCGGTGGGGTTCTAAGGTAATTAAAACCAATAAAACTTGTTGAACTCTATTGTGTTTCGTAACTGAACTATCATACGATCGGTAAAAATTAACTATGGTTTAAGCAGTTTTAATAGACAAGGTCAAAAACTCGATATATGTTGACTCTGGACACCGTGATCTGCAAATTCAATATTATACCGAATCGTACAATTGTGCAGGTTTTTTAAACGTTAATAAAAAAAATTTAATAGAAAAATAAAAAGAAGATGTGAAATTTATTTTAATTATTCGAATAAAGTCCTACATACATACAGACATCTTTTAATAAAAATTTTTTCCAAATTTGTAGAAAATATTTCAAAATACAGTCTTTGAAATTTATTATAAATTTTTTATTTTTTTTTTATAATATTAATTATTTTCCAGAATAGTAAAACTATAATTCATGATGATCCAAAGATCCAAATATACAAGGTGTTCCATTTTAAAATAAAACATAAGATTAAATCGTAATGATCGTAAGGAAAAAATGTTTCAGACAAAAGTTGAAGGATTTCAAGTTTAAAATTTGATTTTTTTTTTCATTTTATTTTTTCATGAGGTAACTTACGTTTTTAAAATAGAAACTGCTATTTTTTAGTACAGATTCATAATCTGCAAAAAAAAAAAAAAAAAGAAAAAAAACAATAATTTTGTACAAACCTTTTTTTTTCTCTAAAAGTTTAATTTCTGCCATTACCACTCGAAAACTTATTTCGCAAGCTAATATACTTTCCGTACAGAAATAGTCTTCAAAATCAACTATTATCGAATCAATTTCAAATCTGCATATACCTAATATTAAAAAATTATATTTCATATAAATCCGAAGATTTTTATTCTTTTCTTTTATAGATATTTGCAAAGAACGATGATTTTCTATTTTTTTATTTTTATTTTTATTTTTGTTTTTGTAATACGTACTTTTACCTGCGGCTGCTCGATTTTAAACGCCATTTTTTTTGTTTTTTTTTAAATTTTTTTCTTTATTTTTTTCAAACCAGTTTTGCGGTCACGCATATAGGGTGATTGCGTTTCTAGTAAATTGAGGGGTGGTTGAACACCAGGAACGACCAGGAGCTTGCAGGGGTTGAACAGAGGCCTGGAACGCGATATGATTCAACAGGGAGTGGAAGTGAAGTAGGCGTACGCCGGAAAGTGGACCACTTTACTGAAGTAAATAAAAAAATTGAGAGGATGACAAAAAATAAAAAAAAATAACAAAAAAAGAGAGGCGTTGGAGGCGCGAGAGAGGCGCATGAAAATGAACACCGATGATTTCTACTTGAACGTGTAGGTGGGTCGCCTCTAATCGCTTTAATCATTTCACATTTTTTTTTTTTTTTTCTTCTTACTCGAAATATTGAGAAAGGTGAAAAAATGAAAACTCTTTATTTCTTTTTTTTTTTTATTTTATTATTATTATGAGGATGGGAAAACCAAAAATTTTTAACGAAAGCAACCGAAATTAAATTCTTATAAATATTAACAAAATTTTTGAAACACCTTTTTCGTAAATATATCGTTTTTTTTTTTATATTCAGAGACATTTGAATTCTAAATTTAAGATTTTCGAAAGAAAAACAAAAAATAATCTCAAGCTTTTTGACAAAATTGTGAAAATAATTTCAAAGTTTGCGTAACATTTAAATAAGCAATTCTTCTTTCCGAGATAAGCTTTTTTTTTTATTTTTTTTCAAAATTGGATACTTTTTGCTGTATCTATTTCTTCTATTCACATTTCATCCGATAAGTTTTTTTTATTGTTCGTGTTTTATTAGTGAAAAATATTTTTGGCTATACCTTTGTAGTCTACAATGTCTGGATTCTATCCTCTATAAGTATATACGTTCACGTATGATCGCTGACACTAAGAGCTCTACGCCTGTTATAATTACCAAATAATTAATTAAATTTAAATTAGTTAAATTTCTATCTTGATTATATATTATTCACGTAACTTTTGAGGCGTCTCTAAAGCTATATACTCCATCATCATATGAGAATCGATAAAGCTTTAAGACTCGCGTGGCTAGCGATGCCAGATAATTACTTTATTGGTATAGTCAATTTTTTAGCTCACCACGATTTTTTAGTTGAGTGCGACAAACTTTGTGGGTAGATTCCTCGAGACATTCTGAGACTAAATTCCCTTTACCAAAAATTCGAGGACCTGATAGTTTCCGAGCTACAGGATATTTTAGTTGACCAATCACAAAGCCTAGAGCTGACAGAGTCAGGGCCGGGCCAAGAGAATAATATTAACAGTGCCCGTAGGTCTCAGCCTGTAAAATTTTATTTTTTTAACAAGTATGAAAAACGAAAAAAAAAAACTTTACAGGCCAAGACCCACGGGCACTGTTAATTTTATTCTCTTGACTCGGCCCTGACTCTGTCATCTGTATGCTTTGTGATTGGTCAACTAAGATCGTCCGTATCTCGGAAACTATTAGACCCTCGAATTTTTGGTAAAGAGAATTTAGTCTTAAAATTTCTCGAGGAACCTACCCAAAAAATTTGGTGTACTCAACCCGATCACCCTGTATAATTATATTTTAATTCGTACGATAGTAACGATTAAAATTTTTGTTTTTCTTTCGTTTTCAAATCGCAGAAATTATTTTTAATGAGCGTTGCTTTTCACTAAGCTCATACTGCAGCAACCGCTTGTTAGCTGTTAGCTGAAAATCAATATAATCCCTATAATGGGGCTCGTTAGTATCTGGCCAATAAATTGAAACGCAAAAATTGAACACTAAATCCGATTTCTGTATATACCACGAAATTTTCTATCGCCTGTATAATATGCAATATACCTATTAATTTCACTCGATCGTTTCTATTGTGCTTGTACTATCGTTTCTACTCAATCAAATTACAATTTGGATGAATTAATTCATTCATGTTCCAAAGCCGTATACCATCTACCTATACCTACCTACCTGCCATGGTGCTTTATTTTATTCTATCTATTCGTTCTCATTACTTTTCTATCAACATCCCTGATTTTTTTATGTCCCAATTTCCAATCCAGAATACATACCTTTGGAAATAAAAAGCAAAAAAAATTGCTGATGAATCGTTAGGAGAATATTAGTAGATAGAAACGTCTTATAAATATTCACATTATCGCCCAATATTTGGTGACGAAATATGCAAGGCACGATTTGACACTTCGATTTGATTTGAACCAGGTTTTTGAAGCTTTCAAAAATTCCTTTCCATCGTTCATCGCGTTTCTATTGTAAATCTAAAATTTGGGATGTTTTCCGATGAACAGGTAATGATCGAACGATTCTTAATCCGAATACCAAGACTCATGTTTTACCTACTAGAGACCCTACCCTAAAATATTGACTGATTTTGCTAATTAAACAAATTTCCCACTCTACTCATTCAACCAATTACCGCAAATGAAAAAATTCCTATCTTTACTGAAATTCGGATTACTTTCCACTCCCACCATTGCCAACAATATAAACCTCTCTGCTTTTTTGAATCAGTCTAGTCTCGAACTTTCAACCTTAAACACGTGAAAAAATTATGGTAAGTATTTTACGTCGTTATAGTTTCGATAGTGCGAATATCAAGTCAATCTTTACTTGAGGGGGCATAAGCACCTAGTGAGGTCCAGAAAATCGATTTATTATTATTATTATTATTTTTTTTTCTTAACGTCTTGTTGAGATTTAAGATTTCAAAAATGTTTGATTTCGAATTTCGGGTACAAGTTACAAAAAATAACGCTTAGATATTACGACCTTACGTTATCATTTTTTTTTTTTTTTTTTTTTTGAACTTTTACTTGAAATTTGAATTAGATACATTTTTGAAATAACTTTGAAAAAAAAAATATATAAAAATTAGAAAATCGATTTTCGGATCTCGTGTTAAAAGTTTTTTAAAGCGTTTTTTTCTCGAAACCATATTCTTCAAACTTTTACCAGAAATATGCCGAAGACAACAGAACCAATTTACATAAAATTCATTGTGGTTATTCTACATATAATTATATTTCACGTACCTATCTCAGGCTTTTTTTGGAGGGGGGGGGGGGGGGGGGGGGGGGGGGGGGACTTCAAATTTTTTTTACTTGGGGAAAAGAACCGAACGAATTTTGTCTCGAAAACCGCAACGCTGCAGAATTCAAACGCCCGCGATATTTTCAAAAATTGATATTTTTTTAATCAGTTATTGTTTTTTTTTTTTATTCTTTGCGAAGATATATGGTCTAGTTTCGTGAGATTTTTTCCAGTCTAACTATATCGAAAACAGAATATGTTTGAAGCTTTAAGAACTTGAAAATTTTAAACCAATAGAAAATTTCGAACAATTTCTAAACTCTAATTTTTTTTTTTTTTTTTTTTTTTTTTATCAAAAAATACCAATCAATGTTAAAATCGTACCTCATATGAATTGCCTTTTAGTGGTTTTCAGCATGATAAATGTTGATAGAAAAACAGTCAGCTGTGCGAGTTTTATCGAAATGGCTTTTTATCCTAATGGATAAACTGTTTGTAATCTGTATAGGATATTGCGTGATCCAGCTAATGGCGAAGCGTTTCGTGATGGAGATCTATTGCCTTGTATCCGCAGGAATGTAGAGTTTCGACTGATATCGTGCCCCGTGCTGCTAATAGCACTTCGATAACTATTAACACTTTTTTTTCACGTCTGTTCTGCAACTTCTTATCAAAGTTTCCTGAAGATCGGGGATCTCGATTAAAAAAAAAGAGCCCGGAAAGCCAAAAAACCGAAGTTAAGACGTTAAAGAAAAACGAAATTTTCTTTAGGGTAGATAAGGGGCGAGGATACCCAAATCGTAGAATTTGATCAAATTGAATCGGTACATGGTGTAAAAAATAAAAATAAAATAAAATAAAGAAAATTGGAATCACATATTTTATGAAGAAAAGGAACTTTTCTACTCGAAGAAATATTCCCATATTCTGCATTGCAATGTTCGACTTTGAACCGATGTAAGCATGAGATATTCGAGAAATTTGTAAATCAAATTCACAAGTCTCGAGATCTCTGTCGCTTTCAGTATTTCAGTGGCTGAAATCAATGGGGCAAAAGCTTTATGCATCACTTGCGATATCACGACGATAACAAAATGAAAATTGTGTTATTTGCCTTGAAAAAATATTATATATATATATATATATATATATATATATATATATATATATATATATATATATATATATATATATATATATATATATATATATATATATATATATATATATCGAAATCTTATTTGTTACTGTAAAAAATCGTCGATACAAAAATTCGTCCCGAATATAAAAAGAACGATATTAATTTCCTCGACTTGCAGCCGCATTGTTCAAAAATGAAAAATGGTTTTGGATCAATTTTGATTTTTTTTTTTTTTTTGCATTCTTCCCAATGGGGTGAAACGGCTTAACCTTTTTTTCTCGCTTTTGGTTGTTTAACAATATTCTATACTACCTCTTTTCGGAACGAGGCTTGGCTTGACTTGGCTCTGGTAAGTGAAACTTTCGTGGGTGAAATAAACTTTTGTTTCCCAAACATTCGGGGGCGAGCTTTTACGTCCCATAAAGCTTTTGCCTTGCAAGCTCCTCTACTCCGTCGAGCAGCTCGTGCAGAGCCGAGCGACGGCAACGTACAGCTGCGTTTAATGGTTGTTTGCATAAATAGCCGAGTTCTGTGGATCTAGCCGAGACGAGTATACATCTATGTATGTATACATAGCGATCTAATATATATATATATATACATACCTATATACATTTTCTCATTTAAACAATTTTCAAAGATTTTATTTCCCACAATTATCTTATCTTATTTATTATAAAACTACAAAAACTGAACTACTATACGTCAATCTCTGACCCTGCTGCAATCTCGATACGGTTTACTTCACCTTTTATAGAATCAACAGGTTATTTTCCCTCGTATACCTACTCGTGCCCAGACAAATTTTTTCACATCACAAAATACATTTATCTATATTTATAAAAATATCATTCGTCTCCTTAAATTATATTCTTTATCCACTGTTCAATTATAAACGTCCTTTTTGATTTTTATAAATATTTCGAATTTTTGGTCTCTTGACGAAATTTTTTTCCAGCATCTTAAACGTCTGAGATAAGTCGTAGAAGATGTAGAAGAAAAAAAATTTTTTTTTCTTCTATTCGCTCAAGAATTTTGGAAAACAAAATTTATAGGTGAGATCAAAAATGAAAAATCCTTGGATAAAAAAAAGTTTCTTATTTGATTTATAATTTTTTTTTTTTACAGGAAAATCAACAAAATGCAGGCTGGAATAATCCCGTTGATATTTTTGAATCTGATACTCCAGATTTCTGGTACCTCGAATATCGTAAAAATTGGTAAGTTTGTAAAAGTTTGAAAAAAAAAAGCGAATAATAATTCTTGAGTTTCAGAAAGTCAAAAATTAAGTTAAAAAATGACAAATAATATCAACAATAACCTCCACACATATAGAATACATAATATATAAGATAATATGTATATAAGGGGTAAATTTATACGAAATAGATATCCCGAAGGCTGATATCGATCTCTCTTTCTATAAAATAGTTTCCTTCCCTCTTTATACAGTTTTCCAAAAGTTTTGGCATAAACTTGAGGGTTGGTATACTCATTCAAAGCTTCGAGTGGTTCAACTGTACACTGAATTCTATATCGTCTATGGTAAAAAGCTTACGATAGACAAGACAGAACCTATGGACATTCTTATCGTAGGATTATACTGTGTGTATATGCCTCTGCAGTCTATGTTCTTTTATTTTTTCTCCTTCTTTTTTTTTTTTTTTTTTTTTTTTTTTTTTATCTCCCTTGTGTAAATAAAATCTAGGATTCTTCGTATCTTGAAGGATCCTTATTTCAAGGAGCGAGTGGGTGGCTGTGCTGATATCCGGTACCTATTTTTTTTTTCTTTCTTTCTTTTTGTTTCTTCTTCTACGTTTCCTTTTTTTTTTTTTTTTTTCTTTTTGAGGAAAGAATTGTGTCCACAAATTTGTCATTCCTTTCGATCTTTGCAAACAACTTTTATCCGTTCCCTCTTTCTCTTCCTCTCTTTCTCTCTTTCACTCACTTTTTAGACTCTAACTCAAGTATTTTATACAAGAAAACGTGAAATTGTTTGGGGAAAAACGAGTGGCAGCTTTCATAAAAATTTCTATGTATTTACATGTGTATGGGTTATATACATATGTGAGTTTGTGTGGGTACGAATGATTTATAGATTTTTAGACGTATTTGCTTTTAGCCTTCCAATACATAATAATGTATGCACACAAATCGCGATTCCTGAAATATTATCAAGTACCTATGCCTACTGTACGCGAGTATACCATACATATAGGTATATTACCGGAAAACTGATCCTGCATCGTGACTTGAAAAGCAACACATCAAAGTGTCACAAAAGTGTGTAACGTTTTTTGTTATATTTTCCTTTTTTTTTTTTTTTTTTGATTATATTTAGTTTTACTTAGATTCAAATTTATATACTCTGCCACCATATATAAATATGTATAGGTACAGATATTTTGACGGAATTCAAAGAGTCCCTTATCCTGAATAGAAATACTTATATTATATATATATATATATATTGTAAAGTATTTATCGAGGAATTTTGTGGGCAAAAAGTTTGACTAAATATTCCAATAAATTTTCAAACATTTACCTATACCTAAGTATATCGATACATTTCGATAGTGTTTCCGATACGAATGTTTATTAGATTCCAAAATTGATAGTCAAATATTTTACATTATCAATCGCTTTTGTAAATTCCGGAGATTCCGATTCGATATAGTTTCCCAAAACTAAACAGAAAAAAAAAAAAAAAAAAAAAAAAAAAAACTTAATAACAAATAATGTGAAACAAATTTGTACTATGAGAAACTATGTGAACCGTTTTCAAAAAATTCTCATCAATCTCTTTAAACGAGCTGAAAAACTTTAAGCCAATTAAGAAATAAAACATTTGTAACACAAGAAACTCTTTGTTTAAAAATTTTGTAATATATTCAAAATCCTCCTGATCGAATAACAAATATTGCGTTTTTGAATTTAAAAAATTTCTGGCTCATAAAGAACACAATAAATGTTGAAAAAAAAAAAAAGTTTTTGAAATTTCGTAAAATGATAGAATATATAGTTGGTAAAAGAAACTCGTATTTGTGATATCGAAACGGTATAAAGAAAGGAGTGTGGTTTGAATACGTAGGTACATACATACCTATCGTCAAAACGAGTTGTTATACCATAAAGTGACTACTGCGAAGTACTAGTGACTATCGATAAATGGAGTAGGGGTGGTTGGAGGGTTGAGTATAGGTATAACTAAAGATACGTGAAATTTTTCTTATGAGAACCCAGCTGATGCTGGAGGGTGGGCAAGATACGGCGGTGAAATTCACTGGGAGATTTTTACCTCGATTCAAGAAACTGAAACGGCTCTCGGCACGTCGTCCATTAAAAAAGAAAGGGTGGAATGATTTAGACCGCGAAACGTGGCCGTGAATACAGACTTCAAAATTTATCCGAACATAGTTTCAAAACGTGTCGATCGAGATACCGTGTTTTGTATAGAAATGCGTCATACGTGTTGTTATTAAACATTATAGCTTTTTTACAGCAGCAGTAGCTTTTCAGAAAAATAAAATAAAAATTTTTAACTCTTTATTTTTGAATTATATGGGCAGTTAAGTAATTCAAGAAAATTATTTTTCCACACGCTAGGCGCAAAGTTTGATTTTCCACGCGCCAGGCGCAAAGTTTGATTTTCCACACGCCAGGCGCAAAATTCAACTTTCCGCATGTTGTATAGAAAAATAAGGTTCAATACACGTGCAAAAGATGATTTTCAACTCGTGTGATTGTCAGAGTGTGAAAAACTTCACACTCGTCCGGGAATCAACACTTTCGCACTAGTATCGAAATAGTACATTTCGATACTAGTGCAAAAGTGTTGAGTCTCGGGCGAGTATGTAGTTTTTCGCCCGAGCGAAGCGAGGGTGACAATCACATGAGTCGAGAATCATCTTTTGCATGCGTATCGAACCTTGTTTTTCGATACAACGTGCGGAAAGTTGAATTTTGTGCACGCGAAGCGGGTGAAAAATCGAAAAGTATCATGTCGAAAAGTATTAATTTCTTAATCAATGATTATTAACTTCCCGCAATGGAAATTGAAAATTTTCAAAAAAAAAAAAGGGAAGTTATAACCTTCTTTAATTTATTATAAACATAATAGTATCAAATAATTCTAACGTATTTAACACAGCGGGAAGTTTTCGGGTTGGTCCACAGGTCAACCGGTTTCCTGATTTTTCGTTTTGCAGTTAACATGGGGCCTAATGAATGCCGTGGCAAAGAATGTCTGAAATAAAATATGGCTTGGAAATATCCATAACTAAATGAATGATGCGCGTTTCTTTCAATTATCTCGAAACATGATAATTCACTATAATATACCCTTATTCAATCCAACTCCTGAACTGATGATGAACGAAAACAAAGTTGATAACCTTGGCCCCCGTAGGGAGTGAAAAGATAACTTATAAGAGGTTGAATTGTAACGATATTGAAAACTGGGAGAAGTCTGAGCGTATACAGCTACATACCTCGATAGACGTTTATTGATATAAATGATTCTTAGAGGAGCACGATCAATCCTGAAACTGGTGAAGAAGCTCGTATCTTTCAGTTCAACCTCCATCTACTCTCGTCAGGTTTACGCGAATGAAATTGGTCGATTGTACTAGAAAGGTATAATATAAAGGGTTGAGGAGGTGGTCGAGGCACATACACCTAGGTACATACATAGTCCCAATATCTCTATGCCATTTTCTATAATGCCTTATACTCTCTCTCTCTCTCTCTCTCCCTCTCTTTCTATATATATATAATCTCTTCTTACGTAAGATGCGAGAGATATTTGCTCCTTCCTAGCTTTGATCTCGCAGCCAGTTTCGTCTTACTATCCACATGAAAAGCTATTTTTTTTTTCTTCTTTCTTTCTCTCTTTTCGTTTCCTTTTTCCTCATTTTTCTCTGCAGTCGAGTATTATAGCTGAAAAGCAGAACCCCGAAGGACGGTTGGTTTATAAAATTGCTTGTCAACCAGAGTATAAAAAACACCATGTTTGATGTCAGTAAAGCAAATTATCTAGGCATTATAATTAGTTTTTGTAAAAATTTCTGAGTCACATGGAAGAAAAATGCAATTTATTTATTTATATACATACGATGAAGGATAAATGATAGTAAACGATGATATTTCTGCAAAGAGAGAGAGAAAGAGAGAGAGAGAAAGAGAGAGAGAGAAAGAGAGTTTTTAGATTTATTTTATGTAAATGTAAATTCCCTTGTGGAAATGAAATTGGATGAAATTCAGGAACTGGTATACGACAATGAAACAAAGGAAAAATAATTGGTTCTGTAGAAGTTGGTCTATTCATGCAGAGATTTTCATTGTTTAGTGTCTTTGCTTGGAAAATAATAATTGGAAATAATTACGTGACATTGAACGTTTCTGAAAACCCTTTGGTAGTATGTATGTATGTACATACATATAACCGACTGACTGTATGGATTGAAATGATGGTATAGCTACCTATAGAGGGGCCCTATTAAAATGCCAGGAATTCTCCACAAATTTAATAACACAATTCCCTATACCTTATATACTGTGAGTCTGTAAGCTTCGATTCAATCCAGATAATAGTTGTATAACTTTAATAATTAAACTACCCTCGAGCCATTTAGCAAGTCAACCACCAACAACCACTACAGATTTGATGCTTTAAAAAAATTCTATAGTATATTGATAACTATTATTGAAAGAGCTTTTCAATAAGGTACATACATAATGGGGAAACCAAACTTCTGTTGGTCTTTTGAATAATTCTTAGAACCCAATATGAAACGTGATTTGTACGATTGGAGAGGAAATTTTTTTTTTTTTTTTTAATATCTACATATATCTAATCAAAATACGTAAAGAAGGAAATTCGATTTTTCGATAAATTATGGATGTGATCGTTATGCGTGAGTAATTTCACTCGAATTAATTAAATGTTGATATTTGTCAGATTTTTGATTACATTGTGATTGAAAATTTATCTACTTGGAAGGAAACAAACAAATAATCATCCCTCTTGCAATTTTTTCAAGCTGAATATTTTTCACGACTAGAGCCACGGTTCGCCCTCAACCGAACAAGCGGTTGGCTGCAATTTCCTGCGAGAAAAAGGCTCCGAATGTAGCCACCTGGCGAGAGCATGATAAAGTTACGCTGTAATGGAGTCTGAAGAATTTGTAAGTCGAACAGAGCTATGATGGTGATTAGGTGAACTAAAGTGACAGCCGGGGTTGATTTTTGACTGAAAATGATCAAGTCCATGCACAGTGTAAAACCGGGAAATTTTTTATTCAGTTTGACAATCATTAAAATTCACATAATACTGTTTCGTAGTCATGCTACCCCCGGTCAGACACATCTTGGGCTGTATGGGTCAGATCTTCTAGCCAGCCGCTGAAAAGTAAAAGAATTAAATGTATTTTTCCGATCCGTTATTTATTTATTTGTTCATCGATAACGAGGCCAAGAGTGAGAAACTAACAACAAGATCCCTTGATTAATCATAAATGAACAGCAGCGATATTAGAGAATGATTACTCTCACTTACAGGACAGATTTAGTTTCAGAAGCGGTATACCCAGAAGACCGAGGTCCACCGTAGGCAGTGTGACTTGGGCGATCACGCACAGAATTAAAATTGAGAGTTTGTACATGTTGAACTTCGATATTAGGAACGAAAAAATATTTGTGTTGAACAGGGGCTGGGATTCTGCTTTTATACCTTCCCGGAATACGTCTTATCTTTTAGGTTTATTGCAGGATCACGTGTCGAACTAGTTAATGCATGCGAATTGTCGCGGAAACTTCCGCAACTATGATAATAAACACTTATCAGATATTTATGCAAAGTTGTTGCTGATATTCATATGGACAATAGTAACACTTCCGTATCGGATCAGAATAATTTCATAATCGGAGAATAAACATTTTTTGTCTTTTTTTTTTGATATTCGATTTTCTTCTGTTTGTTTGAATCTGGGAAATATTCTTTCGAACCTCAAGTATGACCCAAAATTTCTTCCACTCGCGGAATTGCTTATCCGCAAACTATTAATACCTGAAAAAATTTTGCTTTAGATTTATGAAAATTCGATTAGAAAATTTCCTAAAAAAGCAAGTTAAATCTTTTTTTATATATTTTGAACCATCCTCCGTGCGTTGGAAGGATTTTTCAATTAAAAAAAAAAATGATTCTGCTATAAAAAAAGCTCTACCATTCACCGTACAGCAAACGTTTAATTTTTAAATTCCTACAATGAAAATTGAAAATTTTCATAAAAAAGGGAAGTTATTGGTTTTGGTCCGATTTTCGAAATTCAAGTTTTCATCAGATCTTGACGTTTTGGGGTTCTAGGAAGCTATTCTGACTATTTTTTGATGGACGTCCGTATGTGTGTGTGTGTGTAAGCAAATTTTTGTCGTACGACATCTTTAGAGCGAATCGACCGATTGAAATGATTATGGCGATCGAAAGGGCTTATCAAGACTTAGATCTGATTAGATTTTGAAGTCGATCGGTCGAGTAGTTTCAAAGTTATTTGAGAAATAAAAAACAATTTTTTTTCATGTTTTTAGCGCATAACTCCTAAACTATTCGTGCGATTAGTTTCAAAACTTCATCAGATTTAGATCTTGGATAGCCCTTTCGATCGCCGTAAGATTCATCAAAATCGAACGATTGGTTTAAAAGATATTGCACGACAAACATTTCTCTTTTTGTCGTACGCTACCTTTGGAAGGAATTAACCGATTTGAATGATTGTTGCGGCGATCGAAAGGGTTCATCAAGACTTAGATCTGATTAGATTTTGGAATCGATCGATCGAGTAGTTTCAAAGTTATTCGAAGAATAGAAATTTAAGAAACAAAAGATTTGTATAGGGGAAACTAATTATACTTATAACCTTCTTTAATTTATTATAAACACAATAGTATCAATTAATTGTAACGTATTTAACACAGCGGGAAGTTTTAGGGTTGGCCCACAGGTCAACCGGTTTTCTGATTTTTTCAAGCTAAAAATCTGAAATTTCATATCTTAAAGAGTTGTAATTCGTAATAATCTGTATGGTTGGTAAAATTCAGTCTGCAGCTCTGTGCTGTTTCATGTGAAATTATATCAGAAGTTGTAAATTAATTCAGAATAAAAAAAAAATATAGACATTTTGTTCAGCCTTAAAAATCAAAAAATTTCTTCACAATAAGGATTTAAAATATTTGTTAATATGTACATATTTATAGTTTAAAAATTTTATAAAGAATTCTTCAATATTTTATTTCTTCCATTTCTATATCGCAAGTGTATCATTATATACATAAATCGATATTTAGCAAATTTTTGTCAAGCGTCAGCAAGATACGATTTTAAATTAAATTTAAAGAAACTCAATAACGATCAGTCGATTAATGGACGTCAGTCATGTGGAGTACATAACGATACCGTGATTCCCCGATGAAATAAACGAAATGAAATCATATATCGATAATTAATTTAATCTGTTTTCAAATTACGAAAAAATTTCCGATCATCACAATTGTATAATTGCTTTTGTTTGTCTATAAGTATCAACCTTCGAATAAATTTGCAATAAATGTCTGTTATCATAGTCGCGGAAGTTTTCACAACGATTAGCATACATTAACTAGTTTGGCACGTGATCTTATAATGAAACCAAAAGATAAGCCGTATTCCGAAAAGGTATAAAAGCGGAATCCCAGCCCCTGTTCAACACAGCTGTTTTTTCTTTCCTAACAGAAAACTTCAACATGTACAAAATATCTATTTTAATTCTGTGTGTGATCGCCCAAGTCACACTGCCGTCAGTGGACCTTGGTCTTGCGGGTATACCGCTTCTGCATCTAAATCTGTCCTGTAAGTGAGAGTAATTATTCTCTAATATCGCTACTGTTCATTTATGATTAATCAAGGGATCTTGTTAGTTTCTCACTCTTGGCCTCGTTACCGATAAATAAATAAATAAATAACGGATAGAAAAATACATTTAATTCTTTTACTTTTCAGCGGCTGGCTAGAAGATCTGACCCATACAGCCCAAGATGTGTCTGACCGGGGGTAGCATGACTACGAAACAGTATTATGTGAATTTTAATGATTGTCAAACTGAATAAAAAATTTCCCGGTTTTACACTGTGCATGGACTTGATCATTTTCAGTCAAAAATCAACCCTGGCTGTCACTTTGGTTCACCTAATCACCATCATAGTTCTGTTCGACTTACAAATTCTTCAGAGTCCATTACAGCGAAACTTTATCATGCTCTCGCTAGGTGGCCACATTCGAAATCCTTTTCTCGCAGGAAATTGCAGCCAAACGCTTGTTTAGTTGAGGACGAACAGCAGCTCTGGTCGTGAGGAAATTGGTTTTGAAAAAAATAGAAGAGAGATTAGTATTTTCTGGTTTTTTGTTATTTGCAAAATGGTCAAAATTTATAATCAACTTATCGCTTGAAAATCAGTCATAAGAATATTTGCAATTTTGAAAATACGGGCTTACGCATTTCATGAATAAAGTAAATAATGTTGAATAAAAATGAAATTCATTTTTACGATGAGATTACCAACATGATAATCCTTTTAAAACAAAAAAACATGATATTTCGAGATTCACGAAAACCCTTCTCGTCTCAATTATACACGACAGAAATTAACAGTAATTTTGATAAACGATGTGGACCATCCATCGTAAAAATTAATTACCCAACAGCAATCGGTCAAAAAAAAATATCCAAGTCGTATAATACCGCAAACAAATATAACAACTAATCGTAAAACGATTTTCAGATTGCCTTTATTTTTCCCTTTCGTTAAACAAAAATTATTACTTTCTACCTCTCTATACTGTCGAACAACAGTTTATACAAAAACTCTAGAAAAAGTTTCCCAAACTTTTCTCAACGTTAAGAAAACTTATTATTTTACTAACCCGCACGCGGTTCGTTATTCTGTACACTAAGTCGTAATATACTATTTTCAAAATAGATTTAGGTATATATAAAATATAATTCCATGTAAACTTACGAAACGATTAACCATCCGTGTAATTTTTTTTTTTTCATTTTCGCTAATCCTGAAGTTGAAAAAATAAAAAAATAAAAAAATTGTCATGGTCAAACGGTTTATTGAATTAGCCACAAAGAATACCCAGCGCATGTTTAATTATCTACGTAGCTACATGTATAAATATACAATAAAGAATTAGATCGTCTGCCAAGTGACGTAACAGCGTCGCGACGCCGTCAGGCTTCCGGTAAAGCTATTAATAATTCTGGTGAATGAATACTTGTCAGCTGTATAAAAAAATAGAGGAAAAAAATAAAATAAAAAGGAGAAAAAGGAGAGAATAAAGAAAAAAAATCTGTAACGTCGTGGGTAACCCATACTAACTGATCCACGTTCTATGCCTCGTGTAATACATAGGGAGTAAATTAATTCCGTGGGGACATGCAGGGAACATTGATAATGACATTTTACTCTCGTTAATCGAACCGTTAACGGTTTAAACTGGGCTTAACGGTCCTTACAGTGCGTCTGGAAAGGGAAATGATGAATAATTAACCGAAGTAGACAGATACCAGCTTCCGTTACCATTTGGTTTCAATCATTTCTCAACTCTTTTTATTATCTCGTTCTAAACTATTTTCACGGGTAATAAATTCATTCGGTATAATATACATATAGATATAACTGCTACGTACGTTATATACCAAACCGCAACTTTTCATATCAGGAAATTACCACGTAGCTCCTACGGGGGTGCTAACTTCCCGTTCAATATCGTCGCCCATGCAGTAACTAGTAGTTTAAACTAAAATTTATACTTTATGTCTGTGAATATGGGGTAGAATGAAAAACAGAAAAAAATCAGGAAACCGATTGACCTGTGGACCAACCCGAAAACTTCCCGCTGTGTTAATTACGTTATAATTAATTGATACTATTGTGTTTATAATAAATTAAAGAAGGTTATAAGTATAATTAGTTCTCCGTATACAAATCTTTTTTTCTTCAATTTCTATTCTTCGAATAACTTTGAAACTACTCGACTGATAGATTCCAAAATCTAATCAGATCTAAGTCTTGGTGAACCCTTTCGATCGCCGCAAGAATCATTCAAATCGGTTGATTCGTTCCAGAGGTATCGTACGACAAAAAGAGAAATTTTTGTCGTGCAATATCTTTTAAACCAATCGTTCGATTTTGATGAATCTTACGGCGATCGAAAGGGCTATCCAAGAGCTAAGTCTGATCAAGTTTTGAGACTAATCGCACGAACAGTTTAGGAGTTATGCGCTAAAAACATGAAAAAAATTGTTTTTCAATTTTTATTTCTCAAATAACTTCGAAATTATTCGACCGATCGACTCCAAAATCTAATCAAATCTAAGGCTTGATAAACCCTTTCGATCGCCATAAAAACCATTTCAATCGGTCGATTCTTTCTAAAGATATCGTATGACAAAAATTTGTTTACACACACACACACATACGGACGTCCATACAAAAATAGTCAAAATAGCTTCCTAGGATCCCAAAACGTCGAGATCTGATGAAAACTTAATTTTCGAAAATCGGACCGAAACCAATAACTTCCCTTTTTTATGAAAATTTTCAATTTTCATTGCGGGAAGTTAAAAATTATTCATTATTAATCAATATCAAAACTAAATCCAACTCTTGAATAATCAGGATATGATAATTTTCGTAATTATACAGCCGAATTATTTTTATTTAAACAATGATTTGCGATTATAGTCTAGTAATCCAAGGTCTAAACTTTAAGAATTTGCAATTGGCTTCAAACTTGATTTCATCTTTGTTTTACACACAAGAATACTGTATACAAATTTACAGAATCAAAAGTGTCCGGGACATCGTGAAAATTGATTTGAAAGAAAAAAAGACGAAAATTTTAGTTTTTTGAGATTATCTTGGCAATGGTAAAGAATTTAGAAAAAAGTTTCGAATAAAACTTGTAGAGCTAAAAATTCTGCGTTGAAAAATGTCATAGGAATTTAATTTTCGTTCAGTATTTACGAAGTGACAACAAATTTCTTGACTTATGCATGAAAAATCGGAAAATTTATTGCCACTTCGTTAATACTGAATGAAAATTAATTTCTGAGGATATTTTTCAACGCAGAATTTTCACATCTAAAACTTTTATACGAAACTTTTTTCGAAATTCTTTACCGTCGCCGAGATAATCGCGAAAAAAGGAAAATTTCCATCATTTTTCATCAATTTTCACAATTCCCGGACATTTTTGATCCCGAAAATTTTCGTATAGTATTCTTGGATGTAGAACGGAAATAAAATCAAATTTGTAGCCACTTCCAAATTTTTGAGGTTCAGATCTTGGTTTCCTGGACTATTACTATTTTGTTTGATTTTTTTTTATACTCACTCTTCCTTCGGAATAAAATTAAGAAAAAAATAACAATCTGCAGCTGACCAGAGCTGCAGACAGAAGTATCAAACTTCGTTATACTTCATATACCTTTCAATAACGTATCCTGATATAAATAAATTCAATTCAGAATCAGAATTCTGCTAATTAGTTTCCCCTTTTCAGAAAAAATATTAAACAAGCTATTTGATCTTTTAACGATTTTCCAGAAGTATTTACCTGCGATGTACATCTGGGTATATATACATACATATATGCGCTGTGATATTTAAGCTGAAAAATATTTAACGAAAAATAAATTTATTCCATATTTTTTAAAACGACGTTTTTCATCGAAAAATGTTTAAAAATTAATAAAAACTACTGGGGCGATCGGTATTCAAATTATTTAGGAAATACGTACTATAACTTGAATAGGGATAGTTCCGAAGGACTGGCATGTGTCCAAATTCTATTTTAAATATAACCAATCTTCTTACAGAAAATTTAATCTTTTTGAACATAATCAAATGAAAGTCAGGAGTTTTGAATAATCACTTCTCAGAGTTAGATACAAATACAATGGAAATCAAAATTATCTGTTCAACGGATAGAGCTTTGTTTTCTGAACATTTAGAGACCTAAATTTCCAAAATCGGAGCACCGGTTGATCCAAATACTTGGATTGAGCGTTTTTACTTTGACTATATCTAACTCTGAGACTCGATGACTTACAGCTCTTAACTTTTACTTGGATTATGCTTAAAAAGATCAACGAACGTTACTGCAAAAAAAAAAAAAAGCTGATTGATTAAAAAGACAATTTCGTTTATTTTTGGTAATGGGGTAAAAACGTGACCTAAAATTTCAACATCGGAATAAAGTAAGACGATTTTGATTAAACCGTATAGATAGATGAGTATAAGAGGTAGGGGGTATATAAAATGGGTGAAAAAAAAAAAATAAATAAACGGAAATGAATATAAAATTTAAAGGTAAAGGAATAAAGATTCTGATTTTTCAGAACGAAAAAGTCCTTTAGTATAAAATAACGCCTCGTTATGCCTCTTCCGTTCAACACCGCGTGGCATAATTTCATTTCAAGCCATTATCTTCGCCTCTTTTTAAGCTTTTTTATGCAAATTTTTGCTTCCTCGTTACTGCCGGTGCTTAAAAAACTGAGAAACCTGCAGGTTAAAGTTTAGCGTGCAGATTTTTTTTTTTTTTTGTTTTGTTTTCTATCGCGTTATCTACCCAAAGCTGTATACGTGTATATACAATAGAAAAAATCGTTGCCATTCTAACCCAGAATATTACACCCAAACCCACCCCATTATCCAGACAAAGTAACGTTGTTTAATTTTGCATAATTGTTTCCAGCTTGAAAGAGTAACATAGGAAAAATTCTCAGATAAATTTCGATCAATTATTTAGATAAATACGTTTGAAGCAAAGTTTTTTTTCTTTTTAACTTCCCGCAATGAAAATTGAAAATTTTCATAAAAAAGGAAAGTTATTGGTTTCGGTCCGATTTTCGAGAATCGAGTTTTCATCAGAGCTCGACGTTTTGGGGTCCTACGAAGCTATTCTGACTATTTTTGGATGGACGTCCGTATGTGTGTGTGTAAACAAATTTTTGTCGTACGATATCTTTGGAACAAACCGATCGATTGAAATGATTCTCATGGCGATCGAAAGGGTTTGTCAAGACTTAGATCTGATTAGATTTTGGAGTCGATCGGTCGAGTAGTTTCAAAGTTATTTGAGAAATAAAAATTGAAAAACAATTTTTTTCTCATGTTTTTAGCGCATAACTCCTAAACTGTCCGTGCGATTAGTCTCAAAACTTAATCAGACTTAGCTCTTGGATAGCCCTTTCGATCGCCGTAAGATTCATCAAAATCGAACGATTGGTTTAAAAGATATTGGACGACAAAAATTTCTCTTTTTGTCGTACGATACCTTTGGAACGAATTAACCGATTTGAATGATTGTTGCGGCGATCGAAAGAGTTCATCAAGACTTGGATCTGATTAGATTTTGGAATCGATCGGTCGAGTAGTTTCAAAGTTATTCGAAGAATAGAAATTAAAGAAAAAAAGATTTGTATAAGGAAAACTAATTACACTTATAACCTTCTTCAATTTATTATTATATAAACACAATAGTATCAATTAATTGTGACGTATTTCACACAGCGGGTAGTTTTAGGGTTGGCCCACAGGTCAACCGGTTTCCTGATTTTTTTTTTGAAGGTAGGGAGAGGGAGGGTGTAGATCTTTTTCGTGACTTCTGAATCCTAATCTTCATTTTCTAACCCATCTTAACTAACCATATTTAAATAATAATAAATCAGAGTATAGTTGACATATTATAGAATCGATATGTACGGTGTCTATATAGTTGAAAATTTATTCTTACTGTACCGCACATATATATGTATGGGTATATAGGTACCTAAAATTAATTCAAACCCGAAGGGGTTGATTTATTTCGGTAACTGCAGTTAAATTGTTCAAACGACGAACAAACTTTTCCCCTATTACGGTACTATATCTACGTCTCCCCTTATAGTATACCTAACATTCCTACCTTCCTCACGTTTATTGTATGGTATAAGGTGCTTACCCTACGTATATGTGTATATAACAATGCAATATACCTATACAATATATATATATATATATATATATATATATATATATATATATATATATATATATATATATATATATATATATATATATATATATATATATATATATACATATATATATATATATATATATGAGGCATTCCACGTCAATTTTACATTTTCAAACCCTCACATTTTTTCATTCATTTGCAACTTTTACATGTTATTCTATATTTAAAATGAGTCGACACGTGTTTCACAATTTGTCGATATGATGATTTTTTTGATTTTTCACTAGCTAATTCTAGTTTTGAGTTTATTCACAAAATCATTTCTTTACCTGCATGTATCTCAAAATCGGTGAATCGTATCGAAAAAATTAATTGAAGTGAACTTGTTCAGTTTGAATTGTACTTTACGAAAAACATTATCTTGGAATTTTTGTTACCCTTTAAGAGTGAGTTTCTTAGCATTGAAGTACTAAATAGACCATTGTCAAAAAACCTTTAATTTTTTTCTTGTTTTCAATTTTTTTCCAAAAACTAGAGAAAATTACGAAAATTTTGACATATTTTGCATGATGGCTATGAACTTATAGACATACTTTTCAGATGTTCGCTTAGGAAATACTTAATATGCCTAATTTCAACATAAGTAAGATTGCACATGCTGAAGAATTAAGACAAAGTTATATTTTTATAAATAGTATGAACGAATTTGTATTCTGATAAATAGTTTTGAAAAAATATAAGTTATTCATTTTCATTAATTTTCAGAATAATTTTTTTCAACCTCCGGTAGCAGCCCCTAAATATTTTCTGATTACAAGGAAACTTTACGATAATTTTTTTTCTCTCAATTTGTCACAATTTTGACAAGTATCCCAAGCAAAAATTGAAAAAAAAAATTTAAGTGAACCACCCTAATACACAGTCTACATATATTTCTTATTCATATAATTTTTTTAAATATCAGTATTTTTTTTTCTTATTTGTTTCAATTTATTTGATAATATTATAATATTAGAGATCATAATTATTTTTTCAATCATTTTTCGATTTTTATTCTATTTTGTACTTTTGCTGTTCAATTCCGTTACCCTCCTGAAGTTAAAGAAAGCCCATAGTGTAAAGCCGATTTGTACAAAATCACAAAACAATTCGTTTTATACTATACGGGCATAAGGCTTCTGAATTAAAAAAAAAACAAAGAAAAGTTAGGTAAAAAATTTCTCTTCAAATTGGATCTACAAATGAGCCAATAAAGTTTTAATTAAAAATCTCAATATATCTGTACAGATTAAAATAAGAATTTTTATTATAATTCAAATATTGAGATTGAAAAAATTAAATAAAAAATCTTTCCGTCTGAAACACTCGAATAGTTTTTCGCTATAAAATTTTCTCAACGTTTAAACTTGCCGTAATAATTTAAAGATATTCATGTAGCTTTTTTCGAAATCAGTTCATGCAGTTTTATCATAAAGTAAATATCAAAGGGATGCTGGGTCAAAATGGACCCCTTAAGAAAAACAGGCCAATCTCACACATTTTTATAAGAATTAAAATAATTAAACATGTAGGGCAAAATTTTTTTGTATCAACTTATTTTTTCTTCAATTTTTTTTCTTCAATTTTTGACTTAGAGCCTTTTGCCTATATGATACCTGTATAGCCTTTTTGTTATACTATAAAAAAAAAATGGAGGTAGGCCCATTTTGTCCCCACTTATTTTTAATTATTGAAAATATTTGTGCCTATTTTTCTCCCCCCACGCCATATTGTTAAAGCAATCTATTCCATATCTGTAGACCATCCCGTATTTCAATTTTTGTTAACGTTATATCTGATACAAACTTTAATAAGCGATCCATCACTGATAATAAATGATGATATTAAGGTAGGTAAAGTATATAACGGCTAGTTTGACCACAATTTCATAAGTGTAAATCACCCAACGTTAAACTATCACCACGTGCATCAACCGTCGTCAAAATTAATTACCACAGTTATAATTAATTCACCTGAATCTTCAACAAACTCTCCATCTATCTCTTTCTCTCTCTCTCTCTCTCTCTCTCTTTCTCTCTGTCTCTCTAATTAAGCATCCTGAGTAGAACAAATTCGTCTACAGCACACATCAGGCACACACAATGTACTACAAACGCCTAGAGCAATACCTTTCCTCATTGTCAAGCCAGTCAAGATATTCATAGATTACTGTACACACGTTTCAATTTCAAGTCTGACTTACCAAGAATTTGAAATTATGGATAACGGATAACGTATCCATAAACATATACCAAAGTTAGGGTTGAATCCACCGACGTAAACATGCATCTGCAGTACATGTAGTTCGCATAATCTATACAATAGATCTTTAGTATCGTATGAACAAGATCTTTATATCTACAGTACTCAGACTAGGTACCTACATGTGATATAGGTATATAACTCTAAGCAGGATTGACCTCGTTGCATTTCTTCGACATCGTATGACATCTTCAGTCTCCATCTACCCTACTGCACAGTCTGCCACCAACGGATTTCTAATACTTTGAATCTACTTTCAGACTTTTCTTTACCTTTTTCTTCTTCTTCTTCTTCTTCTTTTTCTTCTTCTTCTTCTTCTTCTTCTTTTTGGTTCTTCTTATTGGCAGGTCTTCTCCTGAATCATTTAACTCTCTACCTTCAGTATAGATACATGTCCCCAATTATAAAGAATTAGAATACGCCTCGTTGGAATATTTAATTAATCCAACTATTTCGAGTGAATTTTAATTGATATAAAATAAATATTAAATGTCAGATTAGATTTCGGAGTCTGGAGTTTAGGAAAAAAAATATTCAAAACCTAATAAATTTGCGAAAGAAGAAATAAGAATAAAAAATAATAATTTATAGCAAGTGATAGTCGGGGGAAAAAAGAATTTTCCTTTTCAAATATCACGCACCGAGGGTTATATACTAGGATTATGAGGCAGCGTCCTGTTATACGCGACTACCTTTAAAGAATTTTTCAAACACTGTCTCTGCTTTCTCTTGTCACGCACTGGCACTACGTCAAGTAAATACATAAGAACCGGAGAATATGGTGAAAAAAAGCTTTTTCTATTCGTCAAGTCGTGAAAGAGAGAAAGAGAGAGAGAGAAAAAAAGTGACTCTCACTTACGCAGTTTGAAAAAAAAAAAAAGATTTTTTTTAAGGGTTTCACGTATTCTTTTGACTATACCAAAGGAATTGTCAAATTTATAACGTCGGTGAAGAATATTCATTCTTCATCCAGCTCAGGTTTTATACAAATATATAAAATACTGAATTTCTACTCATTTTTTAATACTAGATCACATTTGTCAGGTTTTAATTTCCTCTTTGTAAATTGAAAGAGTCTACTTTTTTGTTTATTTCTGTTCTCTTTTCTTTTTTTTGATATTTTGACGAAATACTTGGCGAAAGAAATGCGAGAAAAAAGGAAAAAACAAAAAGAGAGAAAAAGTTATATATAATAAATACACGTGTGATATATATCATGTGAAAGTTTAACGGGAGGTCGGGATTTATTGTGGTGAACTCCGACGTTTGTATACTAGACTCATAATTTGTCGGGGTGTGTCGCCGAATAATTACAATTTATACACGATTACCCAACTGGTTGCAGCTGTACGCTGTATGGTGTATTCTGTATGGTGTATTATAGGTATTGTACCTAGGGCAGGGCAGGTGGGGGGTGTACGAGCTTAACTGGAAAACGTAACAACAAGCGAAAGGGTCCCAAAGCCAATAAATAACGAAAGTCTGACGCGTGATTTGTAACTTGCTATTTGTGACATCAACGCGGTTTACTGGGACATTAAAATCCAACAGACTGTGCAAAATGTGCGTTTCGTACTGCATACTTGTCAATCTAGTACGCTGGATGAATCACTGCAGGTTAATAATTTACTAATAAAATGTTTAAATTCCGATAAAATTATTTATCTTTATCAAACTATATGAAACGACTCTTCAATTACCTCAAATCACGCTTTATCGAAATATTCTACTGACTGAACTTTATCACAGATGATTGTCACCATCCTTACTGTTTCCATCATGACTAGTCCATCCTTTTTTCTTAACCCACCATATCATCATTCATTCACTCACCTTTCTCAAAACTCGTTCTACCACACGCTCACACTTTTAATCAATAAAAGATCATCATCAGTCAAATTCATTCTAAGCAATCAGTAACCCTTTTCACTCTTCTCTCCAGATGCCTTTAAGTGCAAAGCAGGGTTGAACCCATAATCGCAACGTCCCGGATGTTACAGTGGTGACAGCGGTGGGATGCTTTTTCTTTTCTTTTTTGATAACTTTGAGAGAGATAAAAAATATGTTACGTGTTCATAACTATAGAAGACTGAACTTATGTCTATGTATTATTATTTTGTCTCTAAAGTAACATTAATTTGAAATATTTCCTCTAAATTTAAAAAAGTTTTGATTAACGATGCGAAACGTACCCTGCGATAATCACTTTGATTCTATGGTGGATTTAATCCACGTAAGTTGAAGTCCGTTAAATTTACAATAATTACAAATAATGTATCAAAATATGCGAGTAATTAGTCGTGAAAAAAACTATCTTCGAAGCGTATGTATGAGTTGATTTGAAAATAATTATTTATATACTTTCTTGATTTACAACATTATAAAACTTTTGATAATTGAGATGATAGAAAATATTAATAGATAACAAAACTGTGAAAATCTCTGCTAAAATCAGATAGTAATGATATCCATAAATTAAATTTTTAAATCGTTGTGCAAATATAATTGAGGTCCGGTTACGTTGAAATAGGAATAAATTTAGTGCAATTTGTAAACTCTTTCAGTGTTTGTATGCAAAAATTAACAATTAGTTCCGGCTAGTCCATGTTTTAAAAGCACTGAGAGAATCTCTATACTAACCCTCTCGAAGCTCTGCAACAGCGCGGTGAATTTTTGCACAATTATTAAGCTTTTTTCTTTGCTGGTAATTAATTAATTGTCACCGTACAGTACTTGGTGAAAAGATAGGAAATGAGTTTTAAAAAAAAAAATTAAATTTTTTGTATTTTTTTTTCACCCTGTGAAAACTGACGACGTTAAACTGGTTTGGCTATTATTTTTGTCGGTTGATGCTGCTGCTGCCACTGCAAGTTACACGAGATAAAAATTATACTTTTGATTATTATTCATGAAAAATTTTCATACTATTCGTGTATGAAACGATAAATGGATTAAAGGATTTTCAACATCTCATTCCGAGAGGCGAACGGTAAAGCGGATTTTTTTCTCAAGATCGTAACTCATCGTTTTCGAAATTCTTTCCGAGGAAATATACATATACAAAATATATTCGCATTTATATCACTCTGAGTTTACAGTAAACAGGACGGAAGATACTCGAAGGAAATGGTTTCGCTATGTACGATGGAATTTCACTTAGGTATGTCCAGATGAACGTTCTTCCCTGTCATATTTGGTACACGTATGTATGTACGTACATACGTATACATACATACATACGTATGTCGAACCATTTCTAAAACCTTCATATCGTTTTCAATATCTAAAGAATTCATTTTCAGAGTGGAAATTTTACCATCTTTCAATACTGTCCTCTCGCACAATATCGACATGCCCGTTGTGAGAATTTTTTAAAATATTATTACGACTATTTGAAGGACTTTAAAAAGAAATTAATAATTTCAAAGTATTGAAAAATACACGAGTGAAATAAGTAGAGCTACTAAATTAACCCAATCTTTATCATTTCAGCTTTTTCAATTTTCGTTGTTATCATTTTTAATTCCGCTCTAAAGTCCCGGGCTATAAACATGCAACATATGGGATCCTTAAGCTCTGTAAGCGAGCCAATTAATAACGAGACTCTAGAAGACAAAAAGCCCTCAATAATTTGAACGGAAACTAATACAACGTGCTTTTAGTTATTTCGAAAATCTATACGATAAATTAAGTTGATTTGGTATGAGAATAAAAGCCATTAACTGACCAATTTGTAAAAATACATCATCTAATTCCATCGTTGTGCCACTGTATTGACTTTCATTGATTAAGTTCGTTATCGTTTGCTTCGGCCCCGATTCCCCACCTAATTATTGCTCAAGCTGGATAGGTCGAATATATACCCTAGGAGTTGGGTTAGGGAGTTTAACGAACGTATATTCACCTACTTCGTAGCCTAAATGTAATCTTAATCGACTACCAACGTCCTGCAGGGATTCCTTGGCTTAACTCCGGAACTAACCAGTGTACAGCTAACCCCAGTACAAGACACCAGTTGAATGGTTTTCAATGCCAAAAGGAAGAAGGACGAATTTCGAAGGACTATTGACTATGGGAAAACGGATTAGTGCCAAAATATTACAATATCTTGTATTGAAAATAGTCTACGTGGTATCCCGCTCTCTCTGCTCGTTACAAAGGCTCGAAACTTTCGATGCAAGCTTTGTAATTACTTTTCATCACGTACGGTGATATAAGAAAAGTATAGGTTTTGGTCAAAAAGTGACTTTTGCGAATCTTCACGTCTTCGACCCTCTAGAATCCGAAAAACAGGTTTTTAGAAAGATGTCGGTCTGTCTGTCGGTCTGTTCGAAAAACTCGCGCGGTGATCTCGGAAACGGCTCGATGAAAAAATCTGAAATTCACAGGACTCTACAACCAAATGATGGGCATGATAAGTTGCCATATCTCGTTTAATTTGAACTTCCGGTTCTACCGGAAATGAATCAATTTTCACTGTTTTACTGACAAACCTATACTTTTCTTTCCGTATTCCCTTTCTAAATAGAAGAATATATTCTTCCGAGCTGAGAATTTCATATATAGGGCATTCCTTGCCAATGACAACAAAAAAATTATAAATATATCCAGATCGAATTAGAATGAATGCATTGTATGAAATTGTTGTTTGTCAATATATAGGGCATTCCTTGCCAATGACAAGAAGAAATTGTAAGTTTACCAAGATCGAATTGGGGTTAAACGCACTGTATGAAATTGTTGTTTGTCAAATAGGGCACTTTTTTTATGTGAAATTTTCAATTTTGATCCTTCTCGGTTTTTCATTACTTTTTTATACTTTTTCTTCATCTGACAAACCCATCCTTTTTTTTTCTTACTGATGAAAAGTACTCCGAAAAACTGTTTTTCCGGCTTATTTTTATTGTTTTTGTTTTTATACCAGGTACATTCATAATCAGAAAGTATTGGTTTCTGGTTGAAAAAAAAAAATCTCTCGTGCATTTCAACGAGTCTTCTCACGTTTTCGGATATCTAATATTCGAAAAATAGGTCTGTATGATACCCTCACCGATTGATCTCATAAATGGCGAGATAACGGTTGATCTAAAATTTCCAGGATTTCACATTCAAATAAAATCATAAATCTAAAAAACTACCATTTTTTGTTGGCTTCCAAAAAAAATTCGACTTCTAATTTTTGACTAAGGTTCTAAAATCTGATCATACAATATGTTGACAATATTTCAAGTAATTCCATGAATTTGTTATGTGATAATAAATATCGTGACAATATCCTGATTCTACATCTTGTTTTTGTCTGATGCTTGGCTCAAGATTATTATCGTCATGGCTGTCACCATCGCTATCGTTGTTGTTAACTTATTGTAACTATTTTTACACCTGTCAATATCGTTATCGAAATAGTTATGATTCTGATAATCGCTGTCATAATCACTATCATTATCGTTTTTGTTATGATTATCTATAGCTGTCAACATCATTATTGCTATCGTTATCGTTATGGTTTTTCTTATGGCTGTCACTATCGTTATTGTAATGATTATCGTTATCGGCATGGTTATCACTACCACCGTCTTTTTTGTATTGTTCAATATCGAAATGGTAACGATTGTTACTATCGTTATCATAATCGCTATCGTTATCGTTATTATTGTGATTATTGTTATTACTGTCACCTTCGTCATCGCTGTTACTGTAACCACTATCCAAATACTTACCTCTATCGTTATCGTCATCATTATAATCGAAATTTTTATCCTTATCGCTATTGCTATCGATATTAATATCGTTATCACTGCGATTATCCTTGTAGATATAATTGTCGATGATTCGGTTATCGCTTTCATTATCATTATTGCAATTATTAAAATTATCGTTATCATTATCGATATAGTAATAACGATTGCTGAAATGAAGTTATCGCTACTTTTATTACTACTATTATCACTATAATTGTTCAAACTATTGTTCCCATTGTCATTTTCTTGTATTTGAAACCTATCACATCGTTATCGCTATATTTCCGTTATCATTTCTATACTTAAATCATTGTTATCGTACCAGTGATCCTGCCTCTTATTCTCATCGTAATTGTTTACCTTTACTCATATCATCGTTATCATCAGTGTTATCAATCTTTTTCGCATCGTTATCATCAGTGTCATTAATCCTATCCACATAAATATACATATATATGTGTGATAATTGCCTACACATATAATATTAAGTAAAAATATGATATCACTTTTCTTCCGAATATAATTCATGCGGAAATGCTGAGCTAAGGGTAGGAGGTCCTAGATTTTTCAGGTCTGCAATCTGTTACGTATTCCATTCGCATGATCGAACCTATATACTTATATGTACATAATAATACATACCTATTTACCATATTTATATACATAGATACTAGGCCACCGACTATTCTATCGCACCTTTTTATGCAAATATAATATACGTATATGTACAGATATGCGTTTGCATAGGTTTAGGTGTATATTATATATACGTACAGGTATATATATGTATTAGGGTGCTTCGTTTTAGACGAGTTTTTTTTTATTTTTTGGTCCGTTCACGGAATAATGTTCTAAACATATAAAAACAAATTCTCACCAAATATGAGCTCTTAATTCTAATTCTAAGAACTCGCGAAATGAATTTGAAATTTTCCCATTTGATTAACACGTAAATTTTAATTTTATTTATTTGTTGTTCAATTATCTATAGCTTCGTGGCATTTCATGATATTTAATCGGCAATAGGTGGAAATGACAGAGGAATATTTCCTCTTTCAAACTGTACGTGGGCAATTTATGTTTTGTAACCATTAAAAAGTACTAAAATCTCGGATAGAACAGCGATTTTTCAAATTTTGAAATGCTTAATTGGATTTATCTCGAAAACTACTAGCTCTACGGTTATGACTTACATGACTTTTATTGTAGTAAATTGAATTTCCTATAAAAAAGTCCCGAACAATTTTGTTGTAACGTTAGTGGTTTATGAGAAAAATTCAAAAAACCATGAAATTTGAGAGAAAATTGGCTTCAAGATGTTTTACCGGGCGAGGCCGGTTACAAAACATAAATTGGCTACATCCACTTTTGAAGAGGAAAGATTCCTGTCATTTCCACCTATTGCCGATGAAATATCATGAAATGCTTCGAAGCTATAGATAATTGAAAAAAAAGAATTAAAATTCACGTGTTAATCAAATGGGAAAATTTCAAATTCATTTCGCGAGTTCTTAGAATTAAAATTAAGAGCTCATATTTGATGAGAATTTGTTTTTATATGTTTAGAACATTATTCCGTGAATGGACCAAAAAATAAAAAAAAAAACTCGTCTAAAACGAAGCACCCTAATATGTATATGCCCAAAGACGTATGCAGATAAGAAAATTTTATTCTCTCTATAAGACACCTTATGCGGGTATACCACCGTACATGGTATAAGGTAATAGAAACTTGAGAGCAAGTCTTTGTGCGCCAATTTTCATTCGACACGCAATAGCTGAAGAGGATATAATATATCTTACGTCTACGCAATTGATTTTCCAGAGTTATCTCATATATACTCATATATCTATAGACGTTAATACAGCTAGCTGACTGTGTGAAACTTGATATGACCGAAAAGATGGGGTGGAATATGGTTATGGTGTTGGTGTCGGTGATGGTATTTGCGGGGAAGAACGAGGGCAAGGGGGGGAGGAGGATTTTTGAATTTACTCTTGTAAAATTCATCGTAATATCTTGACCCTGTAGATGCTAATATAAATTTACCTCAGGTAATAAGAGAGCTCCGGGTAAGAAGTTTTGCTGGAAACTATATAATACTCTGAAAATGGTATGTACCTACTACCGGAAACTTGAATTTAATCGTCAAACCATGCGGCAAACTTCACGTACGGAACACTTTCAACAATTTTCATCAACTTATTTTTTTTTTTTTCTTTTCTTTGGCAATTTTCCTGAAGTTATTTAAGTTCGTATAAACCGCAAACAGTTTGGAAAAATAGAAAATTTTTCATCCGTTTCAATTACATGTACCTGCATATTCATTAATTAGATTCTCATTTTCAATAGAAGGAAAGGATTTTCATTACATCGTAAATGAAGAGTCGAGTATTCATAAGGCTTCTACGTTTTTAGATCTAGAGAATCATATCTGACCATTTTCAGATGGACGTCTGGAGTCTGTGTTTAATTCTTTCGTCTGACGATATCTCAAAAACGAATGCACGGATTTTATTCTTCCTTATATCAATCGATGCGATTTTTCATAACTTAAAACTGATTAAATTTTTGATTCAATCGATAGAATAGTTTTTGAGTTATTTAATAAATAAAATTTCAAACACAAAAATTTCAAATGCTGATATCTCGCGAACTGATCAACAGATTTTCATTACTTTTATCTTAATCAATAGGATTTTTTTTTCTAGTTTAATATTGATTGAATTTTGGAATTAATCGATCCATTCATTTTTGTATTTAAAACAAAAATCACTTTTTACTCTTAATAATTTTATTTTTATTTTTTGGTAAATTAAACTTAATACCATAAAATACTATTTTCTTTGCTTGAAAAATCTGATTGAAAAATTCTGGGACTGGCCTAGCCGATAATCAGCCGATAATCATATGCTGATTTTTAATTCTGATCATAGAAATCATATGTTTTAAAATTTTCTAATTTTTCAGGTGCCATTTTTCACATCGGATCTGAAGAGGACGAGAAGGTTTTTAATTATGCGATTCAACGCATTGCGTTGAACCGTCTTCCTGGTCAGTACATCATAGAGCCAATAATAAAATGGGTTGACGTTGATACCGATAGTATCGGTACAGCCGAAGCTGGTAAGTAAGTCAATTACACAACTTAAGTAAAGAATTTTTCACCCTATTAAATTCCGGCTTTTAAAATCTCCAAGGACGTGCCGCGAGGCGGTGCACCTCAGTCAAAAACGACGAACTAAAATGCCCTCAAATATTCGTGAAAATCTTGGAACTGTCGTCATGGCGACGTCATGCTTTACCAGATTTTTTCACCCTCGACATCGAACTGTCCTTGTCGCTGCTCTTTACACTTTTTTAACGGAAGGAACTTTGCGTATTTTTTTTTGTTGTTTTTTTTTTTTTTGTTTTTAACTTTTCTCAACCTTGTTTTGTACCTTATTTTTCAAGCCACCGTAAAATTTTCCTCCTTAATTTTCTTGCCCATGTGATTTTCGTAATTTTATTTTATTCAAATAGAAATTATTTAATAAAAATTTTTTGACAATGGAATATGTCAAATGAAAAATTTACGCAAGTTAATTTAATGACAGTGAAACATCAATTAATGGATCTTTTCATGTATGTATATGCATATTACATAAGAATGTAAAAGTGTGAAATTTTTCTCGCTTTTTATCCCCCTCGTGGTAAAAATGAATCGAAAGGTTTGGGAGGGGGGGGGTGAAATTTAGTTTTAAAAATGAACTCACAAAAGAGAATTTTTGGACCATTTCATATTCCATGAATACTTAGATTGAAGTAAGCGAGGCGAGAGAGAGAGAGGGAGAGAGCTGAGTGTTGGTTGTTTCGTGAAAATCGATATTTAAGAATCAATTTAAGTCGCCAAACGATTCACAATAATTGAATACTTTCGATACGCCTAAAACTCGGCCCCTCGTCTTATACCGAAATCGTTTCTAACTTCTTCCCACATTCACGAACAAACTCTCGTTGAAACTCCCATCTTCAGAGTCGTTTCTTTCCTACAATATTCGCCTTGCCAATAATACCTCAACGATATCGTATCTTAAGTGTAAAAAATCAGCCAGTACGATTGTTCACGAAATTTCTATAAAAAAAAAAAAAAATTTTTGTTTCTAATCAAAAAATCTTCAACTCTCCACAATATTAATACAATTTTGCTAATTATTTTTTGCCAAAAACAAAATATAACATCGTAAGCTTGTTGATCATGATCAAAAATTCTTTACCCTTTCAGCCTGCGAGTTATTGACCGAAGGGGTGGCCGCTATCTTTGGTCCAAAAAGCCCATACACCAGGCCCATTGTCTCGAGTATAGCAGCTCGCCATGACATACCGCACATAGAGTATTCTTGGCGTCCCATCGAGGAATCTGTGCTTCAGTCAACTACCATTAACGTTTACCCAGCGGGCAAGGATATCGCCAAAGTAAGTTTTGTGATTAATTACTAAATTATTGTGGAATTATCATTTTATCTTTATACATGGAATTCCTGTAATAATATATAGATATATATGGGGCATTCCATGACATCTCGATCAAGATTCTAAATCGATGTCTTAGATTAGTTTGATAATTTTTTGTATAAAAGTACATGACGAAAAACGCAATCGCAATTTTTTTTTCAGAATTTTTCGACCTAGCGTATCTGAAGTATGATTTAAAAACTTGAAATAAAAACCCCCACTTTGTAAAATCTGAAAAAATTCAGAAAAATCTTATGAAATATAACAAAATTTTTGACACCTATTAGAAGATGGAGATTTCATAACTTCAAAAGATAAATACGGAAAATGAGAAATTAAAAAATTATTATTTTTTCATTGCATTTTTGACATCAGAATAAACATAAAAGCTCTATATGATATGACCCGAAAAATGTCTATTTAGAGAGTTACAGGGAATCAAAAATATCAGGGTAATATTTATAAACATAAATTTGCAAATATAAATATTACCATAATATTTTTGGATTCCCTGTAACTCTCCAAATAGACATTTTTCGGCCCATATTATGATAAGCTTTTATGTTCATTCTGATGTCAAAAATTCAATGGAATAATAATAATTTTTTAATTTCTTATTTTCCATATTGATCTTTTGAAGTTATGAAATCTCCATCTTCTAATAGGTGTCAAAAATTTTGTTATATTTCATAAGATTTTTCTGAATTTTTTCAGATTTCACAAAGTGGGTGTTTTTATTTCAAGTTTTTAAATCATAATTCAGATACGCTGGGTCGAAAAATTCTGAAAAAAATACGATTGCGTTTTTCGTCGTGTACTTTTATACAAAAAATTATCAAACCAATCTGAGACATCGACGTAGAATTTTGATCGAGATGGTATCGAATGCCCCATATATATATAATAGCCACAAAATTTGATTTTAATTAGTTATTAACAAATTAATTAATTTATGCTAAATTAGCTAATGGTTATGTTTCATTTTGACAATGTATAATGTATACGTTATGGAATGAGAAAAGGAGATTCCCACTTTGATAACTTTTTGCAATTTTCTCTCCCGTATACCCTTATAAAGTAGTAGTAGGAGGCGTGATGACGAGCTGGTAAAAGGAATTCCATGTTTTTATATTTTCTTTTTATTCGTTATTTTTCTTCTTGAAATATTTAAAGAGAAGGTATATATGTATACCTATACCAACGTTGTATAAGACATTACTCAGCTAAAGGTAAATAAATATCTGAATCGGAAATGATGCTTGGAGCATATCACAAGCACCAAGAATATTTCAACGATCCACTTATTTACTCTGGGAACAAATTTTTTTACTTTATTATTTCTTACTGCACTTCATTCCATAAATCTAGGGTATAAAATCAACCAAATTCAACCGGTAGTTAAATAATTGAAATTATGAATACTGTAGATATATTTTTGGAAAAAAAAAAAAAATAAAAAAAATAATAAAGGGGGGTCTTTAAATATTAGCCGTTATAATTTCCGTGCTTTTTGTTCGTTAAATTATTCATCATCTACGCAGGCCTGAATTCCGTACCTATATGTCTACTCTCTTATAAATCTTTGTGGTAAAAAAAAAAAAAATGAAAAAAAAAATAAAAGAAATTTGTTGAAAAATTTTCCCCTCATCCGGTGGTACAGCTTTGCGGTTAAGTAGATAAGCGGTTACCTACTACCTGCCGTCGGAAATTGACTTGCAGAAGCTTTTAGTGGCGATTCTTCCTAGGTGTATAAATATTTTGATAAGCTTTCATAAGGCTGCTTGGTGAAAGAAGCAAAAAGAAGCAAAAAAAAAAAAAAAAAGAAAATTTAAGTAAAAAAAGAAAGAAATGAGTTATTTTTTTGAATTCGTTACTGTTGCTTCATTTCTTCTCCTTCTCGTTCATCTAACTCGTATATAAAAGATTGTTATACACCGTTTCGAGTATTTTTATTACTACCTAGGTACACGTTGTTACTTCTTTGATTTAATACACCATCTCTTCGCGTAGAAACCGATTCCGGGTATATCAACCTGTCGCGATTCAATATAAACCCTCTTATATATGTTGGACGGGGATGGTTTGCTGTAGGACCATAAAAGTCACGTACCACATAAAGATTTGTACGACCTTGTTTACAATTTTATACTTCTCGATTTAACTACTCTGTAGCTACTGTATATATATAGAACTGGAGAACCGGACCCCTGCAAGACGTACGTAAGATAACTTTCAGCATCTGCAGCAATATTCTGCATTAACATAGACCGCTTATCTTTACAACAAAAACCACCATCTTTATCGCTACAGCAATGGACCTAAGATAGTACACCGCGTTTTACGACCCAGGAAGATAACGCAAAATAGCCTAATAATCTTGAGTAAGAAAATAATGTAGATTATAGATCGTGAGATAAATTTTTTAAACCATAATTTAATTCAGGGTTATATACGAGACAACTTATAGATTAAATTGATATGATGTACTTTTTATAAAAATTCAAATATTATCGAAAATTTATATTATATTATTTCTAAATTCTTTATTTTACTACGATTTAAAAGTTTACAAAAATTTATTAAAATTAAAAGAAATAAATCGGCTGACCACGATGGGTCTAAGACCTAAAACTTCCCGCCCAAATCTTTCAAGTTAAAAATGAAAAATTAAAAATCAGGAAACCGGTTGACCTGTGGGCCAACCCTAAAACTTCCCGCTATGTTAAATACGTTACAATTAATTGATACTATTGTGTTTATAATAAATTAAAGAAGGTTATAAGTATAATTAGTTTTCCCTATACAAATCTTTTTTTCTTCAATTTCTATTCTTCGAATATCTTTGAAACTACGCGACCGATCGATTCCAAAATCTAATCAGATCTAAGTCTTGATAAACCCTTTCGATCGCCGCAAGAATCATTCAAATCGGTTAATTCCTTCCAAATGTATCGTACGACAAAGAGAGAAATTTTTGTCGTGCAATATCTTTTGAACCGTTCGTTCGATTTTGATGAATCTTACGGCGATCGAAAAGGCTATCCAAGAGCTAAGTCTGATCAAGTTTTGAGACTAATCGCACGAACAGTTTAGGAGTTATGCGCTAAAAACATGAAAAAAAATTGTTTTTTAATTTTTCTTTCTCAAATAACTTTGAAACTACTCGACCGGTCGACTTCAAAATCTAATCAAATCTAAGTCTTAATAAACCCTTTCGATCACCGCAAGAACCATTCCAATCGGTCGATTCGTTCTAAAGATATCGTACAACAAAAATTTTTTTACACACACACATACGGTTGTCCATCCAAAAATAGTCAGAATAGCATCCTAGAACCCCAAAACGTCGAGATCTGATGGAAACTAAATTTCCAAAAATTGGGCCGAATCCAATAACTTCTCTTTTTTTTTATTTTGAAAATTTTCAATTTTCAGAGCGGGAAGTTAAAAAACAAGTGCTCAAATTATATTTTTTTATTAATTTTTTTTTTTTGTTTTATTTTATTTTTTTTTCTTTTGTTTCAGAAAGAATTCGCCAGGATTTATAATTTGAATGATTTTTTTTTTTTATTTTATTTATTTTTTTTTTGATGAAGGGTTTTAATTATGTTTTCAAACGTATATCGCTTTTCTCAATATCGGAGGCTTAATTAAATTCGTGGTGGTTTTATATATCTTTTTATTGATTTTCTTTTTGTTTTTTCAATTTTCTTTTATTCCTGTTTATTTATTTATATATTTATTTATTTTTCCTGTTCGTTCGTATCCTCAATTGCTTAAAAGAATGGTCCAACGATCGTCAATAAAAGTAAAATTAAAATCCCAATCCTCGTTCAATAAAGAATCTGAAATAAATGAAAATCGATCATGCAAATATATTAACTAAAACCCTACAGAAAAAAAAAGAAGAAAAACAAAAACTAAATATGTATTACCGTCATAATGATTATACGTTCGATTAAAACAAAGTGTCAAAAAAAAACCCCTTCCCCCTCCGACTCGATTACTATACAGGATAATTTATCGTACCAAGTTTCGATTGTCGAAGTTTCCTCCTACAAAACAATGATCATAAACTTGATACTCTATATACGTATACAGTTCTCGATATTGTTACCAAAAACGAACTTTACAAACTGATACTTATTACTTTTGTTTAAAACGTGAGACTAGTTGGGGGATTAAAAAAAAATTGTCTTTAAATATGTAAATTGGATTTGAAGAAAAGAAATAAGAAAATCCTACCCCGATTGGCGAACCCTATTTAGAAACTTCCAATTCGGATTTTTATAAGATAAAAGAATAGTATTCCAAATTGAGTATGAAGTTTAATTTAAAAAAAAAAGAATAATATATCATAAAGTTGATGATTTTGTTTCTTTTTTTTTTAGTTCTAACCAAAAAAAAACTACTTTTGAAATTTGACCAGATTTAAAGTTGGAAAAAAATTTTATCCATTGATACCAAAATCATGAAAATTCATTAATCAGCTGTCTCAAGATATCAACAAAAATGTTTTTTATTTTTCCAAATTTTGTTTCTTTTAATTAAACTCGAAAATCGCTATACCAATTAAATTCAAAATCTAAACAATTCTATGTTGAAAAATACAGTACGTATATCATTGGTAAGAAATTTATCAAACATTAACACGCAATCAGAAAACCATCTTATGGTTATCTGCAGTTCCTCAAAAAGCGATCAAGTCGCGTGTCTAATGCCATAAAGTCGTAAGTGCCGAAAAAAAAATTTTGATTTTCATAGTGGCAAAATCTTTTTGATGCAATATGAGATCTTTTGGGCATATCCGCGAAAAATTTTTTTTTTGGCACTTACGAGCTTATGGCACGCGAAGTGGAAACCCAAATTTGTCTTTCTGGTTTGATTAAAGTAGCTTACCTCTTTTTTTTAATTTTTTTTTTTTTTTTTACGGGAAGCTTAATGAATGAAGATTATAGCTAATACCAATACATAATCAATATAGCTTAAATACGACGGGTAGGTTTTGTTGCAAAAACCATTTGACAGGACAGGAATTGGAGTTGTTGTGGCTCTTGGTAATAATCGGAGAACAAATGATTATCGACACGTGTATGACGACGGCAAAGGTACTTTTGATACGAATTGGAATTTTGAGATTAAATTTTCGTATTCCATCGATAAAATTCAATTCGTGATATATGTATATTTTTTTATTTATTTTTCTTCTTTTTATATCGAATGAAAATCGACGTGAAGGTAGAATAACCGCTGTCCGTCGAGTGAAAAAAAAAAAAAAAAAAAAAAACTCCCTTTCAAACAATTCCCAACCCACTATACTCTTCCTCATCCTTTATATGTAGAGAGAAGAGCTAAAAGCTATCCGGTCCAGAGTAGGTACCGATCAGGCCTTATACAATTCAATTCGCACTTGATGTAGGCGGACGATATTCAGAGAGAAAAGGCATCATGCTAATTGACTAATTGAAATCAACCGATGGGGTTCCAACCTAAAATCAATCCCAGTTTAATCTACTACCAAAAATATATTTTAACATCACAAATTGAAATACTTGGTTGTTTAACATAAAAGAAAAAAGATTCAAATTTATGAGGAAATTCGATATAAATTTTCGAGAATTTTAGTGCGTGCAGAAAAGTAATTAAAAAGAAAATTAAAATACTTATATTTTTTGTTTTTTTTGTTTTAAGGCTGATTCTCAAATTTTGGAGTAGATATTATTTTTGGAATTATTTTTGTTATGGATATAAAGATAAAATGTGCATTTGAATATGAGTCTTCTATTTCCAATATCGCCCGTGTCAAAATAAATATAATAATAAAAAAAAAAAAAAACAACGTTCTAAAGGGTCCAAAAGCGTAATATTATTTGTCATTGGGAGAAAAAAGAGATTTTCTTTGACGTGGCCGATAAAAAAAAAATCAATGGGATTTTTCCAACTGCCAAAAATAAATAAATTCTAAAAATTGTAACAATCTTGACGTAATTGTTTTGGATTTTTATAATTTTATTCTTTCAGGTACTCGCAGTTCTTGTACAAGAAATGCCTTGGACTTCATTTACTGGAATTTATCAAACGAACGAAGGTCTGTCGCGGCTCCAGGAAGCGCTAAAATTACACAATCCACAAGATAATCCAACTACTGTACGTCAATTGGGAGAAGGAACTGACCACCGTTCTACACTGAAAGAGATCGCAGCATTACGTGAAACAAATATAATTCTCGATGCTCACCCTGATATTATAATCGAAGTACTTAAACAAGCGAATGAAGTTAACTTGATGAAGGATTATCACACCTGGATCATTTCTGACCTGGTAAGATTGTACCGAAAAAAAAAACCAACAAAAAAATGTCAACATTTCTATATTCGAATATTTTTTTCATTTCTTTTTGGCTTCTTTTTTTCTTACCAAAGTTACGGAGGGAATTTAACGAAGCTGAACAGTCAATGTCTTTTTATATTCTACGACAACTCAATCCTTAAAGTCAACCCCCGTCAATGTCAGCGTTTCTTTTCTTTTATTTTTTACCCCATTCACATTTTTTGTACTCGAAAAAAAATTGATAAGGAGTCTATCTGCATTATAACAGATACTAGCAGTAAAATGACGATGATTAGGTGTAAATTGAATTTTAGTACATTTCTGATAGAAGAATTACGATGAAAAGCATGTAAAGTCTATCGTTAAAAAAGAAAGAAAAAAAAATAGTGCAGGTACTATACTGGTGCAGTTTGATAAAAATAAGTACTTCAGGAGTGCAGGGTACACCTGGTATTGACAGTATTTTAAATAATATCTATTCGACGTGTTGTTTCTGCGCAGGATTTCCCGAGTCACTTGATTCTCAATACATTTATGAACTCGACAGTGAATATAACAGGGCTTGGAATTTTGACTGAAAAGAAAACTCAGCTTCAGACTGCCCTTGGAATCCGTTCAGTAAAGGTAATTAAAAAGTACTTAACGAAAATGCCCAATTATAAATCTCAAAGCGTTTTAATTCCTGGTTCAAAGCAACGAGCGAGTAATTCGTTTTTTCATTTAATATTTTATTTATTTTTTTTATTTTCGTTTTTTTATTTTACATTATTTATTTCATCTGTCAAAGAGAATGTTATACAACAAGAAACGTGGAGCGAAATTTCTTCGCTAATATTTCATTATTTATATCAATTATTAATGTATATTATACCAACACGGAATGTATCTCGGTATATATAAGAGCTGTACAGCTATACATGCACATATATACCTATACGGCTGGATTACCACCATATCTTGGGTTGAATTTCTGTCTGGTTTCTACGTAATATCTTCATTAACCCCCGTCATATAATAGAGGTACTATTTCCAAGGCTTGCCTTGCAATGGTAATTCCACTTGCGCTAGCGACTCTCACTCACACCAGGAATAAGCGACACGGCACTTACGACCAGCTGACGGGACGCCTTAATTTTCGTTTCATTAGCCTCAGTCCCACGTTTACATTCCGAAATTACATAAAAATGTTAACTGGCCAACGCTATAAGGGCGAGAATGCCGAGACTCTGCATGATGTTTTTACTAACCTATTTAATAAAACTAGAAACAACTTTTTCCCAATTTATCTATATAATATATAAAATTTATTTTAACACAACGGTATAAAACCTAAAGAAAATTACGAATGAGGATCGGGAAATATCGGCCATTTGAGAAAGAGAGAAAAAAAATCAATTGGCATTGCCCCGAAAAAAATATTTTATCTTAAAAAATATTATAAAATATTATCAGAGTTAGATTAAACTTCTACTTTTTGTCCAATCAACGCCAAATTAACCCTGAAATTAATGCCTTGTTATTATTTTCGCATCGATTTACAGAAAATTAATTAAAACCCTTATTTACTGACGGACTTTTCTTACCAAAAAAAAAACTCATTAAACAGTAAAATTCGGTATAAATTCCACAGCAAACAATCTAATTATTATCTTTATATCACGAATAAAGTTTTTAGTACTTAAATTCATCTTCGAGACCCAGTTAATTGAATTATTTTATTTGGCTTTTTGTTTTACAGAAAAATTTGGTGGCCGGTATAACCCCGTTTTTCCATAAGTCCAAAAATCAGACTCTACGTGGTGACAAAGCCAGTCAATTAATCATTCGAACCTTCGAGAATTTTTTAAAATTATTTATGTTAAAACGAATCGATGTGTCTGCCATTACTATGAAAAAATCATTTCTCTGAATTTTCATAATTTTAATTTTTTTTTTTGTTTATTTTAGGTCGAGTCTGCGCTGCTATACGATGCTGTAATCTTGTTCAACAGGGCGTTAGAAAATTTGAATTTAGCGAACGGGTGGACAGAGTCACCCCTGGAACTGGTGCCTGAGCCATTAGAGTGCGGAATGGAAAAAAAATACTTGGCTGGGAGAAACTTAACGGACGCTATTCGCTCTGTAAGTATATAAAAAACCCCCAACCGATAAGGAAAACACCAAACTTCGAAAGTTCCTCTTGATTGACTCATACAGAAGTGCGACTGTAGGTAAGAAGAATCTGTCGGTAATGTAGAATGATATTTCCAGCCTACCCAGCGGGAAGGTATATTATCAATACCGTCTTTATCAATGGGGTAATATGAGTTTTAAAAAAAATTATAAGTATGTACGCTCAGTAATTTTTTTTTCTTAGTTCGTAAAATCAGCTGGGTGATATGTGGGTGGTTTAAAGAAATCTTTTTTACCGACTGGTGCGTGATTTGAACTGTAGATAAGACAACACTGTCAGTAATGTAGATAAAGCGTTTGCAGTCTACTTACCGAGAGGAATATTTGAGAGATCCCTTCTCTGTTGATATACTAGATAATAGTTATACATCGGCTTGTTTAAAACTGATTAACATAGTACAAAAAATTGTTAGATATAGAATTCCATGCCCAGAAATTTTATTAAGCAATTAATGAATACTTTGAACGTTAAAATGAAAATATAAACTATGGAAATAATCTTTCAATACAAAATTGTATTTAAAATGTTGAAAAATATTCCGTATTAACTAACTCACTGTTCGGTACAACGAAAAGTTTATGTTTAGGCAAGTATGTGAAAGATCGCATACATTCTGGTGAAAAGAGGGGGTTTGAAAATGCGTGAAAAGGTCATTAAATATCTGATGCAATTGCCTTTGGTAATTCAGGAAAAGCGAATCAACGAAATGACGGGTCCCATGTATATTGACGAGTCTGGCCAAAGACAAACGTTCGAAATGCAAGTGATAGAATTTCACTTAGACACGATCCTCTCTACCGCTATTATCAATAAGAATGAGCTACGACATTCGCGGACTGAGAAGCAGCGTGAAGAGGACATAGCAAAAAAGATACGAAAAACATTTTACAGAGTCACCACGAGAGTCGTGAGTTTATAATGTTAAACGTTGATAACTCTGGACTGCTAATTATTATTCTTAATCATGTTTTTTTAGGGCCCACCGTATCTGATGGAGGTACCCAAAGAAGCGAATCGAGGCATTGAGATTGAGGGTAAATGGTACGACGGCTACAGCGTTGATCTAATCTACGAGATTAGTTTGATCCTTAATTTTGAATACCGATTTGAATTGGTTCCCGGTAATTTGTATGGTTCGTACAGCGAAGCTAACAGGTCTTGGGACGGACTGGTTAAGCGGCTTCAAGATCACGTGAGAATACAAACATAAATTACAATATTACCCTGAAATTTGAAAACAAGAAAAAAATAACTCGAAAATTACTCAATTGCTTTAGGATGCTGATCTCGCTATTTGCGATCTGACCATTAACCACCAAAGAGGACAGGCCGTTGACTTCACGATGCCTTTTATGAACCTTGGTAAGTGATAGTAGATTTACTGAAAAAACTTAATTCGGAACGAAATTCTTATTATTTTAGACAAACATCTTCTCATTTTTTTTTTTTTTTTTCTTCTATTTACACTGAACCGTCGCAAAGCGAATACAGATCTTAAGACGATGCTATGGGTCTGCATTATCAGCCGGGATATAATTTCGCTAAAAATTCTTCAATGGTGATAATGAAAATTATATAAAATAAATTTATTCGACAATTAACGACGGATAGGTTCGATCCAGCATGCGAAATTCACCGAAATAAAATAGAAAAATTAATTTCTTATATGCATAGTAAAAAACGAACGAGATAGCGTCATTCTAAATCCAATGCCAAATATTTCTATCTGAAAATTTGGTTTAATTGTATTTCTGTAATGAAAACGGGCCGTTTTCAACTGTGATTTTATATGAAAAGCTATTTTGGCATTCATTGATAAATATAAGAAAATTGCAATTTTGGAAATCATTCTAATCTCAATTTTTACGTCCAAAAGTTCCTGAAATTCTCCTTTGAAATAAAAATAATTATTTTCAATATACTATTCCGGAGTCTGAGAACATTTTTTTACTCAGTAATTGAAATAATTTCAAAGATTTTTTAAATTGCTTCAAGGTCTCTGTAATTATTTATTTTAACTACTATGAACACTTTCTTGAAGGAATCGGCATCTTGTACACTAAGCCGATACCCCAAGAACCAGATTTGTTCTCTTTCCTAAAGCCATTCACTACCGAAGTATGGATTTGCGTTGCTGGAGCATACGTGGGTGTATCGATAATGCTATTCTTATTTGCTAGGTGAGTTTTAAGCGATTTTATTCACCTTCAGAATACCAAAAACAAACACAAATTAAATTTTTGCGGCATTGGTATAAAAAAGTGGCTCTTTGACGCCCGTTTTCGATCCGTAAAAGGTCACTTTATATATGGCTAACTTGATTACTGCCTCGAAAAGATTTTCTACGGCAGTTTTGATGCGTAGATAGAAGTGCGCATCTCGAAACTGCCTCATAAAGTCTTTATACGGCAGTACTAAACGACGCACGCGCAACAAAGCTAACCTGCAAACTTATGAGTCTTGTGCTTTACCATACAAATACCGCAAAAAATATTGTACGTGGCAGGCTTGTAAACCGTTATTCGACTCGAATGATTTTTCAATACTCATGATCTCATTGAGCTTCCTGATCAAAGCTTACCTCATTGTCGTGTCAACCGTTATTCATATTCCAAACTAATATAACTTCTATTAGAACGTTTTAACGACGTTTCAGAATCGCACCCGGCGAATGGGACAATCCACATCCTTGCAATTCAGAACCTGAAGAATTGGAGAACAGTTTTAGCCTGATGAACTCAATGTGGATGACGATTGGCACACTTATGCAACAGGGTTCGGATATTGTTCCTAAGCAAGTTTCCATAATTGTTTTTACTTTTCATCACCTACGGTCATATAAGAGAAGTATTGGTTTTCGTCGAAATTGACTTTTGCGAATGTCAACGAATCTTCACGTTTTCGACCCTCTAGAATCCGAAAAACAAGTTTTTAGAAAGATGTCGGTCTGTCTGTCGGCCTGTTCGATAAACTCGCGCGGTGATCTCTGAAACGGCTCGATAAAAAAATCTGAAATTCACTGGACTTTACAACCAAATGATGGGCATGGAAAATTGCCATGCCTCGTTTAATTTGAACTTCCGGTTCTACCGGAAATGAATCGATTTTCGCTGTTTTACTGACAAACCTATACTTTTTTCTCTGTATTACCTTTTTAAATGAAAGAATATATTCTTCCGAGTTGAGAATTTCATATATATAGGGCATTTCTTCCCAATGACAACAAAAAAATTGTGAATATACCCAGATCGAATTAGAATGAATGCACTGTATAAAATTGTTGTTTGTCAATATATAGGGCGATCCTTGCCAATGACAAGAAGAAATTGTAAGTGTGCCCAGATCAAATTGGGATTAAACGCACTGTATGAAATTGTTGTTTGTCAATATATAGGGAATTTTTTTTATGTGAAATTTTCAATTTTGATCTTTTTTTTGGTTTTTCATTACTTTTTCATACTTTTTCTTCCCCTGACAAACCCATGATTTTTTTTCTTTTTGATGAAAAGCACTCTGAAAAACTGTTTTTCCGGGTTGTTTATTTCCATTTCAAAGAAGATTCTATCCAGTTTTCTTTATCTATTTACTATTTTTTTATTTCATTCAAGTGTTTTCGAATATATTTACGTCTTACGGTATTAATTCGGGTTAAATAATCGAAAGAAAAAATTTCTTATCCTAACGTAATTAATTTTAATTAAATATTCATCTGTAGAAGCCCTTCCATCCGTATGTTGGCCGGGATGTGGTGGTTCTTCATTTTGATAATGGTCCAAACATATACTGCAAATTTAGCCGCGTTTTTGACAACCGGAAAAATGGGTGACACAATTTCAAGCGTCGAGGATCTCGCTGGACAAACAAAGATTAAATACGGGGTTCTCGATGGTGGTTCTACTTCCATGTTCTTCAAGGTGATCATCGCTCCTTAAATTTAATTGATTTTTTCTTCGTTTCCATCAGTTCATAGAAATCTATCTTTTCTAGGATTCGAACAACTCCCTTTACCAGCGAATGTGGGCAACAATGAATGAAGCAAGGCCAAGTGTTTTTACCAAAACTAATGACGAAGGTTTAAGCCGCGTGCTTAATGGAAAACAGGGATACGCTTTTTTCATGGAAACAACAGCCATTGAATACCACATTGAACGACACTGTGAGCTCAAACAGATCGGAGCACCCCTCGATAACAAAGGATATGGAATCGCGATGCCTCCTAGTAAGATATTAAAAAACGTTTAATCAACAGGTCAGAAACAAACCCGATGAAGTAATCTCTTCTTTGTTCATTCATAAAATGTCAATCTTTGGTCATTCTGTATTCTAATCGGTTTTTCGGGGATTAATATAATCTTTCGATCAATTTACTCGCGCCATTAATTTTACATAGGTATATATCTGTGTGATTATTTTAGACGCTGCGTACAGAACAGCAATGAGCAAGGCAATTCTTGAGCTACAGGAGAAAGGAATTTTAGAGAAGCTCAAAAATAAATGGTGGAAGGAAATGGACATCGAAGAATCATGTACTGCAAATAAAACTGAAAGTGATGATGATACAAACGATCTTGAACTTCATCTTGCTAATGTTGGTGGTATGTTTCTCGTCCTGGGTTGCGGATGTGCCGCTTCATTTGTAGTAGGGATTCTAGAGTTTCTTTGGAACGTTCGAAAAGTTGCGGTGCATGAAAAGGTAAACACCAAACAACATCCCTCAAATAGATGTGATGCAAGACATGATATAATCAGCTAGTTTTTAATCCTTCCATTTTTTTTTTTTTTTTCTTTTTGTCTTATCCAGATTACACCTTGGGAGGCTCTCGTAGCTGAGTTGAAATTCGCGGTTAATATTTGGGCGGAAACGAAACCCGTCAAAGTTTCTAACAGCAGAGATTGTAGCACCGATCAAGACAGGGGTGGAATTGGACGCGCTGCCTCTGTCGCTAGGTCCATGGTGGGCTCGTTCCTTCGTCTTGATATGCTCGATAAATTTGAAAAGGATGCACCAAATACCAGAAACGGTAAGCGCAGGAGCAACTGAATCATATTCGAGATTTTCCATGAGTGAAATTCGAATAGAATTTTCAAGTTCTATGACATCTTATTAAATTGTATATAATTTTATCAAGTCCAGTTAAATTTGTGATCAAATCTTTGAAATTCTACCATAAAATTTCACGAAATGTTTGAAATTTTCATGAAATATTGCTTTCACTGATTAACCATTTATCGATGCAGGTATATACCTAATGTAGATATATTCTTGTAGTATCTAGTTCGTAAAGAACTTATAATTGTGTATCTACTATTGCTTAACCCTTCGTGGTCACACGAAAAAAGTCCACTTTCTTCATACGTCGGAATGAATACCTTTTTTCGAACACGTACTGTGCTACAATTTTTTTCCCAAAAGTATGACATCTATGAAATATCACCTCTAAATTTTAGTTGAAAATATAAAAAATTAAGAAAGTCATGATTTTTGGAGTAAAAAGTGTCCTTTAGCGCATTGATCTGTTTATAATTTTTTTCTTTTTTTTTTTCAACATGTTGCCATTTTATTTTTTGTAAATAAATTTTTTGCATATCATCTAGAATGTTCAAAGCATGCTCCGTAATTTTTTGAACCACTTCGGACGGATAGTTTGGTCGCAATACCGTTTTAAAAACTGACTGGGTAGAATCGACCCAGTGTGATCACCGTGATTGAATTTGGAGGTGTGACCACGAAGGGTTAAGGAATATCTAATCATCATTATTTAAACTGTAACGTAGATACTTGCTACTGTAACAATTTAGATATAACTATAACCTATTGTGAAATATTTAGAAGAAAAAAAAGCTATTACTAAGATTGTAAAAAGTGCGTATAATAAAAGAATTGTTAAAAATTTATGTTCTTTGATATAAATCAGTAAACCCTTAATTCAAAAAAAGAGAATAATCTTTTAACGTTTTTAACGAAGAGACTCAAACCCAAAGAAATTTATTCAAAGTTTTGTAAAAAGTAAAAGTGGAGTAAGTGCGGAAATTCGCCACGTCATACTGTTCGCAAAGTTCCTGATAATAAAGAAGAAATCGGTGTGACCTGTCCGCGAGTGCTTCGTACGAACAACCAAATTTTGGCGAACATCAATCTGCATGTGAATTCGACAATGTCTAATTTTTCCGACAAAGAATAATTAAAAGAGTACTTGAAACAATTTATTCAATTGTTGATTTTTAGACAGTTAAATTCTGTGAAGAAATTTACCCGGAAAAAAAAACAAAAGAGAAATTGGTAGTTTCGTAACGCCACATCTACTTCATATATATAAAATTGAAGTTGGTGGATCCCTTCAAACAACAAACTTATGATAGTAGTTTATGTGGTATGCTTGTAAACAAACCGTCTTTAGGGCAAGAATAATATTTTCACCACACCTGCATGGAAAGTACAGACTTTCGTCCCCTCGCGTGAACGGGAAGTCGTACTTTCCGATGCAGGGGGTGGTGAAAAATAGTATACGCCACACGGGAGGGAAAAAGGCCATGCCAAACTGCGTTTTTGCCACCCTCGCCTTCGGCTCGGGTGTCAATCTCACACGCAGTTTGGAATAGCCTACTTTCCCTCCCTAGGTGCGTAATATACTATTTCAGTACAAGCCAAAGGCGAACCGACCGCGACGGCGTGTACTGAAAAATCATTCCAGCCGAAAACCGGTTTACAAGCATGCCACATACAATATTTTTTGCGGTATGTGTATGGAAAAGCACAAAAATCATAGGTTTGCAGGTTAGCTTCACTGCGCGTGCGTCGTTTAGTACTGCCGTATAAAGATCGAGATGCGTACTTCAAACTGCGCATCAAAACTACCGTAAAAAAGTCTTTTTGAGGCAGTTCTCAAGTTAGCCATATATAAATTGACCCTTTACGGATCGAAAACCGGCGTCAAAAAGCCACTTTCTTATACCAATACCGCAAAAATCAACACAAAGCTTCATGTTGTATTCCTGTATTTAATGGTTATTATCGATTATCAACGGCTGGGAGAAGCCCATGATCTTTAGTCCAGATTTCCATGCAAGTATTGTCGCGTGATAAAACGTGTGCTGATGCGTTTTTGATTGGCTCAACGCGCTGCCGCGCGTGTTACATTTGACAATACATGACAAAAATCATCGCGTCTCTCGGCCCTTGACAACCGAAAATTAACATTAATTACAGGAATACAACACGAAGCTTTATTATTGCATAAAACGACAAAAAAATTTGATAGCTGTGTTCGGCATTGCATGTTGAATGGCTCTATCTGATTCGTTTTCGCGTGAGTGTTACATAGAGTTTTATATCAATCGAAATAAGTAACGCGACCGCACTTTACGATGAATAGAAAATTAATTTTGTTCAATTTAGATGATGCTCGATCGAGTCTATTCGTCGTTAATCATCAAATAAGTCCATTTTATATCATTTTTAATTACCCCTCCGGTGTTTTTCGCGAAATTATTTATTGGTCGGTAAGGTAGACCTATAGCATTCTCTTAAACTGTATTGTAACGGTGAGTTTGATTTGTGTAAACGCTCAGCAAATAAATCTATTTCTCTCTCATAACTTGTATGAACATGATCACATTTTTAAATAACATCACGCGATGAAAATCCTCAGACTTTTATCTGCAAAGTGAATCAACGAAAAAAGACCCGCTTGAATAACTTTTTGGAAGTAAAGAAATGTCAGTTTTTTTTTTTTTTTTTTTTCAAATTCCAAACTGCATTTTGTAATAATGTTGTTCTTGCTTAACTTTTGGATTGAATTTTTCATTTTTAACAGGGTACCTATAATTTTTAGAGCAGTCTTATTTTCGAAAAATATTAAATAGTGCTGCAGAACAAACATTCAAAAACGGGCTCTTGGAAAAACTTTTGGCCCTTAAAAAATTAGTTGCTGCAAGCTTGCCCGATAAAATCCAACGTTTTAATATCATCTTTTAAAACCGAAATTCTGATCAAAACCTTCTTTTATTCTTGACTAAAAAAAGATTTAAAAAATTTATGTATTTGCATTCCGTGTTTAACTGGTTCGTTGTTTTTTATTTCCATTTTTTTTTGTTCTTTGTACTGAAAGTATTCAGGCTAGCATGGACCAAATTTAGATCAGTCTGGCTGCAAGCTAGCGTCAGTACACTTGTCGTTGGTTAGTTACCAAAATAATTCCGATCTGTACCGTACGTAGACCGTAAATCCAATTAACTTTCCTAAATTTTCTATAAGTGTATCAGTTCAATAATCAATTGCCGAATAAATCCCAAAATTCAAAATCAACTGGAACAAAAAATCCATTCGTGATAAATGAATCTTCGAAATGAGTTTCACACAAAAGTTCGATTAAATATTACCGTCGTATATTACCAAAGGAGTCCAAAAAGGTTAGACGATTATCTTTAACGTTGAACTAAAGTTTCATTTTCTCACTCTTAAGTCCGACAATGCCGCCCAGAAAATCCAAAAAACGAAATCGTTTAAGCTTTAACCAAACTCAGACTGAAATTCGAAGTGATATAATGACGTCATTAGAAAACATCTGCCCCTGAATTTCCAGTTATTCCCTTAGCTCCAAATTTTGATCTTTTTTGAAATAATGATTATCGTTATACTATTGTTGTTATATTTATCGAAGCTGTTATTTGTGTCGCCATTAGATCGTCGAGTGGTATCTATTTCGTGTATATTAATCCTTTTCTGCTCCTCTTTCACGCCCTTGTTCCTTTTTACCGATTCCCCAGACTCTGTTGGCGTCTAACTCGATAGCCTTAGCGGAAAATATCAAGAAAAACTTTCTAGAATTGTTTTCTTTTTTTGTACCTATCTCACTTATTGGTTTCGGTTTCCTTCTTTGACAGGGACTGAAATGAAATTATCCAGCCATCAGGCAAAATAATTTTAATGTGTGGCTTTGCAATGTATAGAATCTAGCCTAGTTAAAGTGTAATGAGTGCAGATAGTACACACCGAAACTGAAAATCATCAAGAAAGCTTGACCAAACAGCAAAATTTGTTACAGAGATTGTAGCATATTTCTGGCTATTTTAGTCTATACATATATGGGCTTAAAAATTGTTCAATTCAGAATTTTGGTAACTCAAAAAAATCGAAAAACTGATAATTATAGTAATTTGCTTGAAGAAATTCATTTGTTTACGATTATGTTATTTTTGTTTTTTTTTTGTTTTTTTGGTTTCTTTCACTTTTGTTATCCGCTTTTGGCAATTAGAATAAATTCATGACCAACGTACTTTGAATAGAATTTACGATTTCTTAGGACTCTGTACAGCCTACGCAATGTCTATTTTAAATCATATCATTAAATCACAGGATTAAGGCCGATGCACACAAGATTCCAAAAGCCACCACGCATGCGCTGTTGCCAAAGTTCAATGAACACTAGGCACGTGATGTAACAGCACAGCTTAATATACAGGGTGTTCATTTGAAAAGATTCTACCTTATTATCTCGAGAACCAGAAAAGATTTTCGATCGCGGTTTTACAAGAGGTGATAAGTTATCAAGGGGGGAAAACATGGTGCAACATCGTTTACAGCAAGTGGCCTACGTCAAGGCTGTGGGAAAGTCAACTTTGTTTTTTTAAATGAAAACCTATATTTTTTAATATGTAATTTTGTTCTATCTCAAAAATCAAACGATTTTTGTATGAAACAGTTTTTTATGAAACACCAGTTTTTTATGATATTCAGCTGAACAACAAGAGATTTTTGAAATTTTAACAACATTTCACTTCTAAACTATCAAGCTTGCAGAAAAATTGCAAGAGACAAAAAGTGCGTAATTTTATGCAAAGAATTTCGGAAAATAATTGCAGAATTTATTCCCATAATCTTTGATTGCAGTTTCTTTAATTACGTAAAAAAAATAAATTAAAAATTGTTAAAAAAGTTCTGAAAAAATATTCTTCAAGATTCTTTACATAAAATTATGCACTTTTTATCTCTTGCAAATTTTCTCCAAACTTAATAGTTTCAAGGTGAAATGTGCTCAAAAGTTCAAAAATCTCTAGTTATTCAGCTGAATATCATAAAAAATTAGCGTCTCACAAAAAACTGTTTCATACAAAAGTCATTTGATTTTTGAGGTAGAATAAAATTACATAATGAAAAATATAGGTTTTTATTTAAAAAAATAAAGTTGACCTTCCCCCGGCCTTGACGTCCCCATCCCACTGAAGTTGACGCTGGACCATGTTTTTCTCCTTCGATACCTTTGAACCTCCCGCAAGCCGCGTTCGAAAATCTTTTTTGGTTCTCGAGATATTAAGGTAGAAACTTTTCAAATGAACACCCTGTATAACAGTTCGCGAACAGTGAATTTAATCATTCAAGAAAAAGGCAGAAGAATACCGAACTAATAGGGAAGTCAGGTATTTTCACTATTACTACATCGTATTGAAATAAAAACTCGTCTTATCCATTATTTCGGTATTATTCTTCTTTTTCCTGAATGGTTAACTTCTCTGTTTGCGATCTATGATATACCAAGTTGTACTATATTGTCCCTATAAATTTTTCACCAGATTGAAATTCCAGAAGCCATAGCGCGTGCATACTGTTCACTGGACTTTCGCAACTGCGCATGCGTAGTAGCTGCTGCACTCTATCCATGACTCTAGGTATCTTGTATGCATCTGCCTTCGTACTAAAATGGTAATATCGTCTCAAGTCCGACTGAGAAAGAAAAGAATACAATTTATATCACAGAATTATCTACAAGTGATTGATTCAAAATAAAATCAACAAATTAATTACGACCCAGATGCAGCGTTATTCTCTCCTAGAGAATTGCAATTACCGAAACGTTAAAAAGTCTATATTGACTAAGTAAATATAACATCACGAAATAATTGGCAATAAGCCAACCACCGACTCCAAAATGCTCATTTCGTCACAAATGAGACTTTCGATTTAAATTATTCAGGGGCATTTTTGAATATTACGTGAAACAATTTGGGTATTAGGTACTATAGGGATCTAAAATTTTTTAATTCACCACGAGGAGCGCTACTGTTTGCGTCTTGCGCAAAGCGGACACATGTGAGTCAACTGATTTTATAAAAGATCCTAAATTAACATAAGTTATGCAAGAAAGGACCATTATTACAAGTCCAGAGTATACTCATCGACACGTCAGACTCTAAATTTACCTACTCGAAATGCAAACTGCATAATTTCTAAATAGAAACACCTAAATATTCGAGTTCAACTCCGACGCTTTCTTCAATGAAAATTTTGAACTTATTATTCTCAATATTATCTTTAAAATGGTATATGACGTGACAAAACGAGTCAACGAGACAATTCTTAATTATTTTAAAAAATTCATTTTCTTGAATATCTCCTAAACTAAATACTCTTCCATCTTCGCTGTTGAGTCAAAATTTGTGAATTTTTACAACTTGGCTAACTATTTAATTTTTTTATTTATTTTTTAACTCAAAACCTTGCGAATCGTGTTAATTTTTTTACGATGTCTCGTAACATATTCGAAAAGAAATATTTTTTAATTTCTAGGGTTAATATTCTAATACTTTTTCATATAAAAAGTGCGTTTTGTATTCAGAGAAAAAATTAATCAATGCACCTGACAAATATTTCTGCACCTCGGATGGGATTTTGAGGAATTTCCGGATTTCACAGTATCCCACAATAGATTTGCGAAGCCAACCTAAACAACACCGACGCTATTTCAGTCGTGAAGTCTTTGTAGTTCGCACGCTCTGTTTGTTTTTTTTTTTTTAATAAGCTTGATATTTTCATTCACGTCAATGTACTCGCTAGTATTTTACGCGCATGAAACATTTCATTCACAAGCTATTTTAAATAACTTTTACAAAAATAGAATCTGGCCAAACGACGCGATGCTTTATCGTCAACCTGGTTGTATCGATTTCGTAAATAAGCATATCTCTGCTCTCCATACCCCGATTGGGTTGATATGGATCTTAAAACAAAGCTGTTTTTACCTGGATTCTAAAAATAAATTATTGGCCTCTGGAATATTACCGATACGTTGAAACATGATGATCAGAATTTTTCCACTCCGCCAGATACTCTACAGCAGTACGCTTTTTAAAGTCTAAATCAAATCCTGATGCATTTTGGTCTTGCGAAACCCATCCACAGCGCGATAATAGTCTGCTTCCGTTCATTCCTGTGGATCTTCCATCATAAACTTTCCGAAGAATTCATAAGCGGGCATTAATTGCGGATAGTTCGTTGAAAGTTTCTGGCGCAAGTTGTGGAGAAATGAGCGGAAACAGGCTATTATCGCATTGCGGATGTGCAGTATAATATTCATAAAATATTCGAGAAATTTGTAAGTCAAATTCGGAAGTCTCGAAACCGCTTGTCTCTTTCAACATTTTCAGTGGCTGAAATCAATGGAATAAAAGCTTTATGCATCACTTGAGCGATCTCACGACGATAACAAAATTAGGTTATTTATTTTAAAGATTAGCAAAAGATTTTTTACTTTAAAAAATCGATGATAAAAATTTTCGTTCATCATTTTTTTGATTCAACAATTTTGCAGAATGGCGTATAAATACGTTCGTCGTTATGAACAGGCAGCTTGGAAATAATCACCCCAAATGGTTGCCAAAAATCAAATGCATCAGAAAATTTCAATGGAATATTAAAATACATAACAATATCTTTGACGTATCATAACCGATTTAAAAAACATCGATGTTTGACAAAATGACGGGCGTTTGAATTTAACGTGGCGATTTGCCAGACAAAATCCATTCAGTTTTTTTTCAACAATATAAAAAATTAAAGTCGACAGAAGAACCTATGATGGGCGAAATAAAATTATATGTAGAATAACCACAAATAACCACAATAAACTTCATTTGAATCGATTCCGTGATCTTCAAGATATTTATGGTACAAGTTTGAAAAATATAGTTTCGATAAAAACGCTTTTAAAATTTTTCAAAGCGTCTCAGCAATATCCGAAAAAACGATTTTCTAATTCTAACATTTTCCGACTGCAGTGAGAAAATAAATTGATTGAAATATTTTTTTCTTCGATACTTAATTATACTCTTTATTATTGTGTACACCCGCATCTATTTCATTGTTTGATTAATATTTTTATTACAGGGAACCAGAAATATGAGGGCTGAAATAATCGCATTGATATTTCTGACCCTGATATTCCGTAGTTCCGGTATATCAAAATCAAATATCGTCAAAGTAGGTGAGTATTTGGAACGTTTCCAACAAAAAAAAATTGGCGTATTTTGATCACTTGGCAAAAATTATACAACACATACTCCGCTCAACAAGTGTCCCACTCGCGTGGGAGACTGTGAGCAAGATGATAGGATTAGTCAAGAAAAAGTCAAAGTCAGATTTATTTAAATTTTATATTCTTCTACAGGTGCCATTTTTCATACTGGTTCCGAAGAGGACGAGAAGGTCTTCGAGTACGCGATCGAACGTATCAGTTTAGATCGTGTTCCTGGTCAGTACGTCCTACAGTCGATAATAAAATGGGTCGATGTCGACACCGATAGCATCGGCGCAGCTGAAGCTGGTAAGTGATTCCATTATTCAACTCGGGTAAATAATTTGTCATCTTATAAATTTCCAAGATCTCCAAGAAGTTTCCACTTGATATCAAGATTGGCAGCTGTCCAATAGCTACCATGGCTATGTACTAAATATCGCAAAATTTTATCGATAATAATTAACCCTTCTCGTTACTAATAAGTAACGATAGATATTTGATTCCAAGTTGGGCGCCGAATCAATTTGACCCAGAGTGACGTCATGTTCTTTTGTCTAGATTCAATACGCCTAAAACTCGGCCCTAGTCTTACCGAAATCGTTTCTAACTTCTTCCCCCGTTCGCAAACAAACTCTCGCTGAAACTCCCATATTCAGAGTCGTTTTTTTGCTACAGTATTCGCCTGGCCTGAGGTGTAAAAAATCAGCCACTACGGTTGTTCAGTAAATATCTGGCAAAAATTTTTTTAATAAAAAATCTTTAACTCTACGCAATATTGTTACAGTTTTGGTCATTGTTTTTGCCAAAAACAAAATATACCATCGTGCTTGTTGATCACGACCAGAAATTCTTTCCCCTTTCAGCTTGTGAGTTATTGGCCGAAGGAGTGGCAGCTATTTTTGGTCCAAAAAGCCCGTACACCAGGCCAATTGTTTCAAGTATCGCAGCTCGCCATGACATACCTCATATAGAATATGCGTGGCGCCCCATTGATGAATCTGAGCTTCAGTCGACTACCATCAACGTTTACCCAACTGGCAAGGATATCGCTAAAGTAAGTTTATGATTAATGACGAAATTATTGTAGAATCAGTATTTCATCTTTACAGAGAATTCCTGTTAGCGATATTAGCTGATAAACTTGATTTTAATTAGTTTAAAATAAATAAATTAATCAATAATAAATTACCCAATGGTTGTGTTTTATTTTGACGGTATAAATATTCATTTTAAAAGGAGAAAAGAGGTTTCACTTCGACCATTTCTTACAGTTTTCTTTATTCGAATTTACACAAGTTCATCCGAATTAATTCTTAGTGCTTTGTTCCAAAAAAATTTCGGCTATATGTGATGACGGAAAAAGGTAAATTTTTATGGGTCTAGTTAAAATTGATCGAGAACTTCAATTTTCATATCCCATCGATAAAATTTTATTCGGAATATATTTTTGATCGAGAATCCGTATGAAGACAAGATAAGTTCTGTCTATCGAGAGACAAAACTCACTTTTAATCGATACACATGAACTCTTCGACATCTTTTACGAGCTTATCATGTGGTTCGATTCACGAAAGGCTAAAGTCCACAACGGTGCAGCATTTTCTTCTAAAATACTAATCTGAATTTAAGTTCTTGTTCCGTTTTTCCATTTTTTTTTATCAAAACTTCATAGTCCATATAAATTAGACCAACGTGAAACTTTCTTTTATTGAAATTTTTCTGCAGGTACTCGCAGTTCTTACAAAAGGAATGCCCTGGACTAAATTCACGGCAATTTATCAAACGAACGATGGTTTATCGCGGCTTCAGGAAGCGCTAAAGTTACATGGGCCACAAGATGATCCAGTTACTGTGCGCCAGTTGGAAGAAGGATTTGACCACCGTCCGTTGCTAAAAGAGATTACAGCATCACGTGAGACAAACGTAATTCTCGATGTCAACCCTGATATTATAATCGAAGTACTGAAACAAGCAAACGAAGTTAACTTGATGAAGGATTATCACACCTGGATCATTTCTGACTTGGTAAGATTGTAACGAAAAATAAACAACAAAAAAATGTCAACATTTCTTTATTCGCCTATTTTTTTCTTTTCTCTTTGGCTTCTTTTTTTCTTGCCACAGTTACCGGGGGAATTTAACGAAGCTGAACAGTCGATGTCTTTTTATATTCTACGACAACTCAATCTTTAAAGTCGACCCCCGTCTATGTCAGCGTTTCTTTTCTTCTATTTTTTACCTGTTTCACATTTTTTGTACTCGAAAAAAATTGATAAGGAGTCTATCTGCATTGTAACAGATACTAGCAGTAAAATGACGATGATTGGGTGTAAATTGAATTTGAGTAAATGTCTGATACAAGAATTACGATTAAAAGTATATAAAGTGTGTCGTTAAAAGAGAAAAAAAATAGTGCAGGTATTATACTGGTGCAGTTTGATAAAAATAAGTACTTTAGGAGTGCAAGGTACACCTGGCGTTGACAGTATTTTAAATAATATCTATTCGACGTGTTGTTTCTGCGCAGGATTTCCCGGGTCATTCCATTCTCAATACGTTTACGAACTTAACTGTGAACATAACAGGGTTTGGAATTTTGACTGAAAAGAAGAACCAGCTTGAGGCTGCCCTTGGAATCGCTGGAGTAAAGGTAATTAAAAAGAACTTATCTAAAATGCCCAATTAAAAAGTTCATTCGGTTATATTCATTTTTTTTCCTTCAGCTCCCAAAGAGCGAAATTTCTACAACAAGAAACCAGGAGCAAAATTCGTTCGCAAATATTTTCTCATTTACATCAAAGTACCAAAAAAATCATTGCGTAAATTGTCATATATTTTATTAATTCCAGCTTGAGTCTGCTTTTCTCTACGATGCTGTTATCTTGTTCAACAAGGCATTGGAGTATTTGAATCTAGCTAACGCGGTGATAGAATCACCCCTGGAACTGGTGCCTGAGCCGCTCCTGCAGTGTGAAATGGAAGAAAAGTACTCCGCGGGGGTAAATCTAACAGAAGCAATGCGATCCGTGAGTGTTCAAGAATCCCATAATACGTTTGACAAAAATGATATATGATGTATCATACACGTTCTCGAGCAATATCTGATACATCTGATCTTTGGTACTGCAGGAGACACGAATCGAAGAAATGACGGGCCCCATGCACTTCGATGCATCTGGCCAAAGGCAAATGTTCGAAATGCAAGTGATAGAATTTCACTTTGACAAGTTAATCCCGGTCGGAATGATTAACAAGGAGGAGTTAAGACTTACACGGAGTGAAAAAGAGCGCGAGGATGATATTGCAAAGAAGATAAAAACCACATTTTACAGAGTCACGACGAGACTCGTGAGTACATAACATAAACAGTGGAAAACTCTTAACCGCAGATTATAGTCTTTAATAATTTTTTACAGGGTGCACCGTACCTGATGGAAGTGCCTGATGGAATAAGACGAGGCATTCTAATCGGTGATAAAAGGTACGAGGGTTACAGCGTTGATTTGATCGGCGAAATTGCCAAAGTCCTTAATTTTTCATACCAATTCGAATTGGTTCCTGACGGTAACTATGGCTCGTACAATGAAGTTAACAAGTCTTGGGACGGACTGGTCAAGCGGCTTCGAGATCACGTAAGAACAGGAACTTAAATTACGATATTGCCCGAAAATTTCAAAGCAAGAAAAAAATAACTAAAAAAAATTACTCCATTGTTTCAGGAAGCTGATCTCGCTATTTGCGATCTGACCATCAACCACCAGAGAGAACAAGCAGTTGATTTCACGATGCCTTTCATGAACCTCGGTAAGTGACTACAAATTTTTTTGAGAACCTATGAGGCCAAAATTCGGCGTACTATAAAGAAATTTTACTCAATTGCGAAGAGTCCAAATCTTCGAAGTCTGTAAGAGAGTTTTTTTTTATTTTTGTTTGCGAAGTGAACCCGTTTCAATTGTTGTGGTAACAGTCTCTAAACTTCTGCACTGAAGGGGGTCGGGTACCGAAAATTTCACATCCAGAACCACTAACGGTAGAGACTCGCTGATTTTTATCTTAATAACATTTTTCATAACAAAATACTTCACATTGATGAAATTTGAAAAAATTAATTTAACGACCCTCAAAGTTCAAAATTGTAGGAGGAGATACCATTTGAAATCACAAAAATTGTCCAAATGTGTGAAAAATGTGTCAAATCGCCTTCTAATCTGATATTCTTGTTAGTTTCCATTTCTTTCTCGTTATAAAATAAATAAACTGCCCTATTCAAAATGTTTTATGTATAATCGCATATTATCAAAAATAATTCCATGTTCACGATTATATAAGGCATGTATGTATATATGTAGGCTCAAAATGAACTATCTATCGTATGGGATTCTTGATATCTCAACGGATTCTAAAAAAAAACTATTTTGAAAAAGGTGAAAGAATTAATTTTTTCAAATTTCATCAACGTTAGATATTTTGTTATGAACAATGTTATTAAGATTAAAATCAGCGAGTCTCTACCGTTAGTGGTTCTGGATGTGAAATTTTCGGTACCCGACTCCCTGAAATACGAAAATTTTCATACACATTTCATTTATTTTAATAACTATGAACGGTTTCCCATAGGAATCAGTATCCTGTACAGTAAGCCGGCCGTCGTACCGCCAAATTTGTTCTCCTTCCTGTCGCCATTCTCCACTGACGTATGGATTTACGTTGCTGGAGCATACCTGGGTGTATCGGTGATGCTATTTCTACTAGCTAGGTACGTTTTAAGCGGTTTCATTTGATCTAGGAATAATAAAATATACAGGAATTTAATTTACAGACTGAATGTGAATTTTGTCGTTGAATCTCCCGATCAACGTTTACCTCATTTTCATGTTTACCGTTTACGTCTTTTAGTCAATCAAAGAAGTCAGCAGCAAAAACTGTTATCAGCCAAAAGCACTTTGTGTGTAAAAACTTTGCGCCAAGTACATACATTAGAACGTAGGAGTTATCTATAAAAATTTGTTAAAAAAAAAAATATCTAAAGAAGAAAGATTTGATCTACAAAAGTATTGGAATCAATGGACGTTGCCAAGTACAATTTTTGCTCCCAATTAATTCCTGAATGTAACCCAGTCTTAATTTTCGGTATAAGATATGCAACATACGTATACGTACCTCAATATCATATGTATGTATGTACATTAGAGTGGCCCTTATTTTGAGTATTTTTTGGCCGCCCCCCAGGATCCTTCCAAATATATGAAAAAAAATGCTCCTAAAGTTTGAGCCCTTAATAATAATATTAACACGTGCCTGAAAGCGATCAAAGATTCAATTGCAAAATACAATGAAAATTGTTATCTCACGTAATAATTGATCAAAAATTCTGAAACTTCACATAGTTGTTGCCAACAACAAGCGGTACAAATATATATATATTTTTTTTTTCACGAAAATAAAAAAAAATAACAAGTCTATCTATTCGTATTGTAATCAGCATTCAAATAATAAGTATTGGTATAATATAAGCCCATCCTTTCTCGGACCCGGAGAAAACTCACCCTGTATAACCTATTACAATTATAAATATGATCGCACTTATCGATTACAACATGTATTTATAATGACATAATTTTGTACTTCACTACCTATGTCGTTGTCACGGAGTAGGAAGAAGAATATCACACTCACTCACGTGGCGTTTTGCTCAAAAGTTTACCCTACTTCTGAAACAGAATTATAGGAGCGATTCTCCTTATGCAATTTGATCGTCTCTTACAGTGAAAATATGCAATTCAAGTTTGATGAATTATTTTACCTAACAAAATCGCATATTTCATACCTAGTTTGTTATTTTCGTGATTTCACATCTTAATCGGTAAAAAATCATGTATTTGAGGGAATAATTTTAACTTTCTCGTAAGAGGCGCTCGAATAGTATTAGGAGATTTCGCGTTTACATAGTTGAGTCAAAAAAGTGGGGTCATTTATATTTCCAAAGTGTGATCTTCCTTATACTCCGGGTCCTGATGTAGATCGTTTAACTTACCTAAGTAGTTCAGTTCGTTGACATTTCATAGTACGCCCCCCAATGACACTGTACCGCTCACATTTTTCGCTTTCGGGATTGCCTACCAGTCGTCCTCAGAGAGACTCACTATTTGAAGCTACGTATACGCTTCTGGAAAACTAACAATGGCAAAGAGGTTCAGACGTGTTTTATCATGAGCTCAAAGCTCTACTATTAACTATTTCCCAATATTTATTAACGATTGAACCCCCGAACCAACAGAATGTACTCTGAGACTCCATTTGTACATCTATGTTAAGTGAAGTGTAAAAAAGTTTTATACGTTCGCCGGAAGTGGATTATATAGGTAGATTGACTTTAGATTCCAACATAAAAGCTATTGCTTGTACATACATACATTTGAATAACAAGCCCAAGTACCGGGTTGTTTCCACAATATGAAAAGCCACAATGTTGCTTATATAACTATATCCATGTATTCCAATAGCTGATTATCATAAAATTTCTGAATTCAGATCCGCATTGTCGTTTCGCGAATACTAATACGAAGGAACACGGACAGCTCGAGGTCGGTTTGACATGTAATAGTAAATTTTTTACCGAGCGAGAGTACCCAAAGCAACAGTCCATAATGAAAAGTTACGATGTCTGAGAGGCAGGAACCCCAAATAACTCTGAGAATCTATTCTCTAGTTCAATTGTATTATCTCTAACAGGGTTGAGGGAACGTAAGCGAATAACCCACGAAACAAGAGTCACAATCTCCAGGAACATCATAAATACATATCTACAATTTCCAGAGAATTTTGTTCCTGGCTAGATTCCTAATTACTATCAATACTTTTCACTCTATTTTCAAATACTATCGATTCCAGTTCCGACCTAGTCATAGGCTGAGAAAACTTACGATTTACACGAGATCGATAATTGCTTCGCAGTTGAAGTAATGATCGAATCGTCTTATTATTCTCGAATATCTCTGGGTGATATCAATTAATATATTCCACAAATATTTTCTTCTCATCTTCAATAAGGTTATGCTAAGGTAGTCCCTCATCAAGTAAAGCTACGGCAATTTCCATATGATTATCTAGCTGGATGATTTCAGTTGCATGAAACATAACACTTCGTATTGGAATTTCGTTAAGATTGTTTTCAATTTTAGTTAATGCTGATTGGGTTAAGAGCATATTTGATCTTCTCCATATCACCACTCTGAGCAGCGAAATGTAAGGCTGTCCAACTATTACTATCTTGATAGTTGATATCATCTATAATTCCTAGACTAAGATATGTCTTAACTATTTGTTCTATATTGGGTTTTCTTATGGCGTCAATCAGAACTTGTACACTACTTACAAGGCCAAACTCATAATGAACCCCACGATTATTATATAAATGGGGCATTCCATGTCATTTAGAACTGGGTCTGACCCTTGACCTCTTGGATTGGACCTACGATTTTTTATATGATTGTTCTCACTTTGAAATGCACTCAATTTGTTTTTTTTTTTCGATTCTTTCAAATCGATTTGAATTTTCTACAATTTCTGAAAACGACCACATTGATCGATGCTATATATTTACAAATCTGAAAAAATTCTGAAAAATGTAAAATGTTATTATTCACTCATTGTTCAGACGATCAGGCGGATGAGGAAAGGACCTTTCCAATCTAAGATCAATATTTTGTTATAAAAAAAGGCGATTCATTTATTTATTTATACATGTTATGTATACACTTGTTTATAGTTATTTGAATAGCAATTGATCATTGATATGAACAGTAGGTAAATAATGTGCAGAAACATTTCTTGCAGCAGTATAAAAATATCAATGATTTTGTCAATTATATTCTACACAATATTTTCTTTATTTTCTGTTAGTTATATTAAAAAAAAAATTAAAAATTATTATCAAAATAAAATGGACACCACGAAAAAACACCGTAATCTTCAGATGTTTTGTTCAACTGTTCTGGTAGACCTGCCGCATCGATGCAACTCAAATCCTTGGAAGACTTAGAAAATGTTCATAACCGTAGGGACCTTTCAACTTTGCGGATGGCGCAACGTATAGATAATTGATGCATTTGCGTGACCACGTGGCTGTTTCAGAACCAGTTAATGATGAGCCTTCAATTCTCATTTGTAATTAGTAGATCTTGAATAAACCTACTACTGAAATATAAGCATTCCCAAGTCGAAAAAAGAATGCCGCAATAGAATTATCAAGCACGACGACAAGCAGCTGGAGACCCATGCCTTGCGGATTGGAACAGAAAATCTGGTGACCCTCTCCGATTGATCTCAAATGAGGCAAGGTCATTCTTGGACCAATTTGAGAAGAACCGTGTCTCGAGGCTTAGCTAATAAAAACCGCCCTAGAAACCCCCAGCTCGGGCAATCCCAAAACGACCTTTTTTAAAAATGAAATAACTAGATTTTGCTAAAACGGCTCCAGCTTTGTCAATTCTGAAACTTTTCGAATCATTTTTATTAACAAATCTGTGTAATTTTATCACCTTTAATTTGACTATTTGTAAATCCTAATCTGACCAATTGCACATAACTTATTGCAGAGACACCAAAAAAAGTCAAAAAAATTTCAACTATGATTTTCTCAAATATATTATTTCCGATTTCTCTCATATTTACATATGTTTTTGAAGTTAAAGAAAGGCTAACTCTTTGCCAAGCGGCAATATACCAATCTGCCTAAGCACGTTATAGTAATTTTGTGAAAATACCTACTTTTACCTCGACTTTTACTCATTTTCGTGAGTGTCTACAGTATCCAAGCTCGATTGTGCGCGCGTTTCCATTAATGTGGAGGCTTAAAACTTTAGATACATTTTTGTTTACTTATTTGAAACAAATTTGGGGGGTATCGCGATGAAAATTTTTCTTACCCTAAATTAGGGATCACCCTAATATGTATAGGTATATAGCACGCGAACACTGTAGATACCGATGAAAATGAGCAAAAATAGGTATTTTCTTAAAAATATTGTAAGGAGCTTAATCGTCAAATTGGCATAAGCTTTTTTCTTACCTTCAAAAACATACCCGTGTAATATTGAAAAAAATCGATAATGATATATTTGAGAAAATCGCAGTTAAAATTTTTTTACTTTTCCTGGTTTCTGTACAATAAGTTATGTGCTAATAGTTGGATCAAGATTTACAAATAACCTAATCAGATAGGGTAAAATTACGCCCATGTGAAAACAAAAATGATTTGAAAAGCTTCAGAATTGACAAAGCTAAAGCCGTTTTAGTGAAACCTCGTTTATTCATTTTTCAAAAAGGTCGTTTTGGGTTTGCTCTAGCTAGGGGTTTTTTGTGGCGTTTCTTAGCTAAACCCTGAGAAACGGGTCTTTCTCGAATTGGTCCAAAAATGACCGTGACTAGTTTGAGATCAATCGGAGAAGATCACCGGATTTCCTGTTCGAATCCACAAGAAATAGGTCAGGAGGCATTTGAATTGGCAAAATTATTGTGCATGACTTTGAATGTTTACTTGTCATTTGGTGACAGAACTAGGAGTCGAACAGATGCGTTGTTTAGTGTGACTATTCAACTCACTGTTTCTACTCTTTCCCTCACTCGACTAACTAATATCTATCTCTATAATCGAGTTTTAGTTAGGTAATTTTACTGTATAATCACGGAGAGTTGATTCAGTTGTCAGTGAATTCTATCAAGCGTAAGAGAATAACCTGTGGGCTCACTGCAACACAATGGATAGTGGAACCTTTGGGCTGTTTTCGCGTTACCCAGACCTGATGCAATATGATCTCCAAACAAAATCAGTATGAACAATACAATGGTCCTGAATTTAACAGATAAAACTGAAGACTTAGAAAAGTTGGCATTTTTTCCGGGAAAACCACATAGGTACTAGTTTGCCCTTAAGGCAGTTGGTTTTGAATAAGAATTGTGCTGGTAACCAGTCAGGACTCATGATAATTTGTATTTAATCATCTTTTGTTGACAGATTAGATAAATTTTCATAAAGTATAAAAATATTTTGCAATATATTAAATTAAACTAACATCAACAATGACCTAATCTATATTATATGAAGCTCCGAAGAATAAAATGGTTAAAGATAATATTTTTAAACACTTCCAAAAATGCATAAATATAACTCCGACTATCATAAAAAAAAATGTACTTTTAGACTGCAGTATAATAAGTTTTGAAAAAATTGACTAACGTCTGCACTTTATTTCTCGGGATGCTAAAATATACAAATTTTTTACAAAAATACCGAATATGATATCAATAGTACGTATTAATGTTCACTAACGTAACAATATAAGTATACCAATCTTTCAAAATGAGTAAAACTATTTACGGTTTATAAAATCTAATACATCAATTATATCATATTATAGAGGCAATGCGACACACTAAAATCTGACAGAGTATGACTCAATGTGTAAAAATAATATTCGATATAATAATATTAATATTATCGAAAAATCTAATAAATCTAGTAGAAAAGTGTACTTATCACTGCTCTACGTAAATCTCTAGATTTATTATATTCATTGGCAATCCTTTTAGTTTTCTTATATCTTTTTCATTTAACAGCATTCTCTAAATATCTCTAACTTCAATAACTTCAACATACAGATGGGCCCTGTTACACAGCTTGCGTTATAACGATGGTTTGTCTAATTTCCAGTAATGACCGATCTTTTTATTTAATGCAATGCAATATCAGACAGAGTTTTCCGAACAAAGTATATACATTCATATTCTCCACCTTGTTTCTTTCCTCCCAATCTATAGAAGCCGCTTCATCAAAGATGTTAAGTGCCTCATTTCTTCTTCTGATAATTTTAGAAGTTGAAGTTTATCCAGTCACAAGAACTATAATCTTCAAAATATATTCATACTCGTAGAATTTATGAACTATGGTGTCGATTTTTATTGACATTTGCCAATTATTTATTGCTGCTTCGTGTTTTTTTTTTTCAATTTCCAAACACCACAAAACTCTCTTAAACGTCATTCCAATGGAATTTAGAATTCTCAAAGCAATAATCTAAAGCTTCATTATGAAATAGTAATACTGTCTTTAGATTATTTGATAATTCTAATTCACCAAGTTTATTGATTATGAATGAAATCTGTTTTCTTTATGTTGCTTGCTTCTTTCAAGTCTATAAGCCTGTTCATAGATGTTTAGTGCTTATCTATAATATTTAGACAGAAATCCCTAATATAGTGTATTCAAAACCGGGGCATGTATCCCACTGAGGCAACTATCCGGCTTTTACCCTACTGTCCGATTGTCTGATGATTCACTAGTCCGTCTCACCTCGGCTCGTGCAACATTTGTAGTCGTTCGGCTCGTGTAACAAACTTCACACTCCATGCGGGACTGCCTATTTTCTGCCCATGATACACAATATACTATTTTTTTATGGGTGTATTCGTCATTTCGTGTAGAAGGATACTTGCTCTGCCAGTTTCATGCCAATGACGCCTAAACTCCGATAATAGTCGAGATAAGTGTGCTCCCCCCCCCCCCCCCCCCCCCGCACTCCCCCTCAAATTGATGCCCTTGAATTTTACGTGTTAGCTCGAACTCATTCACTCATGTAGCTATCCAGACGCGGATATGAATATGATAAATGCGGTTCAAGGCTATGACAGTCAACCATGTTGGTAAATATCGACTCAACCCCATTAACGCTTTCAATTTTCAATAGCTTAGGGAGATATTTAGAGTACGAGGGCCAATATGACTGCACCATAACTAATAGTAACCATTTTAAATCGTTCACTTCGATCGCTTCATCACTGTTTCTATTGGTTATCAACTGCACGATATAAGGTACTGTATACTCCAGTTTCAGTATTTTTTTAATTATCATAAAGTCAGGTTTGTCCACTTTATTCTTAGCTAACAATTCTAAAAACATATTATCATCAAATATGTCTTCTATGTTAAACTTTATCTGAAATGGTTTAAACGCGTTTCGCAATGTGCTTAATATATTACTGACAACTTCTCGACGAGATATAGAAAATTCTTCACCAACCATTGATAAAACTATAAGTTCATCTAGAGAATGCACATCAAGAGATTTCTTAAGACACTCAAGAGTCTTAACTCTCAATATATTTTCACGTGAATATTGTTTTTCTCCAGGCTCAAAAATAGCGCTTGTCTCTGCTAATTGGTTATATAGAGAGAAAACTTGCCAATCTTCGAGTTTGTGGGCAGACTCAAATTCTTTAATAGTGTTCATAACTTTTATTATAATACTACACTCATCGCTTTGGACGAATTTACTGCCTCTGTTATTGTTCTCATAAAACTTCCATACTTTATTGAAAATAACTTCTCGTACTCCATTATTGATTACAAAATTTCTAAACTTGGTCTTCTTATCAAAGTAATCTTCATCTTCATCGCGTTGATCGAATTTGATGTGTGTTTTAAAGGCCTCACGCAATAGGTTTGTCCCGTCGTAATTAATGGGAATCTCGAAACTCCTGTCTATACGATCGCGGCATGCTTTATCTTCATCGTAGTCTATGTTTTTTTCCAGTTTAGCAAACTCGTTATATATCTGTTGTCTTTTCAAGTCACTCAATGGTAGGTCTGGTTCTTCCTCATCGTCAATTGAATTCTCCGTTTGTATTTTTTTACTATCAATAAAAATAAGAAACTTGAAGTACCGATTTACTAATGTTTGAACATCACGTTTGTCAAATAATGAAAATTCCGCGAAGCTGCCCAATGGCACATCTTCATGAGAATCGTTCTCCTCATATAGATTCGAAGCGCCATACACTTTCATTATACGAGCGTTACTTTTGAAACATTCGTTTAATTTGTCTAATTTTGTCCTAAAACATTTATCAATTGTTTGCAGATCCTCCCATCCGTTCAAATTATTTAATATTTCACGTACATCTACACTATAATAATATATGAATAAATCGTGTCTCAACTTAGTTATCTCGGTTCCGAATTCTTGACATCCATATTTATGAAATTGATGCATTAAACGGTTTCTTAGATCGCTTAATTCTTTAAATGCCCCCTTTGATTCTTGATTAAATGCTCGACAAAAATTTACCATAAAATTGAACAGTATTTGTGGGGTTATTTCTTTCGGCCTGTAAGCTATTTTTATCAATTTTTCAAATTCTTCCTGTAAGAAAGACTTAGTATGGCCTATTTTCTTTCCAAGTTTTCTTGCTTGACCTTTCAAGGATTTCAAAATAAAATTTTCTTGGGATTTAGATTCATCACATTCGATTAATATCTTGAAAATTAATTCTCGGTAATTGTAATCATTTTTTAGCGAGTTTTTTGAACAATAGTCAATTATACACTTAACCACTTTTTTCCGATCTATGTTTGGTTGCATTCCGGACGTTTTGATAAATTTATTTACTTTATCTTCAACGATAGATGCAACAACGATTTCTTGCCCTTCGCCGTGGCATTCCAAATTCTTCACACACACAATTATATCCTCTATAAGATATTTTTCATTGTGTGTGTAATTTCGCAATTGCGTAAAAAATGTGTCACTCGTAAAGTTTGGAGAATTATACTCAGATCCATTTTGAAATTCAGGATGAAAATTTATAAAATCCAAGAGAAATTCTTGTGTTATTTTTTCTAGCGCTTTGAATTCACTTATAAGTTCTTTCAAATTTTGCTTTTTAACATTCTTAAGAAGAGACTTCAGTTCCAATGCATCTTGTACGTATTGTACATATTTTTGTAATTTCTTAAAAGCGGAATTCCAATCACCATTGATAATCTTATCAATATCCTCAAGTCCAAGCTCTGAAGTTTCATGTTGTGACTTTGCAGGCTGTTTTTTAAGCAGGAGGATAATCTGATCGACATTCTCACGCCCAAACTCTAAGGCTTGATGTTGTGACTCTACAGGCTGTTTTTTAAGACAGAGAATACGTACATCTCTAATGAGTTGCTTATCGTCGTTGGTATAAAACTCGGATAAATGCTCTTCCATTTCCTCTTTTATTTTCGAAGTATCGGGATCTTCAAATGCAAACGCTTGATATTGTTGCTTTGCAGGCTGTCTTTTAAGCAGAAGTTGACGTGCATCACTAATTATTTCCCGATCTGACTCGGTATAAAACTGGGTAAAATATACCTTCATCTCATTTTTTATTTGTTCATTGCCAGAACTTTGTAATGCAAACGCTTCTATGAAGTAAATCAATACGTTAGCCTGTCTGTAAGAATGTTGGACAAAGATTTGTAATTTAATGAAAAAAGAGTCTATATTGCAAATAATGAATTTACTGACACACCCGAATTCACTGGAATAATTTTGAACAAAATAATTCTTCATCTTATCCTGCATTTCACCAATACCAAAACCCTCTAACGCAAACACTTCTATACAGTAAATCAAGACATCAATCTGTTCGTAATTAGGCTTCTTGATATTGCTTTTAGATCCAGCTAATTTTTCACGGGATTTAAGAAACTTACGAACCTTATCAACTAAAATTTTCTTAGTTTGGTTTTTATGCGTTTTTCCAAAATATTCATTAATTTTATTAACTATTTTACCATTTAGAGTCCCATCGTTTATTTTTTTCAGATCATTATCATTGAATACACACTCATATATAAAGTCGATCCAAATTTCGGCCTCTTCAGGGAAGACTTTCTCAACATTGTCGTTCACTTCATTTATTTTTTTAAGAGATTTCAAACAGTATTCAATCTTAACTTTTGTTAATTCTATCTCTTTTTTTGCCTTTTTTAATTCTCCGCCTGTAGAATTGTCGATCACTTCATTTATCTTCTCAAGAGATTTCAAATGGTATTCAATCTTATCTTCTATTAGTTTTATCGGTTTGTCTTCCTTTGTTAATTCTCCCTTTGTAGAATCCGTATTGCCATCTCCATCTGTAAAATTTCCACTTGCTTTCTCTGTCCCATCAACACCTTTTACCCTATCCGAATTATTATCAGCATCACTAAGAATGGAAATATTTGCCTGAGTTCGTAACGTTTCTGCAAATTTTTTTCTCATCTTTTCAATATCATGTTCTTCCAATTTATGATCTGACAAATCTTTTTCAATTTTTTCTGGCCCGAAATTCTCTTCTAGTCCCGCATTAATGATCCTGGCATTTTCCAAAGCATATATTCCACAATTATAAGAATCTCGTTGCTGTGTGATAAGAACTTCATTAATATTTTTACCACCAACCACATTTCCCAGTTCCTCGCGAATATTATTTGGACATTTGTTCCCTAAGGAATCAATATAATATGCGAAAGGTTGTTGATCTTGGTAGGAAACAACTAACGTCACCCAATGATTCTTATTTATATTGATGATGAATGTCCATGAACGTAGATCAGGCTTATGTTGTATTGTTTTCGAATATCGAGTCAACTGAACCTTCAACTGCTCCACTGATCCAATAATATCAAATATCACAGGCTTATCTTCTTCACACCAATTGTATTCAACTTTTGCAATATTAGCAATAACTTCCTGTGTCAATAACAGTCGATAATTCGGTTGGATGTTCAATGTTTCATCAATGAATTGAGAGGTATCACTCCGTCTTAGGTTTTGGTTTCTGTTGTTATCAGATGGAGATGAGTGAATTTTCTCTTCTTCATCCATTACGATTTTGGTTCTTTCAGCAGTCTTCTTATATCTTTCTAGAACGCTTCGACGTACCAGAAAAGTTATCTTCTAAGACCAAAACAATATTTTGCTGTCAAGACGCTCATCAATATCCAGCAGTCTTCTACGTCTACATATTATTTTTATACCAGATCGTACTTCATTCTTTAAGAATAATACGTTAGTTGTCAATTTGTCTTTATTATCAGCACAATATACTGAAGCATAAAACGTCCGTGCTCTCTAAAACTTTTTTATTCTCATTCACTATTGTTCGAATTACTCCCGTTCCAAGTATATTATCACATTACAATATTTAACCGAAATAACATGCACAATAGTTCACCTTATCGAATGATCAAAATAAATTATTATAAAATCATATAATGTCACGTACTAGATTTTGAAATAGTATGTACTTTTTTTAAGTTAATGGCGATAACTAACGTTTATTTTTTAATGAAACTCCAACACATCACTGTCAGCACACTGTAAATTATCACATCGACATCGCAATTACGTACCCACGGACGTAACGAACATACTTGGATTGTGACACATATGAAGTTGCACCCACATTCTTTTGTTTTCAGTTTCCTATGCTTTGCAACGATGTTTCTAGACTCAACACCGCGCCCTACGTCCTTCCTATTTTTCGATCTAAATATTCGAATCGATTTTTTTAGCGAGAGTTTTCTAAACTAGTTTTGTTGGGCACCAGATGCTAATGCGTCGATCAAAGATAGCGAAGCTAACCAATTGATAAACAAGAAATGAGCAAAGAAATAATTAAAGCAAAACGAACGCCGTAAAGCACGATTAGCTCAGTAATTTTTAGTCACAAGTGATAATAAAATGCGAAAGTTTACCCAAGGGGTCGTCCACATATTATGTCACGCGCTATGGGGGGGGGGGGGGGTCTGGACAAAACGTTACTAATTGTAACATATGGGGGTCCCAGGGGTTTCTCCAAGTGTGACATCACAGTTCAAAGTTAAATTTATAAAAAAAAACAATATAATAAGTTTTTAATTAATTGTATTATACAGCTGACAAATAGAGTTGAAAGAGGAGGGGGTAATTCTATATTATTCTATAATATTCTCTAAAACTCGTCCCAAAAGACGTATGGTTTTTAAGAAATTTCTTTATAATAATTTTTTTCCAACTTTCCGGAACCGACAAATTTTTTTGTATGTTATTACTTTGAAGTTTACTTTATACTGAAACTTTTTTCGCGCCTCGGCGAAGCTACTTCGATCCGAAAAGAACTGGGAACATTGCTGGTAGGCGACGATGGAGACGGAGAGGACGAAAATTCTTGATGATCGAACTGAGCATTTTTGTAAATCGGACTATTATATCTCAGCTCTCCATTCACCGATTCCATAAAAATTGGACTTAAATGAAAGCTATTTGAACCCATATTCTGAGAGAAATATTTGAATCTCATGTACATATAACTCGAGTCGGAATAAAATAAAGATAATACAATCGCCGTATAGGTCGTAGAGCTCTCATGCGGGTATAGAGACTCGGTGCGGTGACTGAATTATTCTAAAGTGCGTATGCAAGAAAAGAGCACCAGTACGCAAAATAGACCATTTACGATGTGCGCATGCGCCCAACATTCTCGCTCTAGTGCGCAAAGTATAGCATTCATGATGTACGCATGCGCCAACTTTACTTTATTTCACTGCTCGGAAAAGAGGGACTTCGCGCACGCTAAACAGGCATCGAAAAGCAAACTTTCGAAGCAGGTGTGATAAAAAAAATTCTTTTCTACAACACATGCATTAAAAACTCGTGTTTTTTTACCTCTGAAACGGGATAAAAGTCATAGTTTTCTAACCGCGGAAATAAACAGGGAAAAAAAATCGCCACGGGTAAAAAAACTCCGGCAACAGGGAAATAAACCGCAAAAGTGCTGCCCCTAGCGGAGAACTGTATGGAGTACGATGTTTTCATGACGAGTCATATAAAAATCGAAGTATCCGGCCCAACGATTCAATTAAGTGATCCGTAATTTTAAACATGCGTTTTCACTCGTTTTTAATGCATGTGTTGCAGAAAAAATTATATGCACCATGGAAATGAAGCAGACGTTTGTCTCGCGCGATGTTTGCAGAACTTGTCTTCAATCTCGAGGGCTTTCGGCGCCCTCGACTTAAAACTCATTCTGCAAACATCGGCGCTCGACATTAAACGCCTGCTTTCTTCCCTAGATGCATAATATACTATTTAATGTACTTATGGTGCGAGACTTTACCGAGTCTCTTGATAAATACTCTAGCCAAAATAAAAATACTCCGAGTCTTATTTACTAGGTAGTGGTAATACGAAAGAAAATACAGCGAGACTTAACTAGCGGGTGCCGAGTGAAGTGATATAATACAAGCTAACACTCCTTTTTAGACTGCGTATCACCAAGCGATAAGACACTCAGGCAAAACCAGGGGTTCCGCTAGCGGTATCAGATTTTATTTAGCGGAATAAAGAACTCAAGGAATATTATTTAAATTGCAAAAAATGAGCTAAGTTCGAAGCTCAAATAATTCGCGTGACTCAGCTCGCACACAAAAAATTCTAATTATGCAATGACTCGAATTTATCAGAAATAATTGAAAAAGGCACACAAGAAAATAATCAAAAAAAAAAAATGCAACTGAACAACTTAAGGGAGATTCCATGTGGAACGGTACGGTTTTTGGCCGAGGGTCACCGAATTTGACGCCAGTTACAAATCCTCAAAAAATTATTACCAGAAATCTCGCTCTAGTCATTACAGCGAAATATCATATTTTCAACTCCGCCTAACTCAGTTGTATGTAAAAAACGATCCTCCACCGAGTATGTATCATCCAAATCATTTCCGGAATTACTAAGCATGAGAAACGATGGAAATGTGTAATTTTATCGTGTTTTTGCCCTTAGGATCTATACTCGATATACTTCAAAATTTAACGGAATATAGTTCTAGATGGTAACAAACTATGGTAAAATTTTCAGTTAGCTCTTTTATTTTTTTTCGTTTTTTTAAATTATTCATTTAAATGAAAAAACATTCTTTATTCAATTTGAAAAAAAAATAACCCCAATGTAATGTAGTACGTGATATCAGCAATATAAATCAGAACAAAAGTCACATGAATCATTATCAAGCAAAAATCACAGCGAAAATCGACGTCAGAAACAAGCCATCAAATAGTGTGCAGGCTACTCAAACTACTCAATCAAATTACCAATTTAACTACTGATGAATTATCAATACAAAATGGCCGCAGCCAGTCACAAAGTCACTTATACATATGAGATGCTCGCCTTAAAACTACTCAAATTACTAAATCACGTGAATCACAAAAAGGTCCCTAGGACTATCGAAATATGAATTAACACTTACGATATAACAAACTCGGAGAACTAATATGGAAAACTGAATATGTGTTAAGGAGATAATCGCGATAGTAGCGATAATGATGATAACAGCGATAACACGTCTGAATAGGGGTGAAGAACTTATATTATTAACTGATTGGTTTTCCAAAATGTGCTCCTCCGTCCTGTCGTTCTACTCGGACAGCTCGTCAGCCGTTGTGCGGGAGGTAGTAACTGCGGTAGTTATCATTGCGTAGGACTTTTCCTTGTCTAGAGGAATCGGTGAAACTCCTTACGGATGGCCTGAAGGATGGCATTACTTCGGGTGTACGATGTAGTACCGTCCTTGAGTCATCTATCTAAGTACCCCTAGACTGGATCTGCACCTTTGTCTGACTTGCCAGAAGCATGTGGGACGCTATCCTCGCCCACTCTCACGTGGATCTTTCCTTTGAGATAACGTTACGCCGGTTGGCATCGATAATGATGACAGGAGCGGTACTATTATTCTTTTCTTGCAGTACGAAAGGCTATAACGTTGTTATCGTTCAACCTTATACGCCGTTTTGCTAGACTTGGCAGTGATAAGAGGCATCAGCTGATAGGAGTCTGTCTCTCTCTCTCTTTCTCTCTCGCAGTAGGTACACATTAACAAAAATCACTTCAAACGAATTCGAGAGTGTGGCAACAGATTAGCAAGAAATTAGCAACAAAATGCGGCATAAATCATTTTTGATTTTGATTTTGCTTTCGCTCATGTGTATCTGCCAACTTAAGGGACGTACACTTCAAATTAGTTAAATCTACAAAACCCTACCTAGGTGTATCACCTAATTTTCCCAAGGACGTCCCGACGCAGACGTGTTCCTATCTGTCGCGGCATCTGCTCTCTCTTTTTCGATATTTTTACTGACTCCAGCACCTACTGTGACAGCAGCTAAACTGCAACGTCACAGCTTATACTAGCAAAGAAAAAAAAAAAGACGAATTCGGATGGAACTTCATATGTGTCAGAATCCAACTCACACAGTGTTATCTCACCAATGTGATCGATTTCTCCGCAAATTTTGTTGATTTGGTTTAAGTTTCAACTGTTTCTGAACAATCAACACTGTACATTGAAACGCGGGGATCTGCCCATTTTGAGAGTTGATGGCTGCGCCACTATGCGTTGACCTTTCGAACTACGGCGCACTAGGGCCGTAGTCAAACAAAATATGAGTGTTATTGAGAGGGCCCCTGAATTTTTTTGATTCTTATATTGTTGTGGGTGAAATAGTCCTCAGTACACGTCGAGTGCAAGAAATCATTATATTGTGGAAAATGTGATTTCACTCGTCTCCATATATGTATTACTCCTATATTGCTAGTTCAGCACCTGCTCAATAAGTAGGAACGGTACCAAGAAAGAGAGATGGAAAACGGCAAAGCACTGAACATTCAAGACTACAGAAGCATGCGAATCTGAGTTCGAGTAATCTGATTGGGTGAGTGAAAGAGCGATAATTATAGTCTACACGGTAATGTTGACGCCGCCTGGAGAGCCCTGTTACTTACTAGCAATATAGGAGTATTACATATATGTATGCTCGTCTCACTGCAGCCATATTTATTGTGTCAGTGTGTCAGCTGTTACCAGGTTATTTTATTAACATTTTATTACAACATCAAGCTCATTTGTGGCTAATCTCCGTTATTTCACCCACACCATTTGTGTCCAAGGAACAATTCACACACCTCAGATAATTAACTCACGAAATAATTCTTTATCCTGGAGAATTTAGGGAGCAAACTTCACTCTTAAATGTGTACAAGTGTATACAGTGCAGTTACCCCCACCATGAGATTCCCTCGGACAGCCTTAATTTATATCACAATCACTCCGCCACCTAATCAGCGTTTAATCTATATCTAAGGATGTGGGAAATAAAAAAATGACGGACCAAGTACCATTATCAGCAGGGAAACTGGGACTGGTTGAGAGAAAGGGGCAACCATATCAGAGCTAGAATTATGTTTAATATAATTGTCACTCTATGATGTAATTCTACAAACACAAAACAATTATTATTGCCTTCTCATTAAATTCACTTGAGATGATGCTATACCCGTACACAGCATACACATCTTTTTTGTAACATTTTATTCGAAATATCTCACCGAAATTCTAAAAATATTTGGTCAGAATATTGCAAGAACTTCTCAACGAAATATTCTAGACCTTCTAGGTTGGAATCCCAAACACGATTATCTAAAAACATATTCGATTTGATATCATTAATGTTTTGTTCTTGTTGAAATCATTAATAAATTCAATATAAATTATGTTTGTTCAATGCCAGTTTATAAACATTAGGACACGTTCAAATTATTATAAGTAAAAGATTGAAATGAAATTTATTCTTTCACTACCTTTTTTTGGTTACTTTTAGGTTAGAAATGTTTCCCTTGCATAATTAAGGTAATTACTTGTGTTTTTTTAAAAAAGACATTAAAGATTTTAATCTAGTGTCTTGTATTAGTCTCCATAGTCGAAAGATATAACGTTGATTTGTGCAAATTGAATGATAATTCGATCAAATCTTCACTCGAATAGATGTGTTTTCATACATTTCCCACGTGGACTGACAGTCAAACGTCTCAACGACAGTTGGCGTATCACAGTTTATAAGCCCTGCAAATTACATTCGGAAATATTACCTCCATTCGAAGATATGATGCTACTCTTATACCATGAATTTTCGAGGATAGCGAACGCTAGGGATACCAACTCAAAACTTCTGTATTCTGGGGATTCCGTTTAACTATACTTTGTTCGAACTAACTTTATTGTTTGGACTCGACAGTAGATGATTGGCTGTAGACTGATCGCCGCGGCCGATTGGGGCCTTGGCTAAATAACGGCTGGCAGACTAACTATTGTTATTACATGTTAACTCGAACAGGGTATGGTTGAACGTAATTCCTAGAATATAGAAGCTTTAAGTTGGTATCCCTAGCGTTCGCTATCCTCGAAAAGTCACGGTATTATGTCGAATCGTCATACGTGGACGCTTCGGGTAAATGATTCTTGATGATAGCGCTCGGCTGCTAATGATCATAAATAAATAAGGGTATTTATGGGGAAGTTCACAAAACAACGAAAGGCCAGAGACGATGGTATTTAGGATTTGTCTAAAATATTTTTTTTCTTGGAGAGTTCTGTATATCAAAACAGATCCCTATGAGGATTTTTCGACTTTTATCTTCATTCAGTGAGGGCAGCCCATCAAAGTTTCTCATAAAATGACATTTAGGGCAAATTTTCGTCCAGACGGAACGAGAATTTGTGAAAAACTCAAACATAAAATGCTAGTTTTTTCACTTACATTCGGAACAAAATACGGCAATATCGCAGAATCATGTGGGAAAAAAATAACCACTATATTTTTGTCTCCATTTTTGATTTTTAAAATTCAAATATGTAACGATTCCTCGAATGATTACGCAACTTTTGAACCTAATCTGAACGTGGAACGAACCGATCTTCGATTTTTATCGCATGATTTTCGTTCAGGTTTAGTGATTTTTCGATGGTTTTTTCGTATAATTTAGCTGAAAACGAATAAAAAAGAGACTTCATTAAGTTTGAACAAAATTGTTGTTCAAACCCAATCAAGTCTATTTTTTATTCGTTTTCAGTTAAATTATATGAAAAAACGAACGAAAAATCACTAAACCTGTACGATAATCATGCAATAAAAATCGAAGATCAGCTCGTTCCACGTTCAGGCTAGACTCAAAAGTTGCGGAATCGTGACATATTTGAATTTTGAAAATCAAAAATGGCATATTTTGAGGAGGTGAAAATATAGTGGTTATTTTCTTCCCACGTGATTCTGCGATATTGCCGTATTTTTTTTTTACGATAGTAAGTCGAAAAACTAGCATTCTATGTTCTTCGAGTTTTTAATGAGTTCCCGTTCCTTCTGGTCGAAAATTTGCCCTAAGTGTACATTTTATGACAAACTTTGATGGGCTGCCCCGAATGAATGAAGATAAGAATCGAAAAATCCTCATATGGATCTGTTTGATATACAAAACTACCGAAGAAAAAAAATATTTTAGACAAATCCCAAATACCATCGTCTCTGACCTCTCGTTGTTTTGTGAACTTCCCCATATATAAATCGCGTAACTAATGGAAAAAGGGCGTAAAAGCCATGTTTTTGCCCTTCTGCATGTTTCAAAGGCAAAAGGGCGTTATACCTATATTTGTTTTCTCGTCAATCGACTAGCAAATCTTCGAAACGTAAAAGAACGTCAACATTGAAAAGCAAAAAATAAAAAATAAAAGCAGAATTGCGCGTATCCGCCAAAAATGTTTATCTTTCGTTGGACATTTATTTTTGGCCTTAATGTAACGTAAAAAATCAAACGGACTTATACCAGAAGTGGCTAACCGCCTAAAATAAATGTCCAACGAAAGATAAACATTTTTCGCGGATACGCCTTTTTGGCGTAAACGTAACGTGAAAAATCAAGCCGATTATAAATGCCAGAAAGGCGTATCTGCCTAAGATTATTATTTTTTGTTGGATGTTTATTTTTGACGGATACACCCTTTTGGTATTATAGTCCGAAAGATGTTCATCGGCAGTAAGACGTATCTGTGGAGCCTAAGCCCTTTTGCCATTAACTTTTCAACTCGAAAAAATAAGCGGCATTTTTCGTTTCGATAGTTTTACTATCAATTAGTGCCAAAAAAATATACTCCCTTTTGGAATTTATTTCGGACTTTTCGGTGCTTAAGCCCTTTTTCTATTAGTCACAGGAAATCTCGCATGAAATGTAGGTATTTGCCAGCGATTCGCGGCAGCGGCATAGATATTCCAAATCGTATTCTTACAATCGATATCACTTCTATTAGAACGTTTGAACGCCGTTTCAGAATCGCACCCGGCGAGTGGGACAATCCACATCCCTGCAATCCAGACCCTGAAGAATTGGAGAACAGTTTTAATCTGATGAACTCAATGTGGCTGACGATTGGCTCACTCATGCAACAGGGTTCGGATATTCTTCCTAAGTAAGTTTCTACGATTACACATTCATCGATATTGCAGGAGAAGATTTATTGCCATTTTTATTTTCATGCAGAGCCCCGTCCATTCGCATGGTAGCTGGTATGTGGTGGTTCTTTGTTCTGATCATGGTCTCATCTTACACTGCAAATCTGGCCGCATTTTTGACAACCGGAAAAATGGGTGACACGGTTTCAAGCGCCGAGGAACTCGCTGCCCAGACAAAGATTAAATACGGGGCTGTCGAGGGTGGTTCTACTTCCATGTTCTTCAAGGTGAACATCAGCTGAACTTTGAATTGATTAATTTTTGATGGGTTTCCATAAGTTGATGACAATAAGAAATCTTTTCCAGGATTCAAACAACACCATCTACCAACGGATGTGGGCAGCAATGCATGATGCAAGACCGAGCGTTTTCACCAAAACAAATAGCGAGGGTGTAGATCGTGTGCGAACTGGAAAACGTGGATACGCTTTCATCATGGAGTCAACGGCTATCGAATACAATGTTGAACGATACTGTGACCTTGAACAAATCGGAGGACTCCTCGATAACAAAGGATATGGAATTGCGATGCCTCTGAGTAAGACACTTACAAATTTTTAATCAAGAGGTCAGAAATGAACTCGATAGAGTTTTCTCCTCTCTATTTATTGTCGCCTCTATTATCGAGAATGTTAATTCTTCTTACTGTTTTCTGTTTCGTAACAACTAAAACAATTTTCCAATGAGCTTCTTGTACTGGAAAGATCTGCGTGCAACAATCAGCCTATTGACACAGTATTCGTCAGAATTTTTCAATCTGAAACAAAAAAGTTATTGCAAAAAACATTAAAAAGAAAAACTAATAACCCGTTACAAGTTGATGAAAACCAATCTCATGAAAGATCTTGATTTCACGTGTATCTATATAATTTTCTGTAGACGCAGCATATAGAACGGCAATTAGCAAGGCCGTTCTTACGCTACAAGAATTAGGGATCTTGGAAAAGCTTAAAACGCATTGGTGGAAGAAGATGAACATCGAAGATACATGTGAACAGGATGAAACTAAGGAAGATTCAAACGAACTTGAGCTTCGTCTTGATAATGTGGGTGGAATGTTTCTTGTTCTGGGCTGTGGATGTGCCGTCTCATTCGTAGTCGGGGTCATAGAGTTTCTTTGGAATGTGCGAAAGGTAGCAGTGGATGAAAAGGTGAGCCCCAAACTACATCCCTCAAAAATCTAATCTATAAATATGATGCAAACCACAACAATTAGCTTTTATTTTGCTTCTCTCCTTTTTTTTTTTTGTTCTGTCCAGATTACACCGCGGGAGGCTTTAATAGCTGAGCTGAAATTCGCGGTTAATATTTGGGCGGAAACTAAACCCGTCAAAGTTGCGAGCAGCAGAGCTTCTAGCACAGCTCAAGATACGGGTGGAATTGGGCGCGCCGCATCCGTGGCAAGGTCTATGGTGGGTTCGTTTCTTCGCCTTGATATACTTGATAAATTTGAAAAAGATAATACGTCGAATACGTCAAAGAACGGTAAGCGTAGAAGCAACTGAATCAATAAAAATTTTCTTACATATTTCATGTGAAACTTTGAAGTTATTTGACAACTTATAAAAATTTTATATATAATTTTATGCGATTTGTAAAATTTGTGAATGTTTATCAATCATTGTTAAAATTGTAACGCGTACTAAATAAACGAATAAGACAATCGTGTAATGAAATAAATAGAAAATAAAAGAATAAAAATAAAATTTGTAAATTTAAATTACGGTCTTTCATAATTTTTTCCTTTTTCGAAATATCAAAAACGGATTTAAAACCGACCTTGTTTCGATGAGATAAAAGCAGCGCATACCCCTTGTAAAAAGTTCTTAGTGTTTCAATAAAATCGTTACCGATTCACAACGATTTTAAGAAACTAAGAATTTACAAAAAATACTGTCTTCCCCAAGTTAATTTATTCTGTTAGGCCGGGTTGTTCCTTCTAGCGGATAGTCTTATACTTTCAGGATAACGTTACCGGGAGATTGAAACAATTTGCCTTTATAGAGTTGTAGATCCAATTTTACTGAGACTGTCGGTAAGTCCAGTAACACAAAACTGTATTTCCAGCTTACCCACCGAGGAGAAGATATATTTGATCTCTTCGTTAACAGAGATTATGTATTGATCTATTTTCAGTTCAACAGAGATCTTCTTTATCGACTGAGATAAGGATTCAACTGTATGTAGGCACCGTAGAAAACGGTTTTTTCTTTTTCTATGTTACCCACCGAGGAAATGACATGAGTGATCCTTTCTCTGTCGGCATACTACATTGAATGTATCATTCTCGATCATTACTTATCTTCAAAATCGTTCGTTCTGTAGAATAATATGAAACCAAGAGTGTTTAAAAAATGATTAGATATCCGAGTTTCATTAGATATAGAATAAAACTTACTTTTCCTAATTAGATCAAATCGGTTTAAATTTGCGACTTGGTCAGTCGATCGACACCCTCATCATTCCTGTGGTAAAAATACTTGCGAAAAAAAAAAAAAAAAAATTACAAAAACTCATAAGTTCATAATATAAATAGCCTAAGACTCTGGATCGGGGATTATGGTTTTCAATAATTTTTTTCAAGGCAAATACGTAGTACCTGATGAAGATGACCGTTCAAACAAATCACGGCGTTCTAGTTGGGGACGAAATGTACGGGAACTACAACGTTGACCTAATCGACGAGGTCGTCAGAGTCCTTAATGTCTCATATCAATTTGAATTGGTTCCTGACGGCATATACAGTTCATACATAACGAAGTTAACTCTTACAGTTCACGCTGTAATGGAAAATCTTAGAACTACCAGCCTGCGGACGGGAGCGGATTTCAGCACCCGAAATGTCGAGATGAGTCAACAACGAAGTGGGCTAAGTCCAGGGGACCCCTTGGAGAATAGGGAGGAAGTGGGTGAACTTGTCTCCCTCCGTCCCCTCTTCGACCTCCAAAAATCTGATTGTTCATCTCTGCTACGAACTTTCAGGGAATAAATTAAGTTCACAAGTCTTGAGATGGATTGGTCAAGCGTTTTCGAAAGAAGAGAAAGAAACTTTGTTTCAGGAAGTTGAACTCGCTGTTTTCGATCTCACTATTGACCACCAGAGAGTATAGGCAGATGATTTCATAACGGCTTTCATGAATCTTGGTAAGTGACTTCAGATCTGAAAAACTTCACGACTGAAATTGGGAAAACTTTAACCAAGTTTTTCTGGATTTTTCTGTTTTAGTACGTAAAGTCTCAATCTTCGGAAAAATTTCGAATGAATTTTTCAACAGATTACGGTTTCGAAATTGAACTTCTATAATAATGTCAATTTCTGAGAATCAACATATTTCAGAATTTTGATCAACGATTTTTAAAGACCCAATTTGCGGTTTCTTTTTTTCACAGTTTGTAAAAAAAGTGAACAAAAAAATTGCTGCTGATCGCCAAATTTGTGAAGGAAAACATGTCCACCAGAGCCATGACAATTTTCAAAATCGACTTTGCCTCTCACCCTGATTATTTCCAATTCGTTTTACCTCCTCAGGTTGGCCTACGGGAATAAAGTATGCCCAAAATTATTACGGAATCTAATATACGTAGGGGAGATGCGGGTAAAACGGGCACCTGGACAAAACGGGCACTAAATCGAAAAATTGGAATTGAGGCCAAACCGGGCACCGTCTTAACTTTCTTAAAAACGACTTGTGTTAGTTTTGTGACGATACTTACAAAAAGAAAGTGCGAAAAATGAGTCAATTCGTTCATAAATTTTTTTTTTAATTCGAATCGAATCAAAATTTTTCTTAAAATTTGTCCAGAATGTCATAAAAAATCGATTATTACAAAATTATTATTTTATGACTTGGTCCCTGTTTTCCCCCCTTCTCGGTTTATTTCCCGTCACCCCCGTTTTTCTAATTTTTCTTACGTGAAGAACGTCAGGAAACTGAAATCAGACCTCTTTAAGAAAGTTGAGAAAGTGCCCGTGTTGCCCCCCAATTCCTATTTTTCAATTTGGTGCCCGTTTTGCCCGCATCTCTCCTATACCTGCGTAATTAGGTACCTAATAAATTTTGGTTTTTGGATTGGCCCACTCATGCAACAGGGTTCGGATATTCTTCCTAACTAAATCTCCACGATCACATATTACTCGATTTTGGAGAAGATTCATTTCAATTTTTTGATGCTGTCTTTGGGTTTTAAGATGTACTTCCATTCTACGTTACTAATTTGTGCTCAATCGTCGATTTCTCGATCAGTCCAGTTTACTTTTTACACCCCATAATTTCCTCAACCTCGTGATAGCGAACCCGTCAATTCTTCTACACGATGGGAGTCCTTGCAGGACATTAAGTAAACGAATTTCGTAATTTAGAAAAATAGAAAAAGTCTTCTTCTCTCTCCCTCACATGGTCACGATGATGTAATTAGCAAAGGCTTTCTTGCGGCAACCTTTTCGGTGATTTCTCCCTGTTCCTCCTTTCCCTCTGACAATTAACCTTAACGATGGACTGTTTGCCGGACGCATTTGAGGCGGCTTCCCACTTATTAGCGTGTCATCCTAGCAGCTCTCTGTTACATCTACGTGTGTTTACTCGCCACATGCTGGTGACGCATCAGCTCTTTGCCAGCGATGATGATAGTGCAGCAGCTAGGCACATGCCCGTTATAAAGATGCCCGGGTACATGGGATACAGTATGTATGTAACATAGTAAAAGACGTTGAATACTCATACTGTACAGGCGACGCCTCGACCCTTGACAAACAGTCAGTGGTGCTGCTGTTGGTGCCGCCGCGTTGCAGTTGATGTAGTTTACACAAGGCTAGATGATACGACGCGTTCAGTTCACGCGCTTAAGCTACTAATTAGGACTGTCAGTATATTATGGTCAAGATTTAGTCAGGGGACATCATTAACTGTAAGACAGCGTTGCTTATTTTTGACTATTCAAGTTTCACATATGAGGCAATCTTTGTTTTCAACTGGGCAAATTTTTTCCCTAAACTGTTTTTATAATTTTTCAGTTTTTACAGTACCATTTCAAAGAATCGTGAGTTTTTGTTCAGGTTTTTAAAACCCTGAAATACAGGAGTGTTGAAGGTGGTTCGACTCCCAAGTTCTTCAAGGTGAACCTCAGCTGAATTTTTTATGATGTCTTTTCATCATTTTATGGCAGGAGAGCTTTTCTACGATTCGAAAAACACCGTTCACCAGCGGATATGATCAGCAATGTATGATGCAAGACCGACTGTTTTTATCTATCAAAACTAATGCTGAAAGTTTATAGTATGTACTGACTGAAAAAGGGAACTACGCTTTCATCGTGGGGCTATCGAAATACAGCCTTTAACCACCCTATAAGTGAGTACAAATCGGAGGACTCCTCGATAACAAAGGATATGGAATTGCGATGCCTCTGAGTTAAAGGTTCTACTTCCATGTTCTTCAAGGTGAACATCAGCTGAACTTTGAATTGATTGATTTTTTATTGATTTTCACTAGTTGATGACAATAAGCGATCTTTTCCAGGATTCAAAAAACACCATCTACCAACGGATGTGGACAGAAATGCATGATGCACGACCGAGTGTTTTCACCAAAATAAATAGCGAGGGTGTAGAGCGTGTGCTAACTGGAAAACGTGGATACGCTTTCATCATGGAGTCAACGGCTATCGAATACAATGTTGAACGACACTGTGAGCTTGAACAAATCCGAGGACTCCTCGATAACAAAGGATATGGAATTGCGATGCCTCTGAGTAAGACACTTACAAATTTTTAATCAAGAGGTCAGAAATGAACTCGATAGAGTTTTCTCCTCTCTATTTATTGTCGCCTCTATTATCGAGAATGTTAATTCTTCTTACTGTTTTCTGTTTCGTAACAACTAAAACAATTTTTCAATAAGCTTCTTGTACTGAAAAGATCTGCGTGTGACAATCAGCCTATTGACATTAGTATTCTTTAGAATTTTTCAATCAGAAACAAAAAAGTTATTGCAAAAAACATTGAAAAGAAAAACTAACAATCCGTTACAAGTTGATGAAAACCAATGTCATGAAAGATCTTGATTTCACGTGTATCTATATAATTTTTGTAGACGCAGCATATAGAACGGCAATTACGCTACAAGAATTAGGGATCTTGGAAAAGCTTAAAACGCATTGGTGGAAGAAGATGAACATCGAAAATACATGTGAACAGGATGAAGCTGCGGGAGATTCAAACGAGCTTGAGCTTCGTCTTGATAATGTGGATGGAATGTTTCTTGATCTGGACTGCGGATGTGCCATCTCATTCGTAGTCAGGATGATAGAAATTCTTTAAAACGTGCAAAATGTAGCGGTAGAATAAATGGTCAGCCCCAAACTACATCCCTCAAAAATCTAATCTATAGATGTGATGCAAACTACAATAATTAGCTATTATTTTGCTTGTCTCCTTTTTTGTTTTGTCCAGACTACACCACGGGAGGCTTTGATAACTGAGCGAAAATTCGCGGTTAATATTTGGGCGGAAACTAAACCCGTCAACGTTGCGAACAGCAGAGCTTTCAGCACCGCTCAAGATACTTATGGATGGAATTGGACGCGATGTCACCGTCGCTAGGTCCATGATATGGGCTCGCTCTTTCGCCTTGATATACTCGATAATTTTGAAAAAGATAATCCGTCAAAAACCCAGAGTGATTGGCGTTGAAAAAACACCATTTCTCATGAGATTTCGTATTGATGTAATGATTCGTTAAATTTCCAATAAACTCGTTTAGAAATTTTTATAAATTATTGTTAAAAGTGTAACGTATATATTTGCTAAACAAAAAAGACAATCGTATAGAATGAAATGACTAGAAGATCAAAAATTGAAACTATAATTAGCGAATTTAAGTACATAGAATAAAGAATTTGTTGAAAATTTATGTTCTTCGATATAAATCAGTAAATCGTAAATTTAAAGAAAAGAAAAAATCTTTAAAAATTTTTAACGCAGGACGTCAAAACAGCTGCCACGTCCCCGAAGCGATTTTACGCGCTGGCCACGAAGAACTTTATTCAAAGTTTAATCTGAAGCTAAAATCTATTGTTGGTCGGTGACTTTTATCCTTGAAGATGATATTTACAGTTATAAACCATAAAATGACCCCATTGTGACCGCGAGGTAAATCCCGACTGTGTAAGACCACACCGGAGACGTATTTTCGGTAAATTTAAAAAAGGCATGATTTTTTCTGATCTCCCCTTCCCCCGAATACTGGTGTATTTTATGGTGTCCATAGACAATGCATTGTGTATTCTTCTCCACGCTTATCCGTAATATATCTGTCAGGCGTAGCGACCCGATGCCAGGACCAAACTCACGAACCACAAAAGCGCCGACTTCTTCGTCGCCTTATGTATATCGTATGTCCCGTGCAGTTGGTACAGAAAAAAAAAATTCATCTCTCAAGATCCCTTAACCTTTACGTCTTTCAACCCAAATACGAGAACCGTTCTCCGTTAACAAATCCGTTATAAAAAAAAAAGGAGCCAAATATTGAAAAAAAATTCGCCTATAATTTTATGAATATTAAATTATGTTGAAGAAAAAAAATGGTGAGACAGAGAGAGAGAGAGAGAGCAAAGACAGTTATCCTGTGTGATAATTATTTTCTTTCTATTCTTTTTTTTTATCTGGTCCTTTTTTTTCAACCTTTAAGGTAGGTACCTCAAATTCCTTCTGCAACGAGGCTTGGTGATGAGTTTTGAAAATTCTAGTGGCGGCTTTACTTTCAAGTTTCTGGGTCTGCCAGTATCTTGCAGTCCAAACTGGCATGGCGAGAGAAATATGAAACAAACTTGATATTAATTACCGTCAGCCACGACGTATTAATGGTTTATTCAAAGAGATAGCGGGGTCAAAGGTAAACCCTTAAATCACAAGTTGCACTGAAGTATATCTCGATAAGCCCTTTGACAAAAACCGCCCCCACGTAAAAGCAATTTCTATACATATCCATTATGGCAATCGTTTTAAAATTATTTTAAATATTATCTCGAAACTATTAATCAAAGAAACGCCATACGGTGAAAATGAAAAACAAAATAATATAAAAAAGTCTGCAGTATCCGCTATTTTGATGACATATTTGAACTTATTTCTTTGATTTATCTTCTCCTGAAACATTTTTCACGATATGATAGCCGATAACTTTGGAAAATCTTCATGACAAGTGATTTTTTTTTTTTAAATAAAACCCATGGAATTTGAAATTTTCGGAAAATGTTACCGTTTGAATGATATTGCATGTGAAGGCTGTACAAAACGAGGGATAATAGAGTGAAATATTGTTTTTAAATTTGATTTAAGTAAGAGGGCTTCTTCGTAGTATGGAGGATGAAACGAAGAAGCGGTGGTTCCCCTGATCGCATCGCTGCTGTAGGTCCTGGCGTTCAGTTCAACAATATTTGGACTTGCCCATAATGGTGTTAACGAACCTTAGTCCCCAGGGTTTTGGGGATTTTCGTCCCCTCACAACCCCTGCAGGGGCCACCCTGATCCCACGCGGCGTCTTTGTGGCATTATTTTCATCCTATCCACGAGACTCTTGGATCTTATGGAAAAAACGTCACTTTCTGCAGAAGGTATCGAAGCAAAGATACAATAAAATAGAAAAAAAAAGTAAAACTCTTAGGAATCTATACCGATACGAAATTGAAACAGTTATAAATAAGATATCAGAAAAACTCATCTCATTCAAAGAAAAATTATCCCCTTTTCGGGACTAGGAAAGAGTTTTCCCAAAAAAGATTAAAAAAAAAAAGAAAATGTGGAGAGAAGAACAGCAGAAGTTAGAATCAGACGAAAAGAAGATGGAATACTTGATTAATAAACACCCAAATTCATCAAACCATTTGAATTTTGATCCCACTCGTAAGATTCTCTCTTCGATATTTTTTGCTGAGGATAAAAAAGAAAAAGGAAAGGAAAAAAATAAACCGAACTGGGTGAAGCTGAAGAGTCGTGGGTATAAGGAGAAGGTGAAGAATTTGTATACGTAAATTTGGTAGGAGAGCCCATTTAGTTTGAATGATTCATGGAGGCCAAGCGAGAGTCCCGAAAAGGTTCGGCAATTATTCAGAAGTAGAAGCGGCTGCAAGGCGCGTTGTTATGTCCTGTGCAAACAGGAGACACGTGGGAGGTCTTCCAGTTAAGATCTAGAGTCAATCCTCTCGCCCCCCGCCGATGGGGTATGGTTGTTCGAACAATCCTGACTCTGACACCTTTATTTGACTCGATAAGTACGCTTCTTCGTACGGCATTTTTTCCCTGGTTCACCAGCTACTCGCGGCATCTTTAAGAGTATCCTTATACGCGCTACGTTTGAGCCTTAAGACTTCAAAGTAACAATGCGTCTGTTTGCTTTACTTCCTTGAAAACTACGCCTACACCGCCCGCATATTATGTGCCATAGGTCACTCTGCGAAGAGCAAGAAGAACAGAAAGAAGAAGGAGAAAAAGAAGAAAAAGAAGAAAAAAAACCGTGAAAAATGAAAATGGAGAAAATAGAAAAAGGAGAAAAGAACCCCCCACAGTTTACTCACGACGAATAGATAATAAAGATGCAAGTCTTGCAGATTTTACGTATACCTATAACGTTACAAGAACTCGAACGACACACTTTATGACCTCCCAAATAATTCTAAGAATCCGTATACATATATTTAAGGAAACACCTTGACCAGTGAGAAATTTCATTTTTATTTTCCAAGGATCTGTTCTCTGATTCCTTGATGGTTTTTTTCTTCTTCTTTTTTTTTTCTACTTGTGCTCGAGACTTGGGGAATGACTCGGTAAGGGAGGTGGTGAACAAATTGGGGTCCATTCAGTAAACCAAGACTTCTTATTTGGCGTAATAACGACGATTCATCCGATTCCCTAAGCTTCAATCAACAGCTAAGACCTCATTAGGAAACGACGGGTGGTCCTAGCCTCAGTGCAGGTAGGAAAATACAAGAAATCGACATTTAAGGTGATTATTCAGTAGTCGAAACTACAGGCTAGTGGTTTTGTAGCGAATTAGGAATTCTACTGAGATTAAAACCTCACATCATGGTTTTCCTGAATCACGAAAAAATCAAATTCTATCACATTGTAGATCCTGAACTAATTTCCCCCTCATAGAGTAAGGGGGTGGCAATACTTGAGCTGAAATCGTGAAATTTGGACTTTGGATTTCAGGTTGTTATAAGGGCTGAGAGAATTTTTTCGCCAATTTTATAAATTTAACCGTGACATGTCTTCTTGAAGACATATCGTTCACATTTGTGAATCACGATCCGCGCAATTCCATTTGAGGATAAAAAAAAAGAATTTGAATTCCGAATCTCAGTACGATTATTGATTAATATTGCCCCGATAATTTCAATTAATAAAACTACAAGGTCTCGTTAGAACGGCGCAGGTCCTTCTATGGAATTCAAAATGGCGTCACTACGGACGATTATTCATCGCGATAAGCAAGAGCTGCAGTAGATATCGTTTTGTATTTTGTTTGTCTTTCTGCCGCTCGTTACGCGTTCGATATGGCTATAATTAAGGCGGTAATGGTTCCTCTCGTATTATAACCTTCGACGGAATGCAACTGCCGTTTATTTGATTGTTGATAAAACAGAAGTTGAACTTTATCTCGTATCATATTAGTCCGTAACCCATATATGTATAATCTGTTGAAAGATATTCGATTATCTTTATCGATATTGCGCGTAAGAAATGACCGTTGAGTGATTTGAATGTAACGAAACTAAACGAAACGAAACGAAACGTATAACGCATCTAATCAAGCGAAAAGGCGGGAAGATAACAAATCGAATCGGCAACTAACTTCCAGGGTTAGTTGTTACCGGTTCTAAGTATTGCCTGAAGCACTAATACCAATACCTAATCCTTAGAGAGCGTTGGGCCTTTCGAGTCTCGCCGCGACGCCGTAGGAGTTGAAATTGATTTCGGTCGACTTCCATTACTCAAAGCGACCAGAAAAATTTACCGACAAAAGTCAGGACCGATCCTTTGGGGATAAGGCGAACTTAGCCCAACTCGAAAAGAGGTCCCACTGCATCCAACTGGCTATGCCGAAGAAATTCTTGGCGCGTTTAACCAGCAGGAGAGGAAGGATCCCCGTGTCTCGCTTTACGCCGCGCCGTGCCGTGCCGTGCCGTGCCGTGCCGTGCCGTGCCGTGCCGACGACCAAGACGCCGGCAACGAAGAAGTTAAGATCCAACGCGGACTCCACGCGTTTCTTCAAGGAGTGGTTCAAAATTTTCGATTCTATTGATAACTTCACGAATCACGGTGTATGTACTGCCGACTGTTCAAACCTCCATATCTCGGAAATTTAGGAAGTTAAATCGTTACAAGATTCATTTCGGTAAGATTTGCTGTTTGTGCAATTCATTACAACCGATACATAAATCTCATCACAGTTTTTCTATCGAAAAAATTCTAGTCAATTAAGTTTTCTTTATTATAATTTACGAAATATTTTAAAAACAGTTTAATTTTTTTTTTTTTTTTGCGGTGGGGGGAGGGAGGGGGGAGGACCACTAAAAATTCGGGAATGTTATTTTGATTACCCATTTTTGATCCATGAATTTATATACGTGTTAACTTTCAATCAAGCTTATAGTCACAACTGGGTCAAATTGACCCAGGCTCATTTTTAAACGGTTGACGCGTGAAAACTATCGGTCCGATCGAGATCAAAAAAATATTGGCAAATACTTTGAACATTTTAGAAAAGGTAAAAAAAAATCGGTATATCAAAATTCAAATGGCAATATGTTGAAAAAAAATTGTGAAGCGGTCAATGCGTAAGAAAAGATAATTTTTTACTCAAAAAATCATAACTTTTTGAATTTTCGATATTTTTAAGCGAAATTAGAATCGAGATACTTGTGAGGTATGCTATTTTTAGGAAAAAAATATTGCTATAGTGTGTATTCCAAAAAAGTTATTTAGTTTGGGGGAAAAAAAACGATACTTACCTTCAAAGTTCATGCTCGGGTCATTTTGAACCGCGGTGACCACGATGGGTTAATGATAAACGAAAAAATATAGAGAAAATGGGAAATGTGAGGCAAGACGAAACGCTTTTTTAATTTCTCGAATCCTAGAATCGGGAGCTTTCATATTATTTTAAACTTTATTAAAATTAGGAAGAGTCTGACTTACTGCAGCCTCGCAAATTCCCTATCGTGAAAATCCATTAGAATATGTAAGTTTTAAGGAATTGGTAATTTTTATAAAAACTCGTCAAATGTCCGAAAATTTTTTTAAACTTTGGAGAAATCTGCGTAAGCATAAAAATTGTCTAATTCAATTGAAATTCGAAAAATTGAAAAGAAAACAAAAAATGTTAAGTCGAAATAAATTCCCCCCCCAAAAAAACGGTGTACCTAAATATGAAAATTTTCGTCCGACTATATTAGAGCAATCCCCGAAAATTTATTAAAACTTAAAAACTGGTGTAGACATTTTGAAAAAGTGGTTATTCTGCATATGCAAGCTCCCTATATATCACAAGATGTTTGATGCGAGGGCATCCGGACTCTGTAAATCAACCTATCAATAATTAATGAACATTAATTAAATAAGAAAATTGCACTCATCTATAACAAAGCCGCTGCGCAACTAATTTGGACCTGAAATAATGAGCGGACGAGTTGTTTTTACTTTTATTTTTCAAAGGAGGTTCCACGATTGCTGTATTCTTGTTTGATTATTTTTTGGATTAGAAAAAACTGCTTTTCGTTCGACTTCTGTGAAATCGACAGATTACACAAAAGTGGTACTATATGAGTTGTTGAAAAAAAGTTACTCAACGTTTCTTCAAATAAAAAAAAAAAAAAAAAACGAGCAGGTGAGTCAACTTACCTCGATGGGACAGCCCTCGAACCGCGCTGAATTCGTTTCGCGATAAGAAGATACAAAAATCTATTCAAATAATAAGAACTGTTCGTTTCAGTTTTTGCTGATGGTCATATATTCGTGATCAACGATCCAAAAAATCTTAAGATACCAATTTTCATTCGTATCCGTCATTCTTTTCTCAAGATATGGTCAGTTAGAATTTTTCTTCTCGAAATTTTGTTTGTTGGACCAAATTCATCAAAATCAAAGGACCAAATTCATCAAAATCCGATCATTCATTTTCAGGATATCGTTGGATAAAAAAATCTGAACAGCAGTTGATCTTGCGGGCTAACCCTGAAACTTGCAGTTGTTTTCGAGCTCTATGAACTCTATGAGCTCAAAAACGTTATTATTTATGTATTTTTAAGCTATCCGAGCTCAAAAATATTAGGTTGGATTTAAATTATTTTTTACTATTTAATAAAAACAAAAAACAAAATTTTGTTGTGCACCATTTTTTAAACTAATCACCGGATTTCAGGAAATCTTTCGACAATTGAAAGTGCTATTCAAGACTTCAATCTGATTAAGTTTTGAGGCTAATCGCAAGACTAGTTGAGGAGCTATGCACTAAAAACATGAAAAAAATTTTTTTTCAATTTTTATTATTCGAATAACTTTGAAACTACTCGACTGATCGACTCCAAAATCTAATCAGATCTAAGTCTTGAGAAACTCTTTCGATCACCGCAAGAACCATTCCAATCGGTTGATTCGTTCTAAAGATATCGTACGACAAAAATTTATTCACACACGAACGTCGATCCAAAAATAGTCAGAATAGCTTCCTAGGATCCCAAAACGTCAAGATCTGATGAAACCTCGATTTTCAGAAATCGGACCGAAACCAATAACTTCCCTTTTTTTTTTTGAAAATTTTCAATTTTCATATCGGGAAGTTGAAAGATTGTATTTTTATCAAGTCACAAGTGTCGAATTTTGGATGGCAAGAATAAAGTCTAGCAGCTCTTTTTGAATCGCAATTCCGTTTCTATTCCGCGCTTTCCGCTAAATAAGCGCTAAAGTCACCGCGCCGGTGGGGACAAATTAATTACTTCTGCTTTTATTTAACGTTGATATGCTGAGGGAATATAGAGATTAATCCAATTGAGCCAATGTCACTTATTCAAAACTAATATAACTAATTTCCATATTGTGTTATCCCAAAAGAAAATTCAAATATATCCAAGAATCGATGTTAGCACTGCTTACCTATAGTGGTCGATTTTTAAGTTTTCATTTTTATCGAAAGAGGTGAAATATAAAAGGTTATAAATCGATCAAAGAATGAAAATTATAGAAAATTTAAACCATAAGCTAAGCACATTAAAATTATAATAGCCTCGTCTAAATGAAACAATTTTTAAACAAAAAAAAAAAAAAAAGAAAGGAACCATGAAAATCCTGAAGTAGTTTCAGAATCGAATTACCCTACAGCGTAAGATACAGATCCCTTAAATATTCTTGAACTTGATCGTTAAACACGGGACCCCGACAAGATCTAAGGACAGCTCTTGATCTAACGCGGCAGTGGCGGCGTCGACGGCGGTGTAGGTACCTTATACCTCTTCTCTTTTCTCTCTTCTCTCTTCTCTCTTCTCTCATTCATAGTTTATACCGCAACGATGGAGGAATTTTAGCGTGGGTGACCAAGGAGGTAAGGAAAGAGGAGTCGGAGGCGGAGGTAGAAGAGGTAGAGGAAAAAGAGGAGTCGAAGGCGTCTGTTATACCGGCAGTCATACGTGCGCGTGCGAGCTAGCTACGGCCGCGGGTATGCAAAGAAAGCGACCAAACTACGCGGTTCATAAGGATGGAAAGAGCCGGATTGAAGGGCCGGAGGAAGGGGAAGGACCCGGTTAAGGAATACGATGGTATCGGCGCTTGTTAGCTCTCCAGACTTCCACAGCGGGGTGCTTCCTCTGGCGGCAAAACCCGCCCGCCCCTGAGATTCCGTCTTTGGGATCTCTCTTTCCTACTACTAGAATCACTCGGCATCAAAATAGATCGTTAAAACTCAGAAAGGTACATATAACATAACGTATAGAGGCTAAAGCTCGTTTTACACACCGTAGTCTGTCTTACCTTCATTCGTTTCATCATTACTTACCTGACTTTCTTGACTTCCCGTCTTAGACAAAAAAAAGGGAAGTTATTATAATCACCCTGAAAACTAAGAGTTCATTCTTCACCATGATCTCTACGTTTTCATATGGACGTGTGTGCGTTCAATTTTTTTTCCAACGATATCTCGATAATGAATGCACGGATTTCATCCTTTCTTATATTATCAATCGATGCGGATCTTTCTGACTTAGAACTGGTTAAATTTTGGATTCGATCAATCGAGTAGATCTTGATTTATTCGAGAAACAAAATGCCTGAACAAAAAAAAACAAAAATATATTTTAATTGATGATATTTCGACAACTAGTCGGATTTTCATGATTTTGATCTTAATCGATAGAGTTTGCTCCAACTTAAATTTGGTCAAATTTCCGAATCACTCGATTCAATAGTTTTTGTGTTAAAACAAAGAAATAAATTTTTTACTCACAAAACACCATTTTTTCGAATATTTCAATTGATGATATCTCGACAACTGATCAACGGATTTTCATGATTTTTATTTCAATCGATAGAATTTGCTCCAACTTAAGTCTGGTCAATTTTCCGAATCAATAGAATTAATAGTTTTTTTGTTGAAACAAGGAAATAAATTTTTTATTCAAAAAAAAAAAAACATTTTTTCTAATATTTTAATTGATGATATCTCAATAACTAATCAACGGATTCTCATGATTTTGGTCAATATCGATAGAATTTGCTCCAAATTAAATCTGGTCAAATTTTTGAATCAATCGATTCAATAGTTTTTTGTATTGAAACAAAGAAATAAACTGTTTACTCACAAAACACTATTTTTTCTAGTATTCTAATTGATGATATCTTGACAACTGATCAACGGATTTTTATGATTTCGATCTCAATCGATAGAATTTGCTCCAAATTAAATCTGGTCAAATTTTTGAATCAATCAATTCAATAGTTTTTGTATTAAAACAAAGAAATGAACTTTTTACTCACAAAACACTATTTTTTAAGCATCAAGAATCCTGGCAAGAAGTTCCTAGGGGTGGCGTATCGATATAATCAGCCGACTAACCTGCTAGTTACTTTTCAAACATGTGTAATTATCGTCAATTATATACATTCACATATGTAATATAGTTATTACAGAGGATAAAATGATATTAAACCTTAATTTTTTTTTTTCTTAATCTTCTTGTCAAGTTCTTATCTTAACGTTCTTGTATATGGGGTGCTTGATAGTTACAACAGGGGTACACCGTTGTTAAACGAGTCTTTCTCTCTTTACGTATTTAGACATAATTACGATGAAGTAGGAAAGAAAAATTCTCGGCGGTAAGATGGCAGTCTTTTCAACGGGCCCTCTCTAAATTTGATTTATGCTGATTAAAACAGAGGAGAGAAGCCGAAAGCCATGCAGCTCAGCCGCTCGAGTAATGTAGCTAATATAACCATACGCATTTATACCTCGGTGTAGGTACTATACAGGGTGTCATTAAGCGATATACCTTACGTACACACGTATCTAGTTATTTAATCAAAAATATCTGTAACTGTAAATAAAATGTTAAAATTTTCATTCCAAAAATCGATTGTACTTCCATTTTTTCTTACCCTATATTCAATCCCTTAAACTCTATCTATTTTAAGCTTTGAGTATTGTTGAATAGATCTTTAGATATATATGGCTTTACCCTAAATCAAATTTAGGAACACCGTTTAGGTTGCGAGGCCTTTAGGAGGGACATTAAAATTGTAACAGAAGTCGCGACACTGGTTCAGGTAACTGGTGTGTATCTCTACTCGACCCTCGCCTCGCAGGTTTCGAGTCGGAACCTTTACGGCTCTCTTTTAAGTTTTTAACGAACCGCCTTATCGGCTAATTATAAAGCCACGGCTGTTGTACAAATAGCCGGGTCTTAGTGGATGTCGCCCGATAAGGCCCCGGCTCTAACCGGCTACCGGACTCCGGTGCTACCCAGGTCCCAACGACATTTCCGAAAAGCATTCCTCTCGAAATTCTTTCAAACTGCACCGACACAACTATCGCCTTTAGGCAGCTGCTATACAAACCGATGACGTTTCCAATTTTTCATATTATTTTATACATTGTGTTTTTGTTTTTCATTCATTTTTTGATATTTAAAAAAAATTTTTTTTTTTTTTGTTTCTTTCATTTTTCACGAAAATAATTTTATCTACCGCCAATTACTTCTCTTTTTTACAATCAGAAACTTTCTTCGTCTTATCGGATTTCCCAAGATCTAACCTCATGCATACTCAAACCATTACTTTATATGATCAATGCTTTTTTATTCCATGACAGTTTTACCATTTTTTTTTTTTTTTTTCTCACAAAAGAAAGAAGCGTCAACATACCTGAAATAACAGGAACATTGCTAGAGAAGAATTTAAAAATGTGGTTCAGGATCCACACCCTAAAAAAAATCACTTAAAAATAGAAAACAATCAAATCGACTTTTTCAAAGACAGCTAAACGTCGATAACAGTGTAATAACGATGATGTTTACCCTGTACATTTTGTAACGAATTGTATTTAGAGTACCACGAATCATGAGATGCGCATTTCATCCCCCATAAACGTTTCACCCCGGTCTCTCCCAAGATCTTCTTGACATCGTAAAAAAAGTGTGCGTATAGCGTATTACGCGTGCTAGAAATTAAACTTCTCACTTAAGACTTAAGACTTAACACTTAAGACTTAAGACTTAAGACTTAAGACTTGGGACTTTAGACTTACGACTTAAGACCTAAGACTCAAGACTAAAGACCTAAACTTAAGATATAGGACTTAAGACTTAAGACTTAGATGTATGTGTATATTTTATACAGGCATATATGTCAACCTCACACTTTTCGTTGCATGATTTGAAAATTTTCGGTACTCTGCCAAAAGAAGTTTGACTTCAAAAATTCAAAGAATGTGAGAGAAAAATTTTGTTTGCATGTAAATATTATGTAAATGGATAGAAATACATACAAGTATGTATATATACATATATACATGTAGCTATGAATAAATGATCAGTAATTTCCGGTCTACAGGTGCCAGAGAGTAGAATTACTTGTTGGTGGCTTAGCTGCACTGCAGTGGCGCGTGAAATTCCGTCATACCTCGCGGATCGAAAAAATGTAGAAAATTTAGTGAAACCGCAGTGCGCTAAGCCCCCAGTTTAACAACGTTAACGTTCCCTGCAGCGCCGCGCCGGGTATTCCCCTCTATCACTACACTACACTACACTACACTACACTACACGGTCTCCGCGCCGTGTAACGTAACGAAGCTTAAGCCTATCCGGCTACTGGTTTTACGCCCGAGAGCCTCTGGCTACGCGCTCTTTTGACACCACTATTCAGAGGGTCGTATGTCCTCTTCGAAACTTCCAGAGATCTTCTTCTCGTCAAAGTTCTTTCTCCTTTTCGCAGGTTGACGATGAAAATTTATTTATTAATAAACCAAACAAAAGAAGCAGGATGGATTTTAGCTCCGAAAAATTTCTATTTATATAAAAGTTTGATTTGAAAAACGAGTTAGAATCGTTTAGAATTGGAACTATTTAAAAAAGAAATAAAAAAAAATAACCAAAAAACTGAAATATATTGTCAAGAGTTCTTGGATATAGGGATCCTGCAGTGTTTTATGTATACGTATGTAAGATAGGTATGTACATAGGACCATCTGACTCTCGGCTAAAAGATCGTTGAGATAAGAGCTGCCGGTGAGAAACGGTTAATTTATTTACGACACGATTCGGTTTCATTAGCATACCCATAATCCCTTGCATCGCGCTTGCGCAGTGCACTCTACAGGGCAGTGTTTACATCGTGGTATAGGTGGGTTGAGGTTACCGGTACTAATCCCACCGTAAAACTCCGTAAACCATCGAGAGATAAACTGTGAAATAATAATTAATAACTTCTAAGTTACGACGGCTGCCTACTAGCCGTTTCGGACAGGGATGTTCGTCCGTTTACACATACATAGATAGGTATATAATATACCTATAACAAGAACTCGATGATATCCTTTTCCGAATCCTGCCGTCAAAATAGAAATTAAAAAACTCTATCAAAAATTGAAGTACTCAAAATCAAAAAATGAACGTCATTTTCCGATTCTAGGTTATAGAGTTTTCCGATACTGATTATACGGCCCAGCACTGGCACAGTGTAAACAGCTAAACGTCGATGCTAAGCGCTGGGCCAGTATTGAACGATGTCAAATCTGCCAGCGCTATTAATACGGCCCACTAGTGGGCCAGTGTTGTCACAAGTCACTGGGATAGTTTCGGGCTTTTTTCGGAATACATTTTGAAGGCTGAAAACCGGAACGGGGTGGCCCAGTGTTTGTGCGCAATATTGGCCCAGTCCTGGCTGCCAACGTCGGCAAGATCTTATCATTTCGTCTATTTACCGGTATTGATCTGGTACTGGGATGAACGATTACGTCAGGATCACCACCGTCGGCAAGGACACTGGTCCAACACTGGGCCTTGCGTTAAAATTGTTTATACAGGGTGTCCGGAACTTAAACTGTGCATTAGAATATCTCGGAAAGTAATGATTGTAGAGTAAAATGTTTGAGATAAAATTTGTTGGGTTTCAAAGAGGACAGATCTTGGTGATGTTGACCTTTTTTTAAGTAGAGGTGCCGAGGAGATATAAAGGTCAAGTTTGTTTTTTTTTAATAGAAACCTATGTTTTTTATTACGTAATTTCATTCTACTCAAATAATCAAACGACTTTTGTGTAAAATATTTTTTTTTTTTAAACATTAATTTTTCGTGATATTCAGGTAAATAAATAATTTCGACTATTGCGTGTGGATTAATTTTCCAAGATTTCAGGATGTGATACAGTGATAAAAAAAAAACAATGGCAGTAAATAATAATCAGCCGCGAAGAACCTCGTTTATAATAATGTAATAAAACTAATAATGTAGGAATTTGTATAGCCATGATATCACTGTTGTTAAAACGCAGAACAATAAAAGTTTTCGGTCTCTGGCAAAGAAATTTTAAAACATTAAAGAGGAAAGTATATAAGTATGTATAATACATACATAAATAGGTATATGTATATTGGTTCTTAAGAGTTGATATCCCGATTAAACGATTCCGGGAAAGGATGATCTTGGCTCCGAAAACAAACATAGTTGACCAAGCGCTTAAATTATTTTGCGGTTTTAAAAATCCCGATTTCGGCAGCTCTGAATCAATTAGTGATCCGCCTTCTCTTAACCACAAAACGCCTCTCCGCGAATTCTCGCTTGGTGGCAATTCTCTTCATTTGTGTGTTTACTAATAAATTCTGAAAAATCATAATTTTCAATTCTAAGAAATTATTTATACGCTGCAAAAATGGAAAACTGCCGGTCTTTAGTTGTTATAACCGATCGGGGGCAAATGAATCGGAAGATACAAAATCGAAACGCATATCAGAATTTGATGTGAATTTATAAATTCCTGTAAAAATTTTCAACAATGAAGAATATCAAATTTCAAAATTTCATCTAAATAAAATTCTCTCAACCAAACCCTTAAATACTATAACGATTTCTTTAAATGTTAAAATACGAAAGAATGTGAAGCGACGTCCTCGAAATCTCGACAATCCAACGCATCTCTTTTATAGCAATTTTCGAAAGGTTAAAACGTCTACACTTTATTCGACATATACAAAACAGCTCTTCGCGAATAGTCGAAATTTCGATGCATATCTTTATTTAAAAATCTTTGAGAATAGTCATGATCTTCGATAGGTTAAATAGCTCGTCTCAGTTCTGCAGACTAACGATTTCTTTTAAATCCTGACCGCGTGAACGGGATGGGGTTAGATTTTTAGACAAATTCATCGAATCTATAAACGAACCGCATTTCACATCAGTTTGATCATACCGATGTTGTTTTATTTTTTATATTTCTTTTTCTTTTTTTTTCCTCCCGATGCAGTTATTCAAAAAAGGTTACCAAAGCTTTCAAAAAAATACCGCCTTTGTAAATAGGTGATGCCGATTTCCGGGACCAATTTTATCGCCTTTGCTATATATACATATATATGATTCTTTTATTTGTTAGAAACCGTAATTTGTCACGACAGTCAACATTTTTTTTTTCCATCTTTCTTTCTTTTTTGATATCTTATTTTCGTTCTTTGTGGTTATTTTTTTCTTTACCATTTCACAATTTCGATCAGATAATCGAACCGGACCTTCCGCGACGCCTCGATGCATCACGCCGAAGGACAATACTCAGAATCGCACCTGATTGCATGGTTATATGATGCGGATGGATAGATCGGCGGAGATCGATCACGAGATGAATAAAACTAAAAAGAAAAGGAAAAAAAAAAAGAAAATTTTTATTTATTTTTATTTGACAATCGATTGTATTTCTTCTATATGTTCCTTTTTCGAATTTTTCTTTTCTTTATTCCTTAATCTTAAGTTTCTTTTATTTTTTTTTTTTTTTTCGTTTTATTTTTCTTTTAGAAGACTAAAATCAGAAAGTCGGTATTTCGTAAAGGATTCTGAACAGGCAAAGAGGATCTCGAAGGTACGGCATAAGGACGTAACGAGATATTGAGGAGATTTTAGGGCCTGAATTCTTAAGGGACGTCAGGGATTCGAACAGGACATCGAACGGTATAACACCCAGTGTCCTTTCAATCATCTACACCCAATCCATCTTTCTACTTTCGTCACGATTTGGCGCTCCTCCAATACGACTATGAGTCAAACGTTATGCTATATGGAGGTCGGAATCTTTGACGAGCTTTGACACGGGACAGAATTTCAATTAACGTCTTTTATTGACCACCCATACCCGCTAAGGATCAACCGCATTCTTTTTTCATTCTCACAAAGATTAAGAGTAACCCATATTGAAACTCGTAAATTAAGTGTTCAAAATTTTTTGACAATTTTTCATAACTATTTTTTTGTTCTTTTTTTCATTTTTTCTTTCATTACGTCATATACCATTCACGCCTCTAGTTTCACGTTCGATCTTCTTCTCCAAAAGATTCATTTTGATTTCTTTGAAAAAATCTGCACTGAGATGTTCGAGATGTGAAAGAAATACGTACAGCTGTTGGAAAAATTATTTTTGACGGAGCAAGTCGCGTCGGCTTAACCAAGGATCCTAAAAATCCAAAAAAGTTAATTTCAAGTTATATCAACTGTATGCTGGCATGAATAATATTGACCTCGTTACTTAGGACGATGAGAAAAAAAAAATCAGTTTTACACTCAGAGTGTAATATAAAGAGACTTTATTTACAAAAATGTTGAAGAACCGAAGGATTCCGTAATTCTCAGTCTAAGCAGGGAGACTTGAGAAGTTTTTTTATTTTATTTTTATTTTTATTTTTTCGAGTAATAAAGCCTTTTCTGAAACGGAGAGACGCGTACTTATATACCTCTTATACCTTCGCGGGTACCATTACCATCATTCACTTTTTCTCACCATCTTATTTCTTCGCCTGACTGAACCTTGTCCGTGTAGAACATACATGTACATATTGTATTTCTGACAACTTGTAAATTTTCATGCACACTGACTGTTGCTGCTTGTTGCTTGTTGCTGTTGCTGCCGCTACCGCTGATGTTGCTGTTGCTTCAATACCAAAACCGCGCGGTGTGCTTCTCAGTGAACAAATGTATGTACCGCACGCGCTCACGCGACTCCATCTCTGGAGTTCGCGGTTTATTTGCAAGCTCTTCCATAAGAATATATCTATTCCCAAGAATTTCTCCTTATAAGATACCGTCCTCTTTGCACGAAGAGCGAAGATACCTACTTACTACCATGTGCATCCAACCTACCTTATACCTTTGAACTCTGCATGGCGCCCCGCCGCGACGAACAGAACTGCACTGCACTGCACTGCACTGCACTTCACTTCACTTCACTGCACTATTACATCCATACTGTGATATGGCTGTGCAGCAAGGTCTGTACAGGTGAAGCAGATCTTAGTCAGGCACATTGGACAAGCTCCACCATCGGAGTAGAATCTTTGTTCTGAAGATAGACCGAAGGCAAGTGCGTGAGCTGATGCAGTGACATACGTATATTATAAGTAAAGCCAACAGTTTTTCGTTCGTTTCGTTCGCGAAGGCGCCGCAATCAAGAAACCCCAAGAAACGACGTTCACGTATCTGTTGCTGGAGTGGTACGAAACATCCAACTTTGGATTTCCCGTGCGCCGCTTAGAAAAACAACACCGTACTACTGCAAAACCAGAAGTTCGCGGCATTGCGTTTTCCACAGCCAATTAGTGTATCTCATTTTACTTCTTTCTTCACTTCAATTTCTGTTTTTTTTCAGTTTTATTCGAGCGGTTTCTTTGCCTATCTCTTGATATTTTCTTCGTCAGGGCAGACCTGAGGTACTGCAATTCGTAAAATTTTAACTCGAGTGTCCCGGATTGACGTACTGATAGCTGGAAGAAAAGAAGGCTGTACTTTTTGCAGTGCAGAATAAATGTACATCCTTAAATTTATACGGATAAATATTAGGCACAGAGATTGTTCCATATGTGACAAAGATTTGAGTTAGCCTCTTCTTTTTTATTCATGAATACGTGTACTTACATCAAATATGAAAACAAAAAGTTAGCAAGAAAATAGAAAGAAAGAAGAAAAAAAAAAAAAAAAAAATCGGTGTTTTTGAATGCGCGCAATTTCCATAACAGTTGTTGATGCAGGGGTTTTTTAATGGATGCGGGATCTTGAGGGCCTGTTTGAGGGTTGGAGTTTTAAACCCCGAGGAAAAGATGCGAGGGGCAATGGCGTTGGTGCGATGTCGGCAAGCCGCAACAAAGCTGAATCCTTGGGTCCGTCGTTGCGTCGCAATAGAAAAGCGTATAACACAGCAAAGAGAACTGGCCCACAATGGCAGTCACATGTCACCAATGCTTTGAACCGTGCCGCTCCGACTCTTTCTTCATCTTCTTCTTCTTCTTCTTCTTCTTCCTTCTCTCCTGTACCACGTACCTATACGCATCCCTTCGACGTAGAAACCCACGATTTCATCTTCCCCCGCGGTAAGAAACCCTCTCAGCAGAGTACCTATGCCTTCATTCTCAACAAGATCTCGACATATCGTAGATATATGAAATAGGTACCGATGATTGAACTAATCGTTTAGTTAAGATATACGAGCAGAAACAAAGAAAATATTCAAAAATCTTTAGTATATAAATAAAATAATATCATATGGAAATAAAAACTCTTGAAAGAAAATTTCAAAATATAATTTCTTAATTTTAATAACAGAAGTTAAGTCTAGCCCCTTTACCTTATACCTTCGAGCTTACAGCCGATCTATGGAGGCTATCAGCTCCGATCTGAACGCAGAGGTGGATTGTGAATCCAAGAAGGAGGAGCACGTGTTCTGGACACGTGTGTTCTCCAGTTATCTGGGGACCAATCGGTCGTGTACCGTGACATTGGATGGAGTGCAGGTGGTAGTATTTGTAAAGGGTCTTTGATTCTTTGCTAAATGTTAAGAAAAAAAAAGAAAAAAAAAAAAAAATCGAGAAAAGAAGGAAAAGGAAAAGAAAAGAAGATAAAAGAAAAACTGATTAAACCCATGTATAAACATTTTTTCTATTAATCTTTTTTTTTTTTTCTTTCGGTTTAGATGTTTTCTCTCTCTCTCTCTTCTGACTTTATGTATGAGATTTTTGAAAACACGCCTCACTGCAACGACCGCTATATGTGTATATGTATCGTAGGGTAGGTACTGCACACATCAGTGCAGTAGAGGTTGTAATAACAGTTAAAATTGTTGACCCTAACGTAATTAATAGCCAAAAGAAAATTAAACGATTATCTACCTCGTACCACGCCTACGACATAACCTGAAAATTATTCTTATGCACTTTTGAGTTATATTATTGCTCAGACGTCTAGCCGAGTCCTGGACGACTTGACCATAACGGAAATTTATCGAATGATCATTTCTTAAACGATAATCGTAATATTAAGAAGCGGATAAAAGGGACTCGTAATGGCATACCTATATATATATATATATATATATATATATATATATATATATATATATATATATATATATATATATATATATATATATATATATATATATATATATATATATATATATATATATATATACCTCTATGTGTAACATATATAAACATATATATACATATGTATATACATATATACGTATAACCAAAGCAATTTTGCGAAAAAGGCCCCGAAGAATATTATTAATATTTATTTAGTCCCTCCCTCCCTCCTTTCTTCCTTCCTTCAGCCTATACCATCGGCGCATTCGTGCAGGACATAAAAGCGTCCTCTTGATGCCGACCTGTGAAGGAACCGGGCAGGGTTAAGATACGGATAACCATAAGAATAATAATTACCAAGACACCGGGAGTATACGGGTTCTCCCGTTTTGTTTTTTTGTTTTTATTTTTTATTATTTTTTTTATATATATTTTTTTTTTTTTTTTTTGTAACCATAATTTTAACCTTTCCCCGAACTTTTGTACCACATAAAAATGGTTTATTTCCGTAATCATCGCTTAGACTTGGAATAACAAGTCCATAGCTCACGCTCGAAAGTGGTTAAAACCAGGACTGGAATTCGTTATTTTTAAACATAAAAATACCTCCCAGCATATCCCAGCTTGCAATAATTAAAAATAAAAAATAAAAAAACCAACAACAATAAAATAAACCAAAAAAACAATTCGGTATATCAATTTGAAAATCATCGTACCATTTTTACCTTAAAAATTATTTGGAACATATCGATCGGTTTCTCAATGTGCTGTGATCATAACACCAGTGTCTAATTTTTGGTATAAGGATTTCTGGAGTCTGATGCTAATTTTGCAAATTAGTTTAAAGAGTAAGAGATGAAAAGAAGAGGAGAAGAGAGGAGAGAACCGTAGCGATATGCCAGCTGGGTCAGCTGAGAGGGGCCCCAGGTCCATGTCGGCGAGATGAAAGGATCGGTGATGTTTACATAATAGTGGTCTACCGCGATTCTTCTCTCTCTCTTACTTCTCTTTCTTTTTCTCTGCGGCGTCGCCGATTCAACGACTTACGCATCCCCGATGTCTCCCACCTTAGGCAACATCAAAGATGCCGACACTCGGGGTGTACATCTGTCCCTCTTACGTCCACTCCCGGTACAAACGCATCATCTCTTCTCCTCTTATTGTAGGTCCCAGTTAACCCCCACCAAAAGAACTCTGAGGACTACCAAGGCGCGAGGCTTCGCTCCAACATTTTCATCCTTGAGTGATTCTTTCGGACTTTTGGTGTATCGCGGCGATAAACGAATCTTAATTATACCCACCTCTCTTTAGGATCCTTTTTCTACCACTCGATTTCTTTATTTATTTACTCCTCTCTCTCTCTCTTTCTCTCCCTTTCTCGCTCCCTTTCGACGAGTGGAATCTGATATAACCTCAAAAAAGAATAAATATAAGAAAAAAAAAGTGTTTTCTGATTTCTGATCTGCAACACTTAATCGCATCGAGCATTTCTTTGATTGCTTTCTTCAAGTATTATTATTTTTTTTTTTTCATTACGGTTAGAAAAAGACATTAATTTATCAGGCTAGGACTCAGATCCATAAAAAGATCGTTCAAAAAAAAAAAAAAATATATATATATATATATATATATATATATATATATATATATATATATATATATATATATATATATATATATATATATATATATATTAACAAATCAAAGAATGAGAGGATGAGTAGATTCCAGAAGGGGAATCGAGTGGCGAATGAAAAGCAAGACGAATAAGGCCCGGACTTGGAGAAGGGATGAAAGATACCGGCACTTTGCTTACTTCAGGGCACATCTGAAGAGAAGAGATACACATACCCCACCACTAACAGACTATAAATGCACCTGGTGATGCCCATCCTTGAGACCATATCGATTGTACATTGGACGGATATAATTAAATACCTTCAATTCTGTATCATTCATATCATATACACGTCTTGTTTAAGAACGAATTATTCTATTAATAAATTCAATAGCTCTCATCAATTATGTCTTCCAATATGAATACCGTTAAGTAACTAAAAATCTTTTTTCATTTGTTTTTTATTCAGAAATGCCCGAAACTCAGATAGACGTCACTGTAATATTTTTGTGGAATGACGTCATGCAGAGTATGCACCTATATCTACACCATGAATCATAATTGATCGATGTCAAGTCCGGGATATTATATAAATTATAAATTTTCTCCAATTTTTTATTTTGTTTTCTAATCTATAGGTGCAGAAATTTTCTATAGCGGTACAATTTTTGATCTGTTTTATATACCTCTCCCTCTCAAAAAAACACATTATATGATCAGTATCATCCTCGAAAGATGATCATCGCTCCTTGCTCATGGTGTAGCACGCTCGAATGGAGTGGAACAGTGTGAAGAAATGAAGACATGATTCCGCTCGTAAAGTAGCTATAAAATTAATGCAGCGGTGCATCCATCCCGGATTTTATAGTCCTCGTCCAGGCTCCTCACTGCAGTTCGGTCTGCAGATCTTTGAAACGTTTATCATCCTCTGCATATCTATATCGTTATATATACCGGTGAAGAAAAACAAATTTTAAAAAGAAACCTACCTCTTTCATGTGATTTCGTTATACTCCTAAGGGAAGTTATTATTATTGTTATTATTATTGTCACTAAACACTCGGTCAATTGTGATGGAATATTGTGAACTCCTTGACGATGTGCCAACAACGTTTTGAAACCCCCGCAACACTTTGCAGACTTCCAAAATGGCGGACGTCTCATATTTGAAGAAATTCATAAACTTTGGAATTAAAAATTATTACTTTTTTCTACATTTTTTTGAATTCATGATTCCGCGAACGTTAAGAGATCGAGTGAAATTTATGCGATATATTCTTCACTTTGTCTTTCATTATTCTCGTATAATTTATATGTGAATATAAGAAATGTTTTTTGTGACTATGAAGGCGGACTGTACCTTATTTTACTTATATTGGATTCGATTGAGAAAGATATGAGGTATCCAAGCTAAGGCATTATTGTAGATAGATGCAACACTGTAGTCATATAAGCCTCAATGCTGCAGAAGAAGAACGTCGCAGCATTAAACGCGACTACGGCAAAACCCATTAGAAACGAGTAAGAAAAACTGTATAGGTAATTTTATTTTCCAGAATTCAAGCTACTCTCAAGTTCCACGAACCGTTCGACTCCTCTTCGTACTTTAACCTCGTGTCGAGGAGACACTATCAACCTGTGCAGCCACCTTGTATTATGCGGTACTACAAACAAGCGCTGCGCTAAAATATCACGTAGAAGTATAACTTTACTCGAAAATTATTTTAGAGTAGGTACAAGAATTTTTGAACTTCAACAATTCATGAGAGCAGTTATATTGCGGATTGATGTATTTTTGGACTTTGGTGCTATGGTCAGATCATGAGCGAGAGAAATACATTCTGGGTTTGTCTCTTATTATACGGATATCAGTGTCCTTTTAGCGGATTCTTTTTTTTTTCTTTTTTTCTTTTATTTTTCTTTTTGGGAACAGTTAAGGAAGACCCGCCTCGTGGCGAATCGGGCAAGACCACGTTATTGTCCTCTCTCTACACTCCTCGGGACATATATGTATAGCTGGACCAGTGAGGAAGAGAAAAATGAATAAAAAGAAATGAGAAGAGAGGAGAGGAGAGACTCGCGACAGGTCCACCTGCACGATTCACTTTTGTCGGAGCCGCGCTTTCCGTAGCTTTGATCTTCGCCCGTGTCCATGCCTCAGGCTATCGCAAGACCACTGACTAAAGACTGACTCCTGCGACTTGCAGTGGGCGGAACAGGAGTCCTCGACGCGCTTCGGGATTGAGTAAATCTTAACTTTGTATAGTTTATATTAATTTATAAATGGCTTGTTTACATACGTAGTTTAAAAATAAAATTGCAATACGAAAGAATCGTGGAAGAAGCTTTTTCAGAAATTTCAAAAATCCGGGAACAAATCATAGCTGAGAATGTGGAAAATTTGAACAATTTTTCTAAAAATTATTAAAATTGTTTTAGTTAGATGAAAGTTGTCTCTTTATCTGATAGGGGTTCGTTTTCTTCATAATATAGGAGTCGAAAAATTGTCAGCAATTGCAGTTTACATAAAATTTGTCATTATCAATCGGCAATTGAACTACTTCTGATAAAACTGAATTATTCAAAAAATCTTACCGTACAAACTGGTCCCAAAATACGTTATTTTAGGGTCCACCCATCCCTCCATCTGAAATAAAATGGATCGTCTAAAGTACAATATGTTCCATTTGATATAGGGTTGAAACGTAACGATGATCTCTGCGTTCTAGTGTTGGAGGTTAGAGTAGTGGGCCGGTCTTTTCACTTTCGGGCATCACGTTGTCGGTACTCTTTGGTGGGGATAGAGTGATTATAAGGCTGTTAAACGTAACCCTAAAGCGAAGTGGGAGGGAAAGGGGGCAGCACTGATCCCCGAGTTTAAAACGAGGCTGAAAATCTCCCCGTGAGACTACGTCACCGCGCACGGTATAACGTTATACTTACACAGAGAAAAAATCCGATCGTTCCTTTTTTTTTCTTTTCATATTCTTTTTTTTTTTGCTCTCTTTCTTTCTTTCTTTCTTGTTCCCTCTTTCAATCGCACTTCTCTCCTCATATACACACTCGTATTACATACTTATGGTTATTATACCTCCCTCCTTTCCAGTCATTCAACATCCACGACCAACCCCAGGTCGAAACTCTAAGAACTATAAGGGGCCAAGGGAGCTGAGGTTGAAAAGCTTGAGGTGTGCTGACTCCCTGAGTCGTCCAATGTGGTGGGGGAGTCCGTACGATCTCCGACTACTTTATAATGGCTAACTGCTTTGGGTTGTCAGTTCGTGTCTGACTTTGTTAGAGGTAGGAGGCTAGACCTAAGTCGAGAAATCTTTAACAACGATTTCAGAAACAGACATTTACCAAAACATTGTACAACTGATCGATTTTTTTTTTTTTAAACAATACGTTCAACATCGAGATAATATCATATTCAAAACAATATCAAGAAACACACATACACACACACAGGCATCATATAAGACCAAGAGCTTCTAAGCTAGTCTCCAGTGGTCCAGAGAGAAGTGGTCGTCGAAACGGGGCCGAGAGAGAGAATCTTTCCATAGGGGCGGACAGTGTGGTGCGGGCCGTCAATCGGGTCGCACGTTGTGATCGGTTTAAGGAGCAGATGTTGCTTTGAATTTTTAGGAAGTAAAAATCAAGGCACGTGTTCCGAATTCCACGTGACGGATTTGGTACTAGTATAGGTTATCTTCCGGTATTATAATTGGCATTTGAGATAAGTCGTTAAATCGTTATCCTCGAAGTATATGTATTAAAATACCTCACCACCACTTTGATCACAACGTGAAGTTTTGAAAAACGAAACGAAAATAAAAAAAAAAAAAAAAAAAAAAACAAAAACAAAAACAAAATGCCGCGAAAAAACTCAATCAATTATCCCGGCCATTGCACAATATTCGAGTGACTTTACATCCATCCCTTATAAACAAAAGTGATTTAAAAACCTTCAAGAAACTGTGGAAAAAACTATCGGTCCGAATAGTTTAAAGATGGGGACCATGCTGAAGGTAAGCAAACTGAATTTTGTTGTTATTTTTTTATTTTTCTATTCGATAAAACTTGCGATAAACTTCCGCTCAGAACATTTAAAAACATCAGACAAATGAGATTGCATTCTTTTTTCAATTATACGGTATAAAACACTATCATTTACTATTCTTTTAAAGTTATAGTTCAACAAACTGTTAACTGAAAATTCCCCGTTCCAAAAAGTGCAAAGACCTTTCCCTGAAACTGCAGTTCTACATTCGTAAATATAGATATGTCAAAGAAGCTTCCTGGGGAGTAGCAAGCTCTGTTTGCCGTAATAGATCGTTGCATGCAGCCACGTGCGTCTTAAATGACTTGCTTACTGAGAGTCAGACGTGTTACTGTACTAGAATGATGATGATGATTATACCAATTATAAAATACTATTTTATCACAGAAACAAATAATTTATATACCACAATTTGTTTGTTTTTTATTTTTATTTTTTTTTTACTCATAATTATACAACGAATATACAAAAATAAACATGTGAAGGAAATAAAAAACTTCTTATCTAACTGCACACACAAACATTAAAATTAATAATTTTATAAAACAATAATACAAACAAAAATAATACGCTGCTCATTGATCCCGATTTCGTTTTTTTTTTTGTCTTTTTAAATATTTTTCTTTTCTTTTGTCAATTTCTCAATTATCACCGGTTTTTGTCCGATCGATAAATTGAGAATTACTTAATCTACTGCTATAGGAATTCACCCGTCAAGTTAATCTCTCTCTTCCTGTTCCTCTTCCTCTCCTTATTCTTCTTCCTCTTGCTCTTCGTAGGGAGAATCTAGCTAGCGGCGTGACTAAAGTCCCGTACGGAATGGGGAGATGGGAAGAGCGTGAGGTGGGGAGGGGGGACAGGGGAGGGGACCTCGTAGATTACGTCATGGTAAATAACAATCCGCGTATTTGTACCACGCGGACCGCGTCTCGCGAATGAAATTGTCCCCGTCGTGGCGAGGATATAGGCGCGAGGCAACTGCGAATACGAATACGACTGTGACTGCGACTGCGACCGCGACGGCCCAATGCATGAGAGAAGAGTTCTTGCTTTGATGTCACGGGCCTCTGACACGCTCGACTCAATCAAAGTCTTCCGCGACGCGACGCACGCCCCCGACACGAGCACGACTACGACGCGATGAGATGTTGGTTGAACAGAAGTCAAGCTGTACATACATACCACGTACGCATATCATACACATATCATAAACATACACGTGTGTAAGTAATGTACGTAAGGTACATACATACGTGTGTATATAAAATTTACGAGATAGTAGTGGTGGATGAGAGAGACTTAAGTTTGTGGTAGATCAAAGAGCTACTACCTCCCCTGCTGCTTTGCCCTCTTCTCTCAGAAACACCTCTTCGAACTTCTACAGCCCTCTGCTCACTAAAGCATATTTGCAATTTCAAAGCTTCTCACATTTTTCTATTCAAGGACGGTTTCGAGATCCTAAATAAGGCTCGTATCAAATTCATACAGGCTCACCACGCTGCAAAACGGCGGTTTTAATATCCGACATTTATGTTATGCAATATATCTACGTGAATTTCGATAATATGAAAAGACCTAACATAAAAACCTCCTAACGTATTACTCAGAATTTTTCTTCATAAAAATTCGATATTTTTTAACAGGCATATTATCTGTCGATCGCAACAACAATTCGAGAAATATCTTGAACAAGAGTCTTAGCTTAATCTAAAAAGATCATTTTATGTTCAATACACTTTTTAAAAATATTGAACCACGTTTCGCTATAACTACGTGGATTTAAAGAATTCTAGACGCCTTGTGAATCTTGATAATGATTTTGACGAGATTTTGCAAAGATCTAACAGTGGAGATTGATCTTCTCTTATACCTAGAATCGGTGAACCAGTGAATGGCAGGATCTCGCGAACGCTGTAAGCTCAGGGAAGAGTCGTAGACAAGATCCGATGTTCTCCATCGGATCCGAGGACGTAGCCGCAGTTGGGCTGTTGCTGCCGTTGGTGCCGCTGCCCGTGGGGCGGTGAACAATTAGCGACACAGCGGCGAGATCAGAGGGTCGGGGCGGGGTGGGGGACGGCCTAATTACACACGGTACCGACCGACTTCAAAGGAGCCGCCAGTTCCTCTCCTCGAGAAACTCTGCCTCTGCAGCTCTTCTCTCCTCTCCTCTCTTGCGTATACTTCTCTGCGGCTCAACTGGAAACCGAAGGCATCCGTACCTCTGTACCTCGACTGTACTCGCTTCGGATCACCTCAGGGCCAAAAGATCTAGCGACAACAACAATTCTACTATCCACCTGTAGCTCCGGAAGTATCCTAACCTCGTTATATGTGCGATGCAATTCCCCTTGTTTTAAACCCTCGAACTACATTCCCGACTCTCTTAAGCACCGGGCACTAGCTGTTGAGATACGAGTAGTGTGTCCAGTTCCACGGAGCGTTATTGGACCACTTTTAAGAGGGTACTGTTTTTCAGGAATCGGTGTGTGTCCACTAAAAGTATTTATCGAAAACTCGTTTTTATTACACCAGTTCAATAGTATTTTCATTGGCGAGTAAACGCCTAGCACAGTTAGTTGCAGTCAAAGTACAAAGAGGACGATCACTTGTCGTAATTAGGGATATGAGTCAGATGAACCGTTTCAAAGATTTTGGTATATCAAATCGTTCAGAAAACAGATAACTTCTGTTTGTTAACAAGAAAACGTTTCTTCAATCCCAAAATTGGGTAAAAGAAAAATAGATTTTTTTTTCTTTAAAATTAGAGCTGGCAAAAAAATGTTGGATTGTTTTTGGTGACACACTGGTCCTTTATCAAAAACATCGGATTTAAGGACCACATAACCTCAGAGGTCAAAGATCTTCCGTCAATAGGCTTGAATCGAGTGTGATATGACACTCCAGGAGCTAGACTTCCGGTGGTGAATTTAAAATTTAAACAGCGAAATAATAAAAAGAATGGCTTCTGCACGACGTGGCCTCTGCTTGTACTGATCGGCGTATGCTTCGTACGTACCTATACTACAGGGCTTATATCTGGTCTCTCCTAACTTTTATCGTTCAACTTGAAGGATTTTTAAATTTCGAAAGATTTTTTTCTGTTTTTAAATAAAACCATTCTATGAGATGATCGAGAATATTGAATACGGGATAATGAACGTAAAAGTTAGACCCAGTCAGGCTTTTCACGGCATTGCTCATACTCCTCATTACTGAATGATATTCAAATTAAACATTTCGATGTATGAAATGTTGAAGAGTTAAAGAGCCTAAGGGAAAGGATAGTAGATGAAAAGGAGAGGAAAAGAATGGAAAGGTAAGGAAAGGAAAGGAAAGGAAAGGAAAGGAAAGGGAAGTAAAAGGATGGGGAAGAGAACCATATCGAGACGAAGCGCGACGAAGAGTTATCGCAAACGTGCTTTAGGCGGCACATCAAAGGCGCACCTCGGGCGTGAACGAGCGACCGGGCACGCGGCTCCTCGACCCGCCGCCAGCGCTGATCCACTCCGCCATATTTACTCCCATGGACCACCGCACTGCACCGTGGTTTTACCACTGTTACTATATATCTAGATACCTACATAGGTATACTTTGTAGTTACATACGTAGGTGGGTAACATACGCAATAAGATAAACATTATTCTAGATTTCATTATCCCAAGTATATATTTATCTGTACCCTATATACTTCGACACCTTTATAATTATTTTTATATTCAAAAAAAATAAAAATAAATAAATAAATAAAAATACGATAAGAACGAAAAACACTTTTCGTATCAAACTCACGTTGCTTAAGATCCTCGTTATTATTAAATCCTTCGAATAACGATCGTCATCTACTCGCATCTCCAATTCCCTCTGGCCGTACCTGAGGCCCTGAGGCTGCGTTCGGACGCGGCGCAGTCATATTTCAGCCCTTGTTAGGCCTCAGGCCCCTGCCGCGATGAGAGGGTGGGGGATATCTCTTTGACCTGCCGCCTTCACCGCGATCGGTTGGTGCGGGAGACTTATCTTACCACCTGCTTTCCGCTCTCTCCCGTAGGGCAGGGGCGGAGTGGCAACGCCGAGGTATCAAGGGGCGCCATTACCATCATAAGGCTGGAGGAAGAGGAGGAGGAAGAGGACGAGATGGTGGTGGAGGAAATAAAGTTAGAAGCAAAATAAAAATAAGTTTTTTATATTTACTATATAGATAACATATGTATAATGTATGTAACAATAATTACGTATATTCAATATCCATTTTGAATTTTAATTTTCATTCTATTTTTATTTCATTTTTGTTTTTGTTTTACGATATTTTCGTTACCGAATTTACCTCCACGTGAGATAACCAACGATAAACCCTCGGTGGTTGAACTTAATTCTGCATCTAAGCTCGCAGACATGAACATCTGTCATTCGAAACGACTCAATCAGTGCCCAGGGACGCGAGGAAAGAGCCCAGTAGAGCCGCAGAGAAATCTTCAAACGCGCCGCCAATCTCATTGCATCGGTCTACTGTCATTGACTTTATCGGTCAGAGAGCGGAAACTCGATTAAATTTTTCACCCGATTCAATCTTAGACCACGAAACAACTCGAACATATGTTCAGTTAAGTTAGGGTTAGGTAAGATTAGATTAGATTAGATTAGATTGATCACAATTAAACTGTTTGATACTGTTTGTGCACGTCAATTATTGCATAGGCATTTCGGCATAGATAGTTCCAAAAACTATGAAATACCGAATAATGGTGAGGAGATATACGAAAAAACAGTTTTGAGGAAAGAAAAAGGAGAATAATAACAAGAAGAGGAAGAAGAAGGAGAAGAAGAAGAGGAAGAGGAGGAATGAGGAATACAGTTATGGTAATGACGTACGTCTTCGGTGTTGGTGAAGGCGTGCGTGCACAGCCCTCGTAATGATAACGAGACGGGCTCATCATCATCATCATCATCATTTTCTACTTCTTCTTCATTCGTTCTCTTCTTCAGTTTCTCCGTCGAACGGAACAAGAACCGGCCGATCGGCAACTGACCGATTCAAAGATGCCGCCAGCCGGATCCACCGAAGGGGAAACCCCCTGCTCCTCTCTTCATTCGATATTTTTAATGGGTTGGATAGACTTGACGGGCGCCGCGCTGTCTTACCATCTTCTTATATTTATACAACGTGGTGTGTAAATCCAATAATAAAAATAAAAGAAAATAACAATAATAATAACAGTTGTTTTTATTCAAAATTAAACCTTGTGCAAGCGCGTACATACATTACATACATTACATACATTACATATACCTTGTACAATAAGTATAGGCGTGAGATCGTTGAATTTTATCGATTACATAAACGCGGAACGGGAGAATCCTCGGTATCGGCGGCATTTTCAAAGAGTTTAAAATCGACAAGCGGTATTATCGGTTGGGATTGTCTCTAGACATGCAGAATCGTTAATAAAAATGCGAGTTCCGTTTTTTAATGGAAGTTGTACCGCGCGTGTCCGCGCGAGGGAAACGGAGAATCACTGTAGGGATCAGCAGTTACTTTTAATTAATATAATTTAGTGGCGCATGGCGCGCGGCCCGGGAGCTTGGCCGCGGCATTTTTCAAAGGAAAGTTTTAGGCCCGCCTGCATTTACGCGGCAATGACCTTGGGACCAAGCCGTTCCCAAAGTGGTCAAAACCCACTGGCTACCGAAGAGATTTCGCCTTAGTTTATATCAGATACATAGCCGAAACCCTGCAATGCTGTGTACATTGTATCGGGTATGGAACATCGATAATTATTTGATCTACCCAACGATAAGACTAGCCATTCCGATGAATTCCTCCGTAAAGAGGATAGAATCCGCATCCGTTATAAGCCCATGATTTCATTGCAATACTTACCACAGCTCGCGTTGAAACGTAGTCTCGTCTCAAGACCATCTTTTTACACAATTAAATTCCTCCCGTCTTTTTGCGAACAAATCTCATCCTGTCACTCCTGTTCTGTTCCCGATTCGACAGAGAATTAAGTTGTGCTCGCGCACGCGCAACCCTCCCACTCTTCGGCTCATTCTTCGTCGTATTATCGTCGCATAGATAGAAAATTTTAATGTAATTTATTTTCTCGATGAAAAAATTTCAAAATTTGGTACAGTTTTGGTGCTTTCACGTACCAACTACTCGGCGTTTATGTATACGTTCGAATTGAGTGTATACAAAGAGGCTTTGCGGCTTCTTAAAGGGTATTTTTTCAAGAACCCTTAAGCCTGCAGATCTTTGGAAAAGAGACATCGAGCCCCTAGGGAGTGGCGGGTTGGTATAGGAAACTTGTAGGGTACCGCAAAAGGTGGGAGCCTTCAGTTTTTGATTTACGACATAATAAAGAGGTTACGTAAGGCAGACTTCTCGTCCACCTCGAGTTCCTTCACAATAACATTGATTTACGATCTTCTTGAAAGTTTCGATTCGATGTGGTTCCCAAAATCGGATTTCGGAACCTTCGAAATCCTGTCGTCGAACCGTGAAAGACATAAAGTTATAGTTCCTCTGGCTGCACCCAGCTCAAATGCTGATACCTGTACTTCATAGGCAATAAAATTGATATGTATTAAACCCCGCCAAAAATTGGTCTAAACCAAAAAATGAAATGAAATATTTGATAAACTATTAACGTTGTATCAAACGTTTGGCTTCACGTAGCCACCTTTATAGGTAGGCATACTTTATTGCCTTTGAAACACGCTCCAATCTGTCCTGAGCCATTATACCTGGTCCTATTCCTGGGTAGCAGCAGAAGGTACGTCGGATCGTCGGCTTCTTTCATCTCCAGGAGTTCGGGCTTCTGTTTCACTGTTTCCGCCGGCGGCTACCGACTTGGAAGTTGACCCTAATCGCCTTAGAGAGCGCGCGTTTTCAATTATTTTGATTGTACCTGATTGTTGCACGGTCATTTATATTCCAGAACAAAGGATTGCGCCGACGACGTGCACCTCTATATAAATTTACTACAATATATGTATATGTATATCCATATTATGTGTATCAGTCTATGTAAATGCGGATACACTACGCAGCAACTTAAGATCGCGTTGAATTAATACGAGCAAATGAAATCCTCGGTTTATAATTATTTTCATAGTTTGCACGGTTAATGAGTAAACGGGAAACTGCAGATATCATAAGTATTAGCGTTAGCCGGCTCCATGGGAATAAATAATTGAGAAGGTCGTCCATACGTAACGTAGTTATGTTAGTCGTATGGCATATCTCGTCGCCGTCTCGTCTTTGCGGTTCGCTGAGTCTCTTGCCCCGGGTGCCGACAAGCAATGTATACTGGGGGCCATCATCAGACTAGACTTATACCAGGGAACACCGACCTCAACCTAATGTCCGACTCGCAATCCCGTCACTTAGCCACCAGCACATAAAATTTTTAGTCAAGTTCTAATCATTTGTCAAAGAAGTTTATATAGCCATCACTAATTGTTTTCAAATTGATGAAGAGATTCTTCTAAACGGTTCGCTGATGATTTTTTTTTTTTTAGAAATTCTTCTTTCTCTTTCTTCTTCGAATTTCTTTGAGCTTTCCAATTATCGGGTTCATTTTTTTAGCGACGGTTTGTGATGTTTAGAGGTTTGTTTGAGAGTAAACATAGTGTGGAGCGTGCACCACGTGTTTCCAAAACTGTGAATTAATGAAGAGGAGTTGACGAGTTAACTGCCCCGACGTACACTTTCGTACGAAAAGATAGCAGCCGATTTTTGTTTACGTCCTACGAGACCCCACTTCTTTAAATAAGCAGAAACTGAGCAAGAAAAATTGATCTTCAGTACCCCGCAGCCAAGCCTAAGGGAAGCCGCAGTCAAAGATCAACCTCCTGCTGCGCCGGGCTTCTTCAGATCTTTCGACTGTTTCGTGTCCGAAGAATTCTCGGGCAGCTCGATTTGTCAAAACAACCCATCCTCGGCTCTCTCATCTTAGGTTTAGTTTCACAGTAGAAGAAACTCGATGTGAATACATAATATAATGTCACTTGAAAGATAGAATTTGATCACGTTTCCTAGAAAATTTATTTTGACGAACGAATCCATTCACGTTCGTAATTTATCTTAATCGGCTAACAACATTTCAACGAAGTGACTTATCTCCTCATATCACGATCGGATGCTTGCAGCGAAACAAGACACTTGCAAAACAAAAAGATCTCATGAATTTCCGGCTCAAATATCTTAGCGGTTAGCCATACGATGCGTAAAAATCGTGGGTTACGATACCGATAAACATTTGTGACCGTCGAGGGGTTAATGGCTGACGTTTAAAGGCCGTTTGTGAGGATGCAGCGATATCAAGAGTGTCTGATTACTGTTTCAGATGGTATTATGCCTCGTGGTTCTTACCGTCCAGCTCATCTCGGCGGAGGATAAAGCGACCAACACTGTCTCAGTATCGCCCGGCTCGCCCGTCATCCAAAGCAACACCATACAAAAATTTATCGAAGTTTTGGGGAAGTATGAGCTCGAGGACCAACGTGCATTGAAGAGAGTTTACCTCAGCAATAGATCAATCACTTGCAACGATGGGTCTCAGGCTGGTTTTTACCTCAGAAAATCTCAGGGGTCTAAACGTTGGGTCATTTTCCTTGAGGGAGGATGGTACTGCTATGATCACAGAAGCTGCAGAAACAGATGGCTCAGATTAAGGCATCTTATGACTTCCACTCAGTGGCCAGAAACCCGAGATGGTTAGTTTACGAAATTAAACATATAATGATAAAAATAAGAAGGGAAAAATCGGGTTCAGGAATTCGCAGTTCTATAGTTGATTGTTAGTCACGTCTTTATTGATCCTTGAATTTATCCATAGTTGGTGGTCTTCTGTCTTCACGTCCTGAGGAAAATCCATTCTGGTGGAACGCTAATCACGTGTAAGTAACGTCAAGCCTGGATTTGAGTTGAAAATGAAACACTGTTGAACTCGATTTTCATACGGTCTCTACTCCCTGTCGAACAGATTTGTCCCTTACTGCACAAGCGACAGCTGGAGTGGGACCAGAGCTACTCCAAGTGACATGTTCTCCTTCATGGGAGCCGAGATTGTGGCTCAGGTAGTGCGAGACTTGATTCCCCTTGGTCTTGAGAATGCCAGTTCACTCCTTCTCGCCGGAAGTAGTGCCGGAGCAACTGGAGTCATGCTGAATTTGGACCACGTCCACAGTCTGGTCCATCAAGAATTGGGTAAGCCTCGTTTATACGATTAACATTGCAGTACTCTCGTTCCCGATACCATGATATTCATTGCGTCCGTCTGTTTCCTCTTCACAAAGGCTTGAAGCACATAGCTATAAAAGGAGTCAGTGATTCTGGATGGTTCTTGGACAGAGCACCATATTCCTCAAACGGTCTGCCTGCCACGGACGCAGTCCGAAAGGGCATGGAACTTTGGAAGGCAAGAATGCCCCACAATTGCGTATTGAAGTATCCACACGAGCCTTGGAGGTGTTACTTCGGATACAGACTTTATCCAACTCTCTCTGGTAAGTCTGAAAATACATACCGACATACAGAGGTGTTGATTGAAAGCATGTTATAGTTTTGATTCATGATTTTCTCCTGTTTGCAGTGCCTCTTTTTGTCTTTCAATGGCTTTTTGACGAGGCACAGATGACAGCCGACAACGTCGGCGCTCCAGTTACCAAACAGCAATGGGACTACATACACAAAATGGGTGACAGTCTCCGTCAAACTTTCGAAAATGTAACAGCAGTATTTGCACCAAGTTGCATAAGCCATGGTGTCTTGACAAAGAAGGATTGGCAGTTGGTTAAAATCGATGAAGTGTCATTACCACAGGCTCTTCACTGCTGGGAGCAAACGTCAGTTGGAAACAAACGTAACGAGTGAGAATCGTTTATGTATATTCCGAATATTTTTATTTTCACTTTTTGTTCTGTCCCAATCATCAGCTTATCATTATCAATAAATATCTCCATGAATTTATTTCCACAGAAGCCGTAATCAGATCGAGACGAATCAACCCTGTGCAAAATCTGTTAGAAAATTGTTACGGTCAGGCCCCATGAAATCAAATGGCACAGTAATTTTAGATGGAAGCAAAACCAGGAACAATACACTTTTAGAGTCGAGGAAAACAGGGGTGGATGATATTGGCAATTTAAATGAGGATAGAAAGGGGTCTAACAACCCGTCGCAAGGTGGTAGAGGAAACAAGAAAAGAAGAAGAAGAAAGCACAAGGGGCGAAGGAGGGAACGGAATAAAGAAGGAAGACAGAAGAAAGACAAACAGGAACGAAGAAAAGGAGGTAAAAAATGATCGCTGATGGTTTATCACGATTCATTCAGTGCTTGATTGTTCTTCATACTTTTTCTGACAGACTTAAACGACTACGATTTTCTTTCAGGCCGAAGACACGGTGGAAAACACGGTAACAATCACACCGCAATGTTGAATGGGACGAGACCTCAACGGTCAGTGATCCCATCGAATAAACGGAAGTGTATCCAAGGCTGCCAGTTCAGGCTGATCGAACGCTGTACTTGGCCTCAATGTAATCACAGCTGTCCAAGACTTCACAATCCTTTTACTGGCGAAGAAATGGACTTTATTGAACTTTTGAAGAGTTTTGGTCTTGACATGAAGAGTGTTGCTAATGCCTTGGGTATCGATATTCAAACTTTGAACAATATGGACCATGACGAATTGCTGAATCTCCTTACTCAACAGTCGCCAAACTAACGATCAAACACATCTACAAAAAATTTGAAAGAAAAATTCCCAAATTGACTGTAAGTTTTTTTTTTTTAATACATATTTGTTTCTTTTTTTTTTATTGAAAAAGTTGCCACGAAGTTTTTTTCAAACATTATCTTTCTTGCTTTTTGGCCAATTTCATCTGAACGTTTTATTTTTTATATTTATTCGGTTACAGAAATGCGTACTTTGTATACATTCCGATAACACGCAGTCTTCTGATACACAATAATTAGTAAATCGTTTATTTCGCACCTTAATTAGCTTAAAAATTATACAAAATCAATTACATCTTTCATATAATAATCCCTTAATTCATATTCTAATTTCATTCTTATTCTTTATTCTTCTATTCGTTGCACAAAAATCGTGACACGTATTATTTTTTCGCATTACGTTTTCTACTGTTGGCACGCGTGTGCGCATAAAACTTAATTATGTAGGAGAAGTAATATGAACGCAAAAGTTATCGTGCATAAAAAAAAAAAAAAAAAAAAATTACATAGTTCGCGCGTATTATAATTCGTGTACATAAATTGCACGATATATATTGTTTAATAAATTGTTTTAATTTTTTTTCCCTTATACAATATACGCCTTATATAATATATATGTAAAAGATCGCAGGGATTGATACGAAGTGTGAATAAGAAGTAGCTGTATAATATATAAGTGCGATAATTGATAATGTAATATGTACTATTATATGTTACCAGATATAAAGAAACACTGATAAAATTGAAATATATTATAATAACAATTATACAAATCAAACCCACTAAAAACAGCAGTATTCAGCCAAAACTATAAATTGTACATATGATAATATTAATAATGATAATAATAACAATAATAATAATACAATAATAATAATAATGTTAATGATAATTATGATAATAATAATAATAATAACGATAATAATGATATTATGAATAATATCTCCGAAGAATTTATATATATATATATATATATATATATATATATATATATATATATATATATATATATATATATATATATATATATATATATATATATATATATATATATATATATATATTTATATATTTATATATTTATATATAATAATAATATTATATTATTTTTAATTCGTAAATGATATCTTAATTTATTGGAGATTATAAATGACGTAATTGGAGAGTTTGAAAACGTCAAGTATTGAACTATACATATAGATATTAGACTGTTGTTTATGAATATATTTAATTATTAATAACTGATAATCTGAAGCACAAATTAACACTGCCAATTTATCGTTTTTATAACGTGGTTTAAATGAGATTCTTTACTTCGAACGAAGAAATGAATAACTTATTACGCGTTCTTTATTTCGTTATTTATATGAAGTATCTATATGGTGTAATAACCTATACCTATACAGTGACCAATATCATAAAGAATCTCATTACGTCACCGAAATCTTCTCGTATAATATTTCTTATGCTAACGTACAAGATCGAATAAAAGTAAGACACGATATTATATATAAGAGTCATTATTCGTCCTCTTTATTTCTTATGATATGATATATTCTCTCTTCTTTTTTTTTTACACTATAAATTGTTTGCATTTTTTTCTTTTTTTTTTTTACCTCGGCCTTATGGGTATATTGATTAGGTACAAATAATGACTCGACGACGAATTATTATCCCGAACCTCTCTATATAGACTGATTAAATTATCTACCTCAGTAAATCAAATTGTATTATGTCCTTCGTGTATACTGCGCATCTCCCAATTAGTTGGTATAATTCATATAATACTTAGGTGATATACGTATATACTGTGAAGAAAACTGAGAATAAAAATAAAAATAAAAAATAAAAAATAAAAAAAAAACAAAGAAAAAGTATAAAAAACAAAAAGAAAGAAAAATAAGAAAAGAAAAGAAAAATAAGAAAAGTACTGTATTTAACGTTTGTAAAATATTAAATCCTATACAATATTATTTATTTTTAAGTACCTGTACTTAATGGACAATTTATATATGTATAGTGCCCAGTGTTCTGATTAACCCACACTGCAGCTGGCTATAAGTGCTCGATCGCTAATTTATTGATTATTATAATATAAATAAAAATATCGTAAAGACAAATAAATAAATAAATAAATGAGTAAACGAGTTTTTTTTTTTTTTTAAAAAAGAAGAAGAAGAAGAAGAATATGCTTTTTCCTTGATATGTATAGGATATATCATACATATTCATGCGTGCGTCATTAATACTTCACGAGGGACGACTAAAACGTGTAATACATGTTCAGTATAATTCTGGTATGGATAAGAGTTGAGCAAACCATCAAGTCCCCCGTGCTTATAATCGGTATGATAATTTGATATAACAGACAGCAGGGAGTGCGCGCAGTTGGAAGAGGCGAGAGCGTCCTCTCAAAATAATATCCTTCCACACAGGAAACGGTATTTAGTGCACCCGAGTCAAAGCTGGGCGATAGACTCGTTCGATGATGGCTATATGGTAGTGGTGGTCCCCCAGGTCAGAGCGTGGCAATTGAGGCGACCGAGGAAGTGACAGAGGATGGCACAATGTCGTTGAATACGTTTTATTAGTTCAAACCGCGTTCTGGTTACTGGTCGGTACATTAGCCGGTCAGACGGTCGATTTTATAAATCTCTTCATCGCTGTCCTGGATCGTCCTGCGACCTCAGATAAAATTGTTCAAAATTAATACTGTCCAGTGCAACGACTCCAGGAATCGCCATGTTCAAGAGCTTCGTTCTCTTGTGCATTCTGACCATCAATGATCGTGGTAAGCGAGAACCATCATCGTATTTAACGTATTCCTTGTAAGCTCGATGAAGAACCAAAAACAATCAAGATAAATTTGCTGATAAACTATGGAAAAAAAGACAGTCTGCAAATTGGGACTTTTCGGATAGTTGATCAGAAAAAAATCTAAGAACACAAATTCTAATATACTTATGTATACTACATTACCATTTTTCTAAAGTACTGTGAAATCTTAATTTCGGATAAGGTTTTAATCTTTTCAACGACTATCTATATTTTTCTGAAGATCTGTAAGCTTTTCCTAAATGGTGCTTTCGACAATATGTTTGTCAGACAAACTCTTAGAGGGACCACAAACTGGAGCTGATAACAGAGTGAATGAAAAAAATTAAGAGACATTTTTTTGGAATACTCTAGATTTCGGTTTTAGAGTTTTTCTAATATATTTTCACTACAGTGAAGCGCGTTAACTTTATTCGAATTTCAAACAAGCGAATTGCTCAAATTTCTTCGACCTCGTTAACTTTGTTTGTAGAAGAAAGAGATTAGACACCAAATTTAGCACAATGTCGTATTGTAACCGTTATGAAAAGTTGGTACAACTCGGCCGGGTAAGAAAATGTTTGAATTTTAAAGTACTTTCTGATTTATAACGATGTGGAATTTCTGTCGGAGCCAAGATATCGTAAAAGCATGGTCTTCACAACGAGCTAATCATTGGACTTCTTTCGGTGTAGAAAGTGTGTTGTAATGTTCGTTTCAATATAAGCTTCATTATAAAATCGACTATTTGTTTCATTCTCATTCCAGCATCATCAAACCAATGTGGAAAGGTGTGGCTCACAGTTTCGTCACTGTGGAGACCGATAGCAACTAATAATAAAGTTGTAGACGCCGAATTGGAGGTAAATTGGGATCTGGACTGTCCTGGGAACGTAGGATATCCGGACAGCATCAAAGTGTTCACTGCTGATCCAGCGCACAGTAATAACGATTGCATTTTTAATTACTTCGTCAGTTTTTTTCGTTCACTTTTTTTTTTCGCCACTGCTGAAGCATTGCATTGCCATACAGAATTCAGCGGATTCTACACTAAACACAAAAATCCGCAGTTCCCCAAAACCTAAGTCATAATCTTTCCAGACAAGACGATAAAACCGCAGCTGACGTTGCTCCTCGCCGAACATCCTCGGGGTTATTACAGGACAAACATAACCGTCGGACGACCACCGCTCCCTGGAGGTTGGGATGAAGGAGGAGGCGCTACACTGCCAGGACCTCATTGCCTTAAACACCATGCTGCTTTGTACAAAAACGGAGAATTCCTGACCAGTTCATGTCTGCAAATTTGGCCCACGTGGATGTACGACTTGAGGTGAATTGGTACTGGTTATTGAAAGCATGATATTCTATGATACATCTTCTGCGCTAATATTGAAAATCATCATTTTTAGGAGGCAACTAGGAAGACTGCCGATAGGCACACTCATGATCCCTGGAACCCATAACTCAGGATGTTACAAACACGGCGATCTTACTAGAAGAGATGCTTTCCAACGTTATCTGCTTACCCAGGACCGCGATGTGTGGACTCAATTAGTCCACGGAATCAGATACCTGGATATCAGAGTCGGATACTACCCCTTGATACCCAGGAACAATACTTTCGTTGAAGAATCTAACTACGTTAACAGATTTTGGGTAAACCATGACATCGTTAGAATCACACCACTGATGACTATCATCAAGGATGTAAGGAACTTCTTGGATGTGGCCAGAGGAGAAGTGGTCATACTGGACTTTCACAGGCACGCAAAAAGAAAAAAAAAAAAAAAAAAAAAAAACAAAAATGATTAAGAAACTCTCCAATATTTTGATTCTAACCATCTTTTAGCCTCATCGACAAACGATGCTTTTCACAGATTTCCAGTTGGATTTGAAGGACGACCAAGCCGGCATCGCAGACTGGCTTCAATTCTTCATCGGGAATTTGGAGGCCTTATTCTCAGGCCTGACAGAGGAGTTGATGGCCTCGGACCAACCCTTAACGATATTTGGACCGTCGGACGTAGACTGGTTATATGCTATGGAGACAAGCAGACGGTAAATGGTAAGAAATGATTGTCCGATAATTTTGAGGATCATTTTTTGTTTTTTTGTAGAAAGACTAATTCATTAACAACCGCGAATTATGAGATAATTTGATTTTTAGAATATGACTGGTTGTGGCCACCGATGACTCAGGCCTGGGGCGATCAGCAAAGTGCTGAAGGTCTGAAGAACTATTTAGAGAAAACCATTGTGGGCAGTAAACGGCCCAGAACAAACCAGAACCCACTATGGGCAGTGATGGCTGAGTTGACACCAATTCCTTTGGATATAATGTTGAAGCCTTCTGGAGGACTTCGACAAATGGCTGATTCAATAAACAGGAATCTAACTGTCTGGTTTCAGGATGAATGGTGGAAGCAAACGAACATCGTGGCAACTGATTTTTTCCTAGGAAATAATCTGATCGACGTTTCGATACGGTCGAACATTAAAAAGAGTAATATTGCCCATTGGCGACTCTAGGATCGTTTTTTTCCTTCAAGCTTATAGTCAATTGATAACTAATTAATAATTACTATGATAATGCTTATTTATTTTAATTTTTCTTTTCTTCATGTTTTCACTGTCATGTAAATCCCAATATTATTCTTATAAGAATTTAGTAAATTCTGCCAATGACAATAACGATAATGTTTCTCCATCCCGTATCCAATTCATTCAAATTTTCACAAATTATTTTCTAAAATATTAATACCAAGTCAAGACGAGAGGGTGGAAAGAACCTAAACATATCAGATATCATACAGATCCACCTGACGTTATGTAACCCAACACACAGATGTGTAAATTAAATCCAAACTCCTGTGCTAGTGATGAAAATGAAGCATTTCCGTATGTTGGGTAGCATAACCCAAGGCGTTTTTGGTGTATAAGGTGTCTATGCTTAACAACGAACTGATAATCCAACTATCAAGCTTAAGTTCAAATAAAATACCTATGATCTAGAGAAAACAGTCTATGCAGAGCGAGGTTTGAACCCGTTTTACATAACGAACTATTCATGAAATAGACCGTTTAGGTAGTCGCGAGTGGCGTAGAGATCAATCTACCTATGTAGGGATTTCTGCTGGTCACAATATACATTTTATACAAATATTATTCATTTTATTGATACTGTAGTAGACAATTTATTTGTTATAAATAAAAATTTTATCCATCACAAAATATAAAGGATCATTTAAAATAACAAGAAAGATATATGAATTCACTCAGAATATATATTTATCCGGATATTTTAACCGACTAGACCAATTTTCAATTTTTAATGAATAAAATTTCACGTATCGCAACTAGAAAGTCTGATGAATTAATATACATCCACATAAATCATTTTTTGAATCACGTCTACAGAGTACTGCTGCAGAATATTAGCAGTTATCTTCCCTTTGAGCAGAGTATTTGTATGTTAAAAACTGAGTGTTTTTTTTCTTTTTTGTTTTCTAACAATAAATCGAATGAATAATAGTTATTTCTGATTACACAAATTGATGGTGGTCAGATAAATCCTATTATACAAACTCCGTCACCGTTGACCAATACTTTCTACCTATACAAACATGCGAGACATTTATCTCCAAACTGGTCTCCTCATTTCACTTTTAAATTTTACTTATCTCGATCTTTGGCCTTGATAATGTTTCGTCGGTCGTATAAGAGCGTTTTCAATGGTCAGTTGCTCCGTCAGCAAGACGCCGAACGGAAATATATCCAACGCTGCAACTTTTTAAATCGTCATCAACCAACATGGATGACGAATTGTGGCTCTCTTATGTTTTTTGGTCTTTGATTTTGATCCTGAAGATGATGAATTTCACGTGGTATACTGGCAGGCTTCGAGTAGCCAGAAAGGTATTATTTGCTGTTATATCTGCTTCCAATTATTCATTTATTTTTTTATTCAAATAATGTTTTCAAATAATGGATTTCTTATTTCTTATTATTGAACATGAAGTGCTGTTGTACATATGTATGTGTATAATTACATAGCTTTTCAAACTATATCATGAAATAAATTATCATTAACATTCTATCCTCATATCATTATCTATAATCGAAATTATCCAGGTGATCCATAGCGACGCGGACAGAATGTTTATAAAAGAACCAGGCGTAATTTTGGATCCAACGGGAGGAGGACATCCAGATATTGATCGCATAAGAGCAGCGCATCGTAGCGACGTTGAGATTGTAATTCCATTCCTGTTGATAACTTTACTCTGGTTAGAAACGTCTCCATCACCATATTCAGTTAAATTAATATTACGCAGTTTTTCATTAACCAGAATTTGCCACGGTTTAGTTTACATGGAAATCATTCCTGCCGTACATCGATTTATTAAAATAATAATATCGGTTTCCAGTTACATTATAGTCACTTATGTCGCAATTTCACTCGCCGTATATTGCGCCTAATTCAAATAAAAAAAATTAACATGAATATCATCAATAAATAAATAAAATATGATATTTTATTGTACGCATTATTTTTTATTTTTTTTTTTTTTTTTTAATTAAAACAACATTGATATAACAATGCAGTAAGGAACGACTGATAAGGATGACCAGCGATTATCGATAGCATCAAAGCAGTGCTGCCTCTGCAGTCATAAGAATATTCGTAAATCTTAAGAAATTCACTAAAACAAAAAAATCTTAAGAATTTTATAAACATAGTTAAGAATTGTAAGTTAACACACTGTGTATTTGTTTTTTTTTAAAGATTTTCGATTCGCAACTATGTTCATGGCATTGTCTACATTGCGATTAAAGAATAAACGAAAAAAAAATATTCAAATCATGTAATACGAGAACTTTATCTCCCTCAAGTAGTTGTTAAGAAATTTCTCACCTAAATGTATAAACAAACAAATTTTCCGATGACAATTCTTGTCATTCATTACCTTAGAAACATTAAATAAATCTCGGTTGAATTTTAAGAATTTTTTTTCCCGGTTTTTGGCAACACTGATTCTAACAATCACGTGACTCACCTGTCATCTGTCAGATTTTTAAAACTCACTACGTGTTAAAAAAATATCTGATTAAATATCACGATTACGTATAATAAATCTAATAAAAACAATCTAACATCTAATACATAATTCAAGTTTATTATCCACTAATGTAATTGAATGATGCTGCAATAGATGAGGTTTCAGTAATCTAAAACTTGACAAAAATCGTAACGTTTAAGGTTATCGCTGAATCATAAAATTCAATCCACATAGTTTACCCTTTCGCCGGCAGATATCGCCTGTACGACATTGACACATCCGTTCGGAATTCTGCTATCCATTCTCGTGGCTAGTTTCCACCTGCAATGAACGTCGTCTAGTGTCTTAAAACGTTTAAATTGATAACGAGAATATAGATAAAAGAAAGTGTTGAAAATAAATAATGGGTGATTCTCTAGATGGGTCGGGGGACCCGTCTCCCGAATCCCAAAATGTGGCTATAGTTGATTACGCATCGTTCGCAAACTATCTGCGTAAAGCGGTAACAATTTTGTTACCCGACGAAGACGTTGTTCCACCCGCATTAAACGCAGCATTAGAAGATAAAAACAATCAAGAATGTGTGAGAAAATTTTTAAGCGATTCACAGGTCTGGTCTCTTTACATACAGAGAAGCTCTACCAAAGGTAATATACTGCATAACTTGCATTATTTATCGCTGATTAATATTTCATCTCATTTCCTACGAGCGCATATGTATGCATGTAAGTATGTCTCTATCTATCTATCTATCTATCTATAGATATAAAAAGGCGGTTGCTCTTCCGCTCGTCTCCATTACGAATTAACGGTAAATTCATAAACATATGTATGTTTACATACATACATGCACACACCTGACATCGCTATACGTCATGTCTAATAAAATCAATACAAGGTGTAACCACCCACAGCACTTTTTATTCATAGATAACACTTATTGTTCATCTAGAATCTAGATACTTTCTTGTATTCGATTTAACTCAGCTCTAATTATCGATTGTTTTTTTTTTTTTTTTCCACTTCATTTTGCGATATTTCATTCAAATTCTGGCATTCCATGCGACTTTTATAAAACAAAATAAAAAAGGATCAAATTTGTACGTAATCCCCTATGTAATTTTTTTTCTTCACATTTTTAAATCATTACGTGGAATGAAATGTTGAGAAACCTTTGGTCCAATTGACATGGAATGCCCTATTTAATTATATTTACATTTATATATAGGGCATTCCATGCCAATAACAAAAATCCTTTGACAAATTGGCCTGAAATGCCCTACATAAGTATGTCATGTATCTGGTGCATTTTGAAATTAGCCTAAAATGCCCGATATTATTATAAATCATCATTGCGTAGCGATAAATCGTTACACCAATCCGAAAGAATAAATAAAAAAAAAACGATTATTCAATGAATTTTTCAGAGGAAGATGGCGGGGAAGGGGACGAGGAGAAAGAGAGCGCTACGTACTATATATCGAATGAAATATATTTTACAAATCCAAAAATGGCTTCGTTAGTTTTAACTAAACGAGGAGCGGTTGTTGAGGTGGATAAATCTATTCATTCCCAACTTAGATTGGTCACATTTTCTGACGGTCCACCTTACGAGACTTTACATGCCATCAGTAAGACCATGGCTCCATATTTCAAGAGCTATGTACAAGGGACTGGGAGGGCGGATAGAGACGGTGATAAGATGGCTCCGTCCGTTGAGAAGAAGATAGCTGAGCTTGAAATGGGCCTGTTACATTTACAACAAAATATTGATATCCCAGAGATCTCGCTACTCGTTCATCCAGTAGTTAGTCTAATAATAAAACAGTGCGCTGAAGAAGGTAGAAAGCCTAAGGTAGCTGACTTTGGGGAGAAAGTAGAAGACTCTACGTTCCTAAACCAGCTACAAAACGGAGTTAACAGATGGATAAAAGAAATTCAAAAGGTTGGAGATCGTGAAGTTCAAACTTTTCTATTACCAAATGACTAGGATTAGCAAAAGTAGATTTCAGACTCCCAAAAATTGATATCAAACATTCTTCCAGGTCACTAAGCTGAACAGAGATCCAGAGTCCGGTACAGCCCTGCAGGAAATCTCATTCTGGTTGAATTTGGAGAGAGCGTTACATCGAATCCAGGAAAAACGAGAAAGCATCGAGATATCTCTTACCCTGGACATCCTCAAGCATGGGAAAAGATTTCACGCAACTGTTAGCTTTGACACAGACACCGGCTTGAAGCAAGCATTAGCAACGGTCAACGACTACAATCCATTGATGAAAGATTTCCCCATAAACGATTTACTATCAGCAACAGAATTGGAGAGAATTAAAGTAGCCGTGCAACAGATATTTATGCATCTTAGAAAAATCAGAAGCACAAAATACCCGATACAAAGAGTACTTCGTCTGGTCGAAGCCATATCCAGAGATTTAGGACAGCAGTTATTGAAAGTTCTTGGCACTCGGAGATTGATGCACATACCTTTTGACGAATTTGAAAAAGTTATGGGTCAATGTTTTGAAGTATTTACAACGTGGGATGACGAGTACGACAAATTGACCGGACTGCTTAGAGATATTGTGAAAAAAAAACGGGAGGAACACTTCAAAATGGTTTGGAGAGTATCTCCAGCGCACAAAAAACTCCAGACTCGAATGGAACACATGAGACGTTTCAGACGGCAACACGAACAGTTAAGAACAGTAATAGTCCGCGTTTTGAGACCGACTGTCCGCCAAAGCAACACCAACGCGAGTATAGAAAACGCCGACAATGATAATGCGAAAGTTGAATTTGCGTTAGATGCAGCAGATGCAAATGCTATCGGGGAGGTAAACCTCGCTTATGAAAACGTCAAGGAAGTTGATTGCCTGGACATAACTAAGGAAGGTCTAGAATCTTGGGAGGCAGCTGTTCACAGATACGAAGAAAGAATTGAACGCGTTGAAGCCAGGATCACCGCTCATCTCAGAGACCAACTTGGGACGGCAAAGAATGCTAATGAGATGTTCAGAATCTTCTCAAGATTCAATGCTCTCTTTGTACGACCACATATTCGCGGAGCTATCAGAGAATATCAAACACAGCTTATACAACGTGTGAAAGATGATATCGAAGCCCTGCATGAGAAGTTTAAGGTGAAAATTTAAAAAATTGAAGGATTCGTTATCGAATGTGGAATTTTTTCTCTAGTACAATTATTTTTATTTTTAATAAAACGAACGGTAGATTTTCTCTTCGTTTTAAAAAACAGTGATGGAAGAATTCTTATGTTATGTTATTTTGTTGAAACTTTCTAACGTTATATTTGAATATCTCGGAATCTCTTAACTTCAGGGGGTTTGGCCCATGGAAACTCTTAATCAGCATGGTTCGAAATGCAACATACTCTAGTTTCATAAAATTTGATTAAAACCACTTTTACATAAGGACAAATACGGGATCATTTTCAAATATATTCATTAAAGGAAAAACAAAGAGATTTCTGTAGATTTTGTCCAACAATATTGTTCAGATTTTGTTCAGAAATTGGTATTTGGAAAAATAGTAGACACTATTCTTGACCACCAATGATTTAGTTACATTGAAAACAACTTTGATCTTGATTTACTGTGAAATAATTCCCATTATCTTAAACTATAAAGAAAAAATCCATGAAAAATGGGTTTCGTTTCTAAAACTAGCATGATTTTTTCGAAAATGTCCAAAATTCAAAATTTTTCAAAATCTTGCCAGTTTTTTTTTGAGTTATCAGAATAAAACTAAAGAAATCTAATTAGAAATAAATTTTTTTTTATATGAGTAAGAATCTTCTTGTCTTAAAATTTGATTTCTAATTTCTATTATTTTTCAAACTTGTCACAGGTTCAATATTCTCAGAGTAAATGTTGCCGAATGAGTATGGTGAGAGATCTTCCGCCAGTTGCCGGTTCGATTATTTGGGTGAAACAGATCGACTATCAATTAACGATGTATTTAAAACGTGTGGAAGATGTGTTAGGTGAGTTTAACCAACATAGATGACAAATATCATTTACCTGTATAAGAATTGCCTTCGGATCGAAATTAGTTTCTTAATTTAGATAAAATTAATCTCTGTATTTCCATCGAACAGGAAAAGGCTGGGAGAATCACATAGAAGGACAAAAGCTGAAAGCTGATGGGGACAGTTTCCGTATGAAACTATCTACCCAAGATATATTTGATGATTGGGCTCGCAAAGTACAGCAAAGAAACATCGGCGTAACTGGGCGAATATTCACAATCGATAGCGTCCGCTCTCGGTCTGGAAGAGGCAACGTACTTAAATTGAAAGTAAACTTTCTACCTGAGATTATAACGCTGGCTAAAGAAGTTAGGAACCTTAAGAACCTTGGCTTTCGAGTCCCGCTGGCAATCGTCAACAAAGCTCATCAGGCGAACCAGCTTTATCCATTTGCGATAAGTTTGATAGAAAGCATCAGGACCTACGAAAGAACTCTTGAAAAAGTAAGTGAGATATTCATCGCGGATTGAACTATGACCTTTATTTTATTTATATATATATAAATACCTATATTTATTGAATTTTAAATTGTAGTTTGTAGCGTTGATTTTGAACAACGTAATACGCGTATTATTGCTGTGTAATTTATAATCGGCTTTGGTGTTTAATATGATGATATATGAACTTAGAAGTCGTTATTTGTTTTTCAAATAATAAATTGATCTCTTAATGTTAGAAAAGGAATAAAAAGATGTTAAATTATGTTAAAACTAGTGCCAAAATGAAAAGGATTCTTTAGTCGCGTCAAATTTTTCTAATCGCTCGGATCTCCGATATTTTTAGCTTACCAATCGGAGTCCTCACTGTCCCACACTGAAGGTAGTCTAATACACGATGCTTGAATAATTATGCATCCTGCCTAACTAACTATGTAATAATCATAACTGTCTGCCTGCTTAGAGCTATCGTAGCGTTGATATTTTATCTGGAGATGGAGCAGCCTTATTTATTTAATATTTACTCTACAAGTACTTCTGTCTGTATTTATTAATCCAAAACTAGGAATAATTTTATTGATTATTATTTTATACACAAATGAAACGAAACATTTGTTCCATCTTCAAAATCTTGTCGTTATTTTCTTAACGTTTACTTTATGATAGTCACGTTCAGAGAGAGAGCATATGAAACATTTAATTTTGCATTTTCAATTAATCCCAGTTGTTATTCTTCCTTAACTAGTTAACGTGCAATTTATTTAATGTTGTATCATTGTGACAAAGAGATAAAAAACAAAAAAAAAAGTTTGAAAATAATTATTTCTACGTATTATTTAACGACTTTATATCGTTTTAGATAGAGGACAAGGCTAGTATCATACCTCTTGTTGCTGGTATGCGAAAAGACGTTCTATCCTTAATTTCGGAGGTAAATATACGGCCTCAAAGTCTACCAAACATTAAATAAATAAAAATAGTATATCAATTTTTCAAATACTTTTATCTGTAATTAGGGTATCGCTTTGGTTTGGGAAAGCTACAAGTTGGATCCCTACATACAGCGGCTCTCTGAGGTCGTTGTTTCTTTCCAAGAAAAAGTAGAGGACCTATTGGTCGTCGAAGAGCAATTAGACGTCGACGTAAGATCAATAGAAACATGTCCATATTCGGCGAATACTTTTGCAGATATTTTGTCAAAGATTCAAAAATCCGTTGATGAATTATCGCTCAAGAATTATTCAAACTTGCATATTTGGGTTGCGAGACTAGACGAAGAAGTTGAAAAGAATTTGGCTGCGAGGTTAGAAGCCGGTATCAAAGCCTGGACCGATACACTGATGGGACAAAAGAAAGAAGTCGATTTGAGCATGGACACAGACGCGCCTGTTCAACCAACTCACAAACCAGGCGGCGATCCTAAGATACAAAATCAAATTCACGAAGTTAGAATAACAAATCAAACAATGTACTTGTATCCGAGCATAGAAGATGCGCGATTTCAGATAATGCAGCAACTATTTGCATGGCAAGCCATCGTAACTTCTCAAATAAGACTTCAGAGTTCAAGATATCAAGTAGGACTTGATAAACCTGAGTCAGGAACATACAGGAATTTATTAACCAAGTTACCAGGAGGTAAGATACCTCTGGAAGCAGCTTACGAGGCTGTTGAAGTCAAGATGAAAGATATAGTGAACTACGTAGACCAATGGCTGAGGTATCAATCCCTCTGGGATTTACAGCCTGATAATTTGTACGGTAAATTAGGAGACGATATAAATCTATGGATGAAATGTTTGAACGATATAAAAAAGACTAGAACTACTTTCGACACTTCTGATACTAGGAGAGAATTTGGTCCTGTGATAATAGATTTTGCAAAAGTACAAAGTAAAGTATCACTGAAATACGATTCATGGCACAAAGAAACTTTAGGAAAGTTCGGCTCGCTACTCGGAAGCGAAATGTCCAGCTTCCATGCCCAGGTTTCCAAATCTAGAGGCGATTTAGAGCAGCAATCTATCGAGGCTGCAAGCACCTCGGACGCGGTTGGATTTATAACTTATGTTCAATCTCTTAAACGAAATATGAAGGTTTGGGAAAAACAGGTTGACGTGTACAGAGAGGGTCAAAGGATTCTTGAGAGACAGAGATTCCAGTTTCCAAGCACCTGGTTACATGTTGATAACATAGAAGGAGAATGGGGAGCATTCAATGAGATAATTAAACGCAAAGACAACAGTATTCAAACCCAAGTTGCCTCGTTACAGATGAAGATAGTTGCCGAAGACAAAGCGGTGGAAACAAGAACGACAGATTACCTGGGAGATTGGGAACGAGGCAAGCCAGTTGAGGGGCATTTGCGTCCTGACGAAGCTTTGCAACACCTGCAATTATTCGAAAGCAAATTTACCAGGCTAAAGGAAGAGAGGGACAATGTTGCAAAGGCTAAAGAAGCTCTTGAACTTCAAGAACCTGGTGGTGTTTCAACCAGCGAAGATAGGATGCAAGTTGTATTCGAGGAATTGCAAGATCTCAAAGGCGTTTGGTCTGAATTATCACGTATATGGTCTCAGATTGACGAAACTCGCGAAAAACCATGGCTCTCGGTACAGCCGAGGAAACTACGTCAGCAATTAGACACCATGATGGCTCAGTTGAAGGAGCTACCTGCCCGTCTTAGACAATATTCTTCATACGAATATGTTAAGAAAATGTTACAGAGTTACACAAAGGTCAATATGCTGATTGTAGAACTTAAATCAGACGCCCTTAAGGAAAGGCATTGGAAACAACTGACTAAACAGCTCAGAGTCAACTGGGTTTTAAGCGATCTTACTCTCGGTCAAGTCTGGGATGTTAATTTACAGAAAAACGAGAGCATAGTGAAAGACGTGATCCTTGTTGCTCAGGGAGAAATGGCTCTCGAAGAGTTCTTGAAACAAGTAAGAGAGTCTTGGCAGACCTATGAACTTGACTTGATAAATTACCAAAATAAATGTAGACTTATCCGAGGGTGGGATGATCTTTTCAATAAAGTTAAAGAGCACATTAATTCGGTAGCCGCTATGAAGCTTTCCCCATACTACAAAGTATTTGAAGAGGAAGCTTTAACTTGGGAAGAAAAATTGAACCGAATAAATGCCCTATTCGACGTTTGGATCGACGTACAACGCCGTTGGGTTTATTTAGAAGGTATATTTTCTTGCAGTGCTGATATAAAGACTTTACTTCCAGTTGAAACTTCCCGTTTCCAAAGTATCAGCTCGGAATTTCTTGGACTAATGAAAAAAGTATCCAAATCTCCGATGGTAATGGATGTCTTGAATATACCCGGAGTTCAAAGAGCCCTCGAACGTCTAGCTGATCTTTTGGGAAAAATTCAAAAAGCACTCGGTGAATATCTAGAAAGAGAAAGGACCTCATTTCCTCGATTCTATTTCGTCGGCGACGAAGATTTGCTCGAGATTATTGGTAACAGCAAGAATGTTGCAAGACTCCAGAAACACTTTAAAAAAATGTTCGCCGGTGTTGCCGCGATACTACTCAACGATGATAACACAGTAATCACTGGAATTGCTTCTAGAGAAGGTGAAGAAGTGACCTTTAACGATCCAGTCTCGACGATAGATCACCCGAAAATAAACGAATGGTTATCCCTGGTAGAAAAAGAGATGCGAGTAACGTTGGCTTCCAGTCTTATGAAGGCTGTACAAGATATAAAACAATTTAAAGACGGGAATATCAACGCTGAGGCCTTCATGACTTGGTGTGACAAATATCAAGCTCAAATAATCGTTCTTGCCGCTCAAATTTTATGGTCTGAAGACGTCGAGGCAGCTTTACACGAGGCTCAGTCTAGTCCGAGTAAAAATCCGCTGGAAAGAGTTCTCACTCAAGTTGAAGGTACTCTGAACGTTTTAGCAGATTCTGTGCTCCAAGAACAGCCTGCACTGAGGAGAAAGAAGCTGGAACATCTGATCAATGAATTTGTGCACAAACGAACAGTGACCAGAAGACTTCTGGCAAACAAAGTCTCAAATCCGAAAGCCTTCGAGTGGCTTTGTGAAATGAGATTCTATTTTGATCCAAGACAAACCGAGGTACTCCAACAACTAACCATACACATGGCAAACGCCAAATTCTTTTACGGCTTTGAGTACCTTGGGGTACAAGATAGACTCGTTCAGACACCATTAACGGATAGATGCTATCTCACCATGACTCAAGCTCTAGAAGCTAGACTTGGAGGGTCACCGTTTGGCCCTGCAGGTACTGGGAAAACTGAATCTGTAAAAGCCCTCGGACACCAGCTTGGGCGATTCGTATTGGTCTTCAATTGTGATGAGACGTTTGATTTTCAGGTAAGAATTTTATCGAAATTGGAAAGTAAATATTTCACAAACCTCAGAGTCTCCTATTTCCCTAAAACACACACTTAAATCCAAACTATCCCTGAATATTCTCTCAAGTACAATTACCTATGTTCCCCAACTAAGACCTCATTTTCAGCATTTCGGTAATTAAAAATATCAAATTTTCTTCTAATTTCGCAACTTTTTTGGTTCTCGAATTCAGTTAAAAGTTTTGAACGTGTACACAGATTTTGCCCATTTTACCCTTGAATAGATTACCTTAATTCTGTTTTCCTCTAAAATCCCCGTAAACGGGGAACACTGATTGGAGTGAAACAAAGGTCTTCAAGATTTAGATATTTACCCCCATATCTGAATGAGAAATTGATTGTGTTTTTTTCTTCCCTAAATTTTAGGCCATGGGTCGTATTTTCGTTGGTCTTTGCCAAGTGGGAGCGTGGGGTTGTTTTGACGAGTTCAATCGTTTGGAAGAGCGTATGTTGTCTGCAGTATCACAGCAAGTACAAACTATCCAAGAGGCTCTAAAGAGTCAAATGGAAGGTCAAAAGGGAGGAACACTTTGTGTAGAACTTGTTGGCAAGCAAGTTAAAGTCTCTACAGATATGGCCATATTTATTACTATGAATCCTGGGTACGCAGGGCGATCAAATTTACCTGATAATTTGAAAAAATTGTTCAGATCGTTGGCTATGACAACACCGGACAGACAATTAATAGCCGAGGTGATGTTGTTCAGCCAAGGATTTAGATCGGCGGAGAAACTGGCCTGTAAAATAGTTCCGTTTTTCAAGTGAGTTTAAAGTCCTCGCAGTATGATCACAAGCGACTCTAATTTCCATGTTTATAATTAACGAATTCTTATCCTCTAGACTTTGCGACGAACAGCTATCCAATCAATCCCATTACGATTTTGGCCTCAGAGCTTTAAAGTCTGTACTGATATCAGCGGGTAATGTTAAACGAGATAGAATCCAAAGAATAAAAGAAAATATGCAGAACCGCGGAGACTCTGACATCGACGAAGCTTCTATAGCCGAAAATCTTCCAGAGCAAGAAATCCTCATTCAATCTGTTTGCGAAACGATGGTTCCAAAATTGGTCGCCGAAGATATACCCTTATTGTTCAGCTTACTTAACGACGTGTTTCCCAACGTAAATTACACCCGTGCTGAAATGAAGGGTACGTTCTAATAACAGAGTAAAATTAGATCGATAAAACTATTAATTTTATTGTTTATTTATCCCAGGATTGAAAGACGAAATACGTAAAGTATGTGCGGAGGAATATCTCGTTTGTGGAGAAGGAGACGAACAAGGTGGAGCCTGGCAAGAAAAGGTAAGATCTTTTTATTCGATATTTGTAAAACCCTGAAAACTGGTAGGTAGCGTGTTACCACACTTTCATCTCATTAACACATTGAGAAAAATTGTTGAAAATTAATAAAAAATTAAGAATAGCTGCGAAGTTTAATAATGAAAAGAAATCTAGTTTCTAATTATACTTTTATCTCACGCACGCTCAGGGGATGGTCGGTGAGACCTGGGTCGCTAAGGTGAGATAGAACAAAGTATAGTTGTTGTGAACGATTGTTAGAATTAAAAAAGAAAAAAAAAAAAAAAACAATTCGGTACAGGATTACCTCGATCAACGCATGCTCGTCATCTCTGAAAAAAACCTCCATGTTCCGCCTTTCATACTATAATTTATCTACAGGTTTTACAACTTTATCAAATCTGCAACCTTAATCACGGTCTAATGATGGTCGGTCCTAGCGGTTCTGGCAAAACTATGGCATGGAAAGTTCTGCTAAAAGCATTAGAAAGATTCGAAGGTGTTGAAGGGGTAGCTCATGTTATTGATCCAAAGGCGATTAGCAAAGAAACACTTTACGGAGTCTTAGATCCAAATACTCGTGAATGGACTGACGGTCTTTTCACCCATATTCTAAGAAAGATAATAGACAATGTAAGAGGAGAAATAAACAAACGACAATGGATAATATTCGACGGTGACGTCGATCCGGAATGGGTTGAGAATTTGAACTCCGTTTTAGACGACAATAAACTTCTAACACTTCCAAACGGTGAACGTTTAAGCCTTCCTCCAAATGTGCGAGTTATGTTCGAAGTACAAGATTTGAAATACGCTACACTAGCCACAGTGTCTCGTTGTGGGATGGTATGGTTCTCCGAAGATGTTTTATCCACCGAAATGATATTCGAAAATTATATGCTTCGACTAAGAAATATTCCTCTGGAAGATGGAGAGGAGGATAATCTCGGCAAAAAATCATCCGATAAAGAGGATACCTTATCTCCTGCGCTATCGGTTCAACGTGAAGTCGCCAGTATTTTACAAAGCTATTTTGCCCCCGATGGTTTAGTGGTCAGATGTCTTGAATACGCAATGAAACAAGAACACATTATGGATTTTACTCGACTACGGGCACTAAGTTCCTTATTTTCAATGCTCAATCAATCTGTGAGAAACGTTTTACAATATAACCATACACACATGGATTTTCCGTTGCCGAGTGAACAGCTTGAACGATATATGCCCAAGTGTTTGGTATACGCACTATTGTGGAGCTTCGCTGGAGACGCTAAACTCAAAGTTAGATCAGATCTTGGAGACTTTGTTAGATCCGTTACCACCGTTCCATTACCTGCTCAATCAAATACACCTATTATTGATTTTGAAGTTAATATTAATGGAGAATGGCTACCGTGGAGCAATAAAGTACCTCAGATCGAAGTTGAAACTCACAAAGTAGCTAGTCCTGATATTGTCGTGCCTACGTTAGACACTGTCAGACATGAAAGCTTGCTCTACACTTGGCTGGCAGAACATAAACCACTTGGTGAGCGTTCAAATATCATTTATTTAAATTAAAGAACGGTCAAAGGGTGAAACACTTTTGAAATTTAGTGTATATATCTTCTGGAAACTTTAAAAATATTAAAAATTCTCCAAATTCTTTTAAATATTTGAGATAACTTGAAGTTTGAAATCGTTTGAAGTAATTAAAAATCTTTAGAAATCATTTGAAATGGTGTGAAATTTTCGCAGATCTTGAATTCCTGTGGTACATAAAAACTTCCGGGTATTAAACACTCGTTATAATCACAAGTAAAAGAATTTCGAAATCATTCCAAACGCCCAATTCTGTTTTCAGTTCTCTGTGGTCCGCCTGGTTCGGGTAAGACGATGACTTTATTCTCAGCATTGCGAGCATTACCAGACATGGAAGTAGTGGGTTTAAATTTCTCCTCAGCAACAACTCCAGAGTTGTTGTTAAAGACATTCGACCATTACTGCGAGTACCGAAAGACACCAAACGGTGTGATTCTGTCCCCCGTACAGCTCGGAAAATGGCTAGTACTTTTCTGTGACGAAATAAATTTACCAGATATGGATAATTACGGTACTCAGAGGGTTATTTCCTTCTTAAGACAACTCGTCGAACATAGAGGATTTTACAGAACTAGCGATCAAGCATGGGTAGCTTTAGAACGAATCCAATTTGTTGGCGCTTGTAACCCGCCAACTGATCCTGGCAGAAAACCACTAAGTCACAGATTTCTTCGACACGTTCCTGTCATCTACGTCGATTATCCTGGAGAAACATCTCTGAAACAAATTTATGGCACATTCACAAGAGCAATGCTGAGGTGAGTACGAAATAGCTCGAAAAATTCTATTTCAGATCAAAATTTTACACCTTTTGTTTAAATTCCAGACTTACTCCATCTCTACGAGGATATGCCGAACCATTGACAAACGCGATGGTAGAATTCTACTTAGTATCTCAGGAAAAGTTTACTCAAGATATGCAGCCCCATTATGTTTATTCTCCTCGTGAAATGACTCGATGGGTCAGAGGAATTTGCGAAGCTATAAGACCGCTGGACAGTCTGTCAGTTGAAGGTCTTGTCCGTCTCTGGGCTCATGAAGCTCTGCGTTTATTCCAAGACAGATTAGTTGAGGATGTTGAACGGGCTTGGACAAATAAAAATATCGACATTGTCGGGCTTAAACACTTCCCTGGTGTTGACAGAGAGAAAGCTTTGGCAAGACCAATTTTATACAGCAATTGGCTATCCAAGGATTATGTACCTGTTAACAGACAGGAATTAAGAGACTACGTCAGAGCTAGACTAAAGGTATTTTACGAAGAAGAATTGGACGTGCCACTCGTTCTATTCGACGAAGTTTTGGACCACGTTTTGAGAATTGATAGAATATTCAGACAGCCTCAAGGACATCTTTTATTGATCGGGGTTTCTGGGGCAGGAAAAACTACTCTGTCTAGATTTGTTGCCTGGATGAACGGGCTTTCTATATTCCAAATTAAGGTATGGAGAAAAATTTACGTTTGTTTAATATTTTTATCTTCATTTTCATAGAAACCACTGAGATCCGTAAGTCTCCCGAATTTCTAGCCCGTGTCCTGCTTGAAAAAGACTTTAATTAAGTTTTTAAGACCAAGTTTTAAATATCTATTACTTTCAAGTACCAGATATTTGTATCGCTGATTATTCCTTAGGTACACAACAAATACACCGGCGAAGACTTTGACGAAGATTTGCGACAAGTTTTAAGACGATCAGGTTGTAAAGATGAAAAGATAGCCTTTATTCTGGACGAATCAAACGTTTTAGATTCAGGTTTCTTAGAAAGAATGAACACCTTGCTTGCCAACGGGGAGGTACCCGGCTTATTTGAAGGAGATGAATACACTACTTTAATGACACAGTGTAAGGAAGGAGCTCAACGAGAAGGTTTGATGCTGGATTCAAACGAAGAATTGTACAAATGGTTTACTGGACAAGTAATGAGAAATCTCCATGTTGTATTTACAATGAACCCAAGTACCGACGGTCTAAAAGATCGAGCAGCTACTTCACCTGCGCTATTCAACAGATGCGTTCTTAACTGGTTTGGTGATTGGTCAGACAATGCGCTTTTCCAAGTTGGAAAAGAGTTCACAAATCGTGTAGACCTGGAAAGACCGAGTTGGAGATCTCCGGATTTCTTCCCTTCGGCTTGTCTGCTTATACCAGCCCAGCCAATGCATCGCGATGCTGTTATTAACGCATGTGTATATGTTCATCAAACTTTACACAAGGCGAATGCCAGACTGGCGAAAAGAGGCGGAAGAACAATGGCGATCACTCCGAGACATTATCTCGACTTTATACATCATTTTGTTAAACTTTATCAAGAAAAACGAAGCGATTTGGAAGAACAACAATTACATTTGAACGTTGGATTGGGAAAAATTGCAGAGACTGTTGAACAGGTTGAAGAAATGCAAAAGAGTTTAGCCGTAAAGTCTCAGGTGAGGGGACTTCACTGTTTGGGAAAAGATTACAATGTTTGAAATTTTTCTTGATTTAACAATTTACAATTTTTTGAAATAACGTCGCCAGGAACTTCAAGCGAAGAATGAAGCAGCCAATGCTAAGCTAAAACAGATGGTCAAGGACCAGCAAGAGGCTGAAAAGAAGAAGGTTCAGAGTCAGGAAATTCAGCAACAACTTGCTATTCAGACGGTAGCGATAAACCAAAAGAGGGATGACGTTATGGCTGATCTTGCGCAAGTCGAGCCTGCTGTTATCGATGCTCAAAACGGTGAGTTTTATGAATTTATTTCAATATTAACAGTTTATTTTCGATTTTATTGCTTTTAAGAGAGATTTTGATTCTTTTTTCTTATACCTAAATTTGAAGTAAGTGAAAAATCAATATTATTACTAATTATTTACACAAATTGAATAGCTTGATATTCAGCTCTGATTTTAATCTCAAATCTCAACTTCAATCACTGTGGCTACTGCACTAGTTTCTTTTTTGTTTTGTTTTTTTTTATAATCATAAAAGTTATAAAAATGTGCATAAAGCATATCTTTTAGGGTCTGCCAAATGAAGTGACTGTTTTTATTTCAAAAGGTTCTCTCGAAAACTTGTTCTTTATGATCAAATAACGAGCCTCAAGAAAACTCAGCTCTTAATATTAATATTCAGATCTCGCTCGTCGCGATTTTCTATTTTCCATTCAAATAACATGATACATGTTCTGGTGGCACTTTTCGATTTTTATATCTTAAGAACGAATCTACTTAGGAAGATTCTGCATAGCTACTTTGGTTCAAAATTGAATACTCTACAAAAAAGATCTCTTGGTCGTTTTCGATGAATCTAACTCTTTTAAAGTTATTATGTGATATTATATGGTTTTTAACCATGAATAATTTGATAACGGTTAGATTTATCGAAAAAAACCAGGAGACCTTTTTTTGTAGAGCATCCAATTTTTAACAAAAGTTATGCAGAGTCCTTCTGAGTAGATTAGTTTTCGAAATATAAAAATCGAAATGTGCCACAAAAACATTACCCATGTATTTTAAATGGGAAATAGAAAATAGCGCGATCGACCTCTAAATATTAATGTTAAGAGCTCAGTTTTATTTTCAGACTCGTTATTTGATTATAAAGAACAAGTTTGTGAGAGATCTATTTGAACAAAAAACAAATAGTCGGTTTAATTGGCCCACCCTAATATCTATATTTCAAAATTCAGCATAAATATCCAGAGTTCGATTATCTCAAAATATAAATGGTACTTTTTATCACGATCACCATTAATGTATGTACAAATACTTGGCAAATATACCAATTATAGGTGAGCTATCCGGTGCTAAAATTTGGTCCTACCTGTAGTTCTAAACACTTCTAGTGTGCACTGATGCTCTTGAAAGCGTCAAAATGATTAAAAACTTTGCGGAAAATGGTATCGAGCGGTTTTTTTTTACCCAAAAAAAAACTTATTTTTTTTATTCCAAATTACATTCTGTGAAGATCTGTACTAATTCATATACCATATTGAGAAAGATCAGATTGTTTCACATAAAAAAACACCTAGGGTTCATTTTTCTTTTCTCAGAGGACCAATGAGATAATATTTCGTATGTAATATTAAATCTGCTAAAAATCTCTAAGATTAGAGAAATCCATTGAATTGTTTCTTGTAAACTGTAAAACCTACTGGTCTAGAATTGTGAGGACTGGATCTTATCTCAGTGCGCTCTAAAAGTGGTGAGAACTACATGCAGCCAAATCGGAATATTTGTTCCGAATCGTCGACCTAAAATTAGTAGAGTTGCCCATACATATAATTAAATTTTGATGTATATGAAGTATTTTTTTCATCTAATTGTTTGAATTTATTGCATGCTCGTGTATTTTGTGACGTGTTTATAAAAACAAAAAAAAAAAACCATTTCCAACGAGTGTAGCTGTAAAGGGGATTAAACGCCAGCATCTTGTTGAAATTCGTTCAATGGCTAATCCTCCGGCAATCGTAAAGCTCGCACTAGAATCGATATGCCTATTGCTAGAAGAAAATGCCAATGACTGGAAACAGATTCGAGCTGTTATTATGAAGGACAGTTTCATCCCAACAATTGTCAACTTCAACACCGAGGACATCACGTAAGAGAGCTAGGCACAACGTTGAATGTACCATGCTCGCTGGTCTAATAACGATATCTAATGTCTGCTTGATATATGTTCATTTCTGTTGTGTTCGTTGGTTGTTTTTATTACTCTCACCGATCCGTGTCGACACAAGTACGGAAATTATTATACACTTTGATATCGCATTTGAAAATTATGTATATAAATAATTATTGATGAGTTGTGTACTTGTGTTGCCACTAATTTACTTGTATAAAGCATTGAATACCTTTTGTGTGTTTATTCTTGCCCTAATTTCTAACTTTTATAGGTACGCCGATCACACTTGCAGCCTAATTGAAAAGCTTTTTCTTAAAAACTTCACCATAACTTGCCTCCACTGCCTGCCTATTTTCTTCTTTGTACTATATGAGACCGTTTAATTTTCTCGTATAGCGGTGAAATCGATAAAGAAACAGCACTTGGTGGAGGTTCGCTCAATGGCGAACCCGCCAGCGATCGTCAAGGTTGCGCTGGAGTCTATCTGCTTATTGCTCGGCGAAAATGCCAGCGACTGGAAATCTATCCGCGCGGTCATCATGAGAGACAATTTTATCAATACCATTGTCTCTAATTTCAGTACTGAGGACATTACGTAAGCATGCTTTCATTGTTTGTTTACCAAAATTGACTAAGCTACCACTAAGGGGCCAGCTAACTTGGATAAAATCATAAATATCAGTGAAATTTATATCGAATAAAGCATTGACAATGCTACAATTAGTTATCCTGTATTAAACGTTTTTACATCTTTACTTCGATCCGAATTAGGTATTATCAATTTTTTACATACATACATTGCAATCGCACAATGACGAATCGCTGGTCTGAAAAAACATGCCTTGAAAATACAGAAAAAAAAAATAAAAATACGTAGCAATACTTTATTAAGGGGGTATATGTATATATACCTTGGAAATAATTTTTTTCAAATCACTTGTACGCTTTAGAGTAATATACTATTGTTTCAGTTTTTGCATACCTAATTACTTGCGTTTTGAAACATCATTAGAATTCATTCGAGATTTTATGGACTTTAAATTACATAGATTGAGTTTGTGAAAGAAAAACTGGTTGTCGTGGGGTACAGATCGAATCGCTCATTCAAACTCGTCGAAAATTGTAAAGATATATTTCTAAAACTACGTTTTTTCTGGATTAACCAATAATATATAGAGTTAAGATCTTGAAATCTCTTATTTTGAGCATATAACGCTATCTTTCTATACGCATACAAAACAATGGCTTAAAATAACAAAATTCCTTGTCTAAAAATTAAATTCATCAAATATGAAATATTGATTTGCTGCGAAATGACATCAATGTTAATATTAATAATGTAAATATTCCCTTCAAAATTTGATGAAGTTTTTATGAACGATATGATCAGCACCCTTTTTCTCAGATGGGATTAATCTGTGCAAGGCGAAATCCATAAACATTGAAATAATTTTGAATTATGTATAAAAAGACAAGCAAACAATTTTGAAAAAAAATTATTCAATAGAATATTTCTTCACATCGCAGAAGTAATTTCTTTAAAAAAAAAAAATTCTTTCTAAGATGTATTTATCCTCGTAACTGCTTGTTTTAGTACCACGCTAGCATATAAAGTAAAGCTCGTAAAATATAAGTCATCCATATTTATACATACTGTCATTGGGCTTAGATAGAACGCAAACGCAGTGCCTTATCATCGTAATTAAAGCTCTAAGTTTGGTATGAACGAACTATTCATATACATTGCATAGAGAATGATAACGAATGATGATTCATGAATTAATTAACAAATGCATAGAAAACAAAAACGTCATTCTCAGAAATGTTTAAATAAATCATTCAAATGATCAACGTAGAGCTTTATTTTATTTTCTCTGACACCCCACATTGCTTAAGAGCTTTCAATAATGTTGGCTGGTCCCGTGCCACACTTGATAGAGATTGGTCGTTTAATTGCTATATCGTTGTCTCTGAAGCAATAAATTTATGTGATAATGGTATATCTCACTTCTTTACACGTATGTTTTAATCAGACGAAGAGGTTTATCATTTTTTTTTTTTTTGAGAATTATGTTTTGCTTACCGATTTTGGTTTACTTAGCCACTTGAATATTTTTAATCGGGTCTAAATACGGCTGAAATAATTTTTAGATGATCATAAACTGAACTTTTATCAATTTTTAAACACGAGAATTGAGATATACGTTATTCCTCGTCTGGTTAGAAGAATAATTGAGTGCAAGTTTTTTTAGATTATAACTTGACTGAAATTTTATTCCCCACAAGCAGCTTGCATATTTCAATTGATAAGTTGCATTTACAGAGCTTTGGAAACAGACAATAATGAAAACTTATAACAAATGAAAAAAAAAGTCATTGACTCTCCTTGTTTATTACGTTACTGCATGCTAACAATGATTGATAAAGTTGTCACTAACCAGTGAGACGTGCAATAAAATTTTACCAATTGGCTAACAAATTACCCAAGATTGTCATTAACGACTTATCATAAAAAAATTAATCATTTTGGCTGAAACATTTATCATATAACATTTACATTTATAAATATATACATAGGTATATGTATATTATTCGTTGCAATAGAATATTATTATTCAGGTTTTGCAGAATATTCTACGTTTGGGTTTCTTGGTTTTATTTTAAATTTTATTTCATTTGATTTTTTAATCCACTTAGATCCTTCTTCAATACACTTTCCCATATTCAAATTACACGCATACTGCTTAGATATCAATGAGATAGTAAAACACTAGTTACTATATTTTTAAATTCATAAAAGTTACCCCCAATTCATCTAGCCGCCTTAATAGATTTTCCGGCATTTCAAATTCCCAAGAATATAATTTTGCCCTTAGAAATTCCCTCGCCAAAATTCAAAGAACCATGAAACCAAATTATTTTTTACACTTGATTACCTTCTAATTAAAATTATATCCTACAGCGATGATGTTCGTGAAAAAATGAAGAGTCGATACTTGAGTAATCCCGATTATAACTTTGAAAAAGTTAATCGTGCAAGTATGGCTTGCGGTCCGATGGTTAAATGGGCTATCGCGCAGGTAACTCATTTTTCTAAACTCCAGAAATTTAAATTTCTATTCATTTAATACCAGCCTTCTTACAAACCGTTATACAATAATCTAGATCGAATATGCGGATATGTTAAAACGGGTCGAGCCTCTCCGCGAAGAACTTCACTCTTTGGAACGTCAAGCAGATACGAATAAATCCAAAGGTGAAGAGGTCAAAGATCTAATCGCTCAACTAGAGCAGAGTATCGCATCTTACAAGGAGGAGTACGCCCAGCTTATCTCACAAGCTCAAGCGATAAAAGCAGACTTGGAAAATGTTCAGGGCAAAGTAGATCGGTCTATTGCCCTTCTAAAGTCTCTGGTTATAGAACGAGAGAGATGGGAAGCAACAAGCGAAACTTTCAGAAGTCAAATGTCCACGATTATTGGAGACGTGCTTTTGTCCTCAGCCTTCTTGGCTTATGCCGGCTACTTCGATCAGCATGTAAGTTGCAAATTAGAAACAAAAGGGTCGAGCAATTCATAAATGTGTAAATATCTGGCTATTAATAATATTCTTTATTGTTCTAATTTGCAGTATCGTCAAAACCTGTTCGCTACCTGGTGTCAGCATTTACAACAAGCCAATTTACAGTTCCGTCCCGACATAGCTAGGACCGAGTATCTATCCAATCCTGACGAACGATTAAGATGGCAAGCTAACGCTTTACCAACGGATGATTTGTGCACTGAAAATGCGATAATGCTGAAACGTTTCAACCGATATCCATTGATAATTGACCCCTCTGGTCAAGCGACAGAATTTATAATGAACGAGTTTAAGGATAAGAAGATAACAAAGACCAGTTTCCTTGACGATTCGTTCAGGAAAAATCTTGAGAGTGCTTTACGATTTGGTAATCCATTACTGGTTCAAGACGTCGAAAACTACGATCCTATACTCAACCCTGTATTGAATAGAGAATTGCGAAGAACCGGAGGACGAGTTTTGATCACATTAGGAGATCAGGACATCGATCTTTCACCATCATTCGTTATATTCTTGTCAACTAGAGATCCGACCGTTGAATTCCCACCTGACATATGTTCAAGAGTAACCTTTGTAAACTTTACTGTTACCAGAAGTTCATTGCAAAGCCAGTGTCTCAATCAAGTTCTCAAAGCAGAACGTCCTGACATTGACGAGAAGAGATCAGACCTGTTAAAACTCCAGGGAGAATTCCATCTGAGATTAAGACAATTGGAAAAATCGTTATTGCAAGCTCTTAACGATGCTAAAGGAAAAATTCTTGATGACGATTCGGTTATAACAACTTTAGAAACGCTTAAACAAGAGGCTGCTGATATTAGCAAAAAGGTTGAAGAAACTGACAAAGTTATAGGAGAAATAGAGACCGTATCTCAACAATACATGCCTCTGTCTCAGGCTTGTTCAAACATGTATTTTACAATGGACAGTCTAAACCAAGTACACTTCTTGTATCAATATTCGTTGAAGATGTTTTTGGACATATTTACTTCTGTATTATGTCAAAATCCAAAATTATCAGGGGTCTCAGACTACACCCAAAGGCTGTCGCTGATTACAAACGACTTGTTTCTCGTCTGCTACGAACGTGTTGCAAGAGGAATGCTACACACGGATAGACTCACCTTTGCTTTACTTCTCTGTCGTATTCACCTGAAAGGTATAGTTAATGAATCGACATACGACAGCGAATTCACATTCTTTTTACGCGGGAGAGAAGGCGTTCTCAATATTCGTGGGCCTCCGGTTAATGGCTTAAGCTCTGAGCAACAAGAAGCTATGATGCGACTAACGATAAGACTCCCGGCTTTCAAAAAACTCGCCGACAAAATACAAAACAACCCAGATTTTGGAACTTGGCTTCAATCTCCAACCCCAGAAACTTGCGTGCCTAAACTTTGGGAAGAAGAAAAGCCTCTGTCTCCTATCGGAACAGCCATGCATCAGCTATTAGCTATCCAAGCTTTCAGACCTGACCGAGTTATCGCAGCTGCATCTTTAGTCGTTACTTCTGCATTAGGAGAAGCTTTCATGGCAGCGGCAGAAGAAGAATTGGACTTTGGATCTGTCGTCGAAAATCAGCTAAAGTCTAATGTTCCAGCATTGCTTTGCTCCGTACCCGGTTTCGACGCTTCTAGTAGAGTCGATGATTTAGCTGCTGAACAATCAAAACAAATAGCTAGCATAGCTATTGGCTCAGCAGAGGGTTTCAATCAGGCAGAAAGAGCGATAAATATGGCTGTTAAAGCGGGCAGGTGGGTGATACTTAAGAATGTGCATTTAGCTCCGCAGTGGCTAGTCCAACTAGAGAAGAAACTACACAGTTTACAGCCACACGCTAGCTTCAGACTGTTCCTAACTATGGAAATAAATCCCAAAGTACCAGTAAACCTGCTCAGAGCTGGCAGAATATTCGTATTTGAACCACCACCTGGTATCAGGGCTAATTTGTTGCGTACTTTTAATACAGTGCCAGCTTCTCGCATGATGAAAGCTCCTAACGAAAGAGCTAGATTGTATTTCCTCCTCGCATGGTTCCACGCTATAGTTCAAGAACGATTGAGGTATTCTCCTCTGGGATGGGCTAAGCATTATGAATTCAATGAAAGCGATTTGAGAGTGGCTTGCGATACCTTAGATACATGGATCGAAGCAACGGCTATGGGAAGGACGAATTTACCTCCGGAAAAAGTGCCGTGGGATGCTCTAGTCACACTTTTATCGCAATGCATTTACGGCGGTAAAATTGACAACGATTTTGATCAGAGATTGCTCGCCTCTTTTCTCGGTAAACTATTCACGCCAAGATCATTCGAGGGCGATTTTGCTCTGGTAGCAAACGTGGATGGTGCTCAAGGGAACCAAAGACATATAACAATGCCTGATGGCACTAGACGCGATCATTTTTTGAAATGGATAGAGTCACTCGCGGATAGACAAACTCCATCTTGGCTTGGACTCCCCAATAATGCTGAAAAAGTATTGCTCACAACTCGGGGAACTGACTTAGTGTCAAAACTACTCAAAATGCAGCAACTTGAAGACGAAGATGAACTCGCTTATTCTAACGAAGAATCATTGGACGCTCCGAGAGAGGCTGAGGGAGACGGTAGACCAGCCTGGATGAGAACTTTGCACAATTCTGCTTCAACTTGGCTCCAATTATTGCCGAAGAATTTACCAACTTTAAAACGAACTGTTGAAAACATCAAAGATCCATTGTACAGATATTTTGAAAGGGAAGTTAACAGCGGAGCAAAACTTTTACAAGATGTTATACACGATTTAGAAGACGTTGTATTAATTTGTCAAGTATGTATAATAACGATCGTTTTATTTAAGTATTAGATATTATTCTTTTAATTGTATATTCAAAACTTTTAATTTCGGGGTTTTAAGGAAAAAAATAGTCTACGTCATAGTAAAAAATCTTTTCTTGTGTAAAAAGGGTTTAATTTATCGAACTATCAGATTAATTTTCATCTTCCTCGAGAGATTTTTGTCCTGTATCAAAGTACCGAGCAAGTAAAAATCCAATTTAGTTTTTAATTCATTAAAGTTGCTTACCGAATTGTAAAATAAACCAAACAAACCTAACAAAGACGAATAACATTCCCAGGGTGAGAAAAAGCAGACAAACTATCATCGAACAATGCTATCTGAGCTTGTTAAAGGGATTTTACCAGCCGGTTGGAGACGTTACACTGTTCCAAGGGGCTGTACAGTCATCCAATGGATTACAGATTTCAGTCACAGAGTAACACAATTGCAAGAAGTATCTAGGCTTGTTTCGCAAGGTGGTGCTAAAGAGATAAAGGTTTGTTTTGAAGCGCCTTAAGTCTGCGTGTTAAATGAACAATAATCGCATATATTTTCCGTATTTTCATTATTTTTCAATTCATGTCATTTTCTACGCTTTTACAGAGTTTCCCAGTCTGGCTAGGTGGACTATTAAACCCAGAAGCATACATAACAGCAACTCGCCAGTGCATAGCTCAGGCAAATAGTTGGTCATTGGAAGAGTTGCAACTTGACGTAACGATCGGTGACGGAGATAACATTGCTACGGACGATTGTTCGTTTGCTGTAACTGGTCTAAAGCTTCAAGGAGCGCAATGCAAAGTGAATCAATTAGTTCTGACTTCAACGATCATGACTGATCTGCCTGTAACTATGCTAAGATGGTTTAGATCGTCTGCGGAAGAACCTGTTAAGGGAAAACTATCGTTACCAGTATATTTGAACAGCACTAGAACAGAGCTGCTTTTTACTGTTGATTTAAATATCGTTAGCGGACAGGAACAGCACAGTTTCTATGAAAGAGGTGTAGCTGTACTCACGTCCACTGCTTTGAATTAATATTAATAAGTGTTAAATGGACGATTTATATGTCAATGCTAAGTAATATCGTCTATTTGCTGAATTGTTATTATCTTATTTTTTTTCAATTTTAATAATATAGTAGATAGTTGCGATTAGTTGTACGTATTTGAAGCTGTTATTATTAGTAATTTATAGAATTTCAAAATGCGAGTGAGTTCTAACGATGGTATGTAGTTGATTTTCGATTTTCTATATTTCATATTAGTTAAAATACTTTAATGAAATGAGGAAATTGGAATCATTCCAATTTGAGGAAATGCGTGATTAGCAAGATTCATTAGAATATTTACATGATACAGTGAAAATAGAAATACTTAATTTTTCGACTAATTTTTTCTATTGATTCATATGCTTCTATAACTATTAACATGTGCCACGCTCTAAGCTTTACATACTTTGTATTTCACTTCAGAAAATATACTCATTTCTATTGTATTGCGAAATGAAATCAATATACCTATATATATATATACTTATACATATAAAAATGTCACTAATAGTCATAGTAAATAAAATCTTGAATCTGCATTCGAACTCTGTATATCATTTCTTCGAGATTTTATGAATTGTTTTCAATTTCCTTGGTAATAACTGTGCTGAGCATCAAAGCGCTATGCATAAAAACCAATGTACAAACAAGATGCCCATTTTTTTTTTTTTTATATGGAATATGCTTCTAAATGTAAGCGATAGCATTTTCGAGATTCTTTATATTCTGATAATATCAGGATGGCAATTCAATATGTGTTGATTAAATGACTTCAAATGCTCCTACATTCTTCTCTTTATAATAATATCAATTTATTGGGTGAAAAAGCGTGTATAATATGTTCATATTTATAATTTAAGAAACAGTATATTTACTATTACATACAAATATGCAATAATCATTTTAAACAATGCTTAATTCTCAATTGGTTAAAATGATCCCCAAATAATGTGAGCATAGGTGCTCCATTGAAAATCCACTCAGAATTCGTCAGAACTTGAGAAATAATCTAGATAATCTAGGTAATCGGAGTCACTGTCCGTATCCGAGATTCCAAGAGCATCCTCAAAATCACTGAAAAAGACAATTTCAAACATATAAAATAGCATTGTTCATCAATCAAACTCGCTTTTTAAAGAATTGACTTTATAAAATTTAGAATGCAATTTCTGATATCTGTACTTAGTAAAACTGATTAGGCGCTAAAACCGAGAATTTTCTGGTCACTAAGATGTATCTGCATTCTTTACCTTAGCGAACTAGATGTTAGATCGGTAGAGATTTCGTAGCTTATCCCATTGATCTCACATATGAAATCAATTAATTTACAGCTGCGGCGGTCGAACTGATTGATAGAGTCGATCAAGTCTACAGTAGTATTTCTCTTCCCTGAACTAGTAATATGGATGCTTTCAAGGCATGGGCTGTTGACTAGTGATTTTAATATGCGAGACACTTGACCTATGTTATCTTGGTGAATTGAAAATGTTTTCAATTTAAGACAATAACTAAACATTTTTAGAAGTTTGTTCCTGTAGCAACAAGCACTACTTCTACCGAGATTGGACAAGGTCAAATTCTCAAGATGTCTGCATTGTTTTCCAATTTCAATCAGAAAACTACCGGTTTTAATTGGTATACATGATAAGCACAATGTTGTGAGACACTTCCAGCCAGCGATTAGACACAATGCGCCTAAGTCCCATACTCGGCTTTCTTCCAGCCGGCTAAAATAACACAAGTTGATTAAATTTAAAAAATTTTGCAATCAATGTATATTGTTTTTGGAAGGAACTTTACGAGATGATGAATAACTATTATTATTAGTATGTACATGACAAGGAAAAAATTTTAATGGATAAACCATGGAATAAGCCATATACATAAGTGTATCATTGACGCAAGAATAATATATTTACCTAGCGTGAATCGTCAATATTTTTATCTTGGGAATGTTTTCGACCAGTTTTCTGAAAGATGAGTCTACATTCCGTGCGGAAAGTTTTTTCCTGCAGTTACTTTTGCTCAGAGTTTTTTTTGGATCTTTTTTAAAAATACTCGAATATAAGTATGTGCCTTTAAACACTAGACATTTGTATGAGATCTATTTGGATGAAAGTCAAAATGCTTACCTATGCTTTTTGTTATGTTAGATAAAACAAGCTCAGTTAGCCCTGGGCAAGCTAATGCGAGTAAGTGCACGTCACAATCTTGCTCTATTTGGTGATTCAAAGTTAGATAAGGTATTTCATGTTTGTCATTTTCAAACAACAGCTAAAACGTTAAAATTGTTATGAATGAAATTAAATAACTTATTTTCAATTCAAAGGACCACGCATCTGTCCTTATGTAAAAGCTGTTTCAGTCTTTTCCCTGAAAAATGTGTTCAGATCAAAAATAAAAGTTAACGTTAAAAAGTGAAGGTACAAAAAATTATCACTGAGCGGATGAGAATTCGCAAAAATATAACAGTTTACACATATCATGCTACCTTTGCATCTTCAACCTTTAATACACACATCTCTTGATCTTTGATTCCTGACAAACAACAGAATTCCTCAGGTTCTTTCAAAGCGGTGATTTCAAATACTTTTGCCATCATACACGCAAGAGGCAGAACCTTTTTCCATTTGAAGTATACCCATGGGTGAAGATGTGGAATTTTTTCTACGTATTTGATTTCAAGCATCAGTTTCTCAAAGGTTTTTTCTAGAAAAACAGTTCGACTCAGTTCAATCCATTATTGTATATGGATAATTTCATCAATTACAAGGACAAAGTTGTACCCACTGGGTGGCCGATTTTCTTATAACTTTTGGATATGGTACTTTACTTTGTCCCTGGAATTTGTGGTATTACCCATATATTGTCATAAATATGGGTAAAATATAAATAAAATAAAAACAACCAAGCAGTATGTAATTATATTCCTACAGTAAAATGTTGCTACAGGGCAAAGCTGAAAGCGATGTAAAAAAACAGCCAACTCAAATTTCACTTCTAACAAAAAAAAAGTCAACCATTAATTTTGAAACACAATTTGAAGAATGTTTCTCAACACTGACTAAAAGTTTTTAGTTGAAGGGGCACACACAATGTGACCTGTATTTTGTCTACTTACCATAATACCTCAACTAAAAGGTCATTATCAACCTATAAGGGTTTAACTTAAGCTAGTACCAAAAATTGGGACTTGCAATAAATAATACAAGCAATAATACATAGTATCATATTATTCAAACAGCTTATAAATTCATTGCTACCAATTAGGCAGAATTCGTCCTGCCCAGGAGGATCAACTTCTATCCCGTTTTTCCATTCCTCAGGGTGTGGAATTATAGTCATGATATGCTCCTTTACCTCCGTTGCGCTGGGACCATAGAAAGAAACTAATCTTAGTTTTGATAGTATCTTAGGCTCTATACTCCACGGACTAGAAGCGCTGAGCTGGTCTACAATGGTTTCACTGCTTCCAAATATTTCAAGGATTACCAATTCTTGGCATACTTGCAAAGCGCGAACAAACGTTTTCGAATATCCTGCATCATCTAAATGGACTGACAAATCTTCCAGCCTGCTGAATGGCTTTCGTATAGTTTCCAAACTAAGCTGATCATTTTTTGACTTTGTGTTTGGCCAATCAATTGACAGGGATGTCACATGTTGTAATGGTTTCAAAAAATTTCCCAGCTCTCTGATATCTTTGAATTTTATTCCAATCATATCGATCTCAACTAGATTTGTTGCTCTCTTGATATAATGTAATAGCACGTGGTCCGCTGCACCAGGATCAAAGTTGTTAATACATATTTTCTGTACATGCTTGTACGTGTTTTTGTTCTCAAAATATTTCTCTATGTCAGACACAGATGTAAAGCCTTCATCAGCAGAAAAATCTAAATTTCTGTATGAATGATAGAAACCTTATTAAAAATACGAAGCTTAATCACGAAAATTCATTTAAACAGTATAATCATAAGCTGTATGTCAATTTTACTTTCCGAAAATTTCAGATCTAAATTCTACGGGTGAAAACGTTTGGTTTTAATTAGAATAAATCCTATTCCATTTTTCTGATTTTAAATTAATTATTAAATTAAAATTGGCCAGCCATGCTCTTCATTGGTCTACTATGTGATACAGTTTTAATTAATTAACAACTTTTCCGCATGGTACAATTTACCGTATTTCTCTCCCTATAATTTACTTATTCTATGTTTAATACAGATTAAGTAAATTATTTTTTCTAATCAAATGCGACTCATTCATAAATCGAATGAGTCTTTCTGTTATACAGATATATAAATTTTGTGGAGTAAATATTTACCTCAATAATTCTTTCTCTTTGAATACAAGTCTGTTACATCTCTTGCACAAATTACCCAATACCAACCGATCTTTAATATTTAAATTCGAGATAATCTTAATCAAAATATTATCCGGAAGATCCATCAATTGACAGACGCTAGATCTGGAAAGATAGTATAGTTTCATAAAACTATATAAATATTCAATAAGCTGTCGATTGAACAATTAATTGCATCTTAGACGATTTTCGAACAATCGCATAATTATGTGCGTAATTCAACGGCGCACTTGGAATTACGTTATAAGTTTTAATTACTATTATTTCTAAGATCTATGGTATATAATACTATAAATAGGTATATTATACCTAGCATTCATCTTGTCGAGTCACTTATGATAGGATTATAATGAGTATGTTCAACTTGGTTTGTACTACACTGATAACAGCTAGCCCGTGATAAATCTTGGAGAGTAGCAGAAACCAGAAAAGTTAAAACGCACTGAGTATAAACAGGTTCGTCTCTTGGGAGCCTTGTAGATATGTACTAGTGACTAATAAAGGGGAATCCCATTTCCAGCCACAGATAATAGAACTGAAAGAACTTGGCAAACGGCACGAATTTGAACGTTAGTTTAAATAACAAGATACAATCTGTAAGCGTATTGGCTGTCTGGAAAATTGTCGGTCAATCAAATAGCGGATCTCGCATTTTCCGTCCAACTTTTGAACGAATAAAAACGACGCAACCCGCTATTGGAGGCGCGCTGGAAATCCCCGATGCAATAAGCGGTTCATGAAAATTCTCTTGAAACTTCCAACGCATATAAAACGCACAGCGATATCTAAAATACAAGTAGAGGAGATAAAAGAGTTCTAACTCATAACATCCCAAGATCTCATCTGTAGATCACAGCATCCCTGGACCGCTGGACCAAAAACTTTTTGAATTTTTTTTCCCTTCCTAACCTATCCCTACCTAGCCTAATCTAACCTAACCCCATCCAGCCTAACCCAACTTAACCCAACCAAATGTAACCCAACCTTGTAAGAGAGACAGAGAGGGGAGAAAGATTTAGATAGATTTATTTATGTTTACAGAGATAGAGAGAGAGAGAGAGAGAGATAAGTTTATTTATTCCCATTACAATATTGGGAGAGGTGAGATATAAGCAGCTGAGATACAGAAATAAAAATACAAAAATAAAAATAAAAATACATTAAACAATAATAATAAAAAGAATAACCAAAAGTAACAAGAAAGAACTGAAGAAATATACAAGCTATGTGAAGATCCAAATAAGCTTATGCTAGTAAAGTAAAGCAGGTAGAGATATCAATAAAGCACAGAGAAAGAAAGGAAATAAGAATTAATAGAGTAAAGTTAAAGCTAAAGCCACAGAAAGGTAGCAGCAAGTACGCGAGCAGGCGGCCTGCCAGGCAGGGCTATACAAGCAGTTCACATGCGAGCGAGAATCCTCGGTTTCAAAGAGGAAGGTGTAGAGCCGCGGCTTGAATAAGGCGACAGAGAGAGAGAGAGAACGGGGAGAATAAAGAGGAGGTCGGGGTAAATAATAAGATATTGATGATTCATTCATTGATTTATTATTGATTTTCAAATCCCCTCATCCCGAGAGGGGGTGGTGATGGTAGTGGTATGCACTTGCCGCGTCTGATACATACACCCTCATCTTTGGTTGACGAGCGGCATGCCGATTTGCTGGAGTTGCAGCCGATTCGGTCGGGTACCCATTCTCGTCGTTAGTGAAATTTTCGAACTGTAATTTTTCACGAGGCCTATTGAACTGTGAATTTTTCTATTTTTCCAAAGGTGGATGCATATAATTATACATAGGTCAAAATATTGTGGCCAGTCTGGAAAAATTCCCATCTCGACACGCTCAAAGCGAATGCTTGGACTAATTATAAACACTAATGACCATGGCTGGCAAATTTTGAATAATTTTCCACATTATGAATTTTCTGATTTTATCTCGGTTAAAGTACATAATTACACCAAGATTGAGGCATATCCTTCAAAATTCCATCTCGTGGGTAATATATAAAGAGGAGGGAAAAAGCGTGTAATTTCGGGAAATCAGTTAGTGTGCGCTCCAAGATCATTCAAACTATACGCAAAAAAAAACAAAAAAATCCGCCATGGAGCTAATCGTGGATGTATGTACAAGGATTTGGCACATTCAGCGATAAATTTGTGGTAAAAGAACTGGCTGTAATGAGCATTCGTGCATCGGAGGAACATCAACTCGGCCTAACACGCATTCTCTTCAAACCGCCCTGCTCACAGATAATCCTACCGTGGGCGTTGAGAAATCAAAATCTCTGGTTGACGAGAAATTATCACGGAATACCTACTGAAATGTTGGGAAAACACCGTACAACGATATGGAGGGAATTGTGAAAAGAATTGTGGTGGATGCATGTCGCATCTATGTTAAGGGTCGAGAGAAGAAACAATGGCTCGGAAGAATCGTCAATAACAGCTCAAAATCGGTGATTGATTTAACAGAGTTCGGCTGTCCGAACTTTCGAATGCTGCGACACGAGTTGAGAGTGATTCACTGGTATGGCGATTGTCACGGGGGTGTGCCGGGATATCGCTGTGCTTTCGAAAATGTTCAACGGTCAACTAGTTGGTATTTGGAGAGTGGGGCGGCTTGTACCTATATAAACCCCCGAGTTTCTTCGAACTTCACACACGTCTTGACTTCGTCTAGGCAGAAATATGGCAAATTCCAAAAAACCTGGACCAAAAAATTCCAAGTTTTTGGTCCAGGGATGCTGTGATCTACAGATGAGATCTTGGGATGCTGTGAGTTAGAACTCTCTTGTCTCCTCTACTCAGGGCCGATGCACACTATAGGTCCGCTCACGGTCCGCTCGCACTCTAGCTCCGGTCTCGCTCCGGTAAAATATTGTTTGATTGTTTTTAACGGTGATATACACACTATGGGTAGCGTTCCCGTCTCGTTCCAGTTTTGGTCAAGCAAAATCAAGTCGAGACAATAGTTGACCAAATCAAGTCTGTACTGTTCCGATCCCTGACCCATAGTGTGAATCACTATAATTGCGGTAAAGGTCAAAGAACGGTGGAGTGGAAGATGAATACCAACAAATTAATTGAGATTTAGAGAAAGGTAAGATTTATATATTTGCTAATAATTTTCACTTTATTGAAATATTAGCAATAACATTATAATGAATTTCGTATATTAATTTAGACTAGTCTGAACCCAAAATCTTCTTTTCTAATTTTTTCTGAGCGACAATTCTTCTTGCCTTTTACTTAATGTCTCTTCATCATCTAGTGCTATGTAAATCATCATTAATTCGTTTACTTTAGAATGTTTCGACATTTTTTTGCAACAAAAATTATAAATTTTACTTCAGCGCGTATTTACGATCTGTATTCATCTGATCGATGTAAACTGATTGTCTCAAGACGGAAGCTTGATCGACAAGTGCGAATGCTTTAGACTCGTGATCGAACTGAAAGCGAAGTGGAGCGAAGGCAGAGCGGACCTCGGAGCGGACCTACAGTGTGAATACATCGGCCCTAATATATCAATTTTTGTGTCTCAAGCCATATGTCCATACAAAATATTTGTGTTAAAATTATATTCGATACAACCATTGAAGACAAGCCCAGTAACTTTCCGGTGGATTTTGAGTGAATTTTAACACCGGAAAGTATCGTATATTCGCTAACACAATATCTACCAATCATTTCGGCGATAATATTTTTTATTGTTGTTTTACTGTGAAAAATTTGTTCGAAAAATTAGTCACATGTTATACATACCGAGCTGTTAAATTAAATTCAGTCTTTACTTTTCATCACTTACGGTGATATAACAAAACTATTAGTTTTGGTCGAAAAGTGACTTCTGCTAATTTCGACGAATCTTTATGCTTTCGACCCTCTAGAATCCGAAAAATAGGTCTTTAGAAAGATGTCGGTCTGTCTGTTGGCCTGTTCGACAAACTCGCGCGGTGATCTCGGAAACAGCTCGATGAAAAAATCTGAAATTCACAGGACTTTACAACCAAATGATGGGCATGGAAAATTTCCATGTCTCGTTTAATTTGAACTTCCGGTTCTACCGGAAATGAATCGATTATCGCTGTCTTACCGACAAACCTATACTTTTTTCTCCAATGACACCAAAAAAATTGTAAATATACCCAAATCGAATTAGAATGAATGCACTGTATAGAGTTTTTGGCTGTCAATATATAGGGCGGTTCTTGCCAATGACAAGAAGAAATTGTAAATGTACCCAGATCGAATTGGGATGAAACGCACTGTATGAAATTGTTGTTTGTTAATATATAGGGCATTTTTTTATGTGAAATTTTCAATTTTAATCTTTTTTTCGGGTTTTTCATTAGTTTTTTATACTTTTTCTTCCCCTGACAAATCCATACTTTTTTATCTTTTTGATAAAAAGTACCCCGAAAAGCTATTTTTTGGCTTGTTTTATCTGACAACCATCGCAGAGCAATTAGCACTAATTGAGAAATAATTATTTTGAAAAATACAGTCCATTTAAAGTGGTTTAAACAAACCCCGCGACTGTCGTAACCTACAGGTGGATTTTAACATCTTCGGTGTAAATGTTAGTTTCTGATCTACACTCTTTATCAGAACTGGGGATGTCACAAAGTCCCTTTTATGGTTTTGATATAATAATGAATAAAAAAAACTGTAGATGAATAATTTTATTTGAGAGTAGAGAGCAATGCAAGAGTAATTACATATATTAGTCTATTATAAGTCTTCGAATCCGTATACGTTCGATCAAAACACCGAGTTACCGTTTCGGCTCCTGTACGCAGGAAATCTCCGATGATTTTCTCATTTTTCTCAAAATCTGGATTGGAGCAATGATCAAAATTAGTAGCGTAATAAAAGCGATTGTTTTGTATATTAATAATTGAAAAATAAATAACTTGTTGGCTAATAAAAGTACACCGGTTACTTGCGGCCGTGCTTACGGCAAATGTAGTTCGTTAAATTGATGTAAGGTGCCGCCACTTCCCAACTCATTCAGTAACGCTATCCTTGTGAAATTTCTGAATTAAGATGACGTAAAGGGCCTGAATTTGTTTGAGACAACCAAACCTGAAACTTGAAAGTCTCAAGGTTGTGATTCTAGAAAAGAATTAGAGCGGATGACATTCATTCCCTTATATAGAAATTTCAGTCTTACTGAATAATAATACGAAGAAGAAGAAGAATAATAGCTTCGTAATCATGGTGCGTGTTATAACACAAGAAACTTACGACGAAGTTGTGAAAGAGAATATCGAAGAATTCTCAATGTCTCCTGAAGAAGCGATAGACGATGCTGTCAAACAATTCGAGGCCCAGGTATGTGCCTTTTGAATATTTCCAAAAACTCTTCCATCCCTCTTTTGACATTATAACAAAAGAAGAAAGGATAAAAAATTTTACATTTAATGAATTTTTCTAACAAGCATTCCAAAATTTAATAAAACTTGTTTCTATGTCCTAAAAAATTAAAACTCCACCTTTTCATCAAAGCTTGACCAAAAATCTATCAACTAAATTAAATGTCATATTTAAATTTTCATCTTTATTTAGGGAATAGATTTGAGCAATGTGATCAAAGATTTGATAATATCAAATGACTCAGAGACTATACAAGATTGTCTACATAAACTGACTGCTTATCTAAAGTCCAAAAATGACGAAGATATTCCTGCTGTTTTACAAAAATTACAAATCGAATTGGACAAAGATATGGCACGAAGAGTTCTCGCAGCTAAACACGGAGCCTATTCTATATTGATTGATTTAATTCAAGAAAGTAAGAATGACGTCGAGGTTCTGAGGCCGGCGATAAAGACAATCACATTGCTGATGACTGGACATCCAGATTTGTTAGATGAAAAAGGAATCTCTCTGCAAATTGAGTTAATAGAATTTATTCATTGATTTTATTTTTCAAATATTCAGAATTTCAATCATTTTTTATGTAATCTTTACTCGTCTTCGTAATTTAAAATGAAATTTTGACTAAAAATAATCGAGAGAATCTATCGAAAGCAGCTTAATTTGATAATAAAGATATCTCTTTGAAGATCTAGCTGATAACAACATGACCATTATTCTTTGATGATATTCAAGATTAATTTGTTCCTTACATTATCTTGAATTTTTCAAAATTTTCACTTATTTTCAAATTGATTAAAACAACTTTTCAAACCTAGAAAACAAAACAAACACTCAACAAACGAAATAAAGACCTATTTACAATTTTTATTTTTTTATTTTTGTCATTGGCAAGGAACGCCCTATATTGTATTGTCATTGGCAAGGAATGCCCTATATATACCTATATCGTTACATCCTCGTTACATCCGAGTTTCATGCATGAGTTTCATCATAAAGTCTCACTTCAACAAACTTTCACTTGAAAAAATAACAAGAAAAAGATTTCTTCACGAATCAGATCAATAAAACGATTTGACTTTTTAAAAAACTTGAGAATCCTTTTGTTTCCGAAAATTTTCAACAAATTTCTAACACTTTTTATATTCAAAAACGGGTTCTGGGTTAATCATAAACCAGACAAAAATTTTCGAATTTAATCATTTCTTAAAGTTTTTATTGTTTTTTTGTTTTTTTCTTATCAGATTCTTAGATTACCAACACGACATAACAACAGTACAGCTATTGCTTCGTTGGATCAGAGAATGTTGTATAAAACACGAGTTGAACAGACAGAATATATTCCAAGCGAATATATTTGATAAACTAAAACTACTTTTAGAGCGAAAAGAAGCCGCTGGTAGCGAACTTAAAGACATTTGTGCAGTTCTCCGGGCTCTGGTACTTGACGATGATGTTCGACACGATTATGGAAAAGCACACGAACATGCGACCTCAATCGCAAGAGATTCCCTTGGTCATCTTACTTCATTGCTTCAGAGTAATTCTCTCATTTTGATTAGTGACTTTCGAAACTATGTAATGCAGACATATAAAATCTTTCATTCAAACTATATTTCTTATTTCTGTAGAATTCAGGAGCGACAAAGCCGTCGTAGGCGATTTGATGCTAACACTGGCCTCTCTGATTGTAAGAAATGAATTTTGCCAAACAGTAGATGATGCTGGTGGTCTGAAGTTTATTTTAGACGTTATGGTGGATTATCCAGATACTGAAAAGCTTAATCGGCAAGCTTTGAAGCTCCTAAAAGCTTTAGCAGGGAACGATGAGGTCAAAGCTCACATTGTCACCTCTGGAGGGGTGCCTCTGATCATATCGGTGATCAGTAGGTTGAAAGTGAGACATTACCGAATTTATTAAGGACTTAAATCCATCAAATTTTTACACTTACAATTTGGAATGGATTATGAAATGATCAAGTCTGGAATCAATTTGTCTTTCGATCATGTTTTTCATCGATCATTTCTCCATAAAATGCCATATCTACCTATTGAAATAATTTCAATTGATTTTTTTAGAAATTTACTCCACTTTTTATAACTTTTAATCATTTCTTTCAGAGTTTTGAATCGATAGCTTCGGCAGGAATGGCCTGTGTCTCCGCTATAACGTTGAGGAGTCCGTCTAACGCTGGGGTATTTTATGACTGTGGTGCTCCGATGGTTATAGTAGACACAATAAAAACCCATCCGAATAGCATAAGTGTTATAAGACAAGCCTCTTGGGCGGTGAGAAATATGTCTGTAAGGAATAAGACAGAGTCTCATGAGTTTTTGATACATGGAATTGAAGATCTGTTGATAAACGCTATGCAGAGGCACGGGGAGAGACTTGAAGAGGATATAAAGGCTGCTTTGAGAGACTTGGGACTAAAAGTGGAGCTGAAGGAAAGGTGGGTCGGTAACAGAGGCTCGTTAGCGAACGATGTTTAATTCAGCATTATTTAAGCGATAATTTATCCGTCTCGTGACATGTTTATGTGCGGAATTGTTAAAACAGACCAGTGGATCATCGTCCCGGAATTGCTATGGTTGACCAAAAAAATTTTATTTACCGGAAGATATATTCAACTAAATTCATCTATAAATGCCTTTTTCAGAAAACCATACGAAATAAATAATTATGAAAAATGTTATTCGATCTATGATGAATGAGTGATGATCAGAAATTAAGAAGTAAGAATGAATAATGTAAAATGTTTTTCACACATGGTTTTTTTTTATATCGTTTATCTGTATATCTATTGCTTCCTTTTATAAGACCATACACGGTAATGCTTTTATAAAATACATTTACAATATACAACCATTCTTTATTTAATTCATACGAGCACTTGCACAGTTTGTGTGATTAATTATAATAACTAATGATTTAATATTTGATATATTATACATTAAATGTACTGATAATAGAGAAATAATAAATTATAAAGTAAAATTTAAACGAAACATAAAATGTTTGATAATTTACAGATGTTTAATTAATCTTGTTTATTTTTCTTTCGAAGCGAATTTATTTTATAAGAGACTCAATATTTGATAAAGAAAAATCAAATGTGGTGAATAAAATTTATAGGTAATTGATGGAAACGTGGGGATCGGTAGATGAAATTTAAATAAAGTGTGCTTTTTTGTTGTTTTTTTTTTAATTACATAATTGGTAAAGAAAGTGAGACAATAATTTCGAAATATCGAATATATATTATACATATATACAAATAGTGGGTAAAGTAATAGTTAAATGGCAGTCTATATAATGGTAGATATTTAAAACTAGTTTTTTGATAATACTAAGAAAAAAAAATAAAACATTCCTAACTAATTATTTAAAGATAGATAGGTATATAATATAATACGTTTTGAATAATACTAATAAAGCTAATTTTAGTCAATTCTAAAGTATAATTAGAATCAACAATCGCAGTTAAATCATCTACTAAATAACAACGTTCAACGTGTCAGATAGAAGAAACAAATCAGAAAGAGAAAAATAGAAGAAAAATAAACAACATTTTTCATTCTTATGTCAATGGATATTAGAGACAATAGTTAGAAGTCTATCGATTTGGATCAAAAATAGAAAAATTTTTATATGGAAACTGACACGAATCCATTGGCATCGACTTAATGCTGATATAATCAATATACGAAATATAAATAATATTTACTACCTAGATATCATAACAATTATTATTATTATTATTATAATTTAAATCAACACAGGTATTCACGTCATACATAGGTATACATATATTCAATTATTATGTATGTATATAGGTATATTCAAAGCATTACCCAAAGCGCGTAAGTGCTGTTGTAGATTCAATAGGTTTCTTTCCTTTTATTATCTTTTTTTTTTTCGTTTCTTTTGCAGATTGTAGTGATTTGTTTCAAAAGATACATTTCGTGTACTCATAAGCTTAGTATATGTATGTATGTGCATAATCATATTCATAGGCATACGTTTTGAATCGAGTCGTAAAAATTTAATCCAATTATCGCATATCAAAGTTTTTTTTTTGACGAAGTAATTTGTGGATTAATTGTTACAAAGGTTGTCTGTAAAAAGTCAGTTTTACAACGATAAAAAATAATAATAATAATAATGAAAAAATAAGAGAAAAAACATTCCCACCGTGAAGATTGTTTATAATTAATAAATGCGACTTAGCGAGAAATCTAGCTGTAAGTGAATAAAAACAGTTTATTTTATTCAATTCGTTATATATAATACCTATATCAGTTAATGATACTTATTGAACTGTCAGTAACAAATTTTTGCCAATTTATTTTATGTGATATCCATTTATTAACGGGAATTGGTTAAGTAGATACGACACGTATTTACGAGCTGGTTTTAATACAATCTAACAAGCATTCATACATATGTATCCATATATCTATACGTATGATAATTGTATGCAAATGCATTAAATATATTTAAAAAGCTGGTAAAATACAGAAGCTATATAATAAATTATATATTAGGTAATTATGTTATAATACGTCGTGCATAATATTTTTTACGTATATTTCATATCAGAGTAAGCATTAACAAAGAATTGTTAATGTTAGTACGCACCTAAATGAACGTTTAAATTTTTTAGATTTTTTTTCCATTTTTATTTTTTGTTTATCAAAAGATCGCCAATATATGCGTAAATGATGATGAATTGATGATTTAATTAAAAGAAAGAACAAAAAGAAAAAAAAAAAATAATAAGTATAAGCTTGAACCGTCGCGCGTCATAATTTTCTTGCTATACGATTAACTAAAAATAGATAAGCTAATTGAAACATAAAACTATCTTGCGCAATCGTCGAGTAAGTAAGTAAGTAAGTAAGTAAAAAGGCAAGAAACAAAAAAAGAACAAATTAAAAAAAAAAAAATTTAAATAAAAATATTTATAAATAATAATCAACAAAAAATTATTCAACACATATATTCATTCGATTTCACTTGATTTACAATTCGAATAAATAAATTAATCAATTAATTAATTACTTATGTATGGTATGTACGTCACGTTTATAGAGACGATGCGTCTACAAGTAACGTTACAAAATATGTAAAATCAATGAAAACATATGAAGAACGTTTGAAAAATTGACAACGTGAATTATTCTAAGATGGTACATACACAGTGGTGAAGATCTTTGTAATTTCCGATTCCTTTTTTTTGTTTTTTATCTTTATCTTTTTTGTTCTACCTATAATACGATAAAATAAATTCATTAGTTTACACATACCTATATTCATTACTTCTTGATAACAATAATGATAATAATATTCCTAACACTATGTATAAACGATGTATAGTAATAATTTATGAGAAGGAATAATTTGGTGATAATAATATAATACATGATAGAAAAAACAAAAAAAAAAAAATCATCTGTATAGTATGTATAATATAATCTCGCAATGTAATATATCGAAGGATCTTGAACCTTTCTTTCAACGGAGTTAACGTAGTTTTTATAGCCAAATTAAATATGAGAAAATCGGCAAATCCTGAATACTGTAAAAAAAAACTGTACTTTTCTTCGTACGTATATAATGTAGGTATATATACCTACTTTGATTCGTATGTTTTATTCATTTTGAATTAAATTTTTTCAAAATATTTCAAAAACCAGATTTTTTCATGGTTGTGTCTTTAATAATTGGTACTTGTATACAATAATTGATTTATAAAAACAATTAACAATCTATGTGTATACATAAAAAAAGAAACCCAAAAAATAATAATAAAGAAAAAAAAGAAAAAAAAAGATCCCTGATTATATTATTTATCGATAATAATAAATAAAATGAGATATCTCAAAGTAATTATATCGCTTTACATGCATAAATATTCATTCTAGAGAATCTTTGTTTTATTTTTATTTTTTTCTCCTTTTTGTTTTTTTTTTTTTCGTAACCTATATCAGCAAAACGCCTTTCGTAGCATTTCGATTATTCGCGACAACTGCAACAAGAATGCTTGTAGTAGTTGATTCGACACAAACCAGCCTTAACCACGAGATTGCAATTCGGATATTTGTCAACGCAGTCTGTCTTCTCGTGAACTTCTGTGCGGGGGAAAATGAATAACAAACATATACAATATCAATTTTTATAATCATGTTACATATATTCGTGATAAATGTTTTAAAATAAAAATAAAATAAAATAAAAAAAAAAACAAATTAAAATAATAGAAATTAAATAAAAAATAAATAAAATAGAAAGAAACAATTAATATTGAAATTAAAATGAAATATAAAAATGAGGATAAATATATTTAATCCATGACAAAAAAAAAAAAATTATCGTCAACTCTTACTTTTTGGGGGCTTTGCTGGGCTTTCAACTTCTGGTTTACAAGCCTCTTTTTCACACATTTTTCGTCCCTTTGGTTCGGTTGATTTAGAACAACCGGAACTCTGAACACCTTCACGAAGACAGCGTACTACACGTGTTTGAAGACCCAAACCGCAATTTTTCGTACACTGAGAAAGAACGATAATTAGAAACTTCGTTTAGGACTTGAAAATGGCAAAAAAAAAAATTAAGTATAACGTGCATATTACCTCCGACCAATCGGACATGAACCACTCCGCCGGGCAGGGTGGTCGTAAGCATAATTCTTCGGCTATGGGTCGCGTCAATTTTACGCATTCTTCATCGTTGTTAATTTTAAGCTCGCCTTTTAAAGACGAGATACAAACTACATCGCGTCGACGTACTCCCGAGCCACAGCTAACCGTGCACTGACCAATTAATGAATAAATAAAAAATATATTATTCCGTAATAATGAGATTAGTAAAATTAATAAAATTAAATTTCGTAAAAATGAAATAATTAGTTTAAATACTCATAGAAGGAGAATAAGTATTAATAATAATTTTCTCATTTTTATTTATCTAAATTTATCTTGTTTCACTTCTTCGTCACCAACATTAAAAACTAGCGAAAACTATTTTGCAATATAGAAGAACTAGGGAAAAATATTCTATATGTACTCACGGGACTCCAAGCTCCAACGAACCACTGATACCGTATTCTGTCGCAATCGGTACCATTTCCGATGCAAGTCTTCTCAAGGGACGGTTTTTGGGTAGCGTCACAAAATACTTCGTTCCCATCGTTGCAGGCTACCTGACGGGTCTGTAAGCCTATTCCACACTCGGCGGAACACTGTAAAACAATTTTCAGTCTAGTCTAGAACCTTGAAAAATTCAAATTTCCTTCTTTTTTTGTTTCTTTTTGCATATCCTTACAGTTTGGGATTTCAAAATTCGTAAGATTCCAAGAATTATAGAGATTTCAACCCAAATTTTATACCAGCTTGGGGATTTACCTACCCCATCTCTTATACCCAAAACGACTTTTTCGAAGCTGAGAAAGGTTTTCTTTACGGTCTTGATATAGCAAATTAAGGTGAAATGTAACGTTTTAAGGCCTCGAAAATGGGAATGGTGAATTCTCCGAAACTACTGGATGAATCGCAATGAAATTTTGGGGGATTACGTATTATTCTAGTAGAAAGGGCCTGATTATTTCACTTTTTCAAAATTTTTCAAAAAATTGAAAAAAAAAATTGCAAAATTTCGAAAAAGTAAAATCCCCCAAATCCCTCAAATTTCATTGCGATTCATCGGGTAGTTTCGGAGAATTCAACATTCCCGTTTTCGAGGCCTTGAAACGTTACATTTCTATAAATTAATGAAATCAATCATCATCCACCGTAACTTCAGTCGTATCAGTCATGCACGAAAAACTTTAAATACATTTTTCTCGAAGCAACATTTTTCATATCGGATACAGATTTTTCTCAAAAACTACTTGACCAATTGACTTATAATTTAATTAACACACATATTTAAAGTAAATGTGTAATAGGGTGGTCCTCGATTAGGGTGTGCACGAATTTTTTCACATCCACCCCCCCAAATCATTGGAAAAAAATATCTTAATAATTTCACCTTTCAATTTCAACCCTAGACCCTTCCGCAAAGGGGGTGAGTTTTGCCATTTTAAATACCTACACACGTTTTTTACAATGCTTTTAGTAAATGTTTCATCGTAAGGTTATTTATTTGTTAAAAAATCTATAATTGAGAGAAACAATTAGTGGTCATCGGTGTTACTATTTGGAAAAAAAGGTTATTGTTGTGTTTCCTTATCAGTACCCACTAATTTCTAGCAATTACAAATTCTTTTGCAAATAAATATCCTCGCAATAAAATATTTACCGAAAGCATTGCAAAAACGTAGCAGGGTTTAGGGTTGAGATAGAAAGCTGAAATTTTTATAGAGAATTTTGGGGGGGGGGGGGGGGGGGGGGGTAGATTTGTAGGGATTTTGGAAGAAAATTTATTTGTTTGGCAATAAGATTTTTGGCAAAATCTAACACAATTATACATTTTTATTACGCCGCGGCATAGTTAGGCGATATAACTGCAATTGGAACGTCGTGATTTCAACGAAATTCATTGTATGTACTATTTCGGTTTACTTTATAAGCAGTATAATATTTCATTGCACAATTCTCAACGAGTGATAAAACTATACCCAGAATTCGAGGGACACGTGTCTTAATTGTTTGATTAAAGCATTATTATACTACATACATACGTGTGTCTACTTGGATCCTAAATTCCAAACAAAAATTCACAATTCTGCGACTGTATTTGTTTAAACGATTATTTATATTATTATTATTATTATTTTTGTTTTTTAATTACCTGTGACGACCAATCGGTGTACAGCCAAGGCGCCTTAGTTTTAGGGATCTTACAGTCTGGTAAGCCCTCGCAGGCTGTTTCATTAGCTGGTTTTGTTTCCGGCGAACAAGTTGTAGCGCCTGCTGTTATGCAGGTTACTTGTCGCTTGCGAATTCCTGATCCGCAAATGCTAGAACACTGAAAATAAAATTATCATAGAAATAATTTACAGTAATATAGGGTTTGTTAGGATTTTCGATCGTAAGCGAATCTTGGATTCCATATTTTCAAAGTCTTGATCGTTTATTTGAATTAGTTTCGTCAGAAATCCTACAAGAGTCGGGTTTAGTTTTTAAAAACATATACCAAACAGACCTTTTCAAGTTTTTTGGATTGAAAATCGTGCTACTCTTAATTCTACTTTACAAAAAAATATTTTTTAATAAAAAACAGGATAAGTTCTCTGTCTCTCTCGAGAAGTGAATTTTCACAATTTCGGATCGGAATTTTCCCACTTTTTTTCACTCTTGTGAAAAGTCGCACGTTTTTGACTAGATAAATATAAAAAAAAAAACAAATAACAATTTCTGGGACGATAAACAGTAAATAAATTCAAAAAATTCTTACCGTTTCCCAAGGGCTGGTTGTCCAGTATGGTTTGTCCGAAGTTGGTTCAACTTGGGATTCAATTTGCCTGGCTTCAGGGACTCGGGTAAAGACGCAAGGAGCTTGTCTGCATTGCATGGTAGTTTTCAAATCTGTTTTTTCAATGCAAGCACCGGATGCTACGCGCATTGTTAACTTGGGGTTTATTTCTTGAACACATTCGAGCTTTCGAGTCTGAGTACCGGAACCACATGATACAGAGCACGAGCTCCACGGTCCAGCGCGCCATCTGAATGACGACAAAATATTACACATATCGAAATGCGAACAAAATAACGAAAAAGGAAAGTGTATCGAAAATAGAAACAGAAATTTTTCAATTTTTGGCTTGTTTAATAATTATTTTTTATTCCTACCTTGCGGGACATGGCCGCGTGTTGCATCTTAAAGGGGGTGGAGACGGCGGTCTAGGTACACGCTTGCATCTCCTTTCGGGAGCCATCGCATGTGTACTTTCCCGGAAACATTTAAAGGTAGCATATTGCACACCTAGAAATCGAAAATTCGAAAAAATTGCGTGATTTGAAAAGAATCGTGAAAGATAATGGTTTTTAAAAATTCATTGAGTCTAGACCTGCAGCTGCATCTTATGCAAAATTTTACCATAAGATTGTCATATCCTTTAATGATCATAAATAAAATTGCAAATATGAACTGAATCCGAGATCACCTTGGTGAAAATAATTTTACAAATTTTTCACAAATTTTTAATGAAATTCTAACATTCCCTAGTTTTTCATAAGAAATTATAGTTTTTTTTTGTAGTCTTGGACAAAAAAAAAAGAACAAAATAAGAAAAAGAATTTGGAATTTCGTACCGGAATTTCAAAGGGGTTTCACAGATTTTACGAGATATCAAATGATTCGAAAAATTTCATGAAAATCTTAAACACATTTCGTGGAATTTCAAAGATTTCCTGATCATTTCAGAACAGTTTTGATTTCACAAATTTCTAATAATCACAGAAATTTCACAAGGATTTCAAATTAACTTCATCAGAAATTTGGAAATGATTTCATTTGAGAGGAATTTCATAATCTCAATTATTTCAGGAGGATTTCAAACCCCGAAAAAGACTTTGAGGGCTTCGAGAGGAACTCCCTCCAATTTGATAGAAAAATTCCCACAGAATTTTATAGATTTCGTCAAATTTCATACATGATCTTAAAAATTTCAGAAGAATTAATCAATGTCAGAAAATTTTGTATAAAATTTTTAAATAATTATTACCGGGATTTGACAACGATTTGAAAGGTTTTTGTCAGATTTCAAATCTGTCTGAACGATTTCACAAATTTTATCATATTTCGTAAGATTAAAAATATTTAAAAAAGATTTACGGAAGACTGATAAAATTTTACAAATTTCATTCAACATTCTAACATTATTCGATGCACTTTCATGGAATTTTAATATTGATTCCTCTGGCCTACAGCCAATCCAAAACTTTAATGAATCGAATTAATTTTGTAAATCTAACGAAAAAAAAAAAAAAATCAAATGAAAAATCGCTGACAGACTTAAATGAATAAAAATAATGTAGAAATTAATTGACACCACATATCGATTAAATAAATTAGTTGATCTATTAAACTCCTCTTCGTATCCAAATATAACCATTCAATTGATACAAAGTTTAAGGATACCTATAGGGGGCTATTTTCGGCACCCTAATTCATGTTAGTAATTTATTTCAAGATAAAATTAATCAGTCAATATCAATTATCCTGTAATAGATTCTAGTTGCATCAAATGCAATAGATCTAATGCAATTTAAGATGTATATATATATAAACTTAAAGTGATAAAAATCTGTTCAACATTTATTCTTTTACATTGAGAAATAAAATGATGCTTAAATAATACCCAGTATTAAACCGGCTGAAGTGTAATAAATAAAAGATTCAACTCTTGACTGAGCAATAAGCAATGGGTAATTGGTATTATGAAATTTTTGTATTTGATAATAAATCTTAACAACTTGTATCATAATACGATTCTGGCTAATCCATTAATCAAAATTTGTTTCTCTAAAGTGAGTTTTTAATATTGTGTACCAGACTCTTTCCTTGGTTTTATTATCGATTGATAAAATCACATGGAGAAAGGGTTTATTTCGGTGTTTAAAATAGTATAACTATATATACATATACATATACATAAGTTGAGTATATATAAAAGGAGAGAGATTCTTACGTGATAAAAAAAACTGAGTTTTAAATCTGTGTAAACATTTTTTTCTCTCAAGCCTATATGGTTTACGAGCTGATAACGATCATCAGCAGCTTTGGGCACAAGGTTTGGTGTTAGAAAATAATGCTAGTCACGTTGAGTGATGCACTAACTTTACTATATATGAAAATATTCATTATATGTGCACGATATATCCGTGGAGGGTAACGCAGCGCATAACTTGATGAAAAATAATTATTACTGTAACTAATACGAATGTATATACGATGCAGAGAATAGCGACACGATAGAAACAAGAATTTGATGGAATTATCTGCGGCCGTTGACACGGGGTGACCTGGTCTTCCAAGAACAAGATCGTTTTAAACGCCTGCACTCAAGAAGGCCCGATCTCTGACAACGTACTCCCAGGCTTACGAAACTATCATTAGTTATTAGTTATGGCTGTGTACTAATACTGTCAAAACTGAATGAGAAAATTTTAACCACTATTTTAACTTCACAGCTTCGCATCTTAAGTTACATTCATTTCATCAGATTTCACGGAATTCGATCACAAACATTTCACACAAATATTTTTTTATCGATTTTTATTAACTTTTAGAAAACTTCAAACCCCTCAAGATTTACCAAGAATTATAAAATATTTTGCAGACTTTTAAATAAATTTTCATAGAAATTTCGAGTTATTATAGAAAATTCACAAAGATTTTCAACACATTTCATAAGATTCTATGAGATCTATAAGGGAGTTCTTAGAGGTATGTGATAATGATTTTACAAATTTGGAATAAAAATTTTTGCGAAATTTTATGGAACACGGAAAATTTTACGGAATTATTTGAATTGGATCTTATGGGATTTTAGAGATTTAACAGTTTAATGAAATCTTAAGGATTGCGGAAGAATTGCATGTAGATTTCAAATATATATATAAGGATAACGAAATTTTACAAGAGACTGAAAATTTGACTAGGGGTGTTTTGACTATCTCGAGTAAACCTTATGGGAATTCATGGGATCTTGAAGAGCTTTATTGTCCAAGTTTCTAATAGAAGTTTCTTAAATCCAAATCCCACTGAATTACTAAATCCTAAGAATCCTACAACTATGAAAGAAAAAAAGTATTCAAATCGCATTACAATATTGAGATTATATTTTCTGGCCATCTCAATACTTGAAAAAAAAAAAATTGAAAACAGAAGAATTTTTATTTGTCTAATTAAATTTGTCAATTTTAATTAAAAATTAGATATATTATTTTTGGTACATACCGCCACCACATGCTTTAGAGCATGGAGCAAGTCCAGAAATTTTCCAATAAAATTTTTTGTTATTTTTTTTCTTCTTACGTTGATTCTTAGGGACTAATTCGTTTTGCTGCATCGGTTGATCACCAGCCATCTTCGTCATCCCACGTTTATCCTCACCTCCCTTTATACCATTTTTCCTATGTTCAACCTTATTCCCAGTCTTTTCACGATTTAGTCTGAAATTCCAGCCAAAATTTAACGCAGAAATAAAATTGAGAAATTATTCTCCGTTGTCTTCTATAAATTTTCATCACACCAACTCACGATTATTCTTAAGCCAATAAAAACCCTACTTACAGCTTAGGCTTTGGCGGTACTGCTAGCTGACCAGATATCTCCGGAATTTCATTGCCAATTTTATCATTCGGACCTAAAAACGAATTTTTTACTTTTTTGAATCTTTCCAAACAATTTTTTTAATTTTCTCTTCTTCAATTGATAAGACAGTTTCGAATATATTTATACCTGCTACAAGGAGAGGTGGTGCCAGCATCGCACTATCATATATTTTCTCGTTTAATGGCAACATATATTTATACAGTATGCCCGGGTTTAATTCTTCGGTCAAAATCTAAAAAGAATAAAAAATGGTGATTGAAAAAAAAAATTTTTTTTCTTCTTCTAATGATCAAACTGTAAGAATTAAACGAACAAAAAATATAAAACTTGCCATCAGATCTACGGGCTCTTCGAGTGGACCTTCGGCCCAAAAATTTTCCGCATGCATCGCGTCTCCTCGTTGATATGTAAAACTCGTTCCAGCACCCTTGTAAACCCCACTCCCACTTCTTGATGATGGACCATTCAACAGGAAGCTGCTGTTCAAATCTCTTAAGGCTACGATATATATAAAAGAAAAAAGAATTCAGCAGATGCGTATGTGAAGGCGTGCCAAAATAAATAAACAAATTTTTATTTTTAACTTCCATGACCAAAATCTTGACCGGAATAAAAAATGCGAAAGTTGCAGATTCCGGATCTGCAGAGGTTTGAAATTTCAAACTTGGAATATTTGTAGGACTAATATCCTGAATGTTTGAATATCTAATTTGAATATTTATATCAGATACACAATTTTGAATCTGGAACTAATTAGGTCTCAAATTCGGAATCAGCGATCAAAACAGACTTTCATACTATACTTGTTTCGGATAAATTGGATGAATATTTACTCACACGATGTAAGGTAAGGTTTATCAGTTAATGACAACTATGCCGTTTCGGAAAATCGATTATTTTACGTAATTTTAGAAATTTTTGCAGCGAGGACCGTATATGGGGAATTCCAAGCCAACTCGGTAAACGTTTGATCTTTCCTAATTTTTTTTAATTGGACTTATTTCTATTTCACTGGCCAAAAAACAGCCAAAAATGAATTTTCTAATTTTTTCATGTCTTACGTTAAGATACGTCTAGTAAAAGTGAAAAAAACAAAAATTCTCCATACCCAAAACATTTGACATAGCTGGGTCTAAAAATTTTCATTTTTTTTTTTGTTCCCAATCCTAAAAATTCGAAAATCTAAAAATCAAAGTGGTAGTCTTTCGTCAGTTTTTCCTCGAGAAATCAGAAAATTTTTTAGACGCATTAAGAAATCTTGCTTCCGGTAACTTCACGAGATGTAGAAATTTGATTGTTTGAGAATACATCAAAACTAAAATCATTGATCCGGTTAAACTTTTTTTTTTGTTTTTTCAATTTACTTTTTTTTACTGATTTCTTATTTCTTTCAATTCATGATTTTTACTATATTCTCTACTCTACTTATTAGATCACACAGAAACTAAAAAATCTGTTTTTATACCTTGCTTTTTTTCAATTATTTTTTTTTTTCAATGCAATTTTTCAATTTTACTTCGTTTTTTTCAACTTTTTACTGTTTACTGAACTTGTAGTTCTCGTGTAAACTGAAAAGCAAAGAGTACAGTAAAAATAATAAATTAAAAACTCAACCTGATTGATGATCTCAGTTTTATGTGTTTTCAAACAACCAACTCACTATATGTATACCGTGCGAAGTTCCCGGAAGTAATATTTCTTATACGGTTAAAAAATTTCCTTATTTTTGGTAGAATATTATACCACGTACTTGAAAAAAAAAAAACTGATTTTTAATATTCATTGTGACGTTTGCAAACTCGAAAATATTTCTTACTATATTTCTTTTCCTCGCAAAGTTTGTACTTCCCACAAGCCATTTTGTACGAACAAATTTTGTCCAAAAATTACCGATTTCCGATATAAATAATCTCGAAAATATCATCTTTTCGTAAAATTATAATTAATTGTAAAATTCATAACTTTGACCGCCGTGAAAAAATATGGAAATTCTGAAATATGTGTCCGCTCATTTGGATGGTACAATCCCAAAAAAAGATTTTTAAAAAGAAATCCAATGATTCCATCGTTGAATAACGACCACGTTGACATGAAATTCCCCACATGTATGTATCGTATAATACGATAAATAAAACATCGCATTAGACGTAGCATATTGATGTTTCATTTCAATCGACATAAAAACACAAATCAAACACTTGACCATAACAGTGCATGCAGTTGCTAGGCGTTAAAAGTTTAATGTATGAGACCTGATCATGGCGTATAGATTTCGCACTATACTATATATATACTAAAAGGTCAACTAGGGTCGAGTGGTGATTTTCTATACGGTTATTGTTAAAAAATAATATGAAGAATAATTTTCTCTGTGATGATATACATATATTAGGTATATACGTATATATATATATATTATAGATGTACAAAATAAAATGATGAAACGTGAATTATCGCCATAAATATGCACTGTACTGTATGTATGTACTACGTATGGCGTGTCTTATAGTGGGGTTAAATAATATGGCGAAATACTAGTTTCTAAAAATGTAAATTATGTGCCTTATGTGCATGTATGTGGATAGAATTCTTGACTCATAACATCACTCTGGTGTATATAAAAGCGTATATGTATATGTATATGTATTCATATATGTATGTACGAATTTACTAGTAAACCAAAGGCACAAACGCTTACGTTATTATGTGTATATGTATGTATGTATCTATATATAAGGGGGGAAAACTATTTATAGAGAGAGCAAATAAGTTTAATAAAATGTATAAAATGAATAAAATGAATGAGAAAAAGAATCCGTAACTGAGTACTCATTCATGAAAATTAGTATATATGCTCAGCATTGGATTAGAGCAGCTTGCAACCGTCTTGCAAGTTCCACTCTCAGATTGTAAAATAATTGAACATATTTTAAAAGAGCTGAAAATTGTACAAATATCTTTCATTCTTTATTTTTATTTTTTATATTATAATTTATATTATAATTATATCGTTAAAATGAAATATTTTTCGGACTAGGATTAGAAAATCAATGATAAGAGATTAAGATTGAACATTACCTAAAGCATTTTTGGACTGACGTAGTTCGGAGACGTTTAAGGAAACTGCACCCTTTGGAATAGTCGTTACCAGTTGATATCCTTTTTCTAATTTTGGCTCCAGAAATATTCCTTCGAAAAGTTTACAACTGTTTCCTTCACCGCCACAAACACCACACGCGTCTAAAACCCGGCCTGAACCCACCACACCGTCACATCCGACCGACTGAAAATATGGCAAATATATATTTTCCGATTAATATATAAATAGTATACTGGGCCAAAAAAATCGACTATTTTTTTTTTATAAAAGAATATCGAAAATATTGCTTGGGGTGAAAAAAAAAAAAATTATTGTGAGAATTTGAGTCCTTAATATTAATATTAAGAGGTCTATCATCGCAATTTTAGATTTTTTTTTTGCCTGAGCGGGTTTTTGTCTCAGAGCTCCCAAACCATTGAGTTAAACAAAATTGACTTGCAGCTATTTTTTGAAGAAAATTGAATGCTCTCCAAAAATGGTCTGTTTAAAATTTTCCGTCAGATGAATCGTTTCTTTACAATCATGCCTTAAAAATTGGTATAGTTTTACAATTTGATCTTTCAACTTTGGAATTTTGTAATTCATGTAAAAATCAGTACCCGAAAAAAAAAACCGATGAATATTCTTATGCGAAATCAAATACTCTACAAAAAAAGTCTCTCAACATTTTTGGCTAAATTCACTCCATCAAAAGTTAATCAAGGTTAAAGAAAAACCCGCTCAGGAAAAAAAAATCTAAAATTGCGATGATAGACCTCTGAATATTAATATTAAGGACTCAAATTTTCTCAATAATTTTTTTTTGTCACCCCAAACAATATTTTCGATATACTTAAAAAAAAAAAAATAGTCAATTTTTTTGGCCCAGTCTAATAAATAGTTACAGCATTTCGTCAGTTTGACAAATTTTTAAATGCCAATTAAAGATGTGATTAAATTTCTAGTTAAACCAGTTCCGAAATAATGACTGAGCCCATCTCAGTCCATTCTTTGAAATCAGAGGTTTGGTCCATCTGTTAAGGACATTATTTTTTGTTGCATAAAATGAATTTGATAGATAGACCAGCCCATAATCCGTCTTCAAAAATGTCCAATTGTAAAGTACAATGTGTTATGTAAGATGGAATGTCAAAACCAAGATATTGCATAGTCTCATTTTAAATTTTGTAGTTATAAAAGACTCTTCTCACCGTACATAAAAATTTAATAAATAACTATAAAAAATAAGGCAATATGATTACGGTAGGTACGTGTGATAGTGCATAAAATTATTATGATTCTGTTCATAAAATCATGAGGTTATAAAACAGGTATAGTGAGTAATTCAAGAAGGTATAAAAATTGGAGCGTAGTATAACATGGGGTTTGTTTAAATAGTAATAAAAATTTTAATTTCAAAGCAGAAGGTATACTTCTTGTCAATTATATGCATATATACCCATAATAAATATTAAATACGGATACGCACGTGGGATTTCATCGGTACACGAAGTGCAGACGACGAGAGACCGAGCTGGTTTCCGGTTTTTCAAAAAAATCAATTCAAGTCAAACGCCTTGTGTAGGCTATCTATATTATCTCGTCTAGACAGTACATATGTACAATGTACATACATACTTATACATACAGAAACTCACCTTGCACTGGCCAGCTACACAGATCCAATGATCGGCGGCGCCTACGGCAAGGACTCCAGGCACTCGCGTGCGTCCACGTGATATTCCTCGACATGGTGTCCCGTCCAGGACTTCTGGCTCCAGAGTAGCATAAAATCGCTCTCCGACTGCTCGGCAATTCAACGCGCACTCGTTTGGAGCTAGTAAACATATACTCAGCTATTTGGAGTTTTTGTGATGGTATAGACACAGAAATGTAAATAGCATAAAATTTTTTAGTCAAAATTTAGTCCGAAAAAGAAATTCAGAACTTTCAAATTACTTTAGAGCACAGAGCCTTATCCTTTCTGTATTTTAAGAAATTCATGGGATTTCAAAGTTTTCACAACAGAAATTTTCATGCAGCTTTATTCGATTCAAAATATTTCAAATCGATTTTATTCTGATGGATTTCACCAAAAATCTTGCACGCACTTCCTGATATTTCGTTAAGGTTTTAAAAAATTCACGATTCGAAAGGATTTCACAAGGATTTCGAAGAAATATCACGAGATTTGAAAAAGTTGAGAAAAAAATCTGATGAGATTTTGAAGATATCACAGAGATTTCGAACATCATCGGATTTCTAGGCATCTCGAAAATTTTGAAAGGATTTCACAAGGATTTTGAAGAGAATACTTCAGATTATATCTATGGCATTCCAAAGTTTTTACGGGAATTTCACAAATAATTTGAAGACATTTCATGACAGTTCCTCTGATTTTAAAAAGTGCACAAAGATTTGACAAGAATTTCGAAGGGATTTGATGAGATTTCAAAGATCTCAGAAAAGTTTGCATAGGATTTAAAAAAAATTATGATATGTCGTAGAGATTTAAACATTTTCGTATAGGTTCACAACATTTTCGTTTGGGTTATTCCGAAGGGAATCCATGTGACACTTCACAAGATTTCAAACATATAACAAAAATTTCGAACACAATACATCAGATTGTCAAATTGTACAGCATTTCGAAGCTTTGAGAAGAATTTCACAAGGATTTTGAAGGCGTTTCATGTGATAGATTCTCTGATTTCAAAAAGTGCACAAAAGTTTCACAAGAATTTCAATGGAATTTCACAAGATTTGAAAGATCTCAATGAGATTTTAATAGGATTTAAAAGAAATCACAATATTACTCAATTTTTTTGGTTTTACATATTTTCGAACGGTATCCCAAGAATTCCGAAAAGAATCCATATGTGACACTTTATACGATTTCAAACATTCAACAAAAATTTCGATGACAATACATCAGATTGTATAGCATTTCAAAGCTTTAAGGAAAATTCCACAAGGATTTTAAAAGCATCACATGATAGTTTCTCTAATTTTACAAAGTGCACATAGATTTCACAAAGATTTTGGAAGGATTTCATGAGGTTTCAAAATTTTCAGTAAGTTTTCAATAGGATTTGAAAATAATCATGATATTATTCAGAATTTCAAACATTTTCGAACGGTATCACAACAATTCCGAAAAGAATCCATGTAACACTTTAAATATAAGATTAAAAACACTTAACAAGAAGTTTAGGAAAAATTTCGAACGCAGGTAATGGAATTTCATCCAACTTTTAAAAATTTGCACAATGATAGTCAAGGAATTTCAAAGACTTCACAAAGATTTCAACAGAATTCCACAGACTCAATGATATTTCGTAAAATTGCGAGACAAATTCTGAGACAAATTTCGTAACGATTTCAAAAAGTCTCGTTAAATCTTATAGGAATCTCAAAAATTTCAAAAGCATTTACAAAATATTTCATTAGGGTTTTTAAAAATTTAAGGAAACGTTTGAAAATGATTTAACAAATATTTCGAAATTATTTCATAAATATCATAAAATTTTTAAGATTTCACAAAAATTATTCATTAGAATTTTAGAGATTTCATTAAATTCTTTAAAAAAACAGGACAAAATGATTTGCGACATTCCAAAAGAGCTTGACAAATATTCGAGATAATACAATTTTAAAAAAATTTCGAAAATAGAATTGCAGATCCGCACTGCAGCGTTCTTAGCTTAATTCAAGTCATTATAGAAGACCATTTACAATTATTACGGTATTTAGGTGGAATGAATTTATTTTCTAAAAAAAAAAAAAAAAAATGCTTTACTCGGTCTTGTCGTAGCGATAATTACGAGCGACTATGACAGAGGCAAAAAATACTCACCGTCAGGAAACGGTTCCCATTGATAACTCCGTCCTTTGTAAGATTTTCCGTTGTACTTGGCGCATTGTTCGGTTCTCAGATCTCCAAAGTTAGGGCACTCCTAAGTTGTGTTATGAAAATAAGAAGAAGAAAACGAAAAAAAATAAATAAATAAAAAACGAAAATTTGTTACTTATATTTATAGTCATTCGTGCGTAAAAAAAAAAAAAGAAACAAAAACAGAAGAAAAATATATATGTATATATTATAAACCAAAAAAAAAAGAATTATTTTTTCGCCGTTTTTATTAATCGAAACAAAATTAACCGATGGGCAATTCCTTATTTTTTTTTTTTTGTTTTTCGCAACATCTCATCGATGAATAATTAAATAATTAAATGTAAATGGGTGGATGCGGTTGGTTGACGTAATTAGGCCAAGTCTGACGATCGTCTAAAAATAGAGAATCTATTCTTGTCACAGGTATACATTATTAGGTATACAATCGCGATTGTTAAGAGGTGATAATCAGCTGTACTCGCATACTTAATGGCATGAGTCTATTTTTTGAAATAAACATCTGTGCGAATACCTCAAAGAAACTCATTCGTCCTTCGAGAGTAATACAATTGAATTCCGCGTTAAATTCCTCATCATAAGCAAAATTCTAATTACGTCATCACACAACGCCATATATGTACATACATGTCATGTCATACATGTGACTTTCGTATATAGGTAGCCTACAGATATATCTATCTGAAATTTCACAAAAAGATCAACGTACCGTGAAAAGAAAAGAAAAAAAAAAATTGAGAAGAAAAAAATTTACCCTAAAGATGAACTTGAGCTGTTTTGGATATAATCACTGGAAATAATCTTGGTTCGAAAATTTCTTGCCTTACCGCAGGGCGCCAAGAAGATAGATATACCTTGTTAACACCCTACAGACTAATCTAAATATATCCTTTCGGCACCTCACGATGTATTACCGGTCCGCACGCGATCTTTTCCCTACTTTTTTCCCTTACATATTTATATATATATATTTTTTTTAATTTTTCTTATTATCTGGCCCTTGAGGATCTTTTGGGTCAGGGTTATCTCCCACGTCTTTAACATGCCTAGATATGTACATACGTACTGAAACCGCATAGTAGATATGTCGTTTGAAACTTCATTGAAACTTTGTATCTAAATTGTTAATTGGCAGTTAAACGTATTTACAAAACTGGTCAAGTTTAAAGATACGTGTATGAATAAGGAATTTGTTCATTTCTATTTTAGATATTATTCGTCTCTTAGCTACGTCATATATTCGATTACTGCAGCTACACAGCACGGTTTAGATCATCAAGCTTATCTTTCGTCTAACGATTTTAATTGTAACAAACAAAAAAAAAATATCTAGTTTTAGTTAATTTGAATAAATTAATTAAATAACATTATGTCAGATTTGATTTAAGAATATTTTATTTTATATATTATATAGTTATATACATACGTATGTGCAAACTATAGTTTTAAAACAATTTTTCATGTTTTTCACGCAATTAAAGAAGCTGCTATAAAAAATTATTGAAAAAAATTCTGCAATTATTCTCCGAGAATCTTTACATGAAATTACGCACTTTTTGTCTCTCGTAATTTTTTTCCAAACTTGATAGTTTAAAGATGAAATGTTCTCAAAAGTTCAGAAATCTCTAAATGTTTAGTTAAATATCACAAAAAATTGATATCTCACAAAAAAATGTTTCATACAAAAGTCGTTTGATTTTTCAAGTAGAACAAAATTACGTAATGAAAAATATGGGTTTCCATAAAATAAAAATAAAAAATAAAATTAATTTAAGCTTCCCCTGGCTTCAGCAGTACCTCCACTAAAAAATCCAATAACGCCAACTTCTTTCCCCCTCTGAACCAGTTTTTGACTGAAATATTTTCTCATATTTCTCTTGGTTTAGGAAATATCGGCCTGGGGAGATTAAAACCAATCACCCTGTATATTTGCAGGAATTTTATAAACGATCGTTACACATAATTATAAACAAAGTATACGTTATATAAATATTGAGTATAAATATGTGTAATAGATGTGAGCTACTGATGATACTATAAAAATGATAGAAATGAGTAATAATCTTATTTTATTTTATTTATTAATATTATTATTATTTTTTTTTTCACTTATTTCCACATACATGTATACATCCGCAGTCTCTGATCCCATCTCTATACAGTCATGTATGTAGATATTAATACTATGTACATATATACAGATATGTAGTCGCCATATCGCGGTTTAGTATCAAAAACATATCGTTAAACCATCGGCGCATGACGTCACGAGTGACTAAACCGACTGTTTGCAACTTCCGGTCATGATCAAGCGTCTGAATTCTGGTATATATACATGTATACATATACATATATACATAACACAGCAGCCCAAGCGCCAAGTACCTATTCATATGCCCCGATTAATGATTAATGACCAGTCGCCCTGGGTAAATGTATAATAATCGATAAACACTGCACGATTATTTGCATACATTATGTACACTGGGCGTGTTGGATTCTGACACATATGAAGTTGCACCCAAATTCGTATGTTTTCTTTTTTTTCTAGTATATTTACCTAACCATAGGAAAAACGAAAACAAAAGAATTGGATGCAACTCATACGTTACATCAATTTCATTGATCTGAATTTTCCACCCCAATTTTTGAATTTCGTTAATTTTTTTTTTTCATTTAGTTTTCATTCTTTTTTTTTTTTTTAAGAAATCTGCAAAGTTGGAATGATGTTGAAAGAGAACAAGAAATAAATAAATAAGGGGAATGAAAAATGATCATTTTGGCATTGATTAGGCATGAATAAATATTATAAAAATATTAATAGAAAATGGGCGTGATTAATGACCGTATAGAAAAAGATAACAACATTTAGCGATCTTGAAGTATGATAACGTCATAATTAACGATTTGTATAATTATTGATAGCAAAGGTCGCTGTTAATAACGATAAATGTCTCGTTCATATATATGAACATTTAAGAATTGCAAGATTAAATACTTTATTATAGTCATATCTTCACTTTGTCTCGACTATTGGCGCGCCGACAGAATAAATCGTGCATAATAATTATTTAGTATATATGTATATAAATATGTACAGTATAAATTATAGAAAATCGAAATGTAGACGATGAATTTGGCAAATATTTCAGATCAAAAAAAAATTTTTTTTTTTTTAGTTTTGTTTTTTCAAATTTTAATTCAACTTACCTGAGTATTGCAAACGTGATATCTCCTGTACGTTCCGATACATAGGGGTTTTATTTCCGGTTTTACATCTTCTTCGATAATGGCGATGCTTCGTTTCCTCATATGTACACTGAAATAATATGAATTGTGTGTACACATTTATGTATACATATATTTAGAAGAGGCATATATATTAGTATAGAATAAAATCTTATATACATTAGAGTAGTCCTTATTCAGAGGTTTGTCGATTTTTTTAACAGGCCCGCCTTAAATCGGCTCCAAATAATTCAGAAACGATTCCCTATTTTTATTTTGTTTCCAGATTTTTATCTCAACTCCAACCCCTCTCACCAAGAGGGTGGATTCCCCCATTTAAACTACACGTCTTACGGTTATATTCTCAGTATATATTTTATTGTAAAAGTAATTATTGTCAAAAAAATCTGTAACTACGGGATTTTAGTGAGAATTGACCCTACTATCTGTCAAAAAATTTACATCATCATGTCAGGCAATCTAGACGAATTGCACACCCTTTTAATCAGACTTTCATTTACAATTTAGTCAGATTTAGAGGGTATGCAATTTGACTAGATTGTCTGGTATGCTGATGTGAATTTTTTGTCGGTTAATAGTATCAATGCCCACTAAAATTTCGCAGTTACAAATTTTTTTGATAATAATTACTCTTACAATAAAACATCTACTGGAAATCCACTTCCTTGGTGGGAGATTTTAGAGTTAAGATAGAAATCTGAAAAAAATAGGGAATTGTTTTTGAATTATTTGGCCTGCCTGCTAAAAAATTCGTCCGCTACCTTCGCTCGAATACAACTTTTTGTCCGGGTGGAAAACTCGATGGGTGTACGTAAACTTTTGGCCAGCAGTGTATGTAATATATCTATACATAGGAGTTCTATATAGTAATGAAAAAATCAAATGATTATAAGCAAGAATAATGGATATAATAAATATAAGGCAGATGAGAAAATGTAAAGAAGTAATTAGGCGTTTGTCCACTGCAGACAGTTAGTAGTAATTCCACTCTAATTACCACAATTATGGTTAAGCGGCGCCTATACGGCTGATTCCCAACGTTTTAATCTACACATATCTATATGTATATATGTATATACATGTATATATGTATATTTGTGAACAAACATTTATCGAGACACGCGACTCCCCAATCAAAGAGAATTAAATGTACATGGAGAAAATGATTTGAATTATACAAAGAATGAGAGAAGCATGCATGCACGATGACGTAAATTAATTAGCTTTATATTAAATATATAGGTATATTAACTATAATATATATTATCTTGCTGATACATATTTAATATTTTCCCTCAATTAGTTATAAATCTAATTTTTGTACTAAGGTGAAATTTTGTTTAATTGTTTCTGCAAAAATTTTATCAATCAAAAAAAAAAAAACAAGTCGTAAAAACAATTTTTCGAGGTACTTTTCATCAAGAAGAAAAAAGTGTAGATTTGTCAGGGGAAGAAAAACTATATTAAAAAGTAATGAAAAACAAATAAATAAATAAAATTAAATGTTGTATAAAAAAACGCCCTATATATTGACAACAACAATTTCATAAAGTGCGTTTCATCCCAATTCGATCTGGGTATATTTTCAATTTTTTGTTGTTGTCATTGGCAAGGAATGCCCCATATATAGGTAGTATATAAAATTCTCAACTCGGAAGAACATATTCTTTCATTCAGAAAGGTAATACAGAGAAAAAAGTAAAAGTTTGTCGGTAAGACAGCGATAATCGATGCATTTCTGGTAGAACCGGAAGTTCAAATTAAACGAAACATGGTAATTTTTCATGCTCATCATTTGGTTGTAAAGTCCTGTAAATTTCAGATTTTTTCATCGAGCCGTTCCGGAGATCACCACGCAAGTTTGTCGAACAGGCCGACAGACAGACCGACATCTTTCAAAAAACCATTTTCGGATTCTAGAGGGTCGAAAACGTGAAGATTCGTTGAAATTGGCAATAGTCACTTTTCGACCAAAACCAATACTTTTCTTATATCACCGTAGCTGATGAAAAGTAAAAACTGAATTTAATTTAACAGCTCGATATGTATAATATGTGACTGATTTTTCTAACAAATTTTGCACAAAGATATTCTTGTATTTTTGAATTTTTAATTTTATATGTAGGTATTTCAAAAAAAAAAAAAATCTCGAGCTTCTGTACCAACTTTTGAAATATATATCCCTACGATTTTTTATTTTATTTATGCATTTTTTTGCTAAAGTTATATGGGATGAAAAGAAGAAAGAACTTATAATGTATACATGCAGGTCGATTCAAGTACTCGTTAAAAATTTTTGCTGGAGTCAAGATTTTAAGACATTCAATATTAGATCTGGCGAAGAATAACAGATGTAACGAGTGGGAGGTAGTAAAAGATCATACCGATGATCATAGATAATTATAGATGAAGCCGGGTCGAAGTCCTGAACGGTCAAAATTGCGAATTAATTTCAGACGATTTCGAAATTACAGAAGCGTTCAAGTTGAGAATATTAAAATTGGGAAAGATCAGAATGTAGAGAGCTAGGACCTTGGAAAGTTGAAAAACTCCGAGAGTCCAACAATCCGAAAATTTAAAGCGCGGCGAATTTCAAGCTTCGGAATTTCGGTCTTTCAGAACTTCAGCTTACGGAATTTTGAACCCTTGGTGTTTTTCGATTTGAAGTATTTTTTAAGCGACTATGCAGACTTTCGGGGAAAGTAGACTTTCTAAAAACTGTATGAGTCGATTATATTGAAATTTGAAACTTTTCACCATTTGGTACTCTTAAAATTCGGAACTTCAACCTGGCTCCTTATATAAGATATAGACAAGCATCTATACCTACACCGAAAGCTCCGATAGTAAAAAGAAAGCAATTATATTGAAAATACAAAAAAAGTATTATGAATCGAAATTATTTGGAGAAAATTGGCACCCCGAAAGAGTGTATTTGCTATGTCAATGCTTCAGTTAAGTTCATTACTTTTTGTCCTACCTGCACCGAAACTATGCTATTACGTGCATGTTATACGTGCGGAAAGTAGCACTTTTCCGCCCTCGGGCGGTAAAGTAAACTCTCGGACGGTAAAGTAAGCTCCAGGGTGGTAAAGTAATGATACTGTATCGCACTAAAGCACTTTACCGCCGTAGAGCGGAAAAGTTCTACCACATTAGTCCGAGAATAAACACTTTCGCACTTTCGCACATTGATATAGCACTATCTCGACCCCTCGGAAGAAGAGCAAGTGTCTTACCGTGCAGGGACGCATTCTCTCGCCTGGGACTGCACCCCGGTACCACAAGATCGAGAACAATCAGACCAAGCAGCCCAGCTTCCCCAGTTTCCTTTTGCTCGATCGCTGTCCCTCGAACCGTGCTGAACTCTTTCTTGGAACATCTGATGCACCTGGTTAGCAAAGGATTTGTTTCTCATTTCACAAAAAATTCTGCTTATACTATGTAGCAGATGAATTTCCCCAACAAACTTCAGTTTTTAAATGTATTTGGATGATTTTGCAATATGTTATATCAAATTAATAACATCTGATTGGTACCTAGAATACATTTTTTTAAGAAGTGGCAAAATTTTTTGTAATTGACGAAGGTTTTTGTTTGGGGTGGGGGACAAGGGGGTCATCAGTTTGATCCAAAATAACAAATTTAAAATATTCACTTATGATTTGGAGAAGTTTGTTATACGAAAATAACGTTTCTTCGTGTGCAATTATGCAATTGATGGATAAATTAATAATAAATAATCTATATCGTTTAAAGACGTAATGAGTATGATATATTAATTGAAAATGAATAAGATTAGGAAATGAATCTTCGAGATGTTCAGTAGTTAATTTTCTCTTTCTATTTTTTAATTTTTTTTTCTCTGGCTTGACAGTAGTTGGGCCGGAAACGGGGCCCAGCCTTAGGGCCGTAATGGATGGGATACAAGACTTCGGTTGAACGAAGTAATGGCTCAACTGTCTAATTTATCATGACACGGACTAATTCCGTTTGATATCCGTAGCGTATCGTGGCATAGGGGTCAATTAGAGATGGATTCGTTCTTTTCTTTCTCTCATTGTTAAGTACGGGAGCTTTAATTCTTACGTTAACTTAATTCAGCTTCCCTAAATAGCTGCAGATCGTATTGGATGTATGTACTGTGTCTTAAGACTTTTATTCGTTATAACTAAGTATGGTTTAGTTAAAAGGTCTAAATTCATGTATGTAACAAAATGAATAAATGAAATAAGAGAAAATAAAAATTAACAAACAAACATATAAAGAAAATGAAATGAAATAAACGTTCATCCAATCAACCCAGATATCTTAAAGCATCGTGAACGATGATCCATAATTCTTTTGCTACGTTTCGTTCATGAGTTAATTTCTTGATAGTATAAGCTATATTATCCATCTGTCTAAACTGAAGATAAGTAAAAATATAAAAATGAAAAAATAAAAAAAATGTCATGGCACTTAATATCAGCTGCTGCAGCTGCACAGCAAAATTTATACATGTAGTTATATACACCTTTGACATATAATTATAACGCTTATAATTAACGAAAGGATGAAGAAATTAATACAGATAGAAACTTTTTCTTTGAATTGAGAAGAAAGTCTTGGATTTTATTTATTTATAATTTTTTCTTTTTTCTTTCAACTCTAAACACACTTACCTGTATTGGGTAGTTTTTATACTCATGACATGTGACGGTACGCCATACTATTGACGAGAGAATAATCAATCTGTAACAAAAAAATAATTTGGTACAGGTTTGATATTATAAACGAAAAATTTTTCTTTCAATTTTTTTTAACACAAAAACTACTGGATCGATTAATTCTGAAATTTAACCGGATTTAAGTTAGATCTAATCCTATCGATTGAAATCAAAATCATGAAAATCCGTTAATCAGTTCTCGAGATATCGTCGATTAAAATTTCATTGTTCGAAATCTTGTTCTTTGAATAATTCAAAAACTACTCGACCGATCAAAACCAAATTCTAATGAATTCTAAGTTAGAAATTTCTGCATCGTTTTTTCGTTCTTGATATCCCGTCAGTCAAAAATTCCTCACATACACGTCGATCTGAAAATGGTCGAAGGATATTCTCTGAAAATTGAAAGTAACATTTTCAATTTGAATAAAATGAAGTAGTTAATGTAAAATGATCTTGTAGTTTGTAAAAATGACAATATTTACATAGATGTTCACACATGCGTGGCCGCAGCTTTTTGCCAGTGTATATTATAGGACATGCGAGTATGTAACACGTGACTTAACACGAGCGCAAAAGTGTGTCACTAACCGCGTCAATAACGTATTACTTGTTGCGAATTCTAGGAAGACGTTAATTAATCATGATGTTTAGCATCACTTCAAGTAGAAAAGCTTACAAATTACGCTAGCTAGTTGCACTTGACTACTATACAAGAGTTTACCATGTACACATGTTAAACTAGGATCGACGAGATCTATATGTGCATAATCATAAGCTTCATGTTTCCGATTCATACCTCTGAGTTAATTATAATATATCTAGTTAATATTTTTAAACGATCTCTTATGTAATAAATTCATTTTCAATTTTGGTTTTACTTGGAAAAATCGTGAAAAATAATTCCTTTGCGAATTTTTACTGCGGATAGAATTAATGGGAAAGGGGTCACAAGCAATGGCAATTGATGGTATGGAGTTAAAAAAAACTGTCAAATAGAATAAAATAGAATAGAATAACTGATCATGACAAAATTATATTGGAGATTATTATGGAGGCATAGATTTTCCAAAATCATATCCGCTACAGAATTTCGAGATTTTAGTAAATGTGGTTTCATAGGATTTCAATCATTTCACAAGGATTTCAAAGATTCCGTTTCAAATTTTGTCAAATTTTATAGATTTTTATGAAATTCTACTAATTCTGGTAAAATTTCAGCGAAATTTTTCACTAGTATTTTATAGGATTGCGAATATTTCACTACTGGGATTTAATAGAGTTGATAAAGATTGCCCACACTTCGGAATAATTTCAAAATATAGTTTAACTCATAGGTTTTTTTTTTTTTTTTTTAAATTTGCTATTTATGATCTTTAATCAATCTTTTCGATATTTCGCATATTTAAGTTAAAAACGCGATGGGATTCCAAACAAAATTTTGCAGGTTTAAGATTTCGCTTCGGTTTTACAAACTTCTTTAAAACTTCAGAAATTTCGCAGTAAGATTTAAAAAATTTTACAGATTTCCGCAAGGATTTAACAAAAATTTTTTACAGATATTATTCGTCAGGATTTTAATGCGGCTAATTCATTAATTTTATAAACTTCTATTGTAAAATTTTACCGGCTTTTCTACAAACTGAAACATTTTATTGGGATTTTGCAAATTCACATGAAATTTCGCACGAAATTTACAAGAATTTCACAAGCGTTTAGCAAACTTTTAAAAGTTCTGTTCGGAATTCCTAAGCTGGATATCTCTAAAATTTTACATACTTCACAGCGACCGTATCAAGAATTTACGAGATTTCAAAATTTGTTAAAATCCAGAAGAATTTCACGGTTACCTTTAATTATACAATTCTTTATAAAATTTCAACGAAATTTCACGGTTTCAATTATCGTTTCAGACGCCATATGCATAGATTTATTAGGATCTACAAAAATGTACAAAAATTATTCAGAAGGTTCAATATAAAAATTTTCTATCATGTCAAGAATTTGTCTTCAACATTTTTTAAATTGTCTACAATTATTATCATACTTCACACAACAAGATTATATCGAAATCTAAAAAATTCTACTCCCATTTCACAAGTTTCACAATAATCGTAATTTTGGCTCGAAATATGCATAATTTTATAAGATTTTACTATACAATAATTTTCCTTGAAGTATATCAAATCTCATCGGTATCGTAATAAGATTTCATTTCATCTACAAAAAAAAAAAAAAAAAATCACTGAAATTTCATATGATTTTTAGAGATTTCGCAATTCTTCTCCCAAGACTTCTCTCTTTTGGTATAAATTTTTTTTCTTATTAATTTTATGTTTCTTTTTCGATTATTGTTTTTGATTTTTTTACAGAATGTATACAAGTTCCTCAATTATTAAATAAATTATGAACAATTTCTATACACATATAAACGTGTATAATAATAAAATAAAAAAAAGTCCATGAACCCGTCACTCGGTGATTCCTATACGAAAATAGGCTCCGATCATCACTTCCGTGTACCCACCTGTACCTCCCTACTATTTTCAATATAGTTACGAAAGGGTTATCGTTCACTCGTGATATACATGACCCTATCCGCGCCGCAAGGGGTTAATTATACCTCCTGTTGTTCCAAACAAAATCCATGGTTCCTCATTTCTTTCTCTTTCTTTTTCATTTCTTCATAAAGAAACCATCTCACTCTCTTTCTCTTTTTATTTCTATTTCTATCTCTCTCCTCTCTCTGTGTAAGACGAGAAAATAATACTGAGATGAGACAAGACGAGACGAAACGAGCGTTCAGATTCGAAGTAATCTCGAACCATTCAACCATTGAGGTACCTATACCGGCTGTCTCTAAACCGACATAAAAACGTGATATCAAATTGAGAAGGCGACGCCTGCCTGCCTGCCTGCCTGCCTGCTCGCCTGCCTTCCTGCAGCAGCATTCGATGCAACGGCTACTCCTGCTGCAGGTGAGGTCAAATCGCTTACGGTGGTCCTCAGTAGGGGATACCCGTTCCTCGGTGTCGACGTAAAGTCGAACAGAACCTGGCCAAGCGATACCTGCAGACGATAAAGAGAGGAGAGAGAAAAAAAAATACAAAAAACCAAAAAAAAAAATACAAAATGTATAGAAAAAAGAAAAAAAAAAAAAAAAATCACCGTGAAATATGATGCACGCTTTAGTGGAAGCGCATTGTCTTCGGTATCGAGGTTCCCCATACGGAACCAGCCGCATCTCGTACCCTTATACCGTATACCACGTTCAGGACACAGTCCTGCAGGACAATGGATGCGTAAGTTTCAAACTGACTCCTATAATGATACTGGGGACTGCTTCGGTTCATAGACATCCGAGATTCTTAGGCTGTGGGTAAGTACAGGTAGGTGTGTACGTATTGTATAACGGAGAATCGAAAAGTCGCAAAAACGAAACAAAAAACGCAAAGAAAAAATGCAGAAATGATGAAATTTGAAGGATATGTGTAAACAACGAATCGTTAAATCACGAGAAAATTCATTGAATTTTGGAAAAATCGCCAAATGCAATTTCGTAAAATTTTTATTAAATTCTTAGTAAATCTGCGCTAAAATCCAAATGGATTTCAGGAAAACAAAAACTCAATCGGATGACTGAAATTTTGCGATTGTTTTTAAGTAATTGAACGAAATTATGGATTAATTAAAAGGAAATCCTAAATTTTTACGAAATTTTCAAGCAAATCTTAAATGAGAGAAAAAAAAAAAAAATAAATATAAATTATAAAATTTTTGATATATTTTTTTATTTTTATTTATTTATTTATTTATTTATTTTCAAATTGTGATTACGAAGAGAATTTTGAAAGAAATTCTTAAAATTACGGAGAAATCTTTAGAAATTTTCTTGAATTTCAGAAACGTATGTCTATAGCTTGACGATTATCGAAGAATCAAATATTCGTTTTTGAAAATGATTGCATAATAAATTTTACGGAAAAAATTATCAACAATACGTGAAGATAATCAAAGATAAGCAAATAAATAATAATTTAACGAAAATATTATTCGATGAATCAAATCTTCACAAAAAATTAAACATTTTTCACATTCATAATTTTAGAATTGATGAATTTTCGAGTTACTGTGTATAATTTAAAAAATGTAATAATGAAATAATAATAATTATTTTGCCGAATTTTATGGAAAAAGTTTTATATTTTATTTTCGTAATGCGTAATTCGAATTACAGATTTTTTTCACTATTCTTTAGAAAGTAGCACATTTCTTAAAAATTTCATAAAAAGTAGGATCAAAATTAATTTCACCTTCTATGTGATTTGAACATGTTTGTTATAGAGTCAAGAATATTGAAGAATTTTTTTGACATTTTTAAAACGGTTTCACATCAATTTCTCTTGATCCAAAATTTTCAAAGTGCTCAAAAGAAATAGAAAAAACAAAAAAAAAAAAAAACGTTTCATCGTGGGAAGAATTTTAAAATGATCACAATATAAAATAATAAAAGTGTTGTGAAATTTTTGAGAATTTCGAACAACCTCGAACTATAATAAGGTTTAAATATTCCTAACTCAAAGACGTGAAAAAAAACTAGGGTTAATTTAAAGGTGTTAAAATGTTTCAACCAAATTAAAAATCGTCAGACTAAAACCTGGTCAAATTGGTATGCAATGGAATGCCTCATATATAGTTTATGAATTTTTAAGTCATCGAAATACAGTTATAATACATTTTTTATTTTGATATTTTTTTTCTTGATTTTTGTAAAAATTTGTATGCATACAAGAATTTCATCAATTCGTTTAATTTAGCTTCATTTCATTTCGACAAAATTTGATATAGTTATTTAAATTTTTGGAGTCCACATGGATCCTTAAAAATTGATTGAAAAATTATATACATGTGGCATTCCATGCCACCTCGACCAACGTTGGGCCCTCACATTTTTTGTTTTCTCTCAAATTATTTCATGCCATAGTAGTACTCAAAAAATGCAGATCTTTTTTTTTTTCGACGCATACTTTATCAGTTATGGAGATTCAAAAAATTTTCAATTTCGACCCATTTGTAAAATCTGAAAAAATTACCAAAAATTCTATATTTTATTTAGAATTTTTTGGTGTAAAAGCCATAATGGGACGAGACCTCGTTCTAGGCCTTTTTGTACTTGAAACATCTATAATTCACTCCAAGCGTGTAGATCTCTGAGGAGAATATCTTATCGTTATATTTGGCAAGTTTTTGGGTTGCAAGGATTTTCTTATCGTAGAACCTACGAAAAAAAAAATAATAATCATACCTAATCAGGTTTTTTGAAAATGCTTTTCAGCATTCAAAGAATCCAAACTCAGAAAATATATAGCAATTGACTATTCCGGTAGTTCTATAAGATTATCTATCGAATGGAAATTATTTAGGAAGTCCATAATAAGCAAAGTAAGAGATCTACATCATGGTTGGAGTGCATTATAGATGTTTTAAACTCAAAAAGAGGTAGAAGGAGTTCTCGTCCCATTATGGCTCTTGCACCAAAAAATTCTAAATAAAATATAGAATGTTTGGTAATTTTTTCAGATTTTATAAATGAGTCGAAATTGAAAATTTTTTAAACCGCCATAACTGATAAAGTATGCATCGAAAAAAAAATAAAAAAAAAAGATGGCCATTTTTTCAGGCCTACTATTACATGAATTAATTTGAGAGAAAACAAAAAATGTGAGGGCCAAACGTTGGTCGAGGTGACATGGAATACCCCACATACAACTATGATGAATTTATTTCTTTTTCAATTTTTCAAAATCTCAATCTTTTTCAATTTCACATCATAAATTTGCGATAGGATCACTAAATACTAGTTCCTATATTAGTTCTTGTATTTTAATTTTTCAATATTGCCTTTTTTTTTGTTTCTCATATATGTAATAGGTACATCTATACATCATATATATATAGCGATGAAAAAAAAAACTGCGTGCTATAATTTAACGCATTTAATATTTTACACTATTACTACATATGTATATATATAGGTAGAGTAATAATCATTCTAAATAGAGCGCGAGTGAAGAAGATATTTCATCACGACAAAATCAGTCTGAGTAGTCGAGCGGATTTACTGCTCTTCGCTCCACTGATCAATCTCGTTTCACTCGAGCTACACGTCACGTAAGGTTAGCAACAAACAAAAAAAAAATCAAAAAATTAAAATTAATTTGCAATTACAACAATAATCATGGTTTTTTATTTCTTGTTTTTTAATTACCAATTCCTAACATTATACACATATCTACTATATAAATGACAAACTGATATCCTAATTAGGAATAGTTTTCATTATATAGTGAAAATTAATATATATTATACCTACATGGTAAAATAAATTCTAAAATGTGTATAATTTATTTTTTTCGTTTTATATGATTGATCGACATTTGACCGCATTTGCGTTATAGACATACTTAAAATTCTATTTATATTAAACAAATAGTTAAATATTCGCGTGTATTAATATATAAGATGAAGTCCGCAGTTGTTCAAACATATTATATAGTCATCCGTTGTGGTGGGTGTATTTTTATGGCCCATGGCACAGTGCTGTTAATCAGTCCACCAACCAATGACTAATTTTTATATTTTACATTCTAGCACGACTATACATATGTATATGTATAACTATTCAATGTCAATACCGCAACTTATATGGTATAGGCGCGAACAGTCAACGGAGAAGAGGAATTTCGGTCTGAAATTTCTTTCATAGTCAATAAACGTGTTTTTGTATTTTTATATACAGGGTGTCACAAAAATTTTTGCACTCGCTTTATACCAGCGAACTTCTTGCGACAAATCAAGACGAAAGTTACTTGTACAAAAAAGTCCGCGAGGACTTAGTTTTCTTGTAAAATGAACTTATTAACGAACCAATCAGCGGTCGGCTTTAGAAAAAACTGGCTAAAATCTGCATCGGCGTTCGCCCCACTACTAGAAATAAGACGCGCGGAGAAGAGAACTAGACATATTATTGTCTTGATTTCGGTAGTGGAGAGATGCGGATTTTAGCCAGTTTCTTCTAAATCCGAACGCTGATTGGTTCGTTGATAAATTCATTTTACAAGCGAACTAAGTCCTCGCGGACTTTTCTGCATAGATAACTTTCGTCTTACTTTTTCGCAAGGAATCCGCTGGTAAACAGTGAATGCGTGAATTTTGCGACACCCTGTATATTTTTTTATTCTATTTTTGTTTTTCGATGCTGATGGTACTTGCCAAAGTATAGATTTTTATCTATAATAGTTTATCTAGAAACAAGAGACCGGCTATGACTCAAATAGATTTTTTTTCCCATATGATAATTAACACAGAAATAAAAGAAAAGAGAAACACATTTTTACTAAAAAAAATTATAACTTGGCTCATAATTAACATATCAAGTTAATTTTGGACTCATTTTGAAGATAAAGGATTGAGGTATTTGTTGAAAAAAATAACTCTATATTATTTACAGCCTTAGTCGTGAAAGAAAAACACAAAAAATAAAAATTAACAAAGATCAACGTATTTTAAAAAATCTATCCCAGATACACGTTACGCAGGTTGAAGTTCACAATATTTTTCATAATTATTTCCGCAGCTCTTCAGTCTGCAGCTGTAGTCATCGTTATGACAAATGGAAATTAGTATATTTTGAAACCTGGTTAAAATCTGTAAAATCTATTTGACATGAAAGTTTTTATATTTCAAAAATATATCTATAAGACTTCAGAAAAGACTTGGACGAATATTTATAGCGAAATAATTGAAATTCTAGATAATCTTCTGGAGATATTCATGAAATTAGAACAAAAAAAAAAAAATATATATATATATATATATATATATATATATATATATATATATATATATATATATATATATATATATATATATATATATATATATATATATATATATATATATATATATATATATATATATATATATATATATCTGAAGAATAATTGAAAAATTCATAAAATTTTTTTTTTTGAAATATTGTAAAATATCGCAAGAAAATTGTTAACTAATTTGAATCAATAAATATCAAATAAATTCTTGAAATCTTTGAAGTTTTAAAGAAAGTTCAAATATCTAAATAAATAGAAGAGAATAAATATAAAGAAAATTTTCAAACAAATTATTTAAATGAAAAAAAAAAAAAAAAAAACCTATACACTCTCGGAATAATTGAATAAAATTTTGTGTGAAATATGTATCGAATCAAAGAAAATTGTCAAAGAAAATTATCACGTAAAATCTTGAAAATCTGTTATATACAATTTTCGAAATGGAATTTATTGTCGATCCTATTGCAGACACGTATTTTATGGTGTCGATGATTTAATCTAACGATACAGTTACATGGAGAAAATGTATGTAAAAACAGCTGATATGATACATGTTTGGGTCTGTGATCGTTGAATTAGATGACGTAATTAGCGATCTTACAATTAGATATGTATACTAGTAGATATATACATGTTTGTGTATAAAAATTACCACAGAATAAAAATTATTTATTAATAAAATATGTTCGAGATCGTATCTCGCAGATATTCGGTACTCGTATGGTTCGTGGATGTGGTTTCCTACATCTGACGGCATTTGACAAAGCAAAGAACCGCGACGCCCGATGACCGACGCCCTGTCGAACTCAATAATTCAATAATCCACGCTTGACTGGTTCGCCGAAACGAAATTTCATTCGATAATCTCAAATTAATATCAGCTACGGGCTGTTTGAAGTTGGAAGTGGGAGGCGTCATTTCGACTTCATCGATCTATACGACTCTCTCTACAATCCAGGTATGTATCGAATATTCTATAATACATCATCATTATAGACGCATATGATCTATTGCAAGGCCAAATGGATGATCCATAGGTGAATAGAAAAAAAAATTAAGAAAATTCGAAAAAATTTTCAAAGGCTGTCTCTTCTCCGTATCTCTGCCGTTCAACGATTTTTTTCAATAACAAAAATGCTGAAAGTTCTTCAAAATTTATGATCCAATAACTCCAATGGTTTCCCATAGGAAAATAATCCCGAAAATCACCTTATTTCAAACCTGCTAACTTTTACCAGAATCTATGCTTGAAAAAGAAAGACTAACGAATTTCTTTGATAAGACTGCCTAGATTGATTGAAAAAAATATATATTTCGACAAATATCAGTCCTCAAAAATTATCCCCGTTTGAGATGTATGTACCCCGTTAATCCTAATAAGCAACAAGGAAGGCTCAAGCATTGTGGATAACAAAGATACAAGAAAAAAACAGGAAACCGGTTGACCTGTGGACCAACCCGAAAACTTCCCGTTGTGTAAAACACGTTACAATTAATTGATACTATTGTGTTTGTAATAAATTAAAGAAGGTTATAAGTATAATTAGTTTTCCGTATACAAATCTTTTTTTCTTTAATTTCTATTCTTCGAATAACTTTGAAACTACGCGACCGATCGATTCCAAAATCTAATCAGATCTAAGTCTCGATGAACCCTTTCGATCGCCGCAAGAATCATTCAAATCCGTTAATTCGTTCCAGAGGTATCGTACGACAAAAAGAGAAATTTTTGTCGTGCAATATCTTTTAACGCAATCGTTCGATTTTAATGAATCTTACGGCGATCGTAAGGGCTATCCAAGAGCTAAGTCTGATCAAGTTTTGAGACTAATCGCACGAACAGTTTAGGAGTTATGCGCTAAAACATGAAAAAAAATTGTTTTCTAATTTTCATTTCTCAAATAACTTTGAAACTACTCGACCGATCGACTCCAAAATCTAATCAGATCTAAGTCTTGATAAACCCTTTCGATCGCCATAAAAACCATTCCCATCGGTCGATTCGTTCTAAAGATATCGTACGACAAAAATTTGTTTACACACCCACACACACACACACGCATACGGATGTCCATGCAAAAATAGTCAAAATAGCTTCGTAGGACCCCAAAACGTTGAGATCTGATGAAAACTCGATTTTCGAAAATCGGACCGAAACTAATAACTTCCCTTTTTTATGAAAATTTTCAATTTTCATTGCGGGAAGTTAAAAAACAGGAAAATTCTGAAAGAATGTCTAATTTCAGAGAAATTAACTCATGAATTCCATGCAAGGTTCGTAAGACATTTTGGTAATTGGGCGTAAAACTAATTGCAGGCATGTGGATGTATATAAATACATATACATAGATATATACATATATTTAAGTAGGTATGTATTTCCTGAGTTTGTCGGCACGGTAGCTACAGGTCCTCAACGACCATGATATACAAGATTCTCCGTGAAGTTTCTGAACCCAGGGTTTGTTCGCGAGAGCTGCATTAAAGCGCTGAGTGACGTGAAATTATAATTCCGTTAAATTAACGTCGCGTATGTTAATTGCAAGAAACCGGTCGACGCGATGCATAGAATTGCATTGGCTACAAGTACCTAACATATTGCCTCCCACTGATACGGGAGATTTAACTTGTTGAAAATATTTCGAATATCAAAATTCGTAATATATCTACTCTGATCAATTCCGGGGACTAAGATCCAACTTTTCTATATATTTGATAAAAACACATCGCCTTTCACCATGAGCGGGATGTTTTATTAAAAAATTTATTGCGGAGTAGGTAATTTGAAAAAAATTATTTAAATACTAAAATTTGAAATATTGAGAATTAAGAAATTCTTTTTAAGGGGGTACAGACAGGGCTGTTGAAAATTTAAAAAATCGATGTTTAGTCGGGTTGGATTACTTAGAAACCAAATAATCATAAAACTAGTTCTTTTTAGAGTTTATTGTGCATGTTCTTACAAGAAATATCAGAAAAAAAGTCCTTGATATGTTGAAAATTATGAAAATTATCGCAACTCGAGTCTGTGGAAATGGTCCCAGGTATGCCAAAAGCAAAATACTTTCAACTGAGTAATTTATGTGACCAAAACTACAAACATGTAACTATTTGGGGGAATTTTTACAAAAATTTTGGAAATTGCACATGAATTGATTTTGTTTTTTTTGTATATATTTTTACGGTAAAAAATGGTCTTTAATATTTTTTTTTGCAGGCTTAAAATCCTGCAATATTCTTGGGGGAGTTTCATGTTCTGGAGGAAAGATATATTCTACAAATTTAGTTCAAATTTCAAATATAATCATCCGTTCAAAAGTTATCATGTCCACCGTGTTCGAAAATGTAGTTTTCAGATAAACGACTTCAAAGTTCAGACTACTTTTTTCTCTAATATATGACTTGAAAAAATTCCCAAAGCGCTTTCACGCTATTTCACGGTTCCTATCGGGCCTCATCAGCTACGAGATCTCGTTCGTTCTGTAACTTTTTTTTTTCTTCCATTTTCCATTCCAGCCTCTTTTATTCCGTTGTTTTGATGTTACTTCAATGTGCACTAAGGTACATTCCCCTCCACATGCTTTTGCCATCCCCCAGCAAAACGAAGGTATGAAGAGAAAAAGTTTTATATTTTCGAGAGAAATTATCACAGCTCAAAAATTTCAATGGGATCTTAATCTACGACTGAAAAACTAACGAAAATGCTATAGTGGACTTGAAAAAATAAAGAATTCATTTTTTTATCAACGATTGAAGAAAGGGAAAAAATTCGAAATTTTCAACACGCATGAAACTCCGGACAGATTTCGAGCCAGTGAAGTTATTTATAAAAACTTAACGGCTTTCGACAGCTCGTGCCTTCACCTTCAAAATGATAGGTCGAGCAATTTTTTACGACCATTTTTCATGAAATTATAGTCATTTGAGTAAAAAAAGTGCCATTTTTTTGGATCGCTCATATCTCGAGAACTCAAAATGATAGAAAAAAATCTCTGCCGGGAGAAGATGCATTTTTACATGCAGAATATATGTTCAAGGTGGGATTTGGATTTTGAGCTGTGATAATTTCTCTCGAAAATATAAAACTTTTTCTCTCCACAATTTTTTGCTGCTGGGGGATGGCAAAGGCATGTGGAGGAGAGTGTATATATATACCGCCATAACTTTCGTAATTATTAAAAGTACTCCATATTCTTTAAATTGTTCGTAAAAGATGAGGCCTTCAGAATCAATCATTTTGAAAAAGTACAATTTTTTTGAAGTATCAATAGTCCCCCTTTAAACAACGTGATATACGTATCATCGTAAGTATTCTCGTGAGAAATTGCTCATCGATATCCACACCGCTAATAAACTACACGGTAATACGTAATTTGATTGGGATTTAAAATGCAGTTCTGCAGCATCAGGGTGGTTCTTGATATTTGATGAGAAGATTGTTACCGATGCTGATCGCGTCCGTGGTAAAATTCTCTTTGCATTAAGCTGGTTAGGGTATAGGTATCTCAAGATCACAATGACGAGCATTCATGTAGAAAACAGACCTGGACCAAAGTGCATTTTATGCCCAATCAAAAACCAATTTTATATTCCCCACGGGCCGCCCATAACTCGAGAACGGTACGTTCATAAATAACACGCGCATCGCGCGCGTCGTGCAAACGGATTACACGCGACATATAAGTATCAAACATATACCCTGGCACGTGCTTATGTATATAAAAGTATATGTACATCGTACACGCACATGGTATATGTGTAATACCATCATGTCCATGATGCAGCTTGATCGAGGGATTTCCCACATACGAAACACTCATGCTATACATACGTATGTCATCGAATTGAAATTTCGCGTGACGAATTCCATAAGGTCGTAAGTGACATTATAGTGATTATCATATATGGAGTGTTCCGTGCGAAGTCATCCGGTATGTGACTCTATCCGGTTTACATTTTTTTCATATTTAAGTATGTGACAGTTCTCACGATAAAAACCACCAAAAAAGTCATACATTTTTTTTTAACGTTTTTCATAATTTATCTCAAAAATGCTATTTTCTAATTCAAAAAAAAAAAAAATTCACACAAAGACCAAAATGATAACAGGGTGCCATTATTTTTCTTTTTTTGTATTATTTTCAGAAGTGTTTAAATATTTTTGTAATGTTTCAATAATTTATACAAATATAGCAAAATTTTGTTTCAAGTAATTTTATATTTATTTTTTTTGAATTTTTGGATTATACACGTAATCGTGTGACTTTGGGGAAAATTTGAGAAAATGAATTTCTATAAGCATAATTTTTTTAAATTATTCATTAGATTGAAAAATAGAAGAAAAAAAACTCAAATTCCACTACGAGTTTGCTTCTAAAATCATCGTTTCTAATTGTCATAAGATTTGTGTGAATTTTTTTCTAAAATGAGACAAACGACCTTTTTCAGATATCTGAAATAATTTGAAAATATTAAAAACGATTTGGAAAAAAAGGAACAATTTTTGCCCTTTTTTCGTGGATTTAGTTCAAAATGGTCAGAGTCACAGGCTGGTTGACTTGGCATGAAATGACCCATGCATATATTTTTCTTTGTATTCGTGCAGAAGACATAAAAATACCTTCAGAAGCACCAAAATTCAATAACTGATTATTCAAAGACAGAAGGTCGTAAGTACGATGAACAGATATGACCTTTTGGCTTTAAGAGTTGTAAAGTTTTTGGAAAATCAAAGCCTCGAAGTCTTATCCGCCAACACATGACTTTTTGTTTTCAACTTTCCAATTTTTGTTTTTTCAAAATATAGTTTTTCATTGTGTTTCCATTCATTTTTTAGCGAATAAGAAAATGAAAATAATGATTACGACTGTTTAGCTTTATAAGATCGCCTTTTGGTTAGTTACGACCGATTACGGCATTAGTCGCACAATTTATTTCTAACCTATTTGCTATTTTGTTATTATAAATATAAAACCCTCAAAGTGTTAAAAATTTTATTATTTTGTTACCCTTTTCTACGAAATACGAAATTTTATTAATTATCGCAGTATACACTCTCCTCCATATGCTTTTGCTATCTGCAGTAAAAAATTGTGGCAGAAAAAAGTTTTCTATCTTCGAGAGAAATTATCACAGCTCAAAATCCAAATTCCACCTTAAATATATATTCTGCATGTAAAAATACATCTTCTCCCGGCAGGGATTTTTTTCTATCATTTTTAGTTCTGGAGATATAAGCGATCCAAAAAAATGGCACTTTTTTTTACTCAAATGACTATAACTTCATGAAAGATGGTTGTAAAAAATTGCTCGACATATCATTTTGAAGGCGAAGGCACGAGCTGTCGAATGCCGTTGAGTTTTTATAAATAACTTTACTGGCTCGAAATCTGTCCGGAGTTTCATGCGTGTTGAAAATTTCGAATTTTTTCCATTTCTTTAATCGTTGATAAAAAAATGAATTCTTTATTTTTTCAAGTCCCGTTTCAGATCCCGTTGAAATTTTTGAGCTGTGATAATTTCTCTCAAAGATATAAAACTTTTTTTCTCCATAGTATTTTTTTTGCTGGGGGATGGCAAAACCATGTGGAGGGGAGTGTAGCTATGAAAAATTTGTCACCAAAATTATTGACCTACCCTTACTAATATTATTCCTTATTTCTTCGACTCATAGGATCATGCATTTTTATAACACGACATTTCGTTCGATTATACCTAACTGTCCCTGCAAATTAAAATTAGGGACAGAAATTCGTTGATAAATCGAATAAATTTTTCTTCACTTGGTCCTGAAATTTCGAGTAACGTTTTTACACAAAAACTTCTGATACTTTCAAAATTAGCACAGAAATCAATTTTTTTATTTTTATTTGTATGAAATTTGTGAAAATATGTAGTTTTTTAGCACAAAAAAAGAAAAAAAAGAAATGCCGATAGACCGATAACATTTATTTAAAAAAACATAAAATCAGTAAAATCCAGGGTGTCCAGTTATTTGTCAATTCCAAATTTCTTGAGGATTCCAGGTTTTCCCGACAAAAATTTGTTATTTTTCCAAGTGGAGCTGAAATACGAAACTTTTCTAAAAATTACTAGAAAAGAATTGATCAAAATCGCAAATATATTCATAAGCTTTCACGTTTTGAAGCAATGAAAAAACAAAAAACTTAAAACCAACAATTTTGAATATGAACAGACATCAGACATCTTTCGAGTATTTCCATAAAAAAAAATTGGTCGTTATTGATCAAAAAATTGCAAAGATTGTAAAATTAAAGAAAAATAGCTTCCGAAATCCAGAAGCATTCAATGGTGCAAACAAATTTTGAAATCGCATTAAATTATCAAAAATTTAGAGTCAATGTTAGCGAAAATCCCAGATACATCATAAAATTTCGTGAGATTTTTGGATCTTTTTTTTCTAAAGGGTATGAAAATCCATGAGAATTTTATAATTCCAAAATTTCCGTGACGAATGGATACCCTAAATATCTTATATAAGCATTTCAAAAATTTCCAAACATTTCGAGGAAAATTTTCTCAACCTCTTTTGGAATAATAAAACATAATATAAGTGTCGTTGAAGGTGCTGTACACGTATAACATCGAACTGCAAGACTTACTTGGAAATAACATTTATAGGTGTATAGGTATAGATATAACTGTAGCTGAGAATACGAAAACCAATGTTATTTGGCACAAGTCATGATTTATGACGCGATTATCTTGCGAGCTTTAAGTACTAAAACTGCATTTTCAACCATCTCGTAAGTCTTATACGATAGGTATAGACGTCGACGACCCTTTAGTGCACAATGCCTGGTATACAATATAATACGCATAATTTTTCACGCTTTAAACCGCGACAAATTTTTCAGTCGTTGACAATCACGGTTTATTATAAGTATATATCTTTCATTTCATTTTTTTTTTTTTTTTTTTCGTTTTTTTATATATATATATATTTTCTCTTTTTGCGTTGTAGAATATGTACCTACAGCAAAAGAGATTTTATAAAATTAAAAAAACGAAAAAAAAAAAAAATTCAATTCCTTATGTGAAATAAAATTAATTTTCTATTTTTTGCAACCCATATCGCATTATTATATCATTATTTTATTATATATTTCCGTTTTTTTTTTTTCTATTTTTGTTATCCTATAGACGAGAATCTTCGTCGCTCTATATATTTAATTGTCAGTGATACAGATAATGGTAATATCCGTTTGCCAAATGAACTTCCTGTCGAACGTGTGACAGATACTGATACGCGCCCGCACCCGATTCGCGTTCACGTATATATATACATACAAATAAAAAAAACATATTAACCATAAGCGTAGGTCTGGACAGTGAATTGTGATAGACATATTCAAAAAAAATATATGTCTATGAAAGAGAGAGAGAGAGAGAGAGAGAGAGAGAGAGAGAGAGAGAGAGAGAGAGAGAAAATGAAAATAGGAAAAAAGACCCAAAATGACGTATTTTTCAAAAAGTTAATTATTAGCTTGTATATTTTATTTGCTTGTATATATGTATAATAAAAATTGTATTACAAAACTGGGTGATAGTACCGTTTAAAATATAATTTTGAATACTATATAATCGTAGTAGTATATATAGTTATGTATATAGATACAGTAAAAAATGGTATCCCAAAGAAAGCCACTCAACACCGTCATAAATGTTAAGATCAGACATGAGTTAGGCGCCATAAGTCTGTTAAATTCCGTTTACTTTATACTTGAGAAAGTAGCAAATGAATGAGAAGATAAAAAAGGAAGAAAGAAAAGAAAATAAATTTGAAAAAAAAAAAAACGGAAATAAGAAAGAGAGACAGAAAATAGAAAAAATAAAAATAAATTCAAAAAGAACAAAAGAAGAAGAAAGAAAAGAAAATAAATTTGAAAAAAAAAAAACGGAAATAAGAAAGAGAGACAGAAAATAGAAAAAATAAAAATAAATTCAAAAAGAACAAAAACATTTCATATAACCAACATACGAAGAACGGGGTCTTCTTAAACCTTTCAAAGTCGTATGGGTTCTCCACCGCCTTATTCCTATAGTATATAGGCTTGTTCGTCTTAAGGGTCGTAAATAAGAACGATAACCAACAAGTCGGCGCCTCTATGACGCTATCTAGACCTAACTCTATGCCCAGAAAAAGTCTAAAGTCTAATACAAAGAATTAGGAATGAAAGTAGATACAAACGAATTGAGAACAAAGTAAAAAACAAAAACAACAAAAAGTTATTTTAAGTTAAGGGGGAAAAGAATAATAATAATAATAATTAATTCAAATACTGATGTAATTAATTGATGGGATCTGTAAAGTCGAGGAAATACGAGTATACGTCTTAATGATGGAGAAAACGACGATATTGTGAACCTATTGTCTTACAATTTGAATAAAAAATTTTTTTTAATTTTTAATCATTTTCTAACTTCAATTCCGAGTCTTAACGCCGATGCACACTAGATTACAGTCGAGCCATATGCGCAGTGAAGGATCTACAGCGCATGCGCTGTTGCGAAAACGTGTCTGATGAACAGTAATCATGCGTTATGGCTTTTTCATTCTGCCTAGACAGCTCCCGGAATTGGAATCTACACAAAAAAATAGAAAGAATTTACATTTACACGACACTCGTATTTTATATTATTTCGCGATTCGTTTTTTTTCTTCCTGAATGGTTCTGTTCTCTATTTGCGAACAGCTGTTGTGTGCTAAGATCCGTAATTATAGTGCATGCGTACTGTTTACTGGACTTTCGCAACAGCGCATGCGTTGTGGATCCTGCAATCTTTATCCTACCGTCGAGTATATAATATGAGGCATTCCATGTCACCTCGACCAACGTTTGACCCTCACATTTTTTGTTTTCTCTCAAATTAATTCATGTAATAGTAGTACTTAAAAAATGCCCATCTTTTTTTTTCCGACGCATACTTCATCAGTTATGGCGGTTCAAAAAATTTTCAATTTCGACCCATTTGTAAAATCTGAAAAAATTACCAAAAATTCTATATTTTATTTAGAATTTTTTGGTGCAAGAGCCATAATGGGACAAGACCTCTTTCTAGGCCTTTTTAGGCTTGAAACATCTATAATTCACTCCAACCGTGTAGATCTCTGAGGAAAATATCTTATCGTTATATTTGGCAAGTTTTTGGGTTGCGAGGTTTTTCTTATCGTAGAAACTAAGAAAAAAAAAAAAATAATAATAATAATCTTGCCATCTTTTGGGATTTTGAAAATACTTTTCAACATTCAAAGAATCCAAACTTAGAAAATATATAGCAATTTGACTATTCGGGTGGTTCTATAAGAATATCTGTCATATGGAAATTATTTAGGAAGTCTATAATAAGAATGGTAAGAGATCTACACGGTTGGAGTGAATTATAATAGATGTTTTAAACCCAAAATGACCTAGAAGGAGTTCTCGTCCCATTATGGCTCTTGCACCAAAAAATTCTAAATAAAATATACAATTTTTGGTAATTTTTTCAGATTTTACAAATGGGTCGAAATTGAAAATTTTTTGAACCACCATAACTGATAAAGTATGCGTCGAAAAAAAATAATAAAAAAAAGATGGGCATTTTTTGAGTACTACTATTACATGAATTAATTTGAGAGAATAAAAAAAATGTGAGGGTCAAACGTTGGTCGAGGTGACATGGAATACCCCATATGCACTTTAAACCCGCTTCTAAGATGCAAAAAAAACCAAACCCACTTATATATTTTCCAGATGTTACAATATTATAACGCAAGTTTTTCACATGTCCGCCAGAGGGCGTTAATAAAATGGCTCTGCCTCTTTCTCGCAAGAAAAGTAACTCGAGCAGTTAAATTAGTCTCAAAGAAATTGGCTCTAAATTTTAAAAATGTCTTTAATTTCTTGTCAATATGTAATCGACTTCCTCAAGTAAATTATCGGAGAATTATCAGCGAGTATTGATGCGGTTTATTGAAACTAGGCATTGAGTTACTTGCGTTAAAAATTGTCAGTAACAACTCTTGGCGACAATTCGTGGCTTTCGTTTCTTATTGCTGAATATCTATACTGAACACAATGAGGAATGACCACGTACATACATACATACATATCGTGCCGCAGGTATGAGGAAGCGCAATTATTCAAGCTGCGTACAAAAACCTGCAAATATTTTTAATTACATACTTATTTACTATAAAGTCACGTTGTTAGACATAAAAAATTTTCCTCTTCTCACACCAAAAATTTCGATCATCTCCTAAATTCTAATTTGATTTTCTAAAACCTAAAAAATTCTTTTGTTCTTTAGTTTCAGTAAAATTATGTCCTCTATAAAAATTCAGCGATTTTGATAGCGCTTATGTCTGAAATTCTGATCAGGGTCTCTACATGCTGATAAATTATTTCAAATTCCACTAACAGCCTAAAAAATTCTGCGAAAAGTCACCTCAATGATAAATTTTATTTTTGACTTATAATTCATTCGCCATTTGATTAACAAAACCTTTCATCAAAGATCGAAGAGCTTGAAATCCATATTAGGATTAAAAAAGTCTAGTTTGCGCCTACACCTGCCTAACTATTGCCATAATAAAAAATCAGGTTACAATTTTGGTTTGGAGATGAATGCGTGTCCGGAACTGCATATTGCATAAATCGATAAGGATAATTCCTCACGAAATAATAATAAGAAAAGAATTTTGAAACGGTATAATAATATTGGAGGACATAATCAGAGTCCGAGATCTGAACTGAGTCTTCGTACATACATCCATATTGTGCGTTCCCATATCATGTATAATAAAATACCGATCTCGTTCTGGGACTATATATACCGAACAGTTTTAACAGAGGCTTGAAAGAGGCCCTTCCGTCTGGCTACCGGATCGTTATCATCAGAGTTTTAAACTCTGCAAGTTGAGCCTGCATCCCCGGATATTTCGATTTAATTGCATAACGCAGGTTTTCGCGTCTAATTGTTGTTAAACAGGAAACAATTACACGCTATTGCCTCCCTGCAATTGCGATACCGGAAATTATTCCTCTGCAACATCGGCAAGAGAAAAGTGACGCGGATAGCTTATTCGATCTATGCATCTAGGTATACGATATCTACAGTTTATGTACTGCATAGAACCAGCTATACAATTTTAACTAATTGATATGCAATTTACTTGTGATAAATCACCGTTTTATAACCAGAGTTTAATCGCAGCGTTAAAAAAGGGTTGATTAAAAAATTATCGGTATCACCGATCGGCAATTAGCTGTAGTAGATGTATATGTATTTTTTTTTTTTTTTTTTTCGTTTGTTAATTGATGGTTTTTTTTTCGTAAAACGTGGTGAAAACTACATTGTCACGTTTTGTAGGTCAGCAATTAGTGATTAATGAACCGAGGCGATTGTTGCACGGTTTATAATCGCCAGTTATAGAAACCGAACGGAGTAATCGGCACGTAAATAACGAACTAATAGTCAATTAAGAAGATAATGTGCTGAGATAATCAGCCGTGGAGTCTGCAAGCGACAATAAGCATTGGATCGATATTTATATACAGGGTGTTTGGTTTTAATCTCCCCAGGCCGATATTTCCTAAACGAAGAGAGATATGAGAAAATATTTCTGACAAAAACTGCAGGGCTTAGACGGGGGAAAGAAGTTGGCGTTATTGGATTTTTCAGGGGTGACGCCGCTTGATTCTTGGAAAATAATTGCAGAAATCTGTAAAAATGATATAAGTTAACTGTCGACTTAATTTCTGAGTCAATTCTAGTTCAAACTGGATCCGGCTTCGTAAGCTTATTTAATACTGACGCAATTCTAACGTGGACTAGGATTATCAAAAAATATTCAATTTTTCATACATTTTCAGATTTTTAAACTCCGTGTACTGAAAAATCGAAAAATTAGAATTTTTTCTATTTTTTTACAGCCAGACGAACAAATGTTTTCAAAAATCTCTAGTCTACACTAGAAATAAGTGCAAGGACTACATGTACAAAAAATTAGAGATCAATTGGAGTAACGGTTAGTTACTTACCAAGTCGATAGTAACCCTATGTCACTTTTACAGAGCTTACTTGCGTACATATCGTGTCCTCTTAGTCTGCAGGATCTCTATGATTTTGAGTTTAGAGTTTAAAATATAGCTTGCGTTATGTTATATTGGACAGGATATTTACTCGAAGACAACAACGGTTGTTTTCTTGTGGGAAAAAAAAAGATCCAGTATATAAGATGAAGCAGTATTCATATCGCGATTAAATATTTGCTGTTAGAGGATAGACGGTAAAATTTTTTACAAAAGAAGTCCTTCACACGAAAATTTACCTCACACATACATATACGTGTATGTTTTTAATTTATATATAATCCAGGTGAAATACAATTTGACAAACACCCTAATCCATAAAAATACACACGTTATAACGTCCAACTTTTTTTCTTTATTAAAAAAAAAAAGTAGCTTCATTTAAACTCCAGTTCTCACAGATTTACGAATGTTTATAATGTCCTGACCCCTTGTGGTCCATCCCATGAATTTTTCCATAGAATTTTATCCGATGAAGTAAAAGACCGCTCATATCAGTACTTTTTTATTTTCTCAACTAAGAATGAGGTAGTGGTAGCAACTTTGGCTACTGGGCAACTTGGAAGCTTTTCATGACTATAAATTTGGATTTTTTTATTTATTTTATTTTATTTTTTTCTTCATTCAGTCTTGCTTTCACAGGCTGGTCTCTAAACATCCGACAGTTTTATGGAGCAAGGTGTGTCCTAGCGCCAGCCAGGAAATCAAAGAATGTATCTTTTGTACACAATGAAACCTTCCCATCTGCCATAGCGGTATTTAATCTATATCACAGCTGACCCAACCCTGATATAATGCGATAATGATTATTCAACGAGTCTTTAGAAGTGTAACAATTTATTATACTATAGTATATCAGCAATTTTGAGGTCAGATTCGTGATCAGCTGAGTAAAAAATCATTAGAAATCGATTTTCGTTATGATCGTAAGAAATAATTAAATTCAATTTTCGTCTGTCATCTTCAATTTGATCATCCAAAACTGAAATTCAAAAATTAAAATTACAAATCCGCAATTTTGAGATCAGTTTTGTGATCAGCAATTTAAAAAGTCATGGGAAATCGATTTTCGTAAAAATCGTAAGAAATAATCAATTTCAATTTTTGTCCATCTTCTTCTAGTTGATCATTTCGACTTGAAATTCAAAAATTAAAATTACAAATCCACAGTTTTCAGGTCAATTTCATAATTAGCAATTTAAAAAGTCATTGGAAATCGATTTTAGTTAAGATCGTAAGAAATAATTGAATTCAATTTTCGTGTGTCATCTTCAATTTAATCATTCAAAACTGAAATTCAAAAATTAAAATTACAAATCCGCAGTTTTGAGGTCAGTATCATGATTAGCAATTTAAAAAGTCATTGGAAATCGATTTTCGTCAAGATCGCAAAAAATAATCAAATTCAATTTTCGTGTGTCATCTTCAATTTGATCATTTCGATCTAAAATTCAAAATGTAAAATTAAAAATCCGCAATTTTGAGGTCAGTTTCGTAATCATTAGTGTGAAAATTCATTGGAAATCGATTTTCGTTAAGATCGCAAGAAATAATTAAATTCAATTTTCGTCTGTCATTTGCAATTTGAAAATTCTTACCTAAAATTCAAAAAGTTTATAGCAAATTTTATAAATAATTGATAAATAGTTTGCAAATAATAAGACTGTGAAACCATCATATGGATTAAACACTCAGGGGGTTAAATGAGCCGGTCAAAGATGTTCTTATTCATATAATTGCGGTCAGTGTCCGATCTAGTAAACATCCAACTATATGTATGTATCTATAGGTATGATACCTCCACGGTACGTACATGTATACGGTAAAATTAGAATATATCAGAAAAAGGAAGGAAGAAGGGGGCAATGCTATACGTAGGTACATACCTACGACCAACACAGAATGAATAATCTCTCTCTGTAATTCATTATCTCATATCATATTCATCGAGTTTAACAATAATTCTGATTATAGATGAAAAATTAAAAGCCTGCTATGTGTATATTATACCTTTCTCATTCTTTCTCTTTCTCTCTTTCTAATGATCATTTATCATTTTAACAAATAACCTACGCCAAATCCTTCAATTTCCATTACAGTAAGAAATAAGAAATCAAAATTCTGATTGCGTTTTTAAACTTGATAGTTTTTATTTAATTTTTTATTTCTTTAAACTTCTACTTCCTTATAGGTAATCTTGAATGTACCATTCCGCATTTTTCAATATAACTTTGAAAGTAATTAAATCGATTTAAAACGATTTACAGACCTTGACAATCATTTTTTTCCAAATCCCTGCTTTAATGTAAGAATGAAGAAAAAAAATGTATATCTCAAATACAAACAGAATTCTGTGTTCTAAAAATAGAATAGAAAATTTATATGAATATTTTAATTCATAATTCATTTATCGTTACATTTTTCAGCATTTCACGTTTCGTTTTAGGCAGTTATCGATAATTTTCAAATAATTGTAACTTCTAGATCTAAAATTTTTGCCATCTAATATAAGCGCTTGAAAAATTTCTGTAATTTGTTTCATAATATAGTATGAAAAATTACGATAAAATTTGAGATAGCCCAATCTTCGAAAAACAGATTTGTAATTTTTGAAATTTAAATACCACCTTAGGTATATTGGGCTTCGAAGAATTGGAAAAAAAATTTTTTTTGGAATATTATACATTCAAGAAAAAAGAAATTTTGTGTAATCAATTATTTCGATGGGGCGGACGGACGGTTTCCAAGTTATACGGATTTTGAAAATTTCTTGACAACAAGAACTTCAAAATTTCAATATTCTTTTTAATTTATTATAGTTATAAGAGTTCAGAGTCTAATCTGTAAAAAAGAATCTTAATCCGGATCAGACTAATCGACAATAATAAAAAAAAGAAAGGAAAAAAAAATTCAAGAGAAATTTGGGAATCATACGATAATAAAAAACAAAAATAAATAATTATTATGAACGGTGAACAACAATGTTTGATTCCTGTTCAGATTTGCCTCGGGAGCTAGCACAAGAACAAGAACAAGAAGAAGAAGAAGAAGAAGCAGCAGCATGCAGCAATGTATACATGTATATGATATTACAAGCTGCACCTTTTCCTCTTTTATTTTTTCATCCAATACACGTGTATGTATATAATAATTTTTTATATAATAATCAAAACGACAATCAACCTTAAACGACGCTCACGCACCAATAATCACAATCCTTGTCGTTCAGCGTATAAGATATAATACGAGTATGTATTTAAAGATATTAGCGTTTTTGATTCCCGGATTTATTATACTCATAATTTTGTTTTACTAAAAGAAGAGAATTTTCTGTAAAGCAAAAAATTTGGAAACAAAAAAATAGCAGAACTACTCTACTTCTAGACTTCGTCTGTCTACAGTAACTGCCTTGAAAAATCTTAGAATGAAACAAAAAAGACAAAAAAAAAAGAATAGAAAAAAACTGAAATTAATCCGAGATAAAAAGAAAAAAAGAAAAAAAAAAACCCCGATCGAAAGTAGCATGAGCTTCAAGTTTTTCGAAAGCAGTAAGTGACGAATTATATACATAATACAGATGGCCACGCGACATATTCTCATCTCACGTCAGCTAGGTCGACTTATAAGACCTGAATTCATACTCTACAGTAGTATACTTGTATGTAATAGTATTTTCAAGTATCAAATTTCAGGTCACTGGTATGTATGTATACTATGCAGGGTCATTCAGGTTGAACGCACCAAATTTTGTGGGTAGATTCCTTGAGACATTCTAAGACTAAATTTCCTCTACCAAAAATTCGAGGGCCTAATAGTTTCCGAGCTACGGAATATCTTAGTTGACCAATCACAGAGCCTAGAGCTGACAAAGTCAGGGCCGAGTCAAAAGAAAAAAATTATCAGTGCCCGTGGATCGTGGCCTGAAAAATTTTATTCTCGTTTTTCGTCAAGGTATGTCGACTTCACCTACGAGGAAACCAAAATAAAATTTTACAGACCGAGACCCACGAGCACTGATAATTTTATTCTTTTGACTCGGCCCTGACTTCCTCAGATCTAGGCTCTGCGATTGGCCAACTAAGATATCCCGTAACTCCGAAACTATTAGGCCTTCGAATTTTTGGTAAAGGAAATTTAGTCTTAGAATGTCTCGAGGAATCTACCCGCAAAATTTGGTAAGCTTAACTTTGTATACGTATATACAATTTAATACCAAAGTATATAATACATGAAAAAAAAAAGAAAATAGATGAGGCAAAGGTTCACACTGTACGTTACATATATCTACATCAATACATATATAGTATATTTATTAACCATATCTTCATGTTTTACACTGTCGTAATTATAATTTATATGAATGTACAGAGGCAAATGATCCGTGTAAAATCAGTTTTTTTTTTTTTTTTGTTTTTCTTTTTCTTTAATTTTAATTTCAATTTTTTGGTTGTTTTTCTATCCCTAAAGAAGATTTGGGTCATAGTAGAATAATAATATTCAACTCGTAGCTTAGTTAAATAATTTGTCATTGGTTCTAGATATAGCTGGTATGTATATGTACATTTGCCTAACTAATGACTTTCGGTAGTTGCTGCACCGGTATAATAAGGTGCCTACTACTATACATGTATAATATAGTAAATTCTAAGACCCCGAAGTAAAAAACAAAAAAAAAAAAAAAAATTAAAAAATAACTATTTGGATTTTTACATACAATTTTCAACCTCGACACAGCTGTCGGTTTAGGCCTATATTACGCTAGTAAAAGAAAAAGAAAAAAAAGTAGCAAAAGAGACTAACACTGAAATTAGACACGGCGATGAAGAGGAACCATCGCGACTAACTTACGAAAGTTTAGTATAGGTATAAGATAAAAAGAAAAAAGAAAAAAAAAATTGGGGTTCTTTCACAGTACAAAGGCCTCCAAGACTTTATGTACCGATATATTGTAAAACAATTTTCACTATATGAGAAAGCGTATGAACAGATTTTCAAAAAAACAAAAAAAACCTATAAACGTATAAATCTCTTGAAATTATTTTGAAAAAATATTATTTAAAAATATTTTTAAACTAAAGAATTCAAAATTTCTCACATAATGAACTTTTCGAAAACTCGAAATTCCATTATGCAATCTTTTCTAGATTTATGCAGGTTATTATTATTATTTTTGTTTGTTTTTCAAACACTTAATCTTTGTCACTGTATTTCGTTAATTTTGGTTTACATCCCAAAAATAAATTAATACCCAAACGAAAAAAATTATGCTATCAATAGATATGAAAAATTTGATTTTCTCTATTATATTCTCTGGATTAACTATGAAAAAAAAAAATCTTCCCATATCTCTTTACCTGTATACATCTACATTATGGTGAATGAAGTACGCTTCCGGTCTTTGGTTTCAATTTCAATGCACAAATACCGCGTGTAACGCAAATGTATGTACATACATATACATACGTATACGTATATATGCATGTATATGTATACGTATATGTACGTATATGCATATGTGTAATACCTATTGGCATATCGAATTTCCTTGAGAAATAGAGACGTACTAGTACACGTATATTATATATAGACACACTGTGTTCAAACCATATAGATTCCTGATTCGAAATACGCGATATATACATATACTATATAACTGTTAATTATATTTCGCGAGTCTGAAGTTTGTAACGGTGTGAAAAGTCCGTTATTTTTATTAACAAGTTTGAAAAAATAAAAAATTAAAAATTAAAAAAATTTCACGCGGTTATAGGGTATAGATATATACGTATAATAATTTCTTCTATAAACTTAACCTATCATTAATTATTCTTCTGTATAAACGTTTGCATATTATATGAGATCTTGTCTCTATTTTATTATACGTTTATTTATTTGATTACTTCAAAAAATGAAAAAAAAAAACAAAAATATTTCATTCAGATATTCTTTAAATATATGCTAATTAATTTATATACTTATTATACCTGTAATTTGAAAATTAATATTGAACAAACTCTCGACTAAATTATTTATATATTTATATACATATAATCAATAATATGCAAAAATATCATTTTTATATATATATATATATATATATATATATATATATATATATATATATATATATATATATATATATATATATATATATATATATATATATATATATATATATATATATATATGGGGCATTCCACGCCAAATCGGACGTTTTTAGGGAAAAAAAATTTTTTGAATTTTGAAAAATCGAAAAAAAATATTAATTATCGGATGCCCACTACCGGACCAGGCTAAAAAGTTGTTAAATAGATAGAAGTTGAAAATAAAAAAGTTTCACGAAATTCGAAGGAGACACTCATTTTTAAAATTACAATTTAAACTTTAAAACTCGAAAATCTTTACTTAAAACGCTTTAAACATTTTTTGTTTATTTTTTTTCGAAAAGTACACAAAAAAACAGAAATTTCAAAAAAAAAAAGTTGGAAATTGGATCATTTTTGTAGAAGCTATGAGCAAAAAACCAAAAAAAGATAACTTTTGAACCAGTGGTCAAAAAAATCTCAAAATTTACGAGAAAGTGTTTTTTGATGAATACTAAAAAATATCAAAAAATGGAGGAAATCGAAAATTAAAATTTTTCAAAACGTCCGATTTTTCGTGGAATGCCCCATATATATTTTAGGCGTAAATTACACGTCCTAGTGTTGTAACTCTATAGCTTAGAATTTCTCCGCAAAAGATGAAAGAAAATAATATCTTCAGAAACGTTGAGTGTTGGATCACTTGATTTAGCCCAAAGTTTGGTATTTAGAATATATACCATGTGTATTATTGGGACAAAATGCAGTGTCGATCGAGACTGGCCTTCCCTGTCAAATCCAAACTTATTGACTATCTCATGATCCGGGACAAGTACAGATCTGAAATTTCGGTTAATTATTTTCTAATATTCATTATTTGGATGGTTAAAAAGTCATTAAATGCTGCATTATATACCAAGACTATCAGCTCTTGAAACTAAACAGTCGACAGCGCATACGTCAAATAATTCAATTTCATTGGTCGGTAAGTTCGTCCTGCGACGATATTGGAGCTTGTGAGACAGGGGAGCCAACTTGCACGAAATTCTAACCTCGATTCTAACCTCAAAAATCCAAATCAACTACTTGGCCGCTAAAAACAGAGTTTGACTGCTAAAACTCGAGATGGCCAGCCTGCATTAGCAGACGATGAAACTTGCGCTTGCGCTGTCAACTGTTTAATTTCAAAAGACTGTTTCGTTATAATACGTAAATGTGGATCAAAAACTGCCAATAAAATTTTATGAATCCGATTTTATACCTCATTATGGCTAATTATCGTCTAATAACGGCAGTTCATAACTTTTTTAATTATTTTAATAATAATAAGATTAATAATAATAATAATAATAATAATAATAATAATAATAATAATAATAATAATAATAATAATAATAATAATGACACGGGAGCAAGGGCCTACCTAAATACATACCTTATACATAGATATACGTACCGAAAAAATTCGGCAATTCAGTTGCGCGCTTATAGGCTATACGAAACAAAAGGCAACTTGGCGGCATTACTTTTCAAATATTCACGCATAGGATAGAGCTAGCTACGCGGTTTGAATATATGTATGTCTTAAGTACATAGATGCAGTAAAGTATGTACATTATACCTATTCCATGCACAAGGTGCACAGCAGCTGTGTTTTAATATATTTGGTTGTGTAGAGGCATTACCATTAGCTGTATACAAGTAGAATCATCTATGACCATTCTCAAACGGACGTCAAGGTGTGATTGATTTTTTGTCCAACGATATCTCGAGAACGAATGAATGGATTTCGTTCTTTTTCATATCAATCGATGCGGTTTTTTTTTTTACTTGGAACTGATTAGATTTTGTATTTGATGGGTTGAGTTGTTTTCGAGTTATTCAAATAAATAAAAATTTTGAAATACAAAATATTCAATTAATCATATCTCGAGAAGTGATAAATTTTGTGAAGTGATAATAAAGATTGACCTTATCTAGACATTTTTGGAAAAAAATAAAGAAAAAAATTTCTTCTCAAACCTTCGTGGTCACCGCGGATCAAAATGACCCGAGCTTGAACTTTAAAGGTAAATATCGTATTTTTCCCAAAATAAATACCTTTTCTGGAACACACACTATAGAACTATTTTTTTTCTTAAAAGTACCATATCTCACGAGTATTCCCACTATAATTTTACTTAAAAATATTGAAAATTCAAAAAGTTATGATTTTTTGAGTAAAAACTTATCTTTTTTGCGCATTGATCGCTTTACAATTTTTTTTTTTAACATGTTGCCATTTGAATTTTGATATACCGACTTTTACCCCTTATTTTAGAATGTTCAAAGTATTTCCCAGTATTTTTTCGGTCTCGATCGGACTGATAATTTTCACATGGCAACTGTTTAAAAATTGGCTTGGGATCAATTTGACTCGGTTGTGAACAGCTTGATTGTGATCGGAGGTATAACCACGAAGGGTTATCTTAAAAATGGTGTCTCATTTTACCCTGCCTTGCCCTATATATATATATATATATATACCTGCGTAATAATTGTCAAGAGAAATTAATCGACTTCCATTAGTTATACGTATATAATATGTATTTACGCCTGAGGTTAACAGTGAACGGAACAGCCAGAGCGAACCGCATTTTCGTATCATGCATCTCTTACCTAGATCGCCACTTTCTCATGTTGAATAAAAAGAAAAACTTGATTTTTCCACTATATGTATACATATATTTATATAACTACATACAGCATTATTGCTCATATGGGGCATTCTTTTTCTGTCAACTAGGTATGCAGCCACATTTTACCGTAATCATCTTTGATATTTTTCATAATAACTTTATACAAGTGTCTTTAGTACCTTTACCTATATATTTAATAAAAAAAAAGGAAAATATGATTCTATGATTATTTTTTCACACTTTTATTAAACGTGCGCATTTCGGAGGATTTTTTTTTTTAGACAATTCAACGTAGTAAAAAAAAAAAGGTAACCATTTTTTTATTTTTATTACCCTTTCACTGCATTACCAACTATAAGTTTTATATTCAATTTTATTTATATAGGATGAAATTTTTTACACAAGAAATAAAAGAAATAAAAAATTGCAGTTTCTTTTCACAGTTATATAATTACTAGGTATATATTATAATATATTGGTACGGCATTTTTACGACATAATTTCAAAATTATTTTCAAATTATACAGACTTCGATCGTTTTATCATGGATTAATAATTGCATCTAAGAAAAAGTGGTTATCGTAGGATATAATGCAGCAGTTGATCGAAACTTTTTCAAATTTCGAGGAAATATTCTACATCGTTATAATTTCGGGTCAAAATATAATGTGATATTCCATCAATTTAATTTTTTAGATACAAAAGTTTTTTTATTGTAAGGCAATTTTTTTTTATTTTTTAGTTTTGTTTTTTTGTACACAACCATAGAACATTGATGTTATCTCTTAAGCTAGTCGTTTTTCCAGAAATGAATTGATATTAGAATATTTTCTCAAAATTTCAAACACCCTATTAAAATTTTACTATTATAAGAAACCGTTAAATCGTGATAAAAAAAAAAAAATATCCAATACATATAAATATGCGTATAAGAAAGTATGGTTTATAAAAAAAGAAAATTGAGATCATTAACATAAATCGATCTACACGGTGTTTCAATTTTTTATTTATTTATTTATATTTTTATTTATTTCTTCTTCATTTCATTTTTCTATCCTTTAAGTTTCTTAACCTCGATTATCTAGGAAACTACGCATGCAGGTATATACCTACACATATAGATGTATGTATTCTGTGCGTGAATGCAGGTGACATTCTTGCGAGTCTTTTATGACCTACGAGCTCGTTTCGAAGTTTGTTTTTATTTTCTTTTCTTTCTTCTTTTTTGTTTGTTTTTTTTTTCCATTTTTTCTCTCTTTTTTTTTTATCTTTAAGCGAGAGATGGGAGATGTCCTCCGCCGACTAGCGGCCGCGCATAGGCAAACAGGGCGCCGCGCTGCAGAACAAGATTACGTGACACACTAGCGCTAGCTGCAAGCCTGCGGTAGAGATAATGTCGTATATAAAATAGATATACACACATTGTACTCATATTTAGGTACATGTATATTATATGTATATATAGGTATCTGTGATGCGTTATAACCGCGAGATATCATTTTATTTTCTATTCTTTTTGTTTTTTTTTTTTTTATTTTGTCATACCGTATACGTTTAAATGCGGTCGAAAATATTGAAAAGATAACTAAAGTGCGAAGATGATCATACATGTATACACAGGTATAAATATTATATAAACAGATTAATATACTGTTATAATCATAATTTTTTTAATCTATAGAATTAAAATTATAATAATATATTCTAGATACGTAAAATATGTACACTTGGCAAGATTAATTCTGAGCCGCCTAGTTGGACAACTCCGGAAACAGCCAATCAGAGCTCTGGACTACACCGATTCTTTCGCGCTAATTGGCTGCTTCAGGAATTGTCCAAACAGGTGGCTCAGAATAAACCTCAGGAAAATGTGCAAAAACTGTCAAAATTAAAACACAGCTGTCACGATGTTTGAAGTCGAAAAGTGCAAGCCTGTAGCTGCAACTTGCACGATATACATATGTGTGTATAATATATGCATTGATTCGTAATACGAGAAGGTATCAGTAGAGATGCAGTATAGACACGTTCATTATACCCAGGAGTCGAGGAGGAAGTAGGTATATATTATAGACATAACAGGAATTATCGTAGTTTTGTCAATAATGGGAGTATGACTTGTACTATGTATCAATTATGCTAATTATACCTATGTAGATACACATGCACTATTGCAAGTTTTTTATTTTTTTTTAAAGGTATATTGCAAGGTATAAATAAATAATAAAATAAGTGCAGGTATAATATGATATAGTATATGTGAGGCGTTCCTGGCAATTTTTACCTGGCCGTGACTCTCACGATTTTTAATTTAATTTCGTATGTTAGTATGCATGATTATAGAGTGTCACGAAAAAATGAGACTTGCAAAGTTGTAGATGAGATATAGCCATAGTAAAGAGTTGTGCTTGTGTGAACTTTTGATCGAAAAAGCAAAAGCTACAATATACTGCAATTCTAAGAAATTTTCGACTGAGAGTTAATTTTCATAAGGTTTGTGAGGGATCCTTTGAACGTAATTAATTCTCTGTAAAAAGACGAAGATTATGAGCCTGTATATTAGGGTACTTCGTTTCAGACGAGTTTTTTTTTTTTAGTCTATCCACGGAATAATGTTCTAAACATATAAAAACAAATTCTCACCAAATATGAGCTCTTAATTTTAATTCTAAGAACTCGCGAAATGAATTTGAAATTTTCCCATTTGATTAACACGGGAATTTTAATTTTTTTTTTTTTTTTTAATTATCTATAGCTTCGTGGCATTTCATGATATTTAATCGGCAATAGGTGGAAATGACAGAGGAATCTTTCCTCTTTAAAAGTGTACGTAGCCAATTCATGTTTTGTAACCATTAAAAAGTACTAAAATCTCGGATAAAACAGCGATTTTTCAAATTTTGAACTGCTTAATTTCATGTATCTCGAAAACGAATAGCTCTACGGTTATGGCTTACATGACTTTTTTGTAGTAAATTGAATTTCCTATAAGAAAGTCCTATACAATTTTGTTATAAAGTTAGTGGTTTACCAGAAAAATTGAAAAAACCATGAAATTTGAGAGAAAATTGGCTTCAAGATGTTTTACCGGGCGAAGCCGATTACAAAACATAAATTGGCTACATACACTTTTGAAGAAGAAAGATTCCTTTGTCATTTCCACCTACTGCCGATTAAATATCAGGAAATGCCACGAAGCTATAGATAATTGAAAAAAAAAAATTAAAATTTACGTGTTAATCAAATGGGAAAATTTCAAATTCATTTCGCGAGTTCTTAGAATTAAAATTAAGGGCTCATATTTGATGAGAATTTGTTTTTATATGTTTAAAACATTATTCCGTGAATGGACAAAAAAAAAAAAAACTCGTCTAAAACGAAGCACCCTACTGTGTATACAGAGATGGGTGCGTATTTAGTTTCAGAAGATACAAGCAAATAAATTGGTAAAAAATTTTTTAAATTTGACTGATTCGACCACTTTATAGCCGTTTCAGAAATCATTTTAACGATAATATTGAAAATAGCAAGTTACAATATTGAGAATTATGATTGTTAAAATGGTCCATGAAACTTCGATATGCCGAGATGTTCCCTTGAAACTAAACAGTCGACAGCGCATGCGTCAAATAATTTAATTTCATTGATCGATGCGTCCGTCTTGTGACGATATTTGAGCCTGTGAGACAGGGGAGCCAACTTGCGCGAAATTCTAACCTCGATTCTAACCTCAAAAATTCCGAATCAACCGCTTGGGCGCTAAAAACAGAGTTTGACAACTGAAACTCGGGATGGCAAGCCTGCTTTAGCAAACGCCAAAACTCGCGCTTGCGCTGTCAACTGTTTAGTTTCAAGAAAACATCTCAGTATACAGGGTGAGTTTTCTTTGGTGTCTGTATAGAAAGGGGCAACATTTTTCGCATCTTATCAAGTTGAAATTTAACGTATTGATGCAATTTCTTTACATATATTTTTTATCTTTATTTTCCAAATGTATGTAACGAGAACGTATTTCAATATTTTTTTTATGTTTTTTTTTTTCTCGTTTTTACATTTTTCATGTAGACCACGGTTCTGAAAATGAACAATATAAAATAAAATAAAGTACTATAAAAAATTGGAATTAAAAAAAAAAAAAAAATGTTTCGAACTCCAAACTTTCTAATTTTTTCATGCAAGATATTAATCTGTAAAAAAAATATAGGTTTCCATTTGAAAAACCAAAGTTGACCTTAAAATGACCTTGATACTTCGACTTTAAAAAAAATTCAAAAACACTATATGGTGTCCCCTCTGATACAATGAAACTAATATCTGTAACATTTTTTCATATCTTGCTTCGTTTGGGAGAAAATCTTCCGGGTCACTATATAAATACCCCACCCTGTATACACGAAATTTAACCTAAATACTTGAATAACGTTTTGTAATAGGGCTAAAAAGAAAAAAAAATTTTAAAAAAAAAAGAAGAACTAATAATCGATGAAAGAAAACGATGAAAGAAAAAACTGATTACTATTATTATAGAGATAAAAATTTGAATAAAATACAAAAAAGTTTATCTAACTCTAGATATAATTAGAATTTGTAGATATGTGTATCGTGTTACACTGTCCGTTAATTTTCATCATTGATTAACTTTGACTTTGAAAAGTTTAAGTTTTAGAAAATCGATCGATATTCGTCTGTTTGAAAAATATACAAAATTATTTATAGATACAGTAAAATACCGCTAATCCGTAACGTCAAGGGACCTGACCAATATTACCTCCAAACTTGATAGTTTAAAGATAAAATGATCTTGAAAGTTCAAAAATCTCTAGTTGTTCAGCTGACTATGAATATCATTAAAAATTGATGTCTGGGCAACTTCCGAAACAGTCAATCAGAACTCTGGACTACCTAGAGCGATTCTTATGCGTTGATTGGCTGCTCTGAGAGTTGTCCAAATAGCTGGTTCGGAATCAACCTCAGGAAGTGTAAATACAGTCAAATTTCTGAAGATTGCCTAAGACAGGGTATTAATTGTCATCAATGGAAGGGGATACGAAAATTTCTGTTGGCAGATGACTTAACTGTCAGGTTGTTGGGTTAAAAATAATTGTTAGAGTGAAATTGAAGAATCTGATCGAAATAAAGTTAATGAATCAAAATTCATCAATATTAATTTGTAAAAAAATTGAAACAGTAAATAAATGAATTATAAACGATAAATAACTTTTATTTGTAGAATAACTTTAAATCGTTAAATAAAAGTCAAAAATTCAATGTTAAATAATCTTCTGTTTTTAATGAATAGAATTTAATCTAAAAATAAAAGTTATTCGTAAAGAGATAAAATTAACATTATTATCTATCATAGATAAGAAGAAGAATTAAAAAAATAAAAAAAAACTATCTACTATATAGTATGGAAAAAAAAAAAAAAAACATTAAAAATGAAAGAAAAAAGAATTATTTAAACAAAACACCCTTTATAATAACCATTTATTCGACTAATCGATTTCCGGGGACGTTGACTCCAACATAAAATAGTACAATATACGATGGCAATATATATTTTCTGCGTTAAAGATACGCATCAGTCATCATCCGTCAATTTGATAACTCAACTTTAAATGTATATATGTATAATGTATATATGTATATAGGTATGTTACATGTATACATATACATGTGTTACTATATACGGATTACACATGTGCTGATAACGGAACATCCTCACTTTTCCCAAACCACAGCTGATGTAGCTATGTATATCGTAATTTCCTCCTTTTGTTTTTTGGTTTTTTATTTTTATTTTTTTATTCTATTCCTTAAGGTATTCTTTATTATCAAGAATAATCATTATGGAATCAAAGAGGAATTTAAATGAATAAATAACTAAACTAAAAAAAAAAAAAAAAATTATTTCATATACATAGAAAACTAAAAAAATTATTCTCTGTTATAATAATCTAAAAATTATTGCATCTTTTATGTATACATAATATATGTATACATAGGTATATTCGCGATGTAGGTATGTATATATAAATTCGATTTTTGCTCATATAATAGAAAGACTTTAGTCTGCAGGGTTAGAGCTCCATCTCCAACAGGTATTATAGGGATATCATGTACCCACACATACATATGTATACAGTATGCGATTTTAGGGCAACGGATTAATTCGACTCGGGGACTTCCCGCGCGTATTCTACTTAAATGCGAGCCTGTATTATACTGCACCTTATTCAATGCGCTCGGGGAACTTAAAACTAGGCGCAGGTATTTTAAAGTAACCATATCGAACCAACTCTGGAACACCGTGTTACCCGTGACTAATATCGTTCCCCTCGGTTGATCGGGTTTCTCCTCCATAAATATTATACCTATGTATCCAGATATATGGTATACGAGTATATACGTATATGTGTGCGTGCGCAATCTCTCCGTAAATCAGTGTTGTCCTAAGTTTCAGCGCCACTTTTGAACCCGCGGGTCATACATCTATATTTTCTTTTTTTCTTTCTTTTTTTCCAGATTCAAAATCTCAATAATTATTATACTTATTAATTATAATTATATATCATTCCCTCATCCTTCTTTATGGAATATATAATATAGATGGAAGAGTTTGTGTAGGTATAATAAACACATATATTATGTCTAGTTATTGTATTAGCTGGTTAGGTTAATTATCTACAACGATATAGATTACCTCGTCGAAGAAAAAGAACAAAAAAGAACAACAAAAAAATAACAGAATGGCGGGAAAAAAATCACTGCAGAGTAGAAAGGTAGACCGTATAATCAATGGTTAATAGCATGAAATTAATTGGTTGATTAGCCATTCGCTCTCTCACATATATATATATATATATATATATATATATATATATATATATATATATGTATATATCTATGTGTACATACATATAATATAGTGAAGAAAATCGCAATTATATTTATATATATTATATCATTTATCGCTAAACTTACTAAGGATAGATATATATATATATATATATATATACGTATAGTATACTATTAATTAATTAAACGATATCTTAGAGTGATTTTGGCCGCGTGCTATTCAGGTATGATAACGTTATACCTATAATACGTATCTATAGTTATACACATAATAATACTATAAAGCAAATATATAGTACGAGTTTATGTAAGAATTATTTATCGTTATATAGCCGTGTAAGAAATTTTATTTCATTAGTGTATATACATAATACATACGGAAGCTGCATATAATAATAATAACAATAATTATTATTATTTTTATTTTTAAACCAAAAAAAAAGAAAAGAAATTAAGAACTCACCCAAGATGTGCGACGAGCATCGTGACGCGTTTCGGAAGCTTCTCTTCGCCCTGTACAATAATTTCATAAGTTTTTGTGAAATATTTTGGTAAAAGTTTTTGTAGTTTTTTTTTTCTTTCTTTTTCAGTTTCTCTGGTTCTTCTGTCATAGTCTCGAAATATTATAGCGATACATTCTATAATGTAGATATCATAGGACATGTATATCCATACTTTTATTACACATCCGTGCGGTGCTAGTAGAATTGATCTTGTCATAGTCTGATCATCTGTCTTCGTTATTGTTTAAATTCCAGTATATTTGAATGATTTATATTATATGTATAAACACATACCAGCTATTGTAAGTTGCGAATCCCCGTTCATTCGTACTACTATATATATGTATATACATTTATTATATATATTATATATATATATATATATATATATATATATATATATATATATATATATATATATATATATATATATATATATATATATATATATATATATATACACACATACATATCATACACATGATAATATGCAAAACGTGGTACAGTAGGTAATAAACATTATAGAGTTTTGTCTATTTCGACTACTTGACAGCAACAAAACCTCGACTTAGGGTATATACTCATACTTAATGTATTTATATATATATACATATATATGTATATAGGTATGTATATATATGTATATATAAAACAACCGGAATAATTGTACGGGGCAATTTATTCTCGCGTCGTTTAAATTAAGAGAAATTCTTCAGCCTTTCGTTAGTTTATATACATAATTGTATATATATATATATATATATATATATATATATATAAATATACATATAATGTGAGGATATAATAGGCACTTTCAAAATAGGCAATTTCAAAATGAATAAAAATTCTTGAAAAAAAAAACGACGATTAAAATTAGCACCCTAAAATGAATAAATAATTTAAACACAATTCTCTTATCACTTTTAAGTAATATTTATAAAAATAATGATGAGTGTGCTTTGAAAGGTCAAAAGAAGATTTCTTTTCTTTGACACACTGCAATGATTTTAAAACGAAACAACGTTATTTTGTTCAGATGTAATGTATGACTGTATAATTTTTCTTGTTTCTTCTTTTTGGTTGTTTGAAATAAAATGATAACGAAAAAAAATTTGTTAAAAATATAATACATATATATCTTACCATATTTCAAATAGTATTTTCATCCTGAAGACATTCTTGCGATATATATATGTGTATATGTATATACATATATATGTATATCGTGAGTTCACTAACACAGTATAATATAGGTATATATAACGTGTATATAGGTATATCGGAACTGATTTGATTAAAACAACAAACACCAACCCCCGCGCGGTCTTTAAATGTGTAAAAATAAGACGTTGGTATAATATATAAGCGCGCGAAAATGAACGATGCTATTTCAATCGAATATACATATTTCGTACGTCATAGCCATATAAATGCTATGCATTTACAATAAACAAGGATTTTTTGTAAAACAAAACAAAAATTATATGAACAAAAGACAAAGAAACGAAAATTTTAACTTTTCCTAGTTTTTTTTTTTTTTTGATTTTTTATTCTTTTTTAGCTTCACAGAATCTGTAACGGATGTTTGTACGATTGTTTCAAATTTCGGTTAAAGAGCCTCCCTCTTTATGCTGTATGTATACTTGACCCTCACAATTTATTATTAGTATTATCATTATTATTATTATTATTATTATCACAAGTCGCGGGAACGATCATACGCGCGAGTATAAACGAGTATATAGGCGCGCAACAAGCAATCGAGTCTCGTGTTGCCGTGGCCCAAGACGGAACCGGACTGATTGCGAGCGAGCGTTCGAATCCTCCGACAACGAGGCGAAGGCACGAGTCTAATCGCGCGCGGTTTGATGCAGCGGTGAGGTGCTGTGAGGAACGACCACGACCGTGACGCGACGAGACGCGATCCTCCACTCAACTTGTACTCACGGTGAGTAGAGCCAGTGCGGATGGATCACTGCAGTCCTCGCAGAGGATAGGTAGGTACTTACTAACAGATCCGCGGTAGTCAATAGTTTAACTATAGTTACTAGGTAGTCCTTCGATGCAGACTGCGGGTGGCGATGGATGGGTGGACCGTGATAGAGACCATCGGTAACTGCATCGACATAAAGTTCATAATGAATGGGGCGTTACGATCCCACGAGGATGGCTCCAGCGCGACCTGATATACTATTTCGGATTGAATTTAAATCAAAAACCAATGTATACATATGAGTGTATATGTATATGTATATACCTATATTCATATGTAATGTTGTTTGTTAAAGGGTTCGGAGATTATCCAATTGGGAATATATTTTTTGAGTCATTTTCGTTGATGGGATGAGGTTTCAAAAAATGAATTTTTTCTTTTGATTTTCGCAATTCTGACGTGTTAATTTTTTTAATTTTTGATATTATAACGGTTTTTTTTTTGTACCTTACGATTTTAATATAAATTTATTATTCTAATTTCGGAGTCTTTGACTCTGCAAATAGTTTTGATTGTTTGATTATTCAACGTTTTTGATATTACGATTTCGTACTTTTTAATTCTACATATTTGATTTTTCGTCGGATCAATTTATAGAAAATCTATTATAAGTCTTAGTATTTTCACAATTCTTACCATTTTACGATCCACATGATGATCATATAAGCCCTAATATCCTATCATTTCATATTTAACACTATACACATATAATACAGCTGATATTGTATACACATAAAAAAAACCAAAGGACCCCTCACAAACCTTATTGAAATTGGCTCTCAGTCGAATTTCTTACAATTGCTGGATGATGTAGCTTTTGTTTCTTCGATCAAAAGTTCTCATATTCACAAGTTTCGACTATGGCTGTATCTCAAATTATGAGGAAACGGACGTCACAATTAGCTTCAAGCCTCGTAACTTGAGATACATTCATAGCCGAAACTTGTGCCTATGAAAACTTCGGATCGAAAAAAGAAAAGCTACAATATCCCGCAATTCTAAAAAATTCGACTGAGCCAATGTCCATAAGGTTTGTGTGGGGGATATATATATATATATATATATATATATATATATATATATATATATATATATATATATATATATATATATATATATATATAAATATATATAAATATATATATATAAATATATATATATATATATATATATATATATATGTGTGTGTGTGTGTGTATATATATATATTATTGATATATTTATTTATGTATACGTATATGTATATTGTAGGAGCTGGTCTTTCTATTCGGTATGTGAGATGCTATACCGTAAATCAGATTGCTTAAATGCCGCAATGGGATGAATTAATTTATGAGGCCGAGGTCATGGCTTGGATCATAAAGTCACGTGTTATAAATATCATCCTTTATACAGGGTGGCCACAGCTCGTATTATACCTACCTGCGACAAGCCATTTAAAACCAAAACCCCATATATATATATACATATAAACAGGAATTTGAAAAAAAAAAAAAAAAACGAAAAAAAAAATAGACAAGTTTTTATTTCCTCACACCAAAAATAAAAGAATTAAAAAAATCAAATAAAAAATAAAAAAATACAAGAAAATGAATTTCAATGTTGAACTTCGTGTAATAAAGGGGCAATACTGCCCTGCAATGATATAACCGATATAAAACCGGCTAATGGGCCACATGGACGAGACGGTTAGGTTAGGTTAGGTTAGCTTAGCTTAGCTCAGCTACACGCAGGCTTACGATAGCTGCGATCTTAATCTTGAATATAAGAACTTGATTGGAGGCAGTGAGAAGATGCTCGCTTAATCGGAACCCCCTTTAAGGGTGCGTGCAAGTTACGTGCTTGATCAGGTTGTCGCGTACGTCTCATTCAGCGCACAATATATATCTATTTATATTTTATTATCTAACTACTGGTTTTAAACCGTTTCATTATTACCCTTTTATATCTATATACATGTATGTATATGTATAGGCATTATAATATCTATACGCTCTTTACAGATAAAAGTTTTAGTCTTTTTTTATCATCTTTCTCTTTCTTCTCAATTACTCTTCAGGTAAGTATGTATGTTATATTATCGACCGATAATACTCCGAACGTGACTAAAAGTCAGAACAAAAATAACAACAACAATAACAATAATAATAATAATATTTTCGGTCCTGAATACGCAAACTTACAAATAACAAAAGAAAACGGTTTTTTTTTTATTTTATTTTTATTTCAAGTCTGGTTATTTTTGGTTTTTATACTATGATTTGAGTTTATTGTTTTTCATAATAAATTATTATGATATTGTACATACATGTAATACATACATACACTTCACAACGTTATATACACATGCGTATACCTACATATACAAATACAGACTTATTTAAATAAGAAAAAATTAAAATTCCTTCATTATGTGGTTTTTACGACTTTATAATTATAACGCATAAGTGACGACATCTGCATATTGTCTCGTTATCTTCTCATCCGTTTCTATGGGTCATCGTGCATTCTGCGGAGGAACATGAAGTACGAGGCAGATCCTTGCACCACCTATATGTATAAACGAAGAAAAGAAATACTACGTTTAAATACTAAAAAAAACAAAAATAAAAATGTAGTTTATATTGTTTATTTTAGTTGTTATAGTTCTTCATTGATTTTTATTTAAATGATATTATTTATGCGATTCTTTGCTCACTTTCATGTAAGTTTCCCGCGAAAGTGTAGCAAACTTAGCTACAGTCAGTTTAAGAGGTCTTCTAGATCGTTTCATGATCAGTAAAAGGGCTCGGTTTATTCTTGGAGAATACGAATCGTACCAATTGCTAAAATAAGCGGCATCGGCTACCAACAAACTCTGCAATAATAAAAAAATGTAAGATCTTCAATTGATTTTTTGAACCAAAATCTACAGAGTCGTAACTAAAATGAAAACAAAAGAGATTTATTTTTATTGTTTGTCGTTTGTTTGATTTTTATTTTTTTTTTTTTGCTATTTTTTCTGTGAGCTTACTTGCTTTGTGACTTCGTCGCCACAATTACAGAATATAAATAGCTGGTACATCATTGCGGTCATCAGGGAAACCATAGAGAAAAATGGAAAACTCATTACGGGTACCTGAAGCAATTGCAATTGTATGAGATAACTCGGTAGGTATAATATTTAAAAAAAAAAAAAAAAAAAAAAATAATAATTATTGTATTTTATGTAGAAAGTATAATAGCTTTGATAGAATAACGTTTTAAGCGGTTACTTTCGAATAAAATCATTCATTTATCAGCACGCGGGAATTAAGTATGAAGAAAATACTATAAGCTGAATCTATAGCATGAATAATTCAAGTACCGTAGGTATGTAACATACGCATATACTGCGGTCGGTCGCGGTTACACATATACATATTATAAGTAAATGTAAAAATAAAACAAAAAATAAAATAAAAAAAATGAATAAGAAATTATACAACGCAAATTGTGGTAAGCATAAAATTTCTTAAAGACAAATATGAGAGTAAAACCAAGAAAGAAGTATAAATAAAGAAGAAAAAAAATAAAGAAAAAAATTAAAAAAAACGCTTCGTAAACCATTATTATTTATTACTTACCGAAGTAATTTGAAACAGGGGGAAACACATGATTACTAAATTGCACAGGAACTGCAGTAGAACCAGTATGCTGAATATTCTCTCCATTTCTACGGTCAGACTGCGGTAATAAATGCATCGAATAAGATTACAGAAACTCTAAATATCGCGTGATATAAAACAAAAAAAGAATCAAGAGAAAATGTGCAGGTAAATCGACTGGCATTGTTAGGCCAGCCCTAGAACTTCCCGTTCAATTTTTTCGATGCATTATATGCGGAAAATTGATTTGTTTTTTTTTTTTTTTTGACGCAAAAACTGCCGTATCGATTAGTTCCAAAATCTAACGAGATCTAAGTTGCAGCTAATCCTATCGATTAGGAAAAAAATCGTAAAAATCCGTTGACCAGTTCTCCAGATATCATGAATTAAAATTTGTTTTTTTTTTTATAAAATTTGTTCTTTGGATAACTAGAAAACTAGTGCATCGATCAAATCCAAAATTCAATCAGTTATGCGTCAGAAAGAACTGCGGCGATTGACATAAAGAAGGATTAAATCCGTTCATTCTTTATCGAGATATCGTAGGACGAAAAATTAACCATGCACGCGCACCTACTATTGGTTTCAAAATTCCTGATCCTTAGTTTTTGGAGAGTGTAACTCTTTCAAAAAAAATCGTAAAAGTATGGGACCAGAAGTATTCTGTAGCTTGAAGATTTCTTTCATTTCTCGAAAAGATTCAACTTTTTTCAACAATTAGTTTGTTATTTATGGCAAATGAAGTGAAAAAAAGTGCGGTATTTTGGAGGCTTTTCTGAACAGTCAACTTCAATCACCTGCCACTCGATGAATAGTAATCGGAAAAATATAAGGGTTTTACTGGTGTTGCGTTAATCTTTTAAAAACACGTTCATCATGCTAGTGAAATTAGAATTTGACGAAGCGTTCTAACGTTATTAACAAATATATGCGACGGTGCTATCTCGTCAAGAGAAAACGATACGACATCGTAAAAGAGTTTGAATGATACGTTAAGTACTCACAAATGACGTCCGACGAATGAATTATCGGCAACTTTCGTTTATTAGGGATAAAAAATTATTAAATTTTAATTCCATTCAAAAGCGTACCGTAGGAGTGGTTTTACATGAACACTCGAGAAAAGTTTTTGAAAGTGCGTCACCTCAGCACACTTTGCAGCTTACTAAAATTTTGTAATCAAAAATTTTCCACTTCTATACCACTGTTGGTTCTGGCACTTCGAGTGTTCGGTAAGGGTCTTCAAGGGTATCACCAAAAGAATTTTTCGTGCCTAAATTGCTTGTCCATCACATGTGGCTGAACTTATAGTCATGACCACCGTACAATTCAAGTTTATGGTGAAATTTTTCCAGGCTACGCCTTTTCACGAACTTTTCTCGAGTGTTCATGTAACACCGTTTCCGCGGCATGCTTTTAAAATGAACTAAAAATACAATAATTTTTTAATCCTAATAAACGAAAGTTGCCGATAATCCATTCATCGGACGTCATTTGTAATTACTTAACATATTATTTGATCTTTTTTACAATATTGTATCATTTTCCATTGACGAGATAGCACAGTCGCATATATTTGTTAATAACGTTAGAACGCTTCGTTAAAATGTGATTTTATTAGCATAGACGTGGTTCTAAAAGAATGACAAATCACTAGTAAAATCCTCATATTTTTCCGATCACTATTAATCGAGTGGCAGGCGATTGATGTTAACTGTTCAGAAAAGTCTCCAAAATACTGGACTTTTTTCACTTCAGTCGCCATAAATAACAAACTAGTTATTGAAAAATATTGAATCTTCTCGAGAAGCGAAAGAAATCTTCAAACTACAGAATACTCCTCGTCTCATATTTCTACGATTGTTTTTCAAACAGTTACACTCTTCGAAATCTAGAGGTCAGGAATTTTGAAACCGATAGTAGACGTCCATTTAGGAATGGTCAGAGATAATTCTCTGGACCCCAAAACGTGAAGTTCTGGTGTACACCGAACTTTTCATTTTCGGGGTGATTATATAATAACCTCGTTTTTCTGTTTATCGGGAAGATGATAGAAACGTGTACAAAGTTATTTGCTGATAAAGAAACTATTAGGTTTTAAACTTGTTAAACTAATAGGTGAAATAAACTGACTGCACTTAACGTATTGTTGCATCCTTATTATCTATTTTCAAATACTTGTTACTTAATTACCATGTGTGAACATATCAGATGAAAAACTAGACCAAAATGATAAAAATCAATGCATAAAGATTAAAGACTTGATGTGCCGGTTAAAGAAACGAATTAAGATCGTTAATTTTGATAAAATTAATAACTGACAATGATTTAAAAAATAAAGAGATAAAAAATAAAAAATATCTAACTAGAATAATTCTAATCCTTATCCACGCGTTGAGATATTATAATTTCACTCTTATCAATGATAGATCTAAATTCTGACTTCAGCTGAGTGGTTCATTACTCCTGCACCCTTATTACCTTACCTTATGATTGCGTGATGATGTAAAACGCAGTGTTTTAACGAGTCGTAAATTTCATCGGTTAATAAATTCGTCGATATAATTTTTGGATAATTTTGAGAATTGAATCTCTGCAACTTTTTTACAGCAATAGGTTTTAGGCAGATCAAACTCCGGGCTAAAATCCTTAGCTGTGTTGCAATGTGGAGAAGAATACTTCCGTACAAAACATCAGTTGTCACAATTATTGGGCTCAGAATCATCATAGAAAAAGCTTGGTAAGCGTAAGCCAACTCGTGATATGGTGAAATGTTAACATCGAAAGGAAAGTAGCTCATGTAAGGCAGCTTTTGACGCGTTACAGTTTCTCGGTTAACTCCAACCATCGCCGTGTAGTTTTCAAAAAAATTGTTTTTACCCTGAAGATAAAGGCGTTTGAGATCTTTACGAATGAAATTTAGACCTTGAAATTACTCAATACTGAAAATGGCGAACAAAGATTCAAAAATCAGTACAGATTTTAGTGAAATCGGATCCTGGAGATGTTAAAGCCTGCACTGATTGCAAATCTAAATTAGGAATTTCAAAATTTAAAATGACTAATCCGATGTGACAAAAAAAAAAATCTAAACATTTTATTTCTAATTGAAATTTACAAAATTGCACTTCATTATCAATTTTGGTTCGTTACTTTGGATCTGCCATTTTAAATTTCACGATTTTGGAATCGGTAAGCTGACAATCCCTCGAGATAGTATCTTAATGTAAAGGTCACCCACTTCACTATAAACGTCCAATTCTGAGAGAGTTGAATACGTTCTTTTAGATACCACTTTGGCGTATCAGTCTTTTCAACCCTTCACATTTGTCACATTGAGTTAAATTGACCAAACTGGTTCTCAAATGATTTCCGTGTGAAAACTATCCGTCTGATTGGGACCAAAAAATTATTTAACATACTTCGAACATTGTCAAATATGTAGCAACAGTGTTTATATAAGAAATCAAATAATAACATGTCCGAAAAAAAATCTACATCCTAGGGCAAGTAACGATAAATATGTGATTCCAAAGTTGGGCGCCAAGTCAATTTGACCCAGGGTGACAATCAAGGGTAAAATATCGATGAGTATAGAGACATAAATTTTTTATCACCTTATTGTTGGTAAAATCAGATGATATATAAAGAGGGCAGAGAAGGCCGTTGATGACGACAGAAGTACCAATGAAAAAATATATCTTGAGTAATCTTTTAGTCCGAATAACGCAGTTTTTGACGAGTTCCAATTCTTCTGGTGCTCTAGTGTCTCGTATTTTAAAAATACCAGATTCGAAAGATTTCGTCACACTTTGTACCTCCTTAGCTCTGATCAATATCAACGAGATTTTTGAACAGGCCATAACATGGACTATGGCATAGCACAGGTTGTTTATAAAATCGTCGAAATTTTTCCACGAGAAATAAAGTTGAATTATTTCAAGTATGGTAAACAGATAACCGAAGGTTAAAAGAAATGTTATCTGATAGATGAAGTATAATACTTCTTTTCGAGATCCTCGAAACCCTGAGTTTTCCCAGGACCAAAGTCCAAGAACCCGCAGAATCCTGATGTGCAAAGAGAAGTAATTTTTCGGAATGCATAACTCCTCACTCATTCCTATATGATAAGTTAATTTTTAATCTGCAATTTGAAAACTTGTCAGTCAAAAAAGATAATCACTTAAGTAATTTTTTCAGTATTAATAAAATCGTCGTCTATTCACTCGATGGAAAATTATTTCTTGGACAATTTTGAGAACCGAAAATGTGTTCCTTTGAGTTTTATAAAATTATCGAAATATTAATTTTGGACAAACCTGCACTCTTTCAAAAATATCGCTTTAATTGGGTTCAAAAATATCACGGTGTCAGACTTCCTCTGTCTAGGAGGTTTTGAACGGCAGACATTGAGCGCTAGAAAGTAAAATGGACTAGCTGTACTGCGCCTCTTCAAAGAACACATACATACATCATTAATAGTTAATACAGAAGCATTATCGGTTTTCATACATTGTCATATATAAGTCTTGCTGGGTAACGTGTAATCTCGCAAACCATACCGTTAATTTCTTTCTAAAACATAATGTGTGTAGGGTATGTTTGCCTCGGATCATTTTCATAGCATAAAATAACAATGGGTACATCTTACAATGAATATAGAGAGACTTTAAGATTATTATACAACCTATTGTTATACAAGCACTAGTATTTTTAAAATTCAAGATGACGCTTTTCCCATTGCTCGATATACATAATAATTATACTCCCCTATGTGGGAAGACTATATTTTCTGTGCACACATGCGGTTGTCAATTTTTTATCTTACAAATGTCGTTTTTGGTCAAAAAGTCCATCGAATATTTCAAAAATCTTTTAAACAATTTATCATTTTCATTACAGAAGTGTAAAATATCCATAATACTATTATTGAACAGGTATCGGTATGTCCCTGCAGAGCACGCGTCTTCTCATACTGAATAATCCGAGATAAATCGAACCGCGGTGTGTCCGGGACAACCGCCACGAATTTGATCCATCAAGAATAAACTATCCATCTCAATCGGCTACGATTTTGTACTCATCCCATCCGAACCCTTCAGCTAGTAATAGTAGGTACGACAGATAACGTGTCGCCCGCTCGAATTCCAGACGGACATACAAGCGAACCATTGTATACGCATGATATTATATTATTAACATGTTCAAGTATAATTTGACAAATATATGTATTAGTCTGTGTAGTCGTAAGCCATCCGTCCTTACATAACCATGATACCTCCTGAAAAACGTTACTTGACATTTGACGTTTATCAAGAGTCAATGTCCTCGATCATCGTGATCAATTCTCTATTCAAATCGGACAAAAATCAACCCTTGCCAAGGCTCAGCATATATTGTAACATTTAGTTGGTCTCTAGATGAAATATATGTTCGTCTACGTGGACGTGTCGTCGTTGACACTAGTTACAAATGACTATATAAGCCTGTGGTTCCAGGTGTGATATCAGTCGAGAGGATGATAGATCTGGTGAGCGAGCGGCTACACATATGGCATATTCGACGTGACTTCAACGACCTGAAAAATGACTATACCTACCTCGAAAAAAATGTACGGATCGGTGTATAAAAATGTAATACTTTTGCCAAGTATTAAGACTCGTAGTATTTCGTGCACTGGATTCGATTAAAAACGATTGAAATCTAGTTGTCTTTGAGTACGTTAAATTAATCTTTTTTTATTAATAGCTAGTATACGGGTATATACAACATGGCCGCCGTATCGTACGACTCGAATCACACTTCGTCGATATAATGATTTCTTGCACTCGTTCGGTAATGAGGACTCTTTCACGTACAACAATATCACGGCAGGAATATTTTAATCGTAATCCCAAATCAAACCGCAGTTTGAATTCTAAGAATTTAGGGGACCAAAATTCGGCGCCGTGTTATTACCCATAACTGGCAAAAAATGTCTGAGGGCCCCGTACACTCCAACCACACGCTTCCACACATTTATATCGAATACAAAACACATATGGATGAAAAGGGTTGGTCGATTCAATATTCTGAAATATGAATTAAATAATCGTTTACAAGTAAGCAGGAATTAAGATTCATTAGTTAAAAGCGCCACATGTTTCTATCATATTGGCATTGCGGGTGTAGTTCGAAAAATGAACACTTGGCGGCGCTGGTTTTCCCCGTGAAAAGTCTTTCCTGTCCCGTTGTCAAATCTTTCGATCAATTTTGCGGTAATTTAATATCTGATTTAAAAATTATTTTAGGTATTGCTTCACCAAACTTCTGTTGAAATCGATCGAACGCGTTGGAAAGTTATTAAACGAAGGGACTGACAGCATGAAGAACGTACATACTAGAAGTGTCCCACATTCTTAAGACGCACTAAAAGTGATCCGTGCATGCTACTGTACCATAATATATATGTATATATAAAAAAATTAATAATAATATTAATAATATGATGATAAATAATTGTATAAAAGCGTATCTTATTTTAAGCAGGACGCCTCTGCTCGATCTAGTTTTGCGTTTGAGTCTGAAGAACATCCGGTTTCTACAGGGCGACCATGATGGTTATCGGCGCAAACAGCGTATATATGTGTAAACGACGATGTCGGAGAAGACAGAATATATACGCGTATATCCATATCTCTCCGGCCTAATTCAGTACTGATTATTTTTCTAACGTTCCTAGAGCGGTAGTTGGTCCGCGGTATGGTATATACTTACCAAAAATTCTGAAGTGTGTTATACCAGCGAAGTTGCGTTGGTCAGATTAGCGCTCACTATCATCATTCGGAAATGTATGATAATATTGTCTCTCTCTCTTTCATTCGCCCTACCCTGGTTTTTTCTTCCTTACACACGCACACACGATTACAATACAACAAAGTCTTTCTCGACTTAATATAAATTTTTGAAAAAATAAAGAAAATCCACAATAATCAAGGATAATGTATACGATAAATGGACTGCAGTTTTGTATAGAGACTACAATTTATTGTCCGCGGTATATAATGCTTCTTGAATGTCCGTCTTATGATAAGAATAGGGTTAAGAATTGGTAGAACTTCCGGTCTTTTGCTGAAAATCCGTAAATTGGGATAAAAGGGAGAACAGTCTTTTCATTCCTTGAGTGTAATGGAGCATTTCCGGTGAAAAAAAAATTTGTTAATACCTTTTTACAACTGACTATACAACAACATACACACTTATACATACATATACACTTATATACGTATATACATATACATATTATATACTTATATGTATATATATACCACGTTCTCACCCTAGTAAAATGAATCACAGCATTAGGCGTTGAAGCAAAAGCGAAATATACTTTTATACCTTTTTTTTTTCTCGAATGAATGTAGCTACGCATAATATATACGGATATACGTGTATACATATATCTGTGATAAAACCGTGAAAAGGTGCAAAGAAGTTGTTAGAGAAAAAAAAAAAAAATAATAATAATAATAATAATAATAATAATAATAATCCAAAGATATAGAGCCATTGTTGTTTTCTGAATCGAATACATGATGATGGTGTTGAAAAGCGGATGTCGTCTTACATTGCACCGAGGATGATCCTGACATTATAATACCTACATAACCTATAAATCTGGCTATTAGAGTTTTTCTTTTTTCTTCTTAACTTCTGAGATTTCATTTGTGTCCAAATCCAAAGCTTACATACCTACAGGAGTCTGAGCCCTCTGGAATAAACTAATTTTAGTTTATTTACTTACGCACGAACTTGTGGATAAATAAAGGCCAAGGCCGTATATACCGCGAGTAGGTTTAGGGATAGATACATTGCGTAACGGATAAACGCATGTATACATACACATTTTATATAGTAATTTAAACAAATATATAGGTATATCAATACTTGTATACATATATCTGCAGCTATATTTATAAATTGAATTTCATAGAATCAGATATTATATAGCCAGAGCTCTTGCATCGTGTATACGTTACCTATAACCTATATGTATGTACATGTATATTTATATATCGTGTAATAATTATATGTATATCACAAGTGTTTTATATCCCACGGGAGTAATTAAGGTTTAATTACGTATGTTGGGAATAAATTAATTAGCTCAGTAGCTCCGACCTGCTGTTTGATTGATCGTATATGTCGGACATGCGAGAACGGACTATAACGTTCATCAAAATTTTTCAAGATAATTAAGTATACGTATTTTTTCTGCTCCAATTTATTTACACCGAGTTCCGTTTGTACTCCGCGGCGGATAATCTCGATCTTATTGCAATGTAATCTACGTGTATAAGATTGGTATAAATAAATAAATAAATAAATAAATAAATAAATACAAGGAATTTTCTTTTAAGAAAGTGATATGATAAAATTTGAGTGACTTTTAAACGACCTTTAAATAATCAGGGATGAATGACCCCAGAAAAATAACTTCTCCCGTCATCATTTTACGCTACAGAAAATCGTGTTATATAGCCACTGTTTCTCTTTAGGCTCTCAATTCTCCCGTGTATATTTAAGCGCATATATAGACTGCAGGCACCTTCCCTGAAAGGTCAAATCTCCGCTCGTCTTACGTCTTCGGTATTTGGGAGGGCCTGTCGTCGTTGGTAGTCTGTTTTCTTCCGCATAGCTGCATATTGGTGGCCGTTGCACACGACGTATAACTTATCATAGGTATAGCTTATAATATGTATACACGTTGTTGACATACGCTGTAGAGAGATTGAAAGGGCAAACAAGTAATTAGGCTAATCATGTGAAAACATAAGGGGATAAAGAAAGGCTGCATATAAGGTTTGTCGATGGATTTTCATCTTTAGTTCATCACGCCTTTCACGCTGGGCAACACATGGGGATGGGGGTATATAAGGTGAGGTTAGAATGTATGAAAGAAATCTGTGCAGCTGCTTAATTCAACAGATTTATATTCATGTGTATTAAAATGTATATGTATACATATACTTTAGGGTGAGCCAAAAAAACTAACCTATCGCAGTTATGGCTTTAAATAAGCCTATATATACTGAGAAAAAAATTCTCCCGTCAGGAAAAATTTTTAGCTCAATTTTAAAAGGTGTCGCTGGCCATTTGAAATTTTCCACTTAAATAACACGTAAAACAAATTTTTTTCACTAAAAATATTATAACTTTTGAATCGTTTGAGATAAAAAATTTGTGCTAGCATATTCTTGTAGGGCATTAAATTTCCTAAAAGAAAGTTCCCGGAGTCGAATTTCTAAACTCAATAATTCGTATAGGTACTTACGGGCCATGAAAGTCAAAAATAAACAGAATTTTACGGATTTAGGGCTTTTTTTTTTATCAAAAATATCAATTAAAATTATATGAAGTGAGTAAAAAATGTAATTTACATACTAAGTTCATAAATTAAATAGAGTTTTAACTTTTTTATTTGTAATTTATTGCATTTTTAGTCATTAATTTTTTTTTTTAATCATTAAGAAAAATTTCTTTATTACAATTTATTTTAGACTTTCATGGCCCGTAAGTATACGAATTATTGGGTTTAGAATTTCGACTCCCGGGACTTTTTTTTAGGAAATTTAATGCCCTACAAGAATATGTTAGCGCCAATTTTTTATCTCAAATGGTTCGGAAGTTATAATATTTATAGTAAAAGAAAATTTTTTTACGTGTTATTTAAATGGTAAATTTCAAATGGCCAGCGACACCTTTTAAAATCGAGCTAAAAATTTTTCCTAACGGGAGAATTTTTTTCTCAGTATATAAGCTTATTCGAAGCCATAACTGCGATAGGTTAGTTTTTTTGGCTCACCCTAATATACTTATAAATATCTATATAAGAAAAACTGAAATATTGTTATAACTTTTATTGTGTATAATAAAAAATAATAGCATCACTATGAAGCTTGCTTAAATACAGTTATTATTTAACCCTTTAATGGTCGTTGTACAGGATCACACAGTAAATTTCAAATATTTATAGTATTAGGTTCATATTCGACAAAAAAATTAGTATATACGTATTAGTAACATAGTATGAACTTATGGTTAACCGTTGGTATATTATTAGAGATATGATTCTTGAAAATAAATTGTATTATATATGTGTATAACCTGCAGCTGCTGTTAGAAAATTTTTTATGGAAATTTGTCTAAAAAAACTGAAGAGAAAAACGAATTGATCTGTTCAATTTGCTTAGGAATTATCCAATTGAAATGAATTAACAGAATTATATTGCGTTGGGGTCAAATATTTTTTGGCGTTCAATATTTTAATCAGAAATTTTTAAGTTTCGTATTTTAGACTATATTTAAAACTAGACAATCAATATTTCGGAACTTTTCTGAATAACGTATCTAAGAAATCGGGATATAACTTGTGGCTGGTAACTCGTAACTCTTTGAAGACGAATACCACCGATCGAATTACAAAATCGCGGACCAATAGATGAACCAAAAATGAAAGAATGGAATAACTTCCACGAAAATTCACTCTAAATCTTATCTTGATCGCTGATTACGAATTTACGATTTTAAGAATTTTCAACTCTAGGATCGTGAAGTGAAATTCACAAGATTTTATTCGAAATGTTAGTCCAATATCTAATTCATGGATTCGCTATTACGAATTCCGCAATTTCAAGATCCAATCCGTGCAATCGGTGATCCCAAGAACTACTCGAGTACATTATTCATGCAAAAAATTGAAAGTTATGTGGGCATTCCAATTCAATTCGACTAGGGTCTGACCCTCGCCCCTTCCAATTTGGGCGTTTATATAGTTACAGGAGGAAGTTCTGTCCGGACGAAATAGAACCTCCAACTTTATTTTCAGATTTTTTAGAATTTTCTGTTTGCCCCTCTACCGCCCCGAATTTCTTAATTGATGATAATAGGTCATTCTCGATAACGGGACCTTCGACATTTTTGAAGATTAGTAAAAAAAATTACGCAAATTTTGTATAGCTAGAACTAAGAATATATCTCAACAATTTTATCCATAATATCAAAAAATGTAAAAAGTCCCGTTATCGAGAATATCTTTAATCGAAAAATTTAGGAGGGGGGGGTGTTGGAAATCTGAAGTAAAAATTGGGGGTGTTATTTGGACCGGATAGAACATCGCGTGTAACTAACGACAAGACTCGAATTGTTAAGTGTGAAGATCGGTCTCTGGCCGAACTGACCTGGAATGCCCCATATGAATATTTTTTTGTTGTTCTATAAGGGAATTGGACTTGCAGGATATTTGTATTTTTTCTGCATATATCATTTCATCTTATTTTCTAATGTATATTGGTCTACGTATATACAGGTTATATGTAGTGTTTCCCGATTTATTTCTTAACTCTAGCCTCCGTGCAGGCTGACTCCTCAATCCTCTCCGCCCTCTTCGTCTGCACAAGTTCGAGGATGCTTGACTCGGCATTTTGATGGGTCGGACTATTTCCTGCACAAGTACATATACGACGAGAAGCATGACTTGGTGATAAGTCGAAAAGTTCCCATTATGTTCTCTGGCTCAAGAGGGTATTATATTATTATGTATTATAGATCATAGAATAGGTCAATCAAATTTTACTGTTGGACTTACGTTATAAGTACTATAGACCATTTAAAACCCACAATCGTAACGTAGTCGTCTTGTATACGTTAGACAGATTATTGACGGGATACATTATACCCATAATTCATCAGCATTGGTGGATATTTCATTTAAAAAAAAAATTTCAAATGTTGAGAAAAAAAAATCTAATAAATTCTGAAAATTAATGCAAATTAGACATTTTTTTTTTTTTTTTTACTGATTTAGCGATTTGTCGAAATTTTTATCACAGCAGAGCGAGGTCCGAACTTTTTTTTTGGCACAAAAAAGATCGATATTTATTTTTGAAAGATAAAATCGTAAGCTTTAATAATTTAAATAAATATTTATTATCGTGAGATTACGTGGCAAAAAATTTTACTTATCCAATATGCAATTCGATTCAGTTTTTGTACGTACCTAAGTAATTTTGTGTTTTACTTATATAAGAGGGTAATTTTCCCTTATATAGTTAAGTCATTAGAAAAATTAGAGGGGGGAAAGTACCAAAAAAAAAAAAGTATAATAATAATATTGCAGAACGAATTCATCGATCGGCGATGCGTATTTTCGCGATAAGATCTCGCTTCGAATTTTTATTTTTATTGACGAGCGAATAAAAAGATTCGAAAAGGTTTTTGGTCCTCTTTTAATCCTCACCTTATTCGGTTCTCGCGATTTAGAGCGTGGCGATCGCCTTTTAACGCATCCTAGAATTATATACATTATGGATCCTGACCTATAATCTCGACACTATTCCATACGGCACATGGCTCATCTCAGGCATATCATCCAAACGAGGGCGTGTACACGTTCTCACTTCTCTACGGCTCTCAATCTACCGCGGAACCGCACATAAACGTTGGCTCCTTTTACCTAAAAATCGTGAATTTATCTTTTGATTTAACGGAACTGTAGATAGGTAGCTGTAAAAGTTCAAACCCCGGTTGAAATAATTAATAAGACAATTTTCACTTGTCATCACTAATCCCCTCAGTATGTTTGAGACCTTCTCTGATTTAGTATATATATCTACACAGGTAGGGGAAAGGAGGGCAAAACAGGCACGGGGGGAAACGGACACCTCGATAAAAAATAGAAATTGGGGGCGAAATGAACACCGTTAGTTTTTTAAAAACGATTTGGTTTTTCTGAGCTTACTTACACAAAGAAGATGTGGAAAATAAATCATATTGTTCATGTGCTGGAGCTGATGAGGATGATATTTGCCCCCAATTCTCATATTCAGCCAAGGTGCTCGTTTTTTTCCCCCTCCCCGTTTTGCTCCCCTTTCCCCTATATGGCAGCAGTTTCATTTATTGTGAATTTTTTTAGAAAAATATTTATTCTTCAGAACGGGAGGAATTCAAGACAACATAACTTCGATACTAGAAGACGCTTTTTAAAATATATTTAGAGTCGCTTTAACACGAATCAAAATGGCGAATTGTGATGAGGGATTTAAATTTTTTACACCGTATTGAATTCACCATTTGAACGTAGCAATTTCGCAATTAGATTATCAGATCGGATAAGTTCAGTGAGCTTAGAATCCGATTTTCGTAATAATCGTACCTACTTGTATGTGGTATTTTCTGGATTTTCGTCCGTCAGCTTGGAACCGAAATTTTTAATTTTACAATTTCGACCTTGAAATCATACAGTCAGTAAATTGTCATGAAGTTCAATCAAGCTTTGAATCCTATTGTATCCAGTCGTCCAAAATAATGGATCCGTTATTTTTATAATCGCAATTTTTATCTCCTATTCAGAAACAGCCACCCCCAAAAACCCCTGGGTAACCAAATTTCATATACAAATCGTTCAAATAGTTTCGATAAATATTCATAAAAAAAAATTGAAAAACTTTGAGACACTGCAATTCAAATTTGAAACAAAAAAGAAGGAACAAAAATCAAAAGTAATAGGTACTAACATTTTTAGAATATTTTTGTTATAAAACTGCATGCAGAATAATTGGAATACGTATTCTGAAATATTTATTTTGCGATATTTCATATTATTTGGAAAAAAATCTGCATGAAATCCAGAAATTCATTTTTCACCCTTTTTTTCGTATCGTATATACTCAAAGTAAAATAACATCCGAAAAGAAAATAAAAAAATATATAATTAAAAGAAAAGCTTAAACCTTCTTCATAGTTAAAAGTTCTTTTATCCCTGAAGAGCTAAAGATGATGTGGAGTTGCGGCAACTGACTGCGGCAGCCTATAGCTTAGAAGTTTAAATTTGAAAGACGTTTTAGTATAAGCCGCGCATACAAGTTCTTCAAAGGATAATCAAACCTGAATTCTAAACGCTTTTAAACTCAATAAGTCACATTCGTTAGCCAATGTAACTAGCCTTTACTATAAAGCTACTACAATTTTCACCTTAATTCGGTTAATTATTTCAAATATTTACTTTAATCAAGTTTCTAAAATCATTTTAACTACGATATATATTTATTGCCCAAATCAAATAACGATGAATACCCAGAATGTGAAATTGGAATTTCGAAAATTTTAGTATAGGTATACCTAGGCGTTTTTGTAATTTAAATGGTATAATTTAAACCCTCGTTCGACAGCCGTCAGCGCCCGTTTCACACGTCTAAAAACGAGGACGTAGTAAATGGATAATTATATCGTAACCTGCACTTGCCGTTTAGAAGCATGGCCATAGAGCGGTCTGGAGGCCCTTACGAAAATTATAACACGCCAGTGGCGGGGCTTGTTTCGAATAATAATCAATTACTTCGATCGGCATTAATAACAGCTTTTCCAATGTGGAACAATAATTAACCATGATTTCGTATGCAAGCATATTAAAAGCATCCGGTCGCAGCTTATAGCTTTTTATTTTAATCCGATACTATTATTAATTTACCCCGAATGAAAAAAATAAAAGAAATGAAAACAATACTGTATAGAATGGTCATTGAGTGTAATGGAGTGCAGGAAACTTAAAACAAAAAAAAAATCCAATATTTTTGAGATGTACCGGGTGATTCATTTTAATCGCCCCAGGCCGATTTTTCCGAAACTAAACAATATACGAAACAAAGTTTAATATAAAATATTCAGGGTTTAGAGGGGGACGAAACTTGGTGATATCAGTATTTTCGTAAATGGAGCCGCCGAGGTCAGGTGAAGGTTAACTTTGTTTTTTTTGAATGGAAACCCACATTTTTCATCACATAATTTTGTCCTACTTGAAAAATCAAACGACTTTCGTATGAAATATTTTTTTGTGAGACATCAAGTTTCTATGATATTCAACTGAACAACTAGAGATTTTTGAACTTTTGAGAACATTTCACCACTAAACTATCAACTTTGGAGAAAAATTGCAAGAGACAAAAAATGCGTAATTTCATGCAGAAATTCTTGGACAATGATTGAATAATTTTTTCCAATAACTTTTTATTGTAGCTTCTTTAATTGCCTGAAAAACAGCAGAAATTGTTGAAAAAAAAATCTGCAATTATTCTTCAAGAATCTTTACATGAAATTACGCACTTTTTATCAATGCAATGATTCTCCAAGCTTGATAGTTTAGAGGTGAAATGTTCTTAAAAGTTCAAAAATTTCTAGTTGTTCCATTAAATATCATAAAGACTTGATGTCTCACAAAAAAATGTTTCATACGAAAGTCGTTTGATTTTTCAAGTAGAACAACATTACGTAATGAAAAATATGAGTTTCTATTTAAAAAAACAAAGTCGACCTTCACCTGATCTCGGCGGCTCTATTTACGGAAACACTGATACCACCAAGTTTTGTCCCGCTCTGAACCCTGAATATTTAATACCGAAATTGTTTTCGTGTCTTGCTTAGTTTCGGAAAAGTCGACCTGGGGCGATTAAAATGAATCACCCAGTATATTAAATTAAAACGAATTAAAAATAATTTATTTCGAGTGAAGATGGTTTTTTTCTTATTAAGTAAGCATTCAAAAGCTCGGTAAACAAACAATACATGCAAATATGTTGTATACATGTCCACATCGGAATTTTATATTAAATATAACAGACGTAAGTTGGAGTAATGAAGGAGTAATAAACACTTAAAATGAAATATATCATGATTAGACAATTGTTTGAATTCGTTCGTCATCTAGCATCGATATATTTGATTTCAAATAGTGTAATAAATAATTGGAATTTTACCATCATCTGGTAAGTATTACCTTAACCTATTGCTAAGTGATTTATCTTATCGACATATTGATTAATATTATCACCAGTCGTAAGGTAACTGATATATGTTCTATCGACGAATAGCTCCTTGGTGTATCGACAAACTAGTTACTGTGCTGTAATTTCATCAATTAGTATACTGAATTACCGACCGAGATTATGGTTGAACTACGAACGGTAAAGGCCAACGCACACATATGCCGCCCGGCGCCGCACGATGTCGCACGGTGCTACACTTTTGCCGTATCGCAGGAATAATACAGTTAGGCGTAAAATAAGATGATACTTTTGTCATCAATACTAATTATAACTGTAGTTTGGTGTCAGTTTATTTATAAAGTATTAGCTGAAAATGGCAATCGTAAAACAAAGTCGGTTTCATAATTTTAAGATTTATAGCGTAACGTATGTAGCCTAACTGTATCATTCCTGCGATACGGTAAGAGTGCGGCACCGTGCGGCGCCGAACTGCACGGGGCTGCAGCGAGTTGCAGCAATCAGCGCCAGGCGGCAATGGTGTGCGTTCGCCTGAGATACTGGAACGTGTATACGATTTTTTGACCTCAAATGTATTGTAACATACATGGAGCCAGGGGGGTGACACAGACTGCTAGAATCGATTCGCATTCTGTCCGCATTTTCTAGTTCCTTTATTGCTCTGTGTATGGCGCTAGTAATCTTGTGCTTGCAGTGTGATCACTGATCTAGTATAGAGTTGGTATAAAGATCAGTGAGTGTGATTCAATCAGCGCTTGAGCCACTCGAGCAGAGAATAACCAGCGCCATATACAGAGCGATATAGGAACTAAAAACTGCGGACAAAATGCGTTTCATTTTTAAGTACAGGGAGAATAGCATGCGTCACCCCCCTGCATGGAGCCCAGATAAGGAGCACGAACTCCGTGTATACAAATAGCCTCTTAACTAAGAGGTCGTTAGTGGTCCATCTGTACCAAAATGGCGGCGAGTTCACTCAAAGAAATAAAATACCTTTTTTATAATTTTAATAATTAATAAGTTTTAAAGGTCAACAGTAAGAAGAAAAATTTCTGCGGTTAATATATTTACTTGCTCACTTCACATATATTTTACTATACTATATTCACGCCGGTACAAAAGGCATATTAGCGACCCTGGTGGTGAAAAAAGGTAACCCAATATGTACCATTTTAGGTACAGATTTTGTCAATTTTCCCGTTTGAGTTCGTGCTCCTTGTTTAGGCTCCATGGTAACATATCTGGTTAGCTACGGCTGACAGCATCGAGTCTATACATTCTTCTTATTACTGTTGACCTTTAAAACTTATTAATTATTAAAATTATACAAAAGGTATTTTCTTTCTTTGAGTGAAATCGCCGCCATTTTGGTACAGGTGGACCACTAACGCCCTCTTAGTTAAGAGGCTATTTGTATTCATCAAGTTCGTGCTCCTTGTCTAGGCTTCATGGCTGACAGCTACGATTGACGCTGCGCGCGCAACCACCAGCGCTGAAGGGAGATCCCCAAGACAGCGGGGGAAAGGCTTTAAAAAGTTGTGCAGAGAAGAATCGACAGCGATTTTCGACTTCGTTCTAGATCTCTCAAAACCTTTTCAACAGTACGGAGACGTCTTGCCGATGTGACTGATTTAGAGTCATTATCCATTAGAATCAAAAAACAAACTTATAAAAATTTAGCGACAGTCAAACACGGCATAAATTTAAAAAACAAACAAATAAATCTTGATATCCGATTTAGCGATAGCCAAACGTGGCATAAATTAATATCAAAAACTAAAAATCAATCATTTAAATTCGCAAAACGAATTTAATTAGAATTATTCAAAAACTTGTTAAATTCAGCAAAATCCAAAAGCTAATTTTCACTAGAGACACAAACAGACAAGCAAGAGCACCGCTCAGATCAAAAAACACGTAGGGTCAGTAACCTGACGATAGGCTAAGAACAGAATAAGCAAAACCTCTATTTTTATTTTTCCATTGTATCGAATCACACACAAATGACTTTATTTTATTTTTCTATAATCACGGCTGTAATATTTTTGCAAACTAGCATTTTGAGATTTTGATTAAAACTTTTGTTAAGTTAAAACTCGTTTCCTTGTCTGACATCCAGCAACGTTTTCCAGCTTTCCATTTCCATAAAATTAACAACTGCAGCTTCGGACACTCGCTTAATTCATCGGCACTGTCAAATGAGGCAAAGTCCGTGCCCCATGTCACTAACGATTTCCCAAGTCTGGGGATAGTCACGGTAGATGAAAGTCTTACCCTGATCTAACAACAGGATACAGACAAAATAAAACCACGGAGAGGTAGAAGTCTACAAAGAGGTAAAAGTCTATAATCCCTTATTTTTCATTCCTCCATTTTTACGTATTCGTTAATGTTTTCCCTGAAATTTTGCATACTTCTACAAATATTGATGACGAACAAAAAAGAGCAAAAAAGAGCAACGGACAGAAACAACCAATCCGTCGGTGAGTGGATTGATTCGAACGACATTAAGATATTTTGCTTTGGATCCCTCCCCACTGATCTAAAATTGTTCAAGTTACCTTTCAGGGTATCAAATTACATATTATCCACCAGAAGATGCTTTAATTATCAGAGATTCGGTCATATTGGGTTTACATATGCAGATACGTTCCCCGATGTAATAACTGTGGCCTTTAATACGAAGACAACTGTGAGGCAGGAGGCACACTGCGCAAACTGCCAGGAAGCACACTCAGTATTCAGTGAGGAACGCATGTTTCACATGTTTCACCGTGAAATTAACGAAACAACAGCAAAGTTGGGTAACAATAGCTTTCAAACGAAAGCAGTGTTGAAACAGCTTTTCAAAGGCCTATTTGGCAACGAAAATTACCGGGCGTTTTCGCTCCTTATATCATCCCTTAACCAAGATCCCGAGGAGTCAGCAGATATCTACGGCAATATTAACCCATACACCATTGGAGCCGAATTAGAAAAACTTGACCTACTCAACTCCAACCGAAATATTAACAATTTGGCTAGCGATAATGTCGTAGCTCAAAGCATCCCTGAAGCTGACAATGAAATTGAAATCAATAGCAATTCAGGATCAGAGCCGGAATCCATGATCTCTATGAAGCAAACTCTACTGGTTTAGCATAGGTCAGGCGGCCAACAACTAATTTTGGACAAAGCATATTCATACTTAAGTACAATAGTATACAATAAGGATATAACTAGGAAATAGACATTTATTATTAAGGTGCGCTAGACTAGGTTCGCATAGACACAAGCCGGTAGGTTAAAATAGCATAGAAGCTAGAAAAAATAAAATAAAAAGTGGAAAGGGAAAAAAATAATTAAGAAAAAAAAAAGGAATTCAGCAAGCCATTAGCTTATGTTTCGCCAATAGTAGGGTTGTGTCATACGCTAAGCAGTTAAGACATAGCATAAAAATAAAATTCTCCAAGTCGCAACTCTGGAGCAAGGCTATTAATAAAAGGATCATATAGTGGAGGCAAAATAAGTTAGAATAGATAATAAAAACAAAAAGAAGAAAAAGAAAAAATAAACTACGGACGTTAAAAGATCATCAGGAATTAAAGTAAAAAAAGTTTCCCAGTCCTATAGTGCGCAGCTTGAAAGTGCGCACTTCGAACTGCGCATCAACTGCGGTATAAAGACTTTAGACCGCTGTTCTGATGTTAGCTGTATAAAATGCCACTTCAGGAGACGACGACAGGCATCAAAAAGTGCCTTTTCAATGCCTGTGCTGAAAAAAAATTTTTACGTCGGTGCTACATTGGTGCACTGAACGGTTTTGTAACGTACTTTGGACAAATGTTTACAGACGCTCGCCTCATAGAATCTCTAATGGCGAATGATAACATGGAATCATAACTTACACCAAGAAATGAACTTCCGAATCTATCAGCAATTTTACGGTTATTGCTTATATGCGAGATGATATTATTGGTTATATGCGAGATCAGGGAATGCTGTCCCTGAACTAACGAGCTTTTGAATTGGGACTGGCTTCTAAAATTCGGGATCTGTCTTTGCAGGATAATTATTTGGAATTAGAATTGAGCTACGTTCAATTTAAACCACGGCTACCAGTCCTGATATAATTGTTACAGTTAGAAGTTGGAGGCTGCGTGTCTCATTATAGGTGATTTTTAATCATGACAGTCGCAGGCCGGTCGGTGTTACCGTGCGCATACAATTGGTCAGTCTTCTGTAGACAGATATTGATTTGGTATTGGAGCAACCGCTGATAAGCCGGTCGAATGATTAAAAATCAGCTTATCTGTTCTCGTGGATTAACAAACACAGTGACTGAATATTTAGTAGTGGTATGGAATTCTTTAGAACCATGCTATAGGTCTACTTTACTGACCGGGATATAATTTCACGAATAACTCCGAAAGGGTGATTCACCAAACAAAATTCACCGAAATTGAGAAAAATTATTTTTCATACATCGCAAAGTGTGGGTCTGTCATTTATTTGGATTATCATCGAGGGTCACGCATCACTGACGCAAAAGCGAACCGAATAGCGCGATTCTACAAGCAATGCTGAACATTTCCATCTAAAAATGTTATTATTCCTCGCAACAATAACACCTCGTTATGTATTTAAGGTAATTACTCGTATTTGGTGATTGTCAACGGCTAGGAGAAGCCATAGTTCTAAGGAAGGAAGTTATTTATTATTTACAAGGAAAGATTATGACATAAAAAATAGAAATTCCTCTGAAAATAATTCGATTTGGGGGTGAGAGAAGCCGAAATAAAGCTTGGGCCGAAAATTTGTAAGCCATGTAAATGTGTCAACTTAATACGTTCCTAAGTAATAGACCCTATACTTTCAATAAGTGATTCGCGACATCTCTGGAGCTATGGGAAAGACTGGAGTCGGTATATGCGTCCAAAGGAGCGGAACGTAAGGCAACTCTATCAAAGCAAGTAACACTGCAGAAGATGAGGGAAAATGGTAATGTACGAGATCATATTATAAAGTTCTTCGACGCCGTAGACAAGCTAGCTGCAATGTCAGTCACGACACATTAAAGATATGGTCACAAGTCTATTGCTACATAGCCTGCCGAGTAACTTTGAGAATTTTCGATACGCCATCGAAAGCAGAGACGAGCTTCCAGATCCTTAAATGTTGAAGATTAAAATATTGGAGGAGAATGAGGCCAGAACGTATAAGCAGGGAGAAAAAAACGTTGCCGGATCACTGAGGGCTGAACAAAAGCCAAACAAAAAGTTCTTCAAGAAGAAGCACGAAGGGAAACACGACAAAAAATTCCAAAGTAGTGGAAAACCTAAAGATCAATATCAAATGTGCAACAAGGCTGGTCACAAAACTCAACAGTGCTGGCACCGGAAGAGCGACGAGGGCATTATGGTTTTCAGACGGAGGAGTCATACCTCATCGATGCAGCGAGGCTGGAATCATTGCGCATTGTTAAAGGATGTCTGGTGCCTCGACAGTGGCTGTACGCCTCACCTCTGTAAAACAGACAAGAATTCATGCAAATCGACGATACGCAATGTAAAAAGGTAAATCTAGCTGACAATAGCTACGTAAACATTTCTGAAGAGAGTACGCTCAAGATGACAGCTACGACAGAGGATGCAAAAATGTCAGTAAAACTTAATGATGTTATATGCGTACCTGGATTACGTACTAACTTAATGTCTGTAGCAAAGATCACTGATCGAAATGATGAAGTAGTTTTTAGAAAGGACTGCGCAATCATCAGGGAACAAGTGGGCCAAGTAAATCTCAGTGCAGATCATAAAGGTGATCTGTTCTTCGTACACCAGGAAGCAGAACATGGCAACAACGCATGCCAGGACCTATGCTCAAATCTGACTTCACGGCATAGCAGGCTAGGACACCTAAACCAAAGAGTATAGGATAGAGGAGAAGCTGCCACAAGGCTGCAATGTAAATTAAGGATATACGAGATTCAGCGCCGTCTGTCGAGTGGGACTGATAAACTATTTGAAAAAGGCGGGGTATTCAAAGAAGAATATTCTACCAAATAGAACGCAGACAACTTAACATAACAAGGAATGGTAGAAAAATCTCATAAACACAAAATACATGACACTTTCTTTTTATTAATCAGAATAAACTGGAATAAAATGACAAATGTCTTACAAATGTATACATCGAAAAATATGTGAATTACAAAAATTTTGTCATTTTCTTGATTTCTTGGTTCTTCTTCGCAATATTACTATTTTTTACACTTATAATTGCCCGGTACTTGGGCAAACTCTCGCCATTTTTTACACCTGTAAACGAGTAATGGAAGAGTTATTAAAGAATACCCTCTTCAAAGCTGAGTACGAAATTACAGTCGTCTTTTTACTTCAATAACATACGTGGCACCGAACCATATTTATCCGTTTTATTACACAAAATACTATGCTCTATCTTATACTCTTTATTTGCAATATTCACTTGACGCGTCTATTGCAACAATGGCGACGGGCGACGCTATGCAACGCTATGTTTGCAACCGGTGGACACGGTATGGGCAAGGGGCTAGAGAGGTGGAGAGGGGTAAATAATTTACAGACCGAGCCGTCGTAGCGCTGCGTATCGTATATCCCCAGCTTCTCCTCTATCCTATAGTCTTTGACCTAAACCACTAGGATGTTCTGGAGCTGAGGGGTGTCATCTTAGATCTAGGATGTGAGGCAACTACTGTGCTGCTTGACTGCGACGTGTATCTTCGTAGAAAAATTGTTGCATTACCGTTCCCTGAGATGGAAGAGCGCGCCAGCGAGACGTTAGAAATCGTACACATCATAGACCTATGTGGTTTAAGGATTTACTGATGATTCAACGCGATGGTGCTAGGTAAAATTTCTATCAAATAAGAGAGATGCCCTAGAAGCATTGAAATCATATAGAAACATGGTTGAAAAGCAAACTGGTATGCGTATAAAATTTCTTCAGTCAGATAACGGAAGGGAGTTTTGCAACGCAGAGTTCGACGCATTCCTGCGGGTGGACGGGCCTTGTCTTCGTTAAAGTAAGCTCGCGCTACATCACTGCTAACCTATCAGAAGTCACGATGAAGGAAGCAGTGGAACGACCGAAAGCCCATGAATGGAAAGAGGCAACTACTCAGGAATGAGAAGCCTCGTGGACAACAAAACATGGAAAATCATTCATAGACGCGAGAGAAAGAATGTCGTAGGTTGTCGGACCGTTTTGATCGACAAACACAACCCGCAAGGACCCTTCGTCCGGCGAAACGTCGGGGTAGTCGCCAGAGGTTTTTCGCAACGACCGGGGATGGATTCAAAGAAACGTTCGCACCAGTCGCGCAGATGAGCTCGTTACGCCTGGTCATCGGATTAGTTGCTCGGTACAACCTAAAGATACATCAACTAGATGTTGAAACAGCATATCTGAACGGGAACTTTGAAGAAAAGATCTAAATGGAAAAATCCGAGTTTCTGGAGGATATGCTACAGGTAATGATTCGCAGAGAAGACAGGAAAAGTCCAGTAGTTAATCGTGCACAGGAGATGCTAGAAGAAATTCATGGAGGAGGCCATGTTTGTTACCTACGCAAGGCACTTAATGGACTACGACAGTCTGGGCACTAGTGGCATGCAGTCTTACATGACAAACTCCAAGAGCTAGAATTAAGAGCAGCTAGCGTAGACCCCTGTGTCTATTGGGCCCGACGCAATGTTAATATCATGCTACTACTAGTCCACGTAGACAATATCATTGTTGCGTCGAGGGATCAACACTGGACGCAAGAAATCATACGAGGAGCACAGGAAAACTTTAAGAATCAAGATATGGGTTCTACAAAATACTACCTGGGGATCCAGATCGAATAAACAGAAGAGAAAATCTCAATCTCTCAAGGAAGATATACATATTCAAGAGCTATTATACAATTATCACCTTTTACTTTTTATACAATATTAGATAAGTGCAACCCGATCTCAAAGCCGCTTGACGTGGAAAGCCGTCAATCGAATCGCCCACACGTAATCCAATCTTTCATCACCGGACGAAGCACATTGATATGCGTTATCATGTTATCTAAGATACGCTCAAGGATAAGGATCTCCAATTAGAACATATGTCAACTGAGAAGATGGCAGCAGATATTCTCACTAAGGCGGCTCCGCGCCCGAAACATAACTATTGTATAGAAAAGCTAGGAACATGTTAGAAATAACAATATAGTATTATTCAGATTGAAAACATGCAACAAAGTGATGGTTGTCGATAGGCGACACACATCAACTAGAAATGAAAGTTTCAGAAATCTCATGATATTTGATTACGCAAGACTGCAAGTCATAATGAACTAAGCAAAAAAATTGGCTGGTAATACCTGCCGATCTGTAACTTACGTGACGCGACAGACTCACGTCGCACTGCCCGAAAAGTATTACTCATGCGTTTGGAAATCTATACATACCTGGTGTGATGAGGATTAAAGTTTTAGGTAATGGTCCGTCTAGCCCCAAGGATCCGAAGCTTGTGGGAAGCCGGCATGTAGCCTCGGCCTTGACCAGCGCTTAATTATACCTTTAGCCGATCGATCCGCAGTATTTTTCATCAGTATTTACCCCAAGGCAAAGTTAGTAATTATGTTTTAGTTGAGCTACGTCTCTGTCACATACCGTGAGGTTATGAGGAAAAGAAACACAGGCTGCAGGCAACCCAATAGTCAAATTCTCGAAGATTTCCGAAGACATTGTATTTGTCATTTCAACCACATGGTGGGGGTTTCCGTCCCATGTTATTATTTGCGAATACAATGACTTCGGAAATCTTCGGGAATTTGACTATTGGGTTGCCTGCATCCTGTGTTTCCTTTCCTCATAACCTCACGGTATACAGTCGAAATCGTCTGTAACGTCCTCCAAGAGGATAGAGGCTGCGCAAGGCACGCCGGCAGCTTGGCGAAGAGTTGTAGTGGGGAACGACATGTTAGTATGTGTGTTTGTACGTGTAGAGAGGAAGCCACTCGCTTGGCTATTTACGAAATGGCCATTTATTTAAAGTCTACTGTATTATACCAAACAAATAATGAAATAAATACAATGAAATGTATATAAATCTCAACAAATTAATATCTAAATTATAAACCTATAACTCGAATCTGGCTACATTCCTGTTAAGGAGATAAGCCTTAGGTTCAGAAGAAGAAGAAGCAGAAAGACTATCTATGTATTTGTTGTCTAATGTCATCAAGAGACTCGGTAGAGTCTCGCGCCGAGTACATTAAAAAAATTTTTGTACGTAGCGACTCTGCCGAGTCTATATACAGCTGCGGTAATTTTCCGCGGAGTGGGGGGGATAGGGTTTTCCCAATTCTACCGTATTTGATGGCATGATGGGGGTGTACGAGTTGTTTGTGAGAATGAGGGTAGAAAAAGCTTTCATTTAAGCCTATAATCAATAGAATCTGTGCACGTACAGCTGAGATATGATAATTTGTAATTTTGAGGTGGCTCGTTTCACGTTGTCAGATTTTCTCCCTTTTTACTGTAAATATATTTTTCTTACCGCACAATTTCTTCAGAATTTCATTGAGCTGTGACAAAAAAATTATATTCTTCAAATTAAAGCAACATTATTTTCAGACCCTTCATATAGCGTTACTATTGCGTGTAGTACGTTTAGGCTCAGCCACGCTCAATTGGGAATAAATTCAGATTTCTTTGGATTTATTTTGATCGTTGACTCGTTTTCTTTGTATGATTTCTCTAACTTTTCAATAAGTGTGAATTCTGTAGTCTTCGTAGTCTAATTTACTTGACAACCAATTGGATAATCGATGAACACTTCACACTTGTGAAATGCTGATTTTCCAAAGGAGTGTTACCGCTCGCTATCACAAGTAAATGAGGAAACAGAAAATAATATTACTAGATCATATTTCACTAGCATTACTTGAACTGCTATTAAAACATTACTGTTCTAGGCAGATTATTCATGTCCAGTGACAAAAACAATTTATGAGAATCTGCAAATAATTTAACTTTTAATGGATCAGTGAGACTAGATGTTAGGTTTTAGAGGCGTACTAAGAGCTACCTAATTCCATTGGAGATATGCCCATCTTAAAAATAATTTTTTTCAAATCATTGCTACGCACTGAGGAAACATTTTCTTGACTCAGTTTTTTCACAGTTCATTAGTGCTATTTTGATAGATAATTCATGATTGTTTGAGATTTTGTGTCCTTCGCTGAACATAGACTCAGTTCATCGAAACAATAATGGTTGTCGTAGGGTACAGCTTGTTGCGTTGCATGAAATTTCTTCAAAATTTCGAGGGAATATTCTATATGAATCCAATCTAGAGCCAATCAATTAATATTTCATTAATTGAACTTTCAGACAAAAAAATTTTCGATTGCAAGACACTTTTAAATCAATCAAAGATTTTTGTGTCTGAAAATTAGATTCATCAATTATCATTGGTTTGGCCCTCAATTGCACTCGTATAGAATATTCGCTCCAAATTTGAAGAAATTTCATGCAACGTAGCAACCTGTAATCTACGATAACAACTTTTTCTTCGATGGACTAAAATCTATGATCAGCGAAGAACAAAAAATCTTGAAAAATCATTAACTATGTATCAAAATAGCACTAATCAACTGCAGAAAAAGCTGAGGTAAAAAAATGTTTCCTCAAAGCGTAATAGCAGTGATTTGAAAAAAATTATTTTCAAGGTGAGTAAACCCCCTGAAGCCAGCGATGAACATCATTTTTTCTCTGACATTTAATATAATGAATATTAAAAATAGAAAAAATTTTCCTTGTTACTAGTTGACTAAGATTCATGAGTAAACATGTAGATATCTTTCTTTGGAGACTATAAACACTATTTGCTCTATTATAACTTTTATTTTTATCGAATTATTGCAGTATTTTTTTCATGTGGCAATTAACCTTTCGCTAGAATTTTGATTCAATTCAATGAGTTATAATCAAAATGTTGAATTTTCCAAACTCATGCAAGATTCATCCTGAAATATTTTCTGTGTACAGTTACAGGGTGATTGACTGTTACTTTGAGAAATGATTCCCGATATGGAATTTGCAGAGATCAAAAGTGTTTAGCCTACGTGTTGAAAAAAAATAAGGTGTTGCATTAGCTTGATCCTTATTATAGCCGCTATGGTGATTTTCTTGTTAATGTTTACAGATGACGTATCAAAGCATATAGCAATGAATTTGAGGAGCCTAGATCTATCAAATAGTCAATAATCATAGACGACAGGTGAAATGTTATACAAATATTTAATATTCATAACGATATCAAGGGTCAACAATTAAGCTCAGGAAATGTGTTTCATGGCTCCAGCTGGGAGGGTAGAGCTCTAACAATGCAGCATGCGATTATTGAATTGATTGCCATACGAAGTACGTCTGAATGAATAGGTACAAAAACTGATAGTGTGATATTCTATCATGGTCAGAATATTCAATCTGGCCACTACACCTGCATGTTACGGGAGGGAAATTCTGCTTGGCAATGTGTAGATGATAATACTATTACAAAGCAGAAATGGTCGGAAAATGCTCATGATGCATACATATTCTTTTTATGTCAGACCTGATCAATGCTGAAGTTAGCAGTAACTATACCCTTACTGCAAGTAAAACCACTGATGTCCATTCAAAGCTCAAGCATGAATAAATATCCCGCTGAACGGTGCAAAAAGTAGTGAAATCCCCCCAAAAACATCTCAGGTGTAAAAACCTTGCGCCAAGTACATTAAAACGCAGTAACTATCAACAAAAATTTGTTAATAAAATATTCGAAGAAGTAGCACTCGATCTACAAAAGTATTGAAATCAATGGATGTTGCCAAGTACAATTAAATTTTTTCACAATTTATTTTTGAATATGACCTAGTATTAGATATGGTTGGTACTCATATCTGAATATACATAACATGCGTGACACGTAATGACATGCGACATATGTACACGTAGAAGAAGAATAACCCAAATTAAAATCGAAAAAAAAAGAAAACAAAAATTTGGAGGTAGTGGTACTTGGCGGGCTGATGTTTGAATCATTATAAGAAAGTTAAAATAGTTCAATTTAAATTTTCTTGTAATTTGTACAAAAATGCCCGCCAAGTAACACTACCTCCGAATTTTTTTTTTCTTTTTTTTTTCGATTTTAATTTGGATTATTTTTTTCTTATGTGTACATATGTCGCATGTCATTACGTGTCACGCATGTTATCTATATTCAGATATGAGTACCAACCATATCTAATACTAGGTCATATTCAAAAATAAATTGTGAAAAAATTTTATTGTACTTGGCAACATCCATTGATATCAATACTTTTGTAGATCGAGTGCTACTTCTTCGAATATTTTATTAACAAATTTTTGTTGATAGTTACTACGTTTTAATGTACTTGGCGCAAGGTTTTTACGCCTGAGGTGTTTTTGGGGGGATTTTCATAATACGTTGAGGTTACTATTTTATTTGTTGAAGCATCAGATACGTGAACGTGCGAATCGTGTTTCGTCAGTTTCATAATTCTTCCGTCAAGACAATTTATGTAAAATAGTTCATATTCTGGAAAAGAGAGTAATTTGATTCACAATTTACGCGTCAACGTAAATTTATACTCAGCATTGTTCAATCATTTATTCATTCTATAACACCTTCATATTTCCAATCATTTTTCGCATTTGGTTCATTTGATAATTTTTGTTAATCATTTGAATCGTATATTTAACCAAAATCGCTATCAGAATATACTTTAGCTGTTACCAGTTAAATCCTCATTTTCATTCATCTCATTCCATGACCTAATCCAATCATCAAGTATATTGGGCTCAGATCATTAAAGAAGACGTATGGCTTTGTATACAGCTAGGTAAGTAAGTTTCCATATTACCGATTTATCAACAAATAGATCTTATAAACATTAAATTCAAGTGCTACGTGAACTACCATCCGCTCGGGCTTCACCCTCGCGTAACAATAACATTGTAAATAAAACCTAGCAAAGTATAAAGTTAAGAAAATGTAAATAGCAGTAGATCGAAGCAATACAGAAAGCCACAGTAGTAGCATAGGATAGAAGTAATATAAAAAATATAATGTAATACCATAAAGGGATACAATAAAGAAATATATACATATACATGTATATGGTTGTTAGCTGATTAACGTGAGTGTCTGTTCCACGGTATGTCTGTTCCGTCTCCAACTCTTTGCCAACTCTTGTTTCGCTTCGCTCCGCCCAGTGTTTACATTAGTACGCCTGACGTTGGAGCCGAAGACTAGTTTACTTTATTTTCTTATAATAGTAGTTGCTTAATTTTGTTTCTCATTTACTTATTCATTTATTTACCTATTTATCTATTATATTTATCTGCTTTTCTTGTTGATTTCTTGTTTATTACTAATCTACTATTATTTTCTTTGCTAAGCGTAATCCCGCTTCTATATTTTTTTTCATTGTTTGTTACATTATTATTATCTTGTTTATTTGCTTGATGCTAATTACAGCCACAGAACCGCAAATCATCCTGAACTCAGCAATAAAATTACCTGGTCATGCCTGCACCGCAGGTGTGGCAAATGGGCTAGCATCGTACTGCCACAAAAAGATTTATACTCGTGCGATTGGAAGCCAATATCTGAGTGTGATGAAGATAGGCTTTTTTAAGTGGGAGAAAAGTTCGGTGGGTACATAAAGCGAAATTCTGTTGCGGTCTGTAGCTCATTATTATATCCAAGTAAGCAAGGTCGATCGCGCATTTGTATTAAAATTAATCTAGAGCTATTGAAAGCGTTCATGGGTGAAATTATTAAACGAATTAAGGATATATTACGTCGATACTGAATACTATATTTTACTCTTGAGAATAATCCGCTCTTACGTTGCTACGAACTTTATTACGTTTGCTTCAAGGCTTGAAAAAGCAATTTCAGATAGTGAATAACGATAGAGTGCAGTGAAATTTACTTGGTCGTGGCTACTTCTCAATATTCCTATTCAAATAGACATAGAATCTTGTAAAGTTTGATTTCCATGTCTGCTGAGCGATACTGAAACTATGGAAATGTATTTCAATTACTTTATCGTCGAATTATCAGCAGTGATACTCGCAATCACTTGCGCTGTGTACGTTTATATGAAATATGTGATCTTCAATTACTGGAGTTCTAAAAACATTGAGTCCGTCAAAGCTGTCGTTCCCTTTGGGAGCATGTGGCCCGTCATTTCACAGGAGCTTTCGAATGGTAAGACGAATTTGAATTGAGAATTTCTAATAATCTAGATATTTGTGTGTCTACGCTACCAGAAATAGTCACTTAACTTTAAAAACATACTTAAGTTTACGAAAATGTTGTAGGTGAATTCTTCCGTGACAAATATTTGGAGTTCAAGAAAAGGCCTGTGTTTGGTGTCTATTCATTTCACAAGCCTTCGCTTGTGATCAATGATCCCGATCTTATACGACTTGTTCTCACAAAAGAGTTTGCACATTTCCATGATCGCGGAATATATTCTAATGAAAAGGTCGACCCCTTGGCGGGACATCTCTTCTTGCTGCCCGGTGCAAAATGGAAGTATTTGAGGACCAAGTTCACTCCCACGTTCACTTCCAGTAAAATGAAGCAAATGTTCTTTACGGTTACGGAGTGTTCTGAAGTACTAGCAGCGTGTGTGGCTAACAAGATTAAAGAATCCGAGCTTATTGAAGTGAAGGACTTAATGGCAAGGTTAGTGATTGTTCACTGACTCAATCAAATCAGAATTCACACGATCGACGTTATTATTATATGTTCACAATCACTTCCTCAATTTGAGTGCAGGTTTTCGACTGACATCATCGCTTCGGCAGCCTTCGGCATAAAGTGCAACAGCCTCATGAATCCAGATTCGGAATTTCGGAAATGGGGACGGAAATTCCTCGAGGGCCGATCGATCAGTACCACAATCAGGCTTCTGGTGCCACAATTGTCATACTTGTTCAGTATTCGTGCTGTAGACAAGGATGTTAACGATTTCTTCATCAACCTTTTCAAGGAAACCGTCGAGTATAGGACAGCCAATAACGTGGTTCGTAAGGATTTTTTGAACCTGGTCATGCAATTGATGGAAAAGGGTTACATACAAGACAACGATGGGAAAGAATCCGAGCATGTGTCAGGTAATTTATCGATCGATTCAATTTCATAGTTCCAAAATAGCAGCGATTTTAATACTTTAATCCTGACACAGAGGCTGACTGCGAGAGAATCACCATGCTCCAAGGAGCCGCGCAAGCTTTTGTCTTTTGGATAGCTGGCTTTGAGACTTCTTCGTCAACCGCGACCAATTGCCTCTACGAGTTGGCCCTGCATCAAGATGTACAGGATAAAGTAGCCGACGAAATTAATAGGGTACTAGAAGAATCGGGGGGCATAACTTACGAAAGTCTAAAGAAGATGCATTACCTGCACAAAGTTGTTTCTGGTTGGTTCCCTGATGCTGTAATAATTTTTAATAATTCTCGAGTCAATTTACTCACGCGTTCCATATTCATCCACAGAAACTCTGAGAAAGTATCCACCTTTACCCATCCTAAACAGAAAGTGTACCAAGGAATTCGATTTACCCGGCGTTGGCTTGCGGGTCGCTAAGGGAACTGCTATCGTTATTCCCATTTGGGGACTCCATTCGGACCCAGATATTTTCCCGGATCCGGAGAAATTCGACCCTGAACGATTCAACGAAGAGAATATCGCCGGCAGACACCAATACACTTATCTACCGTTTGGCGAAGGACCCAGAAACTGTATCGGTAAGTTTCAATCGTGTCTCTGAACAGTAATCGCGTAAACTATCCTGCTACTGTTCTTATTGTAGGTATGAGGTTTGGATTGGTGCAGACGAAGGTTGGCCTTCTCACCTTACTCTCCAAGTACCGTTTCAAACCCAGTCCGGGCTTGAAGGTACCCATGGCGCTAAGTAAAACTGGTATTCTTCTTAATTCAAAAGATGGAATTACGCTACGAATAGAACAACGATGATGTCTAGCAGTGTTCCACAGTATTCCGAAGTCTCGTCACACTAAACGTACTGAATTGTTATATAATCTTGCAACGTTGCTGCGGCCGCACACTGAAATATGGCCGATATTTCGGTTGCAGACTTAGACTGACGTATTTGTAAATGTATACACACCTGCATGTGCAAAATATCACCATAAATAACCGTCAAACATGTATAAATTATACTGCCATATATTTATTTTCCTGTATGATTACTTGCTACATCTTTTGTTTCACATATTCTGACAAACGCAAACTACATTCGCTTCAGCTGCGATAAGGAAAAAAACGGGCAAGATGGGTTCCCTAAAATACTGTTCACTTTTGCCACAACTATTATTGATTTATTAGCTTTTCAAGGCCTAGCATCAAATACACTATGTAAGTGTATAGGTATGTATAGGTATACGCTGTCATTACATCGCCTACACCTGCGGATTGATCATACCTATATGCTCAACGTTGACACGAATTGCATTCAATCCAATTTTGATTGGAGCATGAGTAAAGTTGGTCACAAAATGAGCACGAATCATCGTCATTCTCTACGGGGGATTCTGGATAAAACTAACTAGGGAACATTGTCAAGTGTCCCCCTCCATTTTCAACGAAACTTCGAGGAATTGTAGACGGGTTGAAAATATTCGAACGTATTTTTTCATGTCTCCTGAAAATCAACCCTTCAAAATTGCAAATTGGTTTTCGGAGTTGCTGATTCCAAATCTGCACTCGGAATTGAAAAATTCAAAATGGCGGTCCAACTTCACCCAAAATGGTGCAAATTGCTTCACATTCGGTATCCTTGGGTTTTTGTTTCACAATAGTTGAATTCCAGTCAGTTTATTCTACTACCTATCTAGTACATCTTTTTTCAAATAGCTACTACATTCTCAATTACCAAAGTGGCAGCCTTGGTGATAGTCATGACAATAGTGATATTCATAAAACAAGTGTTTGAAACATAGCGGCTTGTTACACCACGCACATTTGATGACACCAATGTCACCGCATGTTTCACAAGTTAGAGAATTTTCGGTAAAACAATACCATAAAAAGCACCTCTGGTGCAAAAACCTTTCGCCTAGTTATATAAATGGGATAGTTACCCACAAAAAATATATTGTCATGCCAAATAAGCATTATAAAATATTTTATACAAAAATTCCTTCTTTGTAAAAAAAAAAAATAATAACTGAAATCAAATGCTACTACCTAGTGCCTACATCACGTCGACTTTCTTTCGAATTGATAATCAGGCTTTCCATAACATGGTATGACCTTCTTTTTCTTGATCCTGGCTTCTCTCCTTCCGGAATGTAGCCAACATAGTACAACCGTCTTCATGTCTCGCCTCGTAGAACCATAGATATAACGATGGGCTTGACGCCTGCATTGGTTCAACCAGAAAACATAAAAAAAAAAAATGACACAAAAAATTTGGAGGTAGTGGTACTAGGCAGGCCGATATTTCACATCACTATATTAAGATCATTGGCATGGTTCAATTGCCATTTCCTCGTACTTATCTACACAAGGCCCGCCTAGTACCACTACCTCCAAATTTTTTTTTCTTTATGTTTTCTGTTTGAACCAATGCAGGCGTCAAGCCTATCGTTATATCGGTTCTACGTGGCAAGACAGAAAGGCTGTCAATACCATGTTATGGAAAGCCTAATTATCAATTCGAAAGAAAGTCAACGTGATGTAGGTATGTACTAGGTAGGAGCATTTGGTTTCGGATCTTTTTTTTACGAAGAAGGAATTTTTGTATAAGATATTTCATGTTTGGCATGAGAATGTATTTTTTGTGGGTAACTGTCACATTTATATAACTAGGTGAAAGGTTTTTACACCAGAGGTGCTTTTTATGGGGATATCACTACTTTTTGTAGAATTTGATTAACTATACTCATTCTCATTCATGATAAATTGCATCAATTGTCGACCACTCTCAATATGAAAGGTATATCTAGAACCATAAAAAGTGCCGCGCACTTATTTCAGAATTCATTCATATCTTATGAAAATATACCTGACCATACTGAAATTGACCGTGTGCTGAATTATACACCAAGAATTGAATTAGCCTGAATTAGCAGATATGATACCATAATATACTGTAGTTATGAACCGTGAAGACATTGTTTTATAATTACTGATGGTGCTTACTATAGTTATGAAACAGTATCCATTCATTTCCTATGGCCTTTACGGTAAAAGAGACTGTCGAATTTCGCGCTGCACTATAAAAAACAATAAACTGATACATGGCACGACTCCGCGCGGCGAAGTGCAACTTTATTTCTATCTTGGTATATTTACATTTTTTTCTTGTCATCGTTAAGGAACACACTATATATTGACAAGGAACAATTTTAGACAGTGCATTTCATTTTAATTCAATCTGGCTATATTTACAATCTTCCGTTCGTCATTACTTACTATTTAATGTTGTAATTGTAATATACTTACAATTTTTTGTTTGTCATTGGCAAAGAACGCCCTATATATTGACAAAACAACAATGTTTTACAGTGCATTTCATTCCAATTCGATCTAGGTATATTTACAATTGTTTTGTGGCATTGGTAAAGAACGCCATATACATATATGTAGATTTATAAATATATCACAAAATTTCCTGTCACATTTTCGTTACATCCGAGTTTCATTTTACGCCAACCGTGCGATATGGAATTTCACTTCAAAAGTCTTTTCATTTTTATATACAATTGATATTTGATCGCATGTGTAAAATCGGCGGCATGCTAGCAAATGGAATATGTTCAATCAACACCAGCGCCGAGGCCAGAGCTAACTGACGCGCGATCTAGCCACTGACGCACGTAGTTGACTATAGCGAAGACCACTCTTTACTAACTTTTATACACATAGGTTTAGTGTCTAAACAATCTGGCTGAAGAAGGTAAACACGGCGATTCACATGAGGATCCCTACGACGCCAACCCTCGATATGCGAACTGTTTAGGCCCCCACCAGGTGTCTAATATGGGCTGCATCTTTTACCTTTTCCACAGAGAGGTAAACGAAACTGAATCAAAACTCGGCAACAGCAAGTTCCAAGCAGAAGTAGTGGTCGAAGACATATTCAAACCAGTCTTTGAGGACGGTAAGCGCCAAGCGTTCGCTCTACTACTTCGGTCATTAAACGGGGAAGTGGAAGAGGCTGCGGTCAATAACGGGACAGATACCTCCGGACCACCAGAGCCAGCTCCAAGTCGCAGTGTAGGAAACAACGTCACCTCAGCAGGAAGCTCACTTGAAGGAATAATTCCCACACACATAGAGTCCCCAAGGGAACATACAGTCAACGAAATCAATAATAACTCCAACCTAGAATCGTCGGACCCAGATAAGATGGAATAGTTGGCCCTGGATTCACTAATAGACATAGGCACTAGTATTAGATTAAATATAATAATGCAAAACCAACATTTTTAGTTTGATAAGTTAAAAGAGGATCGGCGAACGGTCTAAGTTACGGTTAATGCTGAATAAATAACGAGTTTTGTACCAACATCATAGCATTAAATCATCATATCTAGTTCATTAGAGGCTATTAGCCGTAGGTTAGGGGTTGGTTCGGAACTGCTCCCGGTAGTGTTCAAAGAATCTAGTCATAAGTTTCGGTACATAAGTGATAGTCTAAAATGGATTAAACGTATTAGTATTCGAGTTGTCTCCTAAAGTGCTTAACGAACACAAACTCAAGGTGTGGCACATGAGAAATAGCCAATGCCTATTCGAGGTTGTTAGTACAAGCTAGATCCTGATAAAATGGAATTCTTGGTCTTGGCCACATTATTAGAAACATACACTAAATCGTGTTCGATTACTGTAACTTAAAATTAACATTCTTAATTCAGACAGTTGGCTCAGGAGCGGTGAGCGATTTATGTCAGGAATTTACACCGAACAGGTATCTAGCCTTAGCATGAGCACCACAGAATCATACCTATACATACAGCGCATTAGAGGCTATTAGCGCTATGCGAGGGATAGGCTCAGAGCTGCTTTCTGTAATGTTCAATGAATCTAGTTATAAGGCTAGGTTGAACAGCAATTTAAGTGTAGTTATAGTAAACTAAGTATACATGAACATGGGAACTCTCAATCTAGGTGGTGGGCTAGGATTAAGTAAACTCTCCCGAAAGCGCCCTCAACAAGAAGCGAACGGGAGATAGTCAAGTTTGGTGACAGGGTAGTAATTAGTATACATTGCCGAACGTCCTCTACATAAGGGGCGATCGGCAATAAGATTAGGTTAGGTATTGATTTAGCACTAATCAACTCTGGTGATGGGTTAGTAGTAAGTATACATAGTCGAACACTCCCTATACAAGGGACGTATCACAAGAAATATTAGATTAGGTTTTTTTTTCTTCTTTTCTTTTGGTCCTTTTTTCTTTGATTCACGTTGTGGCATAGCAGGACGAGAGGGAACCACTCAGTATTCTATACGTTAGTCTACCATTCAGTTGATATCCTCTAAAAGGTCTGACCCTCAAGCAATAATGAACTAGGTCGGAACCTAATAGAGCTTCAATATATACATCCAGGATAGAACTCCTGACCATCGAAAGGCTAGTAATTCAGATAGAATTAAGGCAAGGGTAGGCCGCACTCTACCTAAACAGGGAAACCAGTAATCCTCGATTCAGGAAGCTTTTGGACCTCGGATAATCCTCTACTCTGATGAAATAAAGATCTTCTGCTGTAACGCGAATGGGCTTAAAACGAGACTATCGGACCTTCTCCTGATATATGACCAGTTCGACATATTGGGGATATCGGAAACGAACTATAAATCTCACTATCATACGATCATCTAAAAGGCTTTAATTGTATCAGACAAGACAGAGGCGATAGTTCCGAAAGAGGAGGACTAGGTCTTTATATCAGAGATAACATTCAATATGAGACGAGCTCGCTCAAGCAACATATATCCCAACGGGGATAGAGCTCATCCTAGTCAAGCTATTTAATAAGACACACTCCGTATACCTGGCTAATATGTATATACCGCCTGGGCAACAAATTTCGAAAGACAATCTTAAAAACACTTTTGAAAAATTGTCTTCTCTTAGAAACGTTATTATTATGGGCGATCTGAACGCCCAAGCCGCCACTTGGGGAAGCGATATTCACAACAGCAGAGGTGCATAATTAGAAGAAATAATAGGAGAGCTAGGACTTGTACTATGTAATTCAAGAGAACGGACCAGGATCATCCCAGGATCCTCTCAAAGGAGTGAGCCGGACTTGACGATCGCCTCACCGTAAATAGCAGACAAATTTTCATGGGGAGTCCTTTCTGACTCTATGGGCAGCGACCACCTCCCTATGTGCCTTGAATTTCGCGAAGGCCATCTAACACTAGAACCAGGCAGAAAGAGAATTAAGGTTTCCAAGGTAGATTGGGGCAAATTCAATGCCATACTGGATGAACGTTTTAATGCATACAACAGTGATATCAACAGAAATAACTTCATCGAGAAATATGATGAGGTCACCAATATGATATACCTATACATGCTTAGATGAGGCGGGAGTCACTCTTCCCGAGGACAATCAAAGAAACAAAGGTTTTTACAAATACTCCGAAGAATTCGAATCTCCTATACAATATCAAACTGATCCGAACATTATTATGGACAAACCTATATCGGCAGCAGAGGTATCCAACACGACAGCCCGATCAAGGTCTAAATCATCTCCCGGATGGGATAATATATCTTTTCAGATAATCAAGTCATTTACGGTATCCATGATACACTGGCTGAGCGAATTTTATAAACTAGTACTATAAGAGTTGCTAATTCCCACCGGATGGAGCAAGTATATAGTACGCTTAATCCCAAAACCTGATAGTTCTGGTTATAGACCTATCGCACTCTCTTGTGCCCTGCTAAAGGTGCTGGAACACGTTACCTGTTGTCCGTTTTGGTATAATAATTGTAACAATTTCTTTATTACGCGGTGTAAATTCGGTGACAACTTTAGGGCAATGTCCACTCCGTGAGTCTACCAAAAGGTCACTTTTGTCACCGACGTTTGGGAAAAACACTTCTTGAAGCCATACTTTGAAGTGTTCTATAAATGAATACGTATAGAATAAATAGCAGATCCATTTTTTATAATCGAAACATCATATACCAACGTACCTGACGTAGCCTTGCCAGATTTCGAAACACTTATGAAGACATTAAGAGGTCAGAAAATGGTTTGTTCCACTATTGGCCCCAACCGTCCAGATGGTTCTTTTAAAATTATCAAAAGAGGTGACAACATTTTTCCTTCTGCTGATATTGTTGGCTGAATAGTGTAACTATGAGCTGTCGCTGAAACGGATTGTACAAGATATTCTACTCGTTTGGTGCCTTCTTCTGTTAAAGTTCGCCCCGAATGTATTTCTAATTGAAAACCACTTTGATGGGAATTATAAATATTTTTCAAGCCATATTCCTTCATTTTCAATTGAACTTCAGAGACAAATTTATGAGCATCGATTTGTAATATGTTCTTTGATTCGACCGTCTTCCTTGTTACGAATTTCTTAACTTTTCTACTTGTTATTCGATGCACTTTTTTGAATTTTTTCATCCATGTTGGCGAAGCATTGAAACGCATATCTTCATGTCCAATCAATTTTTGGGCCTGTAACGCCCATCTTCGAAGATCGACATCGTGCACAATGCGACCTGCGTCTATGGCGCTTTTAAGATTATTGATTGTATAGTCAGGAATGCGCGACAATTTCTTCTTATAAGTTCCGCCTTTATTTATCTGGTGAGCCCAACGTCTTATTTGACGCACAGAGTTAACATGTTTGAAACGGTGTCGGACTGTTTCTATCTTCTTATTTTGTTTCGTTTTCGCACTTCTTCAGTACTCGACCGCTCTTTGTTTGTAGTCGTAGCTCGAACCTTCTTCATCGTCGATACATGTTTCAGGGCTTAATGGAGCTTCTCCAAGACCCCATTCAACGTCATTGTCTCCCACACTATGACTACTATGGCATCTCTAAATGGTTCTTGAAAATCTAATGTCGTATCTTCGACGCTTTCTAAATTATTGAATTCTGTCATAGAGTCTTCTAAAACTCTCTCGAAACTTTTTTTCAATTCCACTTCATTACTGTTAACAGGACTATCAGGAATATGCATTGCCTCAAATGTGAGAAGCAAGAGTCTTATTACGTCCATTGGATTGATAGACATGTTAATAACGATACGTTACTCACGATAGCTCATGCGAAAATGATAGATCAACGGTCGAATAGCAACTCAACGTCTGAAGTAATATATACGGCAAAAGCACTTACAGTGCAAAAACCTTGCGCCAAGTACATTAAAACTATAAACAAAAATTTGTTAACAAAATATTCTAAAAAGTAGCACTCGATCTACAAAACTATTGAAATCAATGGACGTGGTACTTGGCGGGCTGGTGTTTGAATCATCATAAGAATATTAAAACACTTCAATTTATATTTTCTTTCAATTTTTACAAAAATGCCCGCCAAGTACCACTACCTCCAATTTTTTTTTCTTTTCTTTTTTTCTCAATTTTAATTTTGATTAATCTTTTCTCACGAGTACATATGTCGCATGTCATTACGTGTTACGTATGTTATGTATATTGAAATGAAACGTGAATACCCGCCAACAACTCATGCTAGGTCACATTCTGAAATCAATTGTGAAAAAATGTAATTGTACTTGGCAACGTCCATTGATTTCAATACTTTTGTAGATCGAGTGCTACTTTTTAGAATATTTTGTTAACAAGTTTTTGTTTATAGTTTTAATGTACTTGGCGCAAGGTTTTTGCACTGTAAGTGCTTTTGCCGTAATTTCACTACTTTTTGTACCGGTTTCTTTGATATTTATTTTCACTTGTGATGAATTTGATTATACATAAACATCTGTCCCCCATCCGCAAATATAACGAGTATGTTTATTACTTGAATGGTACTACTAAGTCTCTTCTATTATTATATGCACATATATATTTTATTTAATATTAGCTACTGCATCAATCAGAATTACTTCCACTGGTTTATGTTATTTTTCTCCATTGCGAATTTCTCAAAAAAAATTAGCATCCCAAATGTATTGCGCAATTGGCTCCAATCGCAGCGTTTGACGCTAAAATAATGTTTGCAATACGCTGCGAATAATCTTATTGGTCAACTGTTGATTCTTAATATTCGTGGTATATGTGGTATAATATGTACACTGACGAGTAAATCCTTAATTTGTCCTATAATTTACAAAAAAAAAGAAAGAATTCAAGCACTTTTAGAGTTGAAGATGTAATTTGGCTATGTAATTTTGATTATTTTAGTGATACAAGTTTGATAAGCATTGGAGCTTTGCACCGATGATGAAATTATAGACTGTCTTAGCTTATGATTTTGGCTTTTAAACATTTGCTGCGTAGCAAGGGTTGCCCAAAAAGCTTTAAACTGACCGATCAAAGTTAAAAGAATGTTGAAAGCAAATTTTAGAGAATACAATAGATAAAAATTTTATAACAATTATTTGTAAATTTCTGTTGCTAAATATAATCACAATCACATAATAAAATTACATTCTTATTCATTTTGTTTTTAACATTTTTTACTCTTCAGTCCTTTATCTTCCTCATTTAATTATGTTAGTCTACGACATTTATAACACGCCAAATTGTTACATTTTCTCACATGACAGTCAATTATACATAAATCTTCTAAATGAATATTTTCCTGCCAAATGGTATTTTTTAGCACATGATTTATTTCTATAAATCTAACTATTACGGTTGGGTTGTAGGTGTGTTCATTGAAGCCCACTCTACAACATTTATAACATGCGAAATTGTTATATTTTCTCACATAACAATCAATTATGTATAAATCAAATAAATAAATATTTTCGTATATTCTTATTTTTATATTGTCATATATTTTTTAATCAGCTTCGTAATAATTGCAAGAATTTGTAATGTGTATCCAAATTTTACAGATATAAAATATGCTACGAATGAATAAGTTCGATAATCACGATCGACGTGACATGTATATCTTCCATAACCTCAGCAACCTGATATCAACTATTATAACCTAAAAATCTCGAAAGCTAACCTGAGCGACGAAATGGATATTTTTCTGAGGGCATCGAGGCTAATATTAAATTGTCGATTCTTTACTCCGCACTTTCTACATATTTTCCATCAAGCGTAATAAGAAATCATTTGACAAGGTGTTCAGCTATTAGCTACTCGTAATATTCTTCTGATTTATCTCAGCTGTCATTTAACGATACGTTCAACTATCTCCGTTGTTATGTGCACGCGCACGCGCAGTAGGACTATTTTTCCCTTACGCCATAAAATAAGTGCAAGACGTATTTACAGTCGAGAGCGACAACTCCCACTATATTTTTTTCCATGTAATTTGCATCTCTGCGATCGACTCGCTATGTTGTTTACTGCGTTTTGGTTCTATTTGGTGGTTGACGACGACGGAGGAGACGATTTTATATCATCGTAAAATTGACCCATCCGATTTTAGAAATTATTATATCTCAGCTGTCGACGTACTGATTGTCTTGATGTTGGTCTCAAATGGAAGCTCTTCCGACCCTTATTACAAAAATAAAACATCGATCTGCGGTATATCACCAATTCGGTGTAATATACAAAAATATTGTTCCCCCACTCCGCCCAAAGTTGCCTCTTCGGTAGACTCGGTCGAGTCGCGCTTGTAAAAAAACTTTTTTTTTAATGTACTTGGCGCGAGACTCTACCGAGTCTCTTGATATAGTCAGCTTTAACTTTGTTATCTCAAGTGGGCTGCTCTTCTTATCTGACATCACCGAAAACAGCGTTAGATATAGCTTTGTTTACATTCGGGCGTTGAATCGCTATCTTGATATTCGAGTTTGGTGTTTTCATAAATGGTTTAAAATCGAAATTTATCACCGTTGAAAAGCCTTATGATATATAAATGCATCATTGGTTCAACTGCGCAGGATGTGCGTTTCAATTATGTTTTTGAATGTTACAATGGCACGTAAAATGCAGAGAAATATCTAATGATCAAAGTGCTGTTTACGTATTTATTGTGATCTTTATCATGCGGTAATGACATTGCAAAATATTTGACAAAAGAACGAACACCAACTCTTTAGTATAAATGTAAAGAATATAAGAATATCCAATTCTTAATAAAATTATGATAACAGCTGATGTGCATACGAAATAAATGTTTTTTAGCGTATAAGTCGACACACAATGGTGATAAAATAATTTAAATTTTTTTAGAAATATTTCGGTGCTTAGAATTAAATTTAGGATTTTAGAGGTGTTTACCCCCTTCATTTTTTGTTCCTCGGCAAAATCTAAAGACACGTCAACTTTATTTTTTTTTGCTCTTCAAGATAGTGTTTGTTTTATTAAAATCGTATGATAATTTTTTTTTTTTATACAAGCAATTTATGAATATTAGGAGGTGGTTCACCCCCCTGCAATAAGGGCACATAAGAACATTGGACATGTCAAATAGGTTATTTGACGTGAGGAACATTTTGCAATTGGTTTTGTTTCGATCGGTCAAGTGCTTCTATATGAAACAATGTACCAGCTACAAAACATGCCCAACTTTAAGGGTTGATTTCACCCCTTAAAATCATTTTTGGGCGAATATAAAAAAATACGTGTGTCTTATTTTTCAATGGTTTACAACATATGAAAAGTTTTTCGAAATCGGACGGGGACACTAAAGTACCTTTCGTTGTTAGTCATCTGGGATAGAACGGTTGTGGCGTCCGAAATATATAGGTTAAACAGACACGGACTAAGGATCGAACCTTGGGGGACGCCTTTGTTGGTTGTAGTAGAGTTCAGTTCAGTGCCCTGATGGTAGAAGGTGATTTCTCTAGACCCCATTGACGTTTTAATGAAATTAATGAATTTCGGAGGCACGGTTTTAGATACAAGTTTACCCGTTAGTTTTTTTAGATTCACCCTATCGTGGGCACCTTCTAAATCTAAAAACGTAACTCCAGTGTGTTTTCCTTTTCTTTTCGACAGTTCGATGTTGGTGCGAAGAGAAATTAATATTCTCTTTAATATTTTCATCAGTGCACAGGAAAGGGCGATTGATCTATACCCGGAGTGGTCTGGTTTAGGAATGAGACAAACGATGTATTTATGCCACACATCTGATATTTTGGCTTCCTATAAAACAAGTCCGTAGAATGAAGTTAGCCAGGATATAGCCTGCATCGAGAACCTTTTAATGACCTGAAACGAGAAAAGGTCCTGCCCAGGTGCTGACTTTGCTCTAGCCCTCTGTACAGCGTTGATAACTTCTGCTTCTAATTGCAACATTGACGAATCCATAGATATATTGGGAGCGGTGGGAAAGTTAATCGGAGACGAGAAGTGTGCGGAGTACGCATAATTTGCGGCAATCTTATCCTGCGCCGCTTGTATTTTAGAGTCGTTTTGAATTTGGAATTCATCTATCGTTTCCGGAATAGGGTGAAGAAACCTTTTTTCAAAGTTTTTGATTTTTTCCAGACTTCTCCGATGCAGGAATGCGGGGGAAGGTCGCTGCAGAACGTTCGAAACCCCTTTTTTTTGGCCTTGTCCAATGTTATTTTAGCTATTCTCTTAGCCTGAAGATATTTTCCCAATTATCCTGAGAGCTGAGGTTGAGAAATTGCGCCTGCACAGCACGCCTTAATTTTATCTTGATACTACATTCTTCGGTCCACCATGAAACTGAAGTAGGGTGTCTCTCTTGTCTGTTGGTATTCTTCGAGAGAGTAGCGTTGAAAGAGGCTAGGCTCGAGTAAGCCATTTCGGTAAAAGTGTTGTACTTGTCAATAAAATTGTCTTTGTTGAGATTGAGATTGGTTGGGTGAAACTTTTTATCAAGTTCTTCACTAAATCTAGGCCAGTCAACTTTAGACACCTTAATCCGTTTTCTATCCTCTCGTGAGTTAAGATGAAAATCCTCGAATCTCATAGTCATTGGTAGATGGTTGCTGCCCATAGAGTCTGGGAAGGTATTCCACTCGAATTTGCCACAGATGTCCGGTGACGCGATGGTCAGGTCTGGGACGCTTTTATGTGAGGATCCCGGATTCGCGGCATGATTCTTGTCTGATTTCCCATGTTACAAACCACTAGTCCCATCTCCTGGAGCCAAGAGCCCCTTGGGTTTCTCAACTCGCTCCCCCATGCATCCACCTGAGCATTGAAGTCGCCCATGATAATTAGGTTCTTCAGAAGAGCAAACTCTTCCATGATGGATTTTAACTCATTTCTGGATAGTGTTCCCCCAGGAGGAAGATATGTTTTAAACAGATTGATGAAATTAGCTTTGTTCTGAAATTTCACTCTAATCACCTCCATGTCCTCTGTAAATTTATACCTGAAAACTATTTTTTCATATTGTATAGTCTCTCTAATAGCATCAGCCCTCCCCTACCCGAATTGTCCCTCCTGTCTTCTCTGATATGGTTGAATCCCCTAAGCTTGTCGGTGTGATAATGTGACCTGTAGATAGTTTCAGAGATTCCAATTATATCGTATGTGTTGGTTACATTGACTAGGTCCGGAAAACGTCTTTTTAGTCCGTTTACATTCCAGCAAAGGATTTTCGTGTTGAGTCAGACGTTCGACGGCAAATTGGCTGGTGTGACTTACTACTAATGCTTTCCTTTCTTCGGAGTTATCGAGAAGCTAACTTAAATAACAGTATCCTGTAACAAAACAAAACAACCTGCACCACCTAATGTCTAAGGTCGCCACCTAGGGCAATGTATGTGTTATGGTTATCCAAACCTACTCCTGAGCTTACTTCCACATTCTCTATCATATAAAACTGCCTCGAGATTCGGCGGAAGTGTCTAAAGTTAGACTTATATGTATGTACACTTGCCGAGGTTGATTCTGAGCCGGAAATGGAAATCAGAAAATTTACTAGGCTGATTGTTACGAGGCAAGTAGCTAGACAGTCTACTGCGAAACCAGCAGGAGCTGTCTACTAGACCGAGTCTGACACCGAGTGACGTCATTCTGAGGTGATCTTTTCGAAATTTAGCAGACAGCTCGTGTTTTGCAGCAGACTGTCTAGCTACTTGTCTAGTAACAATCAGTCTAGTGAATTTTCTGATTTTCATTTACGGCTCAGAATCAACCTCGCCAAGTGTACATGATTATTTTTAAACTCTCGTTATGAGTCCATCCTATTACGACTACAATATACATATAATAAACTACAGAGTATCGTGTTTATAGTCCCATAACCTGAAAATTATTACAATTCCTAGGAATAAAAACAATTATAACAGTAAAAAATTAATCGGTAAGTACTTAAACCATTCAAATTAATAATTTATTTAGGTATACAATAGCCGGGTGGTCCTTATTTTGGCAAATGTGAAAAGTATTTCTATTTTTTCAGTGAGTGAAGATCTAACATCGCAAGAAATTGTTATGCAATTAAAAAATACGCAAGACGAAGCCTCTCAGTTACTTAAAAAACCTGATCCTAGTCTTGAACCTTCAACCTCTAATACTTTTTTATTTATCAGCAGTTCTTATGATTTACTCTGTGATTGATTCCATAACTATCTATTTTTATATTACGTTTTAACTATTACATATGCTAATAAAATTTGTTTTCGTTTTTTGTACTTTAATTAAAAAATAAAAAGGATAATTTCAAAAAATCACCTTTAAATTTCTCTCATCAATGATGTGGTCTCATATCGAGCGACTGAAATGAATTTTATTTTAGCTTATGGTGGGGGAAAGTCTTCAGTAGAAATATAAGTTGACGGACTCATAAAGAGCGGACTCATAACGAGCTTCGACTGTATGACAGAATGACAATTGCTGAATATTTTTTCTTATTATTATTATTTTTATTATTATTATTACTTTTTCATTATATAAGATTACGGCAAAAGCACTTACAGTGCAAAAACCTTGCGCCAAGTACATTAAAACTATAAACAAAAATTTGTTAACAAAATATTCTAAAAAGTAGCACTCGATCTACAAAAGTATTGAAATCAATGGACGTTGCCAAGTACAATTACATTTTTTCACAATTGATTTCAGAATGTGACCTAGCATGAGTTGTTGTCGGGTATTCACGTTTCATTTCAATATACATAACATACGTAACACGTAATGACATGCGACATATGTACTCGTGAGAAAAGATTAATCAAAATTAAAATTGAGAAAAAAAAGAAAAGAAAAAAAATTTGGAGTACGTGGTACTTGGCGGGCTGGTGTTTGAATCATCATATGAATATTAAAACACTTCAATTTATATTTTCTTTCAATTTTTACAAAAATGCCCGTTTTACAACGTTTATAACCTAAAAATCTCGAAAGCTAGCCTGAGCGACGAAATGGATATTTTTCTGAGGGCATCGAGGCTAATATTAAATTGTCGATTCTTTACTCCGCACTTTCTACATATTTTCCATCAAGCGTAATAAGAAATCATTTGACAAGGTGTTCAGCTATTAGCTACTCGTAATATTCTTCTGATTTATCTCAGCTGTCATTTAACGATACGTTCAACTATCTCCGTTGTTATGTGCACGCGCACGCGCAGTAGGACTATTTTTCCCTTACGCCATAAAATAAGTGCAAGACGTATTTACAGTCGAGAGCGACAACTTCCACTATATTTTTTCCCATGTAATTTGCATCTCTGCGATCGACTCGCTATGTTGTTTACTGCGTTTTGGTTCTATTTGGTGGTTGACGACGACGGAGGAGACGATTTTATATCATCGTAAAATTGACCCATCCGATTTTAGAAATTATTATATCTCAGCTGTCGACGTACTGATTGTCTTGATGTTGGTCTCAAATGGAAGCTCTTCCGACCCTTATTACAAAAATAAAACATCGATCTGCGGTATATCACCAATTCGGTGTAATATACAAAAATATTGTTCCCCCACTCCGCCCAAAGTTGCCTCTCCGGTAAAGAGACTCGGTCGAGTCGCGCTTGTAAAAAAACTTTTTTTTAAATGTACTTGGCGCGAGACTCTACCGAGTCTCTTGATTTATTGTTTACTTTCTTTTCTTTGCTTTAACGAGACCGTCGGGCTCTGCAGGTTAGATCGGCGGAGTTTGATCCATGATTACCATGGTCTCCGGCTCAGAGCAGGAATTATTATTAATTTCGACTTCGTTAGTCATTTCAGGTATGTCTTGGGCCGAAGTGACTTCCCCAGCTTGAGTTCTCGAGTTTTTTCATGTCCGCCCGAATTGTGTAGGGATTGATAATATCATAAGAATCCGTAGCTTCGTCAAAGTCTTTGAGGTAGGATAGTAATAGCGAATACGCCCAACTGTTGTCTTTTCCAAAGAGATCTTGGAATATTTGTTTCACCACGGCCACCGCCTGAAAGTTATTGTTCCGTAACTTAGCTTTTGTTTCGTTAATTTCTCGATGAAACATATAAAAAATACACTCTTCGCTGGAGGCCTAATGTAGTCCGTGACAGCTGGGGCAGGGAGTCACAGTCTCGCATTCACCTTCATGCTAAAGGCCCCAAGTGTTACACCTTGGTGGGAAATTGCACGATAGCCCTATGTGATCGTATCTTTGGCAATTGTAGCACTTTCTACTAGGGAGGGTGTAATTAGATACCATGAGTGGAATCCTAAACAATTCCAGTTCAACTGGGAGTGCACCTATGCAGAAGATTTTGATATCATTGGATTCTATTCATTCGCCGCCTGAGTGGAAGTCCTTATCGGTTGTTCTCTTCCTACACCTCTCTACCCTGTGTATCTCGGAGCCGATGGAATACTGAAGGTTAGCGAGGATCTCCTCGGCCGCGATGCATGTTACGCGCATGGCAGATGTACACAGCCCACGAACATATATTCCCAGGACGGGCTACTAGCCTCCGCTGCATTGGTTTCGTGTTCGAGACGTGGTATTGTGAGGTGCTTAACGAATCCGTGTCTATGTATTTGTGTTGAATATCAGAGTCTAAATCGCTATTAAAAAATTAAAGCAAATATAAACTCAACAGTTCTACCCGGGGAAGGGTGAATTATTTGTTCAATAACGCAAAGAAGTCGGTTCGGTCGCAATATGCACAACCGTAAAGCGGATGAGCTTGGATTTCTAAGGCATGGCCCTTGAGTTTATTACGGCGATCAAACCCTACTTCCTACTGCTCAGCTCGTAACAGTAGGAAGCCAGTTTGTTCACGCCACGTTAACTCTATTAACCAGCATTTCTGGACAGCTATTTATAATAGTAGTGCAAATTTTCCTCCGGGATAAGGTCTACGTATAGCCAAGTTGGAAGAATTTTATGTAAGGAGTTGGCCCTGCCTAGAATAATATTCTGATAAACTCTCAAGGCTAAAAACAAGTAATAAAAACGAAAGGGGGCCTTTACTAACACTAGAACGTGATAAAAAAACACAAGTGAAAATCTGCATCAACTTAACACGCATGAGGTGAAGCTGTGTTGGAAGTATTAGACTGGAAGATAGATTCCAATCATGGAAGTTCTCTAAGATGCCCTAACTAGCTTCAACGCTTTTACGAAAGACGCTCGGAGTGGGCACTACTCAGAAAGGAGGTTGCAGCCGGCAACCATCAGGTGCAGGGTAAGCAGCGCAAGCATCCCAAGTATAACCGCATGGCGTGTCTGTTACGCTTATTGACTCCCGCTACTCCCTTGGCATGGTTGGAGCTTTGGTTAGAACCCCCAGTCTGTAGCTATGGTATCTAGCTCACCCTTAGAAGTCAACCTATAGAAACCCGCTTATCTAGATTATAATTGGAAAAATAAGAAACAATAAGTTGATACTATCTGTTGCTGTGACCGGCATTTCGCAGGCTAGGTTTAGGCTTACTCTGACTCACATCATATGTCAAAAACACCGGCTGAAGGGAATATCAGTCTTGAATCGGGCAGCCCAAACAAATTAAGAGTACACATACAAAAGAAAAATCCACGCTCCTATTCGATGGATGACAGCTCGAACCTAGATCATCCCGCCTCAGACAACATAGGTGTAGAAGCGCTTCATTTTTGGACAAATAACAGATATTCCGCGGGGTGCCGAGGACCATTCTTTGTTTATCTCTATGACGTTAGAGGTCACCAGTTCATTGGCAATTACTACCCTATAATTATAGGCAAGAAACTTGCAGAAGCCAATATAGAGACGCAAAAAATTTTGAAAAGCGGGGTGGAAAAGGTGTCGTTAATTTTTAAAACTTGGGAGCAAGCCAACGAATTTGTTGAATCCAAAGCAAAATCACTCAACCCCTTTTGGACAGCAGTTATTCCAAATCAAGCAATATTCCAAATCGGAATTGCTCGGGACATCCCTTTGGCGTTGTCATTAGAGGAGATATTAGAAATTCTACAATGCAACAGTAAGACGGAGATTCGTCGGGTGGAAAGATGCGAAAAAAAAGCTACTGAGAAAGATAATCAGACTGAAGAATCGTGGGTGAACACTAATCAAATCAAGTTGTTTTACACCGGGGCTCCCCCAACGGACCTCGATCTGCTGAGCGTTCCGCTAAGGTTCTCTAATTATATTCTGCCTACTCAAAAATGCTTTAATTGTCAAAGGTTTGGGCACATAGGGTATTCCTGCCGTTTTCCGGTAAGATGCGTAAATTGCGGCTCTCAACATTAAGGCGATTGCGAAAATAAGGCCCCCTGTGCTAATTGTCATGGAATGCATTAAGCCTCAAGCAAAGAGTGCATGTTCTACTTGTTCCATCGTGAACTGAACGAAACCAAAGCCAAACTGGAAAATAATAGTTTCCAGACTGAAGCAGTAGTCAAACAATTATTCCAACAACTCTTTGGTAGAGAAAACTGTCAGGCTTTCTCTCTATTAATGGTCTCTTCGAATAAGGAGGGAGAAGACTCCATAGACACTTATGCTAGCATCAATCCATACACCATTGAAATGGAGCTAAGAAAACTAGACATTATAGAATCTACTCAAAGAAACCAAATTCCAATGGAAGAAGTCCCCCCAACTCAAGGCGTCCCGGACATGGGCAATGAAATCGAGATTAATAATAATTCCTATTCTGAATCTCACACTAATAGCGCTATGGAACAGTCTGCCCCAATATAATCCAAAGGCATAATGGTAGTAGCGCTAACGCGGGGCACTCTAAAGTAGGATTAGTAACATAAGATAGAATAGTATATAAGAAGTAAGCAGGGGTCAGGTTGGTTTCGGTAGGATAACTCCCTTAGAAGCGTCTCTACTGGCAGTAAACCCTAGCTCAGCTAGCGGGCTAAAACTTTAGTTGTGTGATTACTGTCAGGGGACAGGCAGGTATTAACAAGTATGGAGGGCAGGGGAGGAATTCTGTTGTTCTATTCGATTTAACTTTTAAGAAAGATTAATACTAGGCAGGAGGAGGCAGGGACTCCTTACACGTATGTGTAATTTAAGGTGAAATGTAACGTTTCAAGGCCTCGAAAACGGAAATGGTGAATTCTCCGAAACTATTGGATGAATTGCAATGAAATTTTGGGGGATAACGCAGTATTCTAGTAGAAAGGGCCTGATTGTTTTGCTTTTTCGAAAAATTTTCAAACAATTACAACAACAAAAAAAATTGTAAAATTTCGAAAAAGTAAAACAATCAGGCCCTTTCTACTAGAATAATGCGTAATCCCCCAAAATTTCATTGCGATTCATCCAGTAGTTTCGGAGAATTCATCTTTCCGTTTTCGAGGTCTTGAAACGTTACATTTCGCCTTAAGAGTTTCCACAATAAATATGGCACGATTGCCAAGCCCCATAGATAGACTTTCAGACCAAGTTGTGAAATTCCACACACTCACTGCAGTCTAAGAGCGACATGAAATAGCGTTATTAGAAGTAGTTAGAGGTTAGGTTAACAGTAACAAATGTTCTCCCACAACATAAAGAATAGGATAGATTACCATTTAGGCCGTTAAGAGATGCGAAGTTCCTCACGTTCACTACAGCCAAAAAGCGCACCCAAATAGCGATATTATTAGTAGCTATAGGTTAGGTTAGCATTAAGGAATGTTCTCCCACATCATAAATAGTAGATTAGATTAACATTTAGGCAGTTAAGAGGTAGGGTAGTCCTACTGGTTTATTCAGAATTAGTAAACGGAAACGATTCATTGGACAAGCGAATACCTGAAGCCAGGGTAACATACAAACAGAAGAGACGTCTGACGCTCAGCAAGTAAGCAATCATGAGATTTATGTGCTAGAATCTGAACGGGTTGAAGCGACGTTTTTTCGAGGTGATTGATGTAAGTAAGAACTTAGATTACACTAAGATGTCATAGGATTATCAGAAATAAACTACAGACCCCATTATCACTCCGATAAGATCAGGGGATTTAACAATATCAGGATGGACAGGGAGAATAACTCAGGCAGAGGCGGTCCCATGGTATACCGTGAGGTTACGGTCACGGGAAACCACTCAGGGTTAGGCATCCCAATAGTCATTATAATTTGAATAAATTCGGCAACAACGTTGTTTCTAACCTGGAGGCGTGACCGCTCCCGCTACGTTGTCTGCCGTTAGGGCCTGCGGACATTGTTGACGAATTTATTAAAATCATAATGACTATTGGGATGCCTAACCCTAGGTGGTTTCCCGCAACCGTAACCTCACGGTATATAAGGGAATCTATTGAATATAAGAACGGGAACCTCAAACAGTAGCTGCCGGATGACGCAGAGGTGCTCATGTTGAAGATCCAGTGCGAAACCCTGGTCATTAACTTTATCAAAATGTATCTCCCACCAGGCGGAAGCTCCCAAAAAGCGATATAGAATCATTGATGGATGAACTTGCGCCTTTAAAGAACCTTATCATCATTGGAGACCTTAATGCCCAGGCAGCCGCCTGGGCTAGTGATCTGCGCAATCCTCGGGGTGCATGGATTCAGGAGTTCACCGAAAAACAAGGGTTAGTGGTGTGCAACACGGGATCCCAAAATAGAATCATTCCCGGTTCGTCACGAAAGAGCGTTCCTGACCTACGATCGCATCCCCAAATATTGCAGATGAGTTCGCGTGGGGAGTTTTTCCAGAAACAATGGCAAGTGATCACTTCCCCATGACTTTAAACTTTAAGGATACGCACCTAAACCTAGGGCCAGGAAGGAAAAGGATTTGGATCTGTTAGTTCAACTGGGACACGTTTACTAAAAAATTGAACGACGAATTTCTTAATCGCAACATGACCCTGGACAGCTCAAATTACCTGGACCAATGTGATACATTCACCGGGATGGTATATTCAAGTTTGGTTGCCTGCAACGCCATTCTTCCAGCGAGTAACTCCAGGCAGGAAAGAGCTCCGACTCCGGTCATATGGTGGACAGAGAAGTGCAGCCTGATGAATAATAATAGAAGAGCCGCACAGACACGACATCTCAACGATTGTACACCAGATAATTGGGAACTATTCCTCCAAGCCAAACGGGACGCCAAAAAAAACGCTAGATCAGGCTAAAAAGAAGGTTTCGTAAATTTTGTAATAGCCTATCCCCCCACTCTCCGGTTGGGGAAGTGTGCGAGAAGATCAAAAGCTTTAAAAAAACCTTTCCTGTTTCCGGCTCCTGCCTCTCTCTCGAGATGTTAGGTTGTTAATGATCCTAAAGTCCAAATGGCGCAAGAAAAAATTGTCGGAGGTTATGAGTATTCCGTGGGGTTCTTAACTCCGACAATCGCACCGGTGAACCCCAATGAAGTTATGGATGATCCGAACACCGAGGACGAGGTCATAAACGCTATTAATCGATCAAGAGCGAAATCAGCCCCGGGATGGGACCTTATCTCTTTTCAAACAATAAAAGGGTTCCCGCCCTCCGTTATTAAGTGGCTTAGTATATTCTTCGAACGGGTGCTTCAAGAAGCTAGAATCCCGGAAGCTTGGAAAAATTACATCATTTGCCTTACCCCTAAACCGGACAAATCTGGGCTTAGACCCATAGCACTTTCGTGCGCATTGCTTAAATTTTTAGAAAGAATCATTACGGACAGACTCACGTGGTTTCTGGAGAATGACAACGCTTTTGCGAATTCGTCGCATGGCTCTAGAAGGAACAAGTCAGGCGATAATTGTATACTCTCATTAAGATCGAGCATTGAAATCTCCAAAAGGGTTGGCAAGCACACGGGCGCGCTGTTTTTAGATCTAGAAGGCGCTTATAATAAAGTTAATATTGAAAAGCTAGCGGAAAAACTTAGTCGCAGGAATGTTCACCAAAGTTGTAAATTGTAGAAAAAACTCGGTGGGCAACAGGATGGTCACATTCTTCCATCAAGGGAATTGAGACTTTAACGGCCTGGACCAATGAGGGAGTTCCCCAAGGCTCCATTGTCAGTCCGTGCTCATTTAACTCCTACATATCGGAGGCTGAACTAGTCTTGTCTCACATGACTAGCTCTATTTAGTTTGCCGATGATTTCACCTACATTGTATCATCTAATTGTCTGGTAGACATATCAAAGGTGCTGTCGGAGGATGGAACAAGATTGATCAAATTCTTCCAGGATTTGGACATGAAGGTTTCCACGCAGAAAACCAAATATGTTATTTTTCCTAAGAATAATAAGTGTTTCAATACCGGAGATCATGCAATTGCTATAGACAACAAGGTAATTCATAATGTGAATGAAATACGATACCTAGGAGTCGAATGAGACGCTAAACTGAACTGGAGTCTTTGCCTCACACAGACCAGGTCCAAGGGATTGAAATTAATGAGAATGCTGAAATGCATCACGGGATTCACGTAGGGGGCACATCCGACCACCCTCCTAAAATTTTACGCAGCATTAATAAGACCAGCATTAGAGTGCGGGTATTGCCTATTTGCGGACGCATCTAAAAGGTTGCTATATAAATTGGAGATAGTGCAAAATGAGGTGCTACGTTGTGCGTCAGGTTGTTTCAGAACTACTCCGATTAACTCCCTCTCCCACTTAAACGGTATGGCTTCGCTAGCAATCAGAAGAGCTCAACTAGGTAAAAAACTGATAATCCGTTTAAGCAGGACGAATTCATGTAATATCATTGAGAATCTTAGGATAGTGGAAAGACTAAATCCTATGAGTTCTGCGGCCGAAACGCCTCCCTCCCTCTTCATCTACAAATGCTGGGTGGCTACCAAGTCAGATATTAAGATGTGCCATATTTCTAGCAACCCGACAACATACGAAACACCCTTCTTTTCTCACTACATTTCGTAGCGAGTAGACATCGAGAGCGCTCGACAAATTCAGAAGGCAACGAACCCTTCTCAGGCTTTCATTGCAGCCATAGACACTGATAACAATGCCAAGGAAATTATATATACGGACGGTTCTAAGGATGCATCTAATCAAAGGGCGGGTTATAGGGTATGGTCCGGAAATCCTAAAATCAGGGCGACAGAAGGGTTCAACCCCAGGGCTTCAATCTACACCATTGAGGTCTTCGCAATCTGGAAAGCCCTGCTCCTTTATAATTCCGGAACGGTGTGTTTAGATTCCCTCAGCGTCTTAACTAGCCTTATTAAACGATCAGGCCTGGATAGTGATATGCATCCCATCATTAGCAAAATTAGGGAAAGAGTATACGAGCTGAGCAGAAGAGGGCGGAAGATGAACTTCTTGGGGATACCCGGCCATAAAAACATAGTGGGTAATGACAAGGCGGACTCGCTGGCCAGAGAGGGCTCCATGGCCGCCAGTTCTGTCCACTGTAAGCTACCATTAACCGATCTATTTAAAGAAGTGAGCAAATGGTCAGCGTCGATAATGGAGGAAAAAATACAGACATACAGCGCTCCGGAGAGGCTCAAAGGGAGATCATATATAGATTTTGCTCTCAAATTCGAGTTTAAGCCGTGGCACCTCTTGACTGAACACAATTTTATAGAAATAAGGACAGCGAATAGAATCATGGCAGGACACATGAAGCCCAATGAACACCTGTATATAAAATAAAAATGGCGGAAAGCAACAAGTGTGAATGCATCACCGGAACCGAAAACCTAAACCATCTAATATGGGATTGCCCTATAACGGATTCTCGTTCGAGAAATTTGCTACAAACGTTCCTTATCCAACAGGGTTTATCCAAGGTAGATTCAGTTAGTACCGCAGCCATTTAGTCTCCCTCGGTTAGAATACAGGTCTCTAGGTTCTTAATAGACAATGGCATCTGAATATAAGTTCTACCCCAACTTGCTTCAGTATCCTCCCTCACTTCTCTGCCTTCCTTTCCGCTTGCGCTTCTGGGCACGTTTACGGGCGTCTGGGCTGTATATGCTCGCCAGATATACTTGTACTGGTATAATGTTACTGATGCTGCAGGGCCTAAACCATCATCGAACCTGTCAACCTGAGGCAGCTCAGGAGCCACACGGAGAGGTGTTCCGGCGTTCGGGTCGGGCAGGGCTTGGGATCTGGGGGGACGGGGTGTGAGGGAGAAAGGACGAGCGAGAGATACACCACGAAATCAACACAGCTACTAACAAAGCTATAAACTAAAATCTAATACAATCCAATGTATAACTAACTAAATAAGTTTATCTAATTATAAAATAAAAAGAAAGTACAAGTGCTCCCTATAATATTCCCAGAGCAGCTAAAGCAGTGGATGAGTACCTGGTTCTTCTGCCGGAGTGGTCTCCCGGTCCGAGATGTTGCAGCGATACCACGTACCTATTTCATTTAAAAGGTATAAAATGTCAAAAATCTAAAATTTTATGGAATATACCTGAAGGTTACGGGTAGATGCACAGAATGCGAGAGCACTTTTCAGGAATGGTTACGAATAAATCAGCCCCTAGACATGACGTTAATAATGGAGTGTGCTGGAGAATTTCGATGCGTCGTAAGAAGCGTCAACTAAAAGGCAAATGGAGAACTAACGTTTCAACAAAAATTGTAGATTGTAATATTCTACCGTATATCTGGCGCAGAAATCTGACCCTTGGACCTCCTCATTTAACGAAGAATTCAGTTTTACGAAAAGCAAAACAAGAACGTTATAATGCAATCCTCGGCTTGAACGGAGTTGATCCAATTGAGAATTTGAGAATCATGAAATACGAACGTCATATCGGAGAAATTCAGTCGATTGGTTTGGATCTGTTTGACGTTCATTATTGGACGCAGGAACAAGTCGCTGTATTCGTAGAGTACTCTCAATCCATTTGTAGAGACGGCAACGGTTCGTTAGTAAAAAAAACTGAAGAAGCCATCGGGAGAACTTTGTTCACACATTTACCTATATCAAATCGTCACAGAAACTCCTGGTTCAAACGTGTCCGGTTTTCAAATGCTCAGCGCGTCTCAAAACTCCAATTTGATATGCCATTGGCTTAATGAAATTATACGAATTGGCAACAAGCGGACTACAAAATTTCCATTGCCGAAACAAGTCGCCTGCGATTTTGATAAAGCGTTGATGGGCGTGATTGTAAGGGCGTTCGGAGAATGTCGGGGCGTGAACGATTATTTGTCGCGATGTCTTAGGTGTTTGACCGGTTCGTCGAAAGTACTACCATCGTACATTTTACGCCTGGATGTATCTCATTATATTCACATGATTTGTAGGTGGAAGGAGCTCAAAACTCTTCATCCTCTCGCGCGCACGTTCTGGATTATGGTAATGGTGTTTCTCACTAAAATTAGGGATTTTGAGGAGTTTCAAGAAATTACGAAATCTGGTGTCATTGTTTCTAACAGCCAAACGTATGGTAAGCCTGATAACGGCTATCCCTGTTTAGCTGAGGTAGCATTCCAGCGCCTGCGCCACATAATAAGGGGAGATTCTGACACTGTCAAGATTATGGAAGTCGAAGAATCCGTTAAGCGAAATAAGCAGGAAATTGAAATACTCGGTTGTTCCAATAATAACGACGACACTAATGATTGCAAATCTGTAATAATCGCATGGGCAAATGCATTTGCTAATGAGTCCTTAATAGAAGCTGAACGTGCGCAGTTGGCACAAAAAGGGGATCATGTCAAGCCATATTATACACCGGGTATAGGGCGACGCATCATATCGCTCATACATTATGTACTTTCCTATTTACTCAGGTACTATGACGAATAGATTTGGTTTTGGGACTTCAACTGCCACCTCATCCGCAGTAAAGAGTGAATTTAATGATTTAAAACCATCGCTTACTACGAAACGAGATCCGCCCAATGCGCATTGACAAATTCGTAACGACTCATTTAAAGTAATTTTCCGGACGCGCCAAACTTGCCATGGCCAGACAAGACAACGATGATCCTATGAATATTGACAGAATCTCAATTAATAATAACAGCCGATTCAAATTGAAAACATCGGATTCCTCCTTACAGGATGTTCAAAAATGTGAAACGTTCAACACTGAAGAGATCGTGGACCATATGAACGAGCTGACCTTATCTGACATTGAACTGGTGAAATCGGAGGTAGTACCAGAATCTACCGCACATTGTAGTACGGAAAATGGTGTAGAATCGTCAATAGAAAACTCGGATGAATTAACATTTGAGCACAATTGGCGCAATAAGAATGGTCCCAAAATAATCAAACGAACTTACTTGGATTCACGTCCTGAGTTAAGGATAGCAGCATTTTGTAAAAGTCGAAAGGTGTGTATCAATGTTTTACTAAATGGAAATATTTTGGAGTCCATTAAAGTCAAAGGCCAAAGACTTGTCGTGACTAATACTTGCGGATTCGACACTATTGTCCAACTGCTGGCCGCCGCATATACCCATGACACCTACCAGGAGGCAATTCAGACCATTTCTTCGGAAGCTTTTAATTTCTTAAAGCTTTTTGTGGAAAAAGGAGCATGCAAACAGGTTTATACCGAATGAGTACGTCTATTGGCCGGAGTTTTGAGCCTTGTGTTTCAAGCAAGTACACCTAAAGTAATTAACGTCGATGCCAGTTCCAACATTTATAATCTTTGCAAATGGATTTTTCAAGATGACTATAGTAAGGATTTGTGTAAGAAATGTGTCCAGTGTAAAAATGTTATTACTAAGAGCCAACTATTGGTTTCATTAGATTTTGATACGATTAGTGATCACGGGTACAGAAAACTGGCTGAAACTATCAATCTTAACAATACCGTAGAGAGGCAAAGCATGTGTCCAAATTGTGATGGCCAAATTGAAGTAAGTGTCAAATACCGCTCTCATTTGTGTGTTGAATGCATAGGAGACGCCAATGTCAACGTAAATATTAAAACATTTCCGTACACCATAACTTTAAGCAGATCTATGTACACTCTAGTAGGTATCGCTCATTATTATGGTGGCCGTAATTTGAAGTCGATAGGGCATTATATCGCGTTTGCGAGATATGGAGACGATTGGTTTGAAATAAGCGATACAAGTGCGAAACCAAAACGTATAATTGACGACCAAACAGTGAACCCTGCAGTCTTTTGTTTGCGAGCGATCGACCAATAAAGAAAAATGTAACGAGTGAAAATTAAAAAAATTGAAAGAAGTCAAAGTAAAATAGAAAAGTCAAGAAAAACATAACAAAAAAATAAAATTGGAAGAAAATTTTGAAAAATACTGAAAAAATTGCAAAATAGGAAAAGGTGGTTGACAACCTGCACGTGGTCTTACCTGCATGCGCACACGTAAGGTAGCATCCTACGTCAACAACAGCGTAACCAATCAAATTATCGTCAACGAATTATTTTCTTATTTCTGGGCCGAGTTTCTAATTCGGAAACCTTTGAATTTGGAGCAATGCGGAGAAAGTTTGTAGCTATCCAAAACTATTTTTTGACATTTTTATTCCGAAAACTGGGAGGCTAAGCTCCCCCAGGTATTTTGGTTCTTGCTTGAACACCGTTTGTTAGTCAATATTGTTGTTCTAGAACGATATTCGGAACAAGTAGAGCAACTCAGAGCAATCACAAAAAATAAATTTTCTTGAAAAAGGGGGGCTGGTGTGAGAAGCGGCTTTTTATTCTCCATTTGCCTGATTTTAGGTTTGCAGACCTACTTTTCTGGAGCAATGTAGAGCAACTGCGAAGCAAACTAGAGCAACACTCGAAATTTGAAAATTTTGGAAATGGGGGGCTAACATCCCTCACTCCCTTGTCTCGGTTTTGAGTTTGGCGATTTGGAATAAAGTTATAGTCTTTCGTGTCACACTAGCCACAATGTCAGAGTACTCAATTTTATTACGTAGTCCATAAAAATTGAGTGTTATTTAACACTTGAGTGTTTGATTTGATGTCTGTGCTTTTATTATCTAACTCTTTTTTGTTGAGTTTGAAATTTATTCTGTACAAACGCATTTTTCATTTAAACTAATAAATAGAATATGCTTTACATGACTGCAGATGAAAGAAGATGCTGCCTCGTTTTTGTATCGATAATGCTGTCACCACCACTACTTCTACAAACAACCATATTATTTATCTGTTCTTGTATACTCTCAACCGCAGCTTACAAAAGTAGTGAAATACCCCGCAAAAAATCGTCAATGTAAAAAATATAATAAGAATGCCACTCGGAAAAAATACAAAATCCTATCAAATCAAGAAATAATGCCAGGCATCACAACCTTCTTGCAATTATACGTCGTAAAGTCAGACCCTACTGATTCGTGAATAGATACCGAAAAATCATTTCAAGAGCTACATACTTGGCGGGCACATTCCTTTCTCCCACTCTCTTCCTAACATCAGTCTTATTATTATGAACAAAATATGAGTGAAAACGATTGAGTTACTTTCTATTTATTGATAATTAATAAATATATATTGTATAGTATATAATCTGCATGAACAGGTGACAAAATCATTGATTGATAATCATCTAATGCTCTGGATTTCTTCAGGAATAGTTTTGAGTCTATTGACAATTGAGATTTGCGAGCTCTGATATTTTATTTGGTGCATATTGTAGGTATACAGCCTATGCGAATAGAGCAAAGTTTTCGATGAACCTGCATTGATGTTCTTAATCGGATAAAATTGTATACATTGATTTAAATGATTCGAACCATCTAAATAATCTAGCTAATCGCATTATAGATAAAGAATTTATTTTAACTATCGTGACGGACACCTAAATGATAATTCGAAGTTACATTCTCTTCAAATACAATTTTCAGTTTTTAATATCATATCTGATGTATTTGACGCGGTTATAATTTCCTCGTTAGGTGAAAGTATAAGATACTCTTCCAGATGCAATCCACTTTAAATCAATAGTTGATATTCAGTATATTCATTAAACAAGTTTATAATTATTTCGTCAGTGAAAAATATTAGAATCTCCTGCTGGACAATTTCATACCTTATACATCTTTACTCGTACTTGATTATATCAAGGGCCTCGGAAACCATCGATTGCGTGCAAATTATCGTTAACGATTAGAGAACCGTCAATTGTTAATTGCAAACACTATCTTTCCAGCGAACTTTATTTTGGTTCGCTGAGTCAGTAAATCCTGATACAGAGATAATATTGGCATTGAACCATCCCGAGTATACAACCCTCTTTCGGAGTAGACCGTCCTATTGATTAACGTAATGCTACTAGACACAATGCATCCAGACCGAAAGATATTTCAAATTCTTCAATAGATAAATAATCAGTTGAGAGTTAAATGGATGCAAATGATCTAGATTCTCAAGATATTAAAAGTTCGAGAATTAATTATTTCTCACTAACAAATTCCATTCGAACACCTGTTTACCCTGGCAGATGCAGACTGAAAGAAATATACTGCAAAAGGTGCGAATAATTGTAGCAGAGTGGGAGAAAGGAATGTGTCTGCCAAGTATGTAGCTCTTGAAATGATTTTTCGATATCTCCATACGAATCAGTGGGGTCCGACTTTACGACGTATAATTGCAAGAAGGTCGTGATGCTTGCCATTATTTCTTGATTTGATAGGTTTTTGTATTTCTTCCGAGTGGCATTCTTCTTATACTTGGCGGTATTTTCTACATTTACAATGTTTTTGCGGGGCATAATGAATAGACTAACGAAAGACGGCTAAGTTATAAGTAATTGTACATGCATACCTACGGCTGGACCTGATCCTATGTTTGGAAAATGTAAAAATAAATTTCTCTTACATGTTACGAGGCTGATATTTTCCATTTATTTTTAACTAAAAATAAATACTGACATTAATTAACACTGCAGAATGACTATTGCTAAATGAGTATATCGTGAGCTAATTCGCACCTTCCGGACGTAAGTACTTTACACTAGCTATTTCGATCTACAAGTTACATCGAGAATAGTTGGCTATCCACATTAGCGTCACCAAAAAAACAGATGGCGTCTTCCGGAGCTAAGCCATAATTGTGTCGAATACAGGGCAGGACTGCGACATAAACATTTAAAATTCTGATTTGCATGCCAGAAGGGAGCGGAAAATCGTTACAAGGGTCGCGGAACTCATTGAGGAATATCGTTATACCCATTGTTCATGTCACGTCTTCTAAACTAAACTCAATCAGAATTTAGAATTTTTAAACAGAGATACATGTACGAAAACTTTTTAGCTTTATACACCGAGCCATAGATAATGTTTGATAATTCAATATATGAGATTGTCAGGGTTGAGAAGTGTATGAGTGTATGTGTAACACGATCCGACATCACCATTCCACGAATTAGCCCCATAAACAATTTCACGATGCACAAAATTGCTGATATTTCTTAATAATCATAAAAAGCAAAAAAGAAAATAGTAGACAACAGCGTCGTGGCTTTGAAAAGAAATATTCCCAAACCTTGATTCTGAATGAAAGATAATACTGTCAAGATCAAGACTAGCCCTAGACTTAGACTCACAATTATTGTCGAACATCATCGAAAGAATTCTAAAAATGAAATACTCCTCACGAATTACGAAATTGAAACATCCGAATATGGGTGCACAGACTAGCTATCTGTACAATAGATTATTTCAGTCACGCAATAATTGCAACAGCTCATAGTATTTTATCAGCTATCAGCATGATATAATAATTATGAGCAAATATTACCCAGTGGCATTCACGATTTACAGTAATCATTCAGTATCAGGCACTTGGCATGATATGAACCTAAGTACCTATATCCTTTTCAAATTCATCCGTTGTAAATCGAAAGTATGACTTTGAAAAATGCAACCACATTGCGTGAGGATATATTGTGGCTACAATGGACAGGAGGCATAGCATGTTAGTAGAATTTAATTTTTTACACACATTTTCCAACTTTTCATCCAACTTACAAACCAGTGATAATTTCCATTTCGCTATCCACAGCAATGCTACTGCTTTTCGGATCCGGCATGATGGGCGGTTGGACGTCGCCGGATTTGGCTTAACTGACAGCCAAAAATTCACCGATTCCAATAAACTCGGACCAGGCTTCCTGGGTGGCATCTTTTCCGAACCTAGGCCGACTTTTGGGGGCAGTTCCTGGAACAGTTAGCGTTTATTATTTTGGCAGTAAGAGGATGCTGATTTTAAGCAGTATCCTTTTGATGTGCGGTTGGGTTTCCATCATAATGGCAGATTCCGTGACCTGGTTGTACGTGGCGAGACTAGTCAGCGGAACTAGTCTGGGTATGGCGTTCAGCAGCTTTCCACTCTACCTTGGAGAAATCTCAAATCCATCTATCCGAGGAACTCTAGTGGCCTTAACGACCACTGGATTACCCTAGGGAGCACTTGCAGGAAACTTGATAGGCCCCTACGTATCGATGTCAGTATTTGCCTATATAAGTCTAATACCGACTGTCGTTTGCATTGTCCTTCTCTTGCGGGTCCCCGAATCTCCTCACCACCTAGTTCGCACAGAAAGGATAACGGAGGCTAAAGACTCAATAGCGAAATACAACCCCGGAATAAACGTCGATATCGAACTGAAGTCTCTTCAGGATTTCATAAACGCATCCAAGTCTATTACCCTGGCAGATAAACTCCGGGAATTTAATATCCCCGAGAATCGAAAGGCCGGGATAATCATCATCGCACTTTATCTATTCATGCAGCTAAGTGGCGTTAACAGTATATTATTTTACACGGAAATGATTCTCACTGATGGCGGATTGACCGTAATTGAACCGGCCACTATGGTCATAATAGGAGCTGTAACAGGAATCATGGCTTGTTTAATGGCAATTTATCTGGCTGATAAATTCGGACGAAAGACACTGCTGATAGCTTCCAGTGTTGGGGTAATCGCATCGATGGCCATCCTAGTAGCACACTTCGCTTTTTTGGAGATCGGTTTTGACCCTGCTAAACTTCAGTGGACGATAATATTGTCGCTGATTTTATACGAGGCATTTGTCTTCATCGGACTATGTTCAGTTCCCAGTATTGTTCTTAGCGAGTTATTTGCCCCGAATATAAAGACTATAGCTGCTTGTTTCGGCAGTATTTCAATAGGATTTTTCGCATTCTTTTCCACCAAGACTTATCAGCCTATGCTTGATCTCACGGGAGAAGCCTACGTGTTTTGGCTATACGGTGCCTCCATGGTGATTGTTGTGATATTTGCTCTGACATGCATGCCGGAAACTAAAGGAAAATCTCTTTAAGAGATCCAGAGAATTTTGCACAAAAAAAAAGAGAGCGTCGATCTCGATTGGTCATAATCATGAATAAAAATGATTTTATCAAGGCCGAATAAACTTTTCCGAGTTATCTCGGATTATCAGCTTTGTTTCATTGCTTCTTGATAATGATAGACCCTCATCAGTCGAGTACTTAGGAATTGATTGCAGCACATTTCTCGGGTGTAGTTAAAATATTAAGAGATAAGTGTATTTGATTTCATGCCGGTCGTGATGTTGTTTTTATTGGTTGATGACCATTCTTGACAGTGAAAGAGATACCATCGGCGACTAAATTATATTTACGAAAAAATAAGAATATGGCAGTATATCTAAAAAGAAATTGAAATAACAATAACTTGAAAGCGTGTATACGTATGTACATCGGAAATGATTAGATACGATCATAGAGCGTATCTTTAACCTTTGAATCGTGCTAAATATAGGGTAATTTTTTTGATATACAGAATTTAGTTTTTAATTACTAATCTAAATCCTTATGTATTCCATACTTGATTTTATTTTAATTGAATTTCCATATATTTGCATTCGGGTAAGTATGTATGTACAAGTACAAAAAGAATGCCATTTGGAAAAAATACAAAAACCTATCAAATCAGCAAATAATGGCCAAGCACCACGACCTTCTGGCAATTATACGTTGTAAAGTCGGACCGCACTAATTCGTGTAGAGATATCGAAAAATCATTTCAAGAGCTACATACTTGGCGGGCACATTCCTTTCTCCCTCTTTGCTACAATTATTCACACCTTTTGCAGTATATTTATTTCATCCTGCATCTGCCAGAGTAAACAGGTGTTCGAATAGAGTTCGTTAGTGAGAAATCATTCACTCTCAAAATTTTAATATCTTCAAAATCTAGATCATATGCATCAATTCAACTCTCAACTGATTATTTGTCTATTGAATTTGAAATATCTCTTGGTCTGTATTCATTATGCCTAGTTATATTACGTTATTTAATAGGATGGTCTACTTCGAAAAGGGGGTGTACAGGGTTTATGAAAAAGTTTGATCGCCACTTCATCGGATGATTCTCCAGCTCGAGATTGGTGAAGATCTTGAATAACATGTAGCCGCAAAACTGACCTTGCCCCTTCATTGAAGGTCAAATTTTTGTTAAAAATGCTACTTTTAGAGATGATCAAAAGTCTCTGAGGAACCATCGGTCGCAATTCTATCCTTGTTATCGAAAAGGGCATCTGAACCCAAAAATAATTCGTCGAAATACTGAGCAAGTGTAAAATCGATTCTGCGGTCGACTTCAATGAACATGAATGAAATTTCATTCCAGACTATCAGAAAACTATAATGTGCATCTTTCAGTTTCTAGATGACGAACCCAGCCTAAGGAACACTTGATTTGTTACTTTATTCGTAAACTTTTTATATCATACATATTTGAAAAAACTGGAATCCCCAAAGAAACGTTACTTTTAAGGGACGAGCTTTCCGAAAAAAAATTATCCATTTGAATATCATGAATTGACACACTCTACTATACAGTTGCGGTTACCATACGGTGTGCATTACTGTGCGCATGCTATTGCAAAAATTGACTTGACGGCAGTAGCTACACCAATTATAAATCTCTTACGTCGTGATAAACACAGAGGCTTTTGGTCACGTCCTAGTAATGTAAATAGATACCTAATTTTATCAATAATAATTGGTTATAAATAATGTATGTGTTTTAAAAACAATGGTTTTTAAAACCCTGAGGCATAAGGATTTCTAGAATTCAGAAAATCAAAGATGCGGTCAATTGCCCACATGAATTCTACTGTAGCTGTGCAATCATCGAAATCTTTAGTACCAGTACTTTCAAGAAACTCCAAAGCATCTGCTGTCGAAGAATTCAATGTTTCAGCAGCCAATTTCACCTTCATTACATTCTGTTTCCAGTTAATGTGCAACAAGTTTACTTTGGTGGCCAATTCAAGTTTCAATGAACTCTGTAACAGTGCGAGGCTTGTAATGTATTCCCATCAAATGGTACCGCTACAAGTAATCAACACTCTTAGTCTCCTAATGTGTTACGAGCAAGCTGCAAATTGTGAGCGGCATCTGGTATGAAATAGACAATTTTGTTAGCACTTCGATGTTTAAAGAAGCATTTAATATCGTCATAATTATCGTTATATAAATTGCAGCAAAGTATCTGTGCAGCTTGATAATTTGCAAATAATCCATCACAAGTCATGCTCCATAATGAGAGCTGATCTAATTAGTTCTGCTGGAGTACTAGCATTGATTTTATCGATGTCTAAATGGCCCACAGGCCACTTGAACTTTCCATCAAGTGCAACAAACATAAAGACCAGAGCTTCAGATGCTTGGCTTTCGAAATCTTCTAATCTCAGCCCATTACCATAGTCGCACATTCCATCGAATTTGCTATTTACAGGATCCCATAATATTTGTTTTTTGATAGACATTGAGTCAAAAACCAAATTACAATTTCTGCACTCTAATGGAAACTTGGAGATTTCTGTGAATACATCTTTCATGAAACCTGGTTCACCATTGACAGACGAAGTCCGATTTCGGATGCTACTAGCATGTTGGCAATCTCACAAAAAGTTCTGCAAAAATATTCATGACGTCAGTAATTGTATGAAAATAGCTGCTAAGCTGTATGTCTAAACATGATTACCTACCGGCACTATTCATATGCTTTTGGCGAATCGTAGTATAAGGTTAGGGCTAGTTGTTTTATTTCATACCGATTTATACATTTATACTGATTGCCTGTTTAATCTTTGTTATTATTGTTTAAGTCATTACGGAATAGCTCAGCCGTAGTCCCTCCAAAATTATGATCTATCATAATGTATGTATCTTCATTGAGCAGATTTTTTTACCTTTAAAATTCATTGATGGTATTATTGATAGTTTAAATTTGTATACGTACATTAATAGTGATAATAGGCTTTACAGTTTGGATTTATATCAAGCCTGAAGAGATGCTCCCCATCAAACGCTAGTTAAATACAAATTGAAAAAACCTAGTTCATTATTGCCAGTTAATGTTGTAATACATGAAAATCATTTTAAATAAAACCAATGATTTTCTTAGAAAATATATCACTCAGAACCACAAAATGAAATTTCATTTTAGATTGGTAACATTCATAAATGGAACATATATACAATTAAGAATTTTCTAATATTTAAAGAAAAATTAAATTATAAATATTTATTATGATACAAATTGATTGACGAATTCAGCAAATTTACAATTGACAACAGAAAATCATTCAATTTCTAACAATTAATTGTTAAGAAGGCCGGTGTACCTCAAAATTTTAAGTAGTTCCTTGAGGGATAAAATTATTTTATCTTTGCAGATGGGCTTCTGTTGTAAAGTTTTTATTCTTCTTTGCATTCTTTTCTTTTTCAGAGTTAATTTTCGATTCTTGCATTGAGCTATTGAACTAGACATAATTTTGGGTTTTTTTGTTGGTCTGCAAGTTATTACTTCAGGTGTGTCAATATCTGTTGTAGTCATGCTACTAGTAGCTGGCTTTAGTGACTGCACTGTAATTGTGGTCGTCTGGATAAAGGCTTCTTTTTCTGCTTATTGGTGTTACTATTTCTGCGCCAACACACATATTATTGTCAACCTGAAATACACTTTCTGGTGCATTATTTTCAATAGATGCTACGGGTCTTTGAGTATTAACTACATCGACTGGTTCGACAGACTCCTATATATTTGTGTCAAGAATTAAAGGCCTCGCATTTTGCATAAATCTTACACCTTGCTTATGTGGCCTTTGTTGGTAATCGTTAGGCGTAAAATGTCTACTACAAATAACGCTGTACTTTGTTGGGCGTGAATCCATCAGATTCATTACAACAATCCATTTCTCCAGAAGCGCTTCCTTCGCTAACGGGAACCTGAAAAAATTCACCAAAATTTTTAGCAACTATCTTGAACTAACCAGTGTAACCTAAGTATCACGACATCCTCATCATTGGCATGATGGAAATATTGAGAGAAGCGATCTGACTTAACCTCACAGTAACATTACGCGGTAAATACATTATCAAAATAAAGTGTATTATTGAATACTTACTTGAACAGGTGTACATCAGTGTTCCGACTGTTATTGCATCCTCGAATACAACAATATTGTGGCATTTTTAGCCGTTCTTGCTATTATACATATTTCCAAAAACAATATAAATGAGGTAAACAGACGCCATTGAATGGGAGGTATATGTATAGCCGTAACCGTAAACACCCTCGGACACACTTTTCTGATCGCTGATCAAGGATGGTAATAGCGGGAGCTTTCCAATTAAAACGCACCGTGTCGCACAGTGCCGCACAGTGCCGGACCGTGTTAGGGTGCTTATTGGAACACATATTTGTTTTTCGAAATCGACACTAGAGATGATCATGACGTAGAATGTTCGTTTTACGTGTTATGATCGAATCATAGAGCTTAGATCGAATGGATTAATATCATCATCACAATGCTTGCAGAAATAGATATCTAAGAACGAAATGATTGATTATGGTTAATAAATATTGCCTTATTATTTAATGAACGTTTATTGTGAGTCTAATAACTGTTACATATCGTAATCCATCGATCAATCATTGGTTTTAGTTTCTCTACTGTTGAGCGACCTTCTTCAAATCATGCTTACCATTGACATGCTTACCACTGTTAGAACAATAGTTGGCAGTACTGATGCGCTCAGCAGGCCCGAGCACAGCTTTTTCTGTGCTGAATTTGTTGGAATACTTGCTACCCGGTACGGTGTCGTACTGTGCCTATCTGTGCACTAGTTAGAAAGCTCCTAGCGTTGACTGAAGATCATTTTCACTCAATGCTGTTAGCTATCTAGGCTTATGTATAGAAACCTGTGCGTTGACTGAAGATATTCAGTCAACGGGTAAAGAAATCAAGGGTACACATTTAACTGCATTTGACTAATTGGAATATAACTCAAGTCACAATTCTATGTATATACAATTTAACATGCAATTTAAATATACCGCCATTCACAACTTCCGGTAATGAACGAATAGCCTTCTGATTGCGATATGTATTACGTGGGAAGTTGGGAACGTTGACTGGTAGGAGTAGCTGAACCGTTGAGCTGTACCCTGAGCTGTACAGTCTGCAATGTGGCTTTGAAGTTTAGAGGTTCGTGGCTGAGGTTAAATACCGCCCGATTGTCAAAGTGCAATAAGGAGTCCAGTTGACAGATAAGCCCAAAAGAATATCGCGAGTGGCAATTATTGAACTGCAGACAAAAGTATCACTAATGACAATTAGTTGATACGTAGAATAGAAAGAGTTATTACAGTGATGGGAATTGATGGTATGAGGGTTGGCGGTGGTCGGTGCCCTCCGCTTATTGTCGCCGGACTCTTCGTTGCTTGTTTTCTACTTGTTTGTAACTGGTGGAGTTTGTCTACCGAGAATAATGAGCTACTTCGTCAGATTGATGGACTTAACCAGCAGTTAAAAATCAGGTTGAATAAAAACATACATAGTCAATTGCTGCACACTTTAATTTTTTCCCAATTATCTGTGTTCAGTTCATTCGTTAATATATGCTGGTATCTTAGGGTATATTCCTATTTCGGCGCGCTTCGACGCCAAAATTAAATTCAATTTCATACTAACTCATGGAAAATATTGAAAAACTTAAGTACATGTACAATAAATGTTTTCTCATCCTCTAGTCAGATCGAAACTGTATTTATAATGACAAGGAGAATATATCCAATTCTCCAATTGTTTGAATAATAGCGTATTTTCTATTTCTGCATCATTCCAAAATTTTGAAGAATGATTAAAAAAATCTTGAATAAATGCATGTGTTATCTTGATTGAAAAATCTCAATATTTTAACATAATTAATTGAATTTAAATTGCGCTGCAATTGAAACGGATTTATTACCGTATAATATGTTTCCCAATCATATTGTTAGCGAAATTTAAACTGGCTGATCTCAAATTACGAATAAGTTTCATATTTCAATTCTTTTTCGTTTAATATTATATGAAACCGCCTTTTTATCTATATGTCAGTTGATTCTATCGCGCATTTCCGGTAACCATATACTTTAAAAAGACTATTTATATTACGTTTGATAAAATAATAGTTGTAATGTGTTCGAACTGAAGTCAAGTTTTCTCAGTATTATTATAATCATATACGTTACCTGTTTGAATTAAAAAAACAAAAAAATTACAACGGATTAATTTACTGATTTATCAATCTGAATTTCTTGAAATTTCGTTTTCTCAATTTATTCAAATCGGATTTTGTTGAAAAATTTTAATTATCACAGGAATGATAGAATTCCGTTACAGCTATTATTCTTCCATTATTTTCGAATTGCTATATTACAGGGTGGCCCATTTTAATTTCCCCAGGCCAATATCTTGAGAACTAAGCCAGATAGTGAAAAAAGTTTCAGACAAAAGTTGTATGGTTCTGAAGGGAACATTTGATAATGCTATGGGATTTGAATTTTTATAGGGTTTCATAATGACTCTAAGAGGGAATTTATTGTTTTTTAAATGGGAGTCCTTATTTTTTTGGTATATATTCATAATCTACATAAAAAAAAATATATTACTTTTGCTGAAAACTTATTTCTCAAAGTTCAATTTCTCATTATGAAATAATGAAGTTAATTATAACGTTACAAAACTAATAATATAATAACATTCTTGAAGTGATTATTGAATTTTAAATATGACTTGCCACGATTAATCAATAAAAAATAAACAACTTTTTACTCTTAATATTATTTTCCGTTGACTTCATATTTTTAATAGAAAACTTTTTTTTTTATTGTAAGAAAAAAAGATCTTGCAACCAAAAAAAAAAACCCAACTAAAATTTGAAGAAAATAACATTTGTGATAATCAATGATCACAATAATTTCACATCACAAATTGATGATATTTCACAGCGTGGAGCACAGAGATCAATGCGTGGCGTTACATGGTAAATTGGATCAGCGTTACAAGACAGCGGAAGAAAAGGCAACGTCGTTGCACGAGCAGCTAGTTCAAGAAAGAGAAGCATCAAAAAGTAAAGATGAGGATTTAGCGTCATGTAAAGTTGAGTTAGAGTCTCTGAGAAAATTAGATGTTACAAAAACAGCAACTGTCGAAGGTCTCCGACTGGACAAAGAGACTATAAATGAACAACTGGAGGAGAAGAAAGAGGACATGAAAAAACTTCAGGAAGATTTTGAAAAAGTATATTCAAGAAGTTTTAGAAAATTACGAACTTAACGGAAACCTCTCTACCTCTTGTATAAATTTGACCAAGAATATTATTTCTTTACTCTTAATTTTCAGATCCAAGATGAACTGAGCAAGCTAAAACTCAGCCAAGATTCAACGACTAACAAAAAAACACTTGCTGCGGAATCGCCAGGTGAGTTTGATGTTGATAATCTCCTGAGAACTGTTTACCAAATATTTTTTGTATTTTTCTTTCTTTATTTCAGTAAGTTACATTGATGCTTAGTTTTGTTTCATCGAATTGACACATTGTTTTTGGTAGTCCTTTTTCAAACAGCATGTGACGTTTGCTTCGCAAGATCATACTTTTTGTGCATGAAATTTTTTATTTTTTTTTCAAAAGAACCATAAATCTCTGATCATTTTATCAACGAAAGATGTGTTACAACCAACGATTTTGGCTAACAACTACAAAACTCCTCACAATTTTGATGAAACATTATTATTTTTAGCTGCCATCAGCAATCGATCTCAAGTTGAATCAGGAATATTACAATGAGACTCTGAACCAGTAGTGGAACCCGACTATCACTAAATTTAATCAAATTTCTTCTCCAAATTTCTCCTATAGGTCGAAATTTATTTCTAAAATATTAAGACTTGCAAAGATTTCATTCTTCACTTTTGAATATTCGATATAAAAAAAATTTTTTACAAGTAATGCCTTTTCCTTTTCTCTTTTTTATTTGTCTCATGTGTCATTTCAAAGCACACTTCATACATATATTTTGGGAAGTTTTTTTTTTTTTTTTTGCAATGAACAGCATTGTACCATGAAAATAGACCCAAAATTTTAAGGACAGCAACTATTTATAATTTTCAAGTCAATATTTCACTAATTTTTGATACAAAAGTATATTGTTTGTAAGAATGTGAACGCGTTTTGAGATTTTCTGAATTCTATGTTGTTTTATGTCATATGAAAGTTATTTTTAAGAAAATAGTTCGGCAAGAAACGTGAACAAACTATTATTGAAACTGGATCTAGAGTATAATTTAGACTGAAGAATATAACACTCTGTGCAGATTACGTTTCACCGGTTTTCGTATGTAAGATAAATTGGTAATAAATAAATGTATTCGATAATAGATTCATCATTTATCATGAAAATAATACAAATAAATTTAAAACTGCTATGAAGTTTTCTGAAAATGAGCCTTGAAATCCTGGAAGAGAATTAAATCGACGAAATCATAAGTCTCGAGATACAGTGAACAGCCTTAGTGAAAATAATTCTATGAATTTTTAGGAAAATCAGAATTTTTCGTAGTTTTTCTTACAGGAAAATTTAGTTTCTCCTAGTTTGATCAATATTACATACTCATACAATATCTTTTTACGATTAGATGGAAACGTCAATAGTATTTATACATTTTATCATTTCTCTGAGACTGTCTGAAGCTTTTGGTTTGATAGTTACACGAACTCCTTATAAATCTTCTGAGTTATTCAAAGCAGCTGGATAAGAATCGAGAGCAATATAATTCCCATATTTAAATTTTGGTGTAACTAAAATCGGGCAAAATTCACCTCATCCTGTTAACTCATTGCCCAAAAAAGATTCATGGAGTTTACCTCATTAGTAGTATTACCAAGGGCCGTGAAGCCGAGCGCGCCCCAATTGGGACCGGTTCCCGAGGGAGCAGTCGAGGTATCTCCCTCCGGTCAACAAGGTATTAAGTACTATGGCATTCCGATACTTCCTCGAGATCCACCGGGTGCCGTGCGCCAACTTCCTCGGCTCTCGGTGACCATGTTGAAAGGTATAATCTGACAAAAAAAAGAAAACGATAGCGCTATCAACGCCAGCACTAGCTAGGGGAATATCTCGCCTGTTCACACTTCGTCCTATCGTTATGCTATTCGTGTATAAAATTTCGAATGGTATACGTGCTGAATTCAAAGACTGAAGATGCTTTTATCAGTTTTTCTGATCAACTCATGTGGTTGATGTGAAAATTTATACAATCCACTCGGACTGCTACACAGTAGACCCGTGTTCAAATCCCAAACCAATCTAGGATTAGTGCGAACCATACACACTTTTAAATGTTGCCTACAGACTCATAAGTGGTTGAGAAATATTCAATATTTTTACTCTTTGAGATCAGTGTGTGCCATTACAGTTTTTGGATCTTGATGCCTATGTCTGCTTTTCTGTTTTTTCTACTGTAATTATCATTACTAAAAGACATTGCATGTGTAATCTCTTCTTTGGCATTCATTAAGATTTTTTCCACATAGCCGATCGATGCAGCTCATAGTTTTTTCTGATAATTGTGAATAACTAATGAATAGCTGCTTATGCAGAATTCTAGAATGGCATTGAAAAAATCTTAATGTAAAATAATTTAACAGAATTAAGCTTAGTTCTTCTTTTCTTTTCGGCTTTTTATGGATTACTTATGACTGATCATAAATACTAAAAGTATTCTTATCTTTCGTAGATACTGATAGTTGATTAACTTGGAGATAATAAGCCACTGGGAAGCTACTGCGATAACTAAAACCCTAGAACTCTTAAGATTAATCCTATAAATAACGAATAATTAGTACATACGAATATGTGTTCACATAATAAACGTAGATATAGATATTATCAAAAGTATCATATATAAAAATATGTAAAAGCATTTACTGTATTTCATTTTAGCTTAGTTTTGACAGTTACATAAATAAATGATTTTACAGCTGCAGCGCAAACAGGTTTGACCAATGAAACGCAGAACGGTGGTAACCACGAGGAACAAAACGCGGTAGACGGTGCCGGTGATCATTCAAATGGTAAATAAAAAATGGAAATTATAAAGATTGTTCACGATATTTATTGATAGCGTAACAATCCTAAATCTTTGCTCATATTTCTTTGAAAAGAAGCAGAGCCCGAGAATCCTGATAATTTAGAAGAAGATGACGCACCGCAAGAAAGCATTAGGGATCAAATACTGCAAACGCATGTTGCCGACCCAGAAATCAAGCAAACTGAACCATAAGCTAATTATTACTATATCAATCGATATTAGCCATAGTACAATATGTACCTTCGATTAATTATTAAACGTACTAGGGCTGCATAGCTGTGAGGTCATATCACCCTTAGGATATAGCTAATTTCAATACCTTTATAGAAATAATCTCCAGAGTCTATAATCTCATATCAATAACTGCGGGAGTTTAGTAGTTCGATTAATAATTGACATAGATTATTAAAACTGATTATATAATCCGATCGTCAATAATTATTTTGGCTAATTAAACGAAATAATATTATAAGAAACTATAGACCAAACAAAGTTTGAGTCTACAACGAAATTTTATTATCATATTACAAAATCAAAAGACTATTATCTGAGATAATTGGTATTGGATCTTTTTTTTATGATACTTACCTAATTTTTTTCAAGCAATGTATTTAGCAAGTGATGACCGTTTTATATGGTAGAGTAATATTAATAATATGATGTATCTTACGACGATTCCATTCCTATCAGTTGTTCAAGTTTTTGTATATATCGAATTATACATTATGAATGTTTTTAATGTAAAAAAAAAATTGTTGAGTACTTTCAATACCCAAATGATTTTTCTATTCGATTACAAGTAACAAAAAATATTCTTCTAGGGGGAGCGGGGGGGATCAGTCGAATAATTTATATGAAACTATTTAAAAGAACATTTTTTCAGTATTCTTATTGAAATTCCTCAATTGGAAATTTCATGAATAAATAAAATGAGTTGACATACATTTTAATATTAAATTCGAATTTATGATAGGGTATAAGTAAATCAATCTCTTTTAGATATCAAGCTCAAAAATCGAATGATTTGATTCTAGTCTAGTTGAATCGTAGATCAACGTTAATTATACGATGATCGGAATCGTAAACATGTTTACTTGTAATGCGATATATGTATCAAAAAACTATAATACAGGTATGTGTATATTCAGTTTCACAGGGAAGGGAGGGTGACTATAAAAAGAAGTTCTGTTTCATTTAAAAAAATATAATATAATAGTAGTGCGTAGACACATACATGAAATTCTATATATTATGAATGATTTAAGAATAACTAGAACAATGAAATTTGTAAATAGGTTTTTTTATGCATTACCATGGTGTGAGATTATCTTGAATTAAGATGAAAAAACTACAACAGATATTCAAAGAATATTCTGAAAATTGATGGAATGATCAAAAATAGTTGACTAATACTAGTTTTAATAAAAACGACATTGTAGTAATCACAGTTAAAATATTCAAAATTCATAATTAAAATATTCAAGATTCACATTCCTATATCGCTGCATCTTATAATTATCTTTACTCATAAATCGTAACGTAATTATATACAACAGATAAATTACAGTCTCACAATATTTATCAAACAAAATGAAATAAAAAATGAAATCTAAAAATTATTTTTTTCGGTTTCTTAAAATACGCGAAGCCGCCAACGGAGATGTTACAATCGATCTAGGGGTGATCTGGAATGGAAAAAAAATCAAGGTAAATTTGTCTCGCCAAATAGTTTAAGTGGAAAACCTTTGGGAGAAGAATAATGAAATTATTAAGCAGCAGAAGATCGAACTCTTTCACCGTGTGAAGCATTCATGCAATTTCCACGACTTCTGAATCATAGTAAGATAAACACATATTAGGTATTAACAAGCACACCAGATACGGGGAAACTGATTGGATTTCAGAAAAATTGGTTAATTATCAACAACGAACCTCAGTTGGCTCGACATCTACGCAAGTATCTTCAGTAGATGCGAATAATTTTTTTTTTCTAATTTCCCTCTTTTCAAGGGATGGACCCGTAGCCGGTGGTGGTAAGGCTGTTCGCCTTGTGACTCGCCTAAAATAAACGACCAATTCAATTAAAATTAGCAACGATTATCTAAAACTGGTATAAAATTAGAATCATGGAAGACTTTTACTTCAAAATTATGAATATATTGAGAAATACATTACAGCCTTATGGCAGCGTTCTCTCTATCCTATCCTCCTTGCGTCGAACTAAATGTGAGGAGCTTTGTTTTCAACTTCATTTCATACGCCGAAGCACCTGCATCTAGGCTTATTACGTCTGTGTTGTGAACCGACTTGTAGCATGGTGTCGGCCGGACATTTATGTTGCAAAATACATATTCCAAACCTCTAGGAATTATCCCTGGGGACACAGTCATCCCCTGAAGCGTGTATGATTTTCCAGCATTAGTTGTTCCTAGAATGGAATTTTAGAGATTAATTTTCAGCCACAAAAACTGCGCTTTTAGTGCAGAAAAAACTACTTCGGCAAAGGAGAAAATTTGAAAAACTTTACGTGTTTTTATAAGAAGTGGTACGTCTTTCAAGTAAAAGCGTCTGATTGGTCTTACAGATGTTCAAGAACTATCGAAAAGACAAGTTTTTTCACAAAAATAAACTCAATCCTTGTCAGGAATCTTAGATTGACAAATACAGACTCTCTTGTAAAAAACAAAACGTGACGATAAATGAATATTCGATATTTAAAGATGGAATAAGAACTCGTAAAGTGAGAACATAATTTATTGACACATTTCTCTACCCATGGCATGCTAAAAACTGTACAATATTGCAGAAAACTAACGATCATATACCAATATAGTTTAGTACAACTGCAAATTGCTGTTCCCGTTTTGGAAAATTTGATAATCACTGAACATCCCGGCCTAAATTTGTGTAGTTTCTTAAAGCAAGCAGCCTACCCACCATAACTCATTACTGTGGCGCTCAGCCCGTTCAGAAAGTCATTCATTTGCTGTTTAACAGCCAGTTCAAAAACCTGTAGCTGAGTAGTTTCGGGTCCAAAAGTATCAGAGAACGTAAACTTGCGTAAAATAGTATTGCTCGTTCTGAGTCTCTTTAAAGAACTCGTGTTATTTTCTAGACTTGGTAATTTAGTCAGAAGTGTGTTAGCATTTATTATGCTGTATGCATCTTTTTGTTGTTGACTGATTTTCATATTGCGAGGAAAAGGTCTCAATCTTAAATATACTTGGATGGTATCTCCTAAAGAAGAGATTGACGGAACTGAAGAAATATCTAATGTTGATGCCTGTACCTCATCTTCGTATAAATAATCTAAATCTTTCTTAGTCTTTTCTGTAGGAAATGGTCGCTGGCCATAAGCCAAAATGCTTGGATCACGTCCGTAAATAAAAGACATTTCTACATTTGAAGCCCAATTGTTAATTGGCTCAATAGATTCAAGTGTGTCATTCATCTGAAAAAATGACGTTGCCACATGACATTTTCTTTCGTTTATTCAATCATTTTTTTTTTTTTTTGTGATAAAACTGATAAACTGAAAATTCTGTGATAATTTTTTCAAAGACATAATTTATCGCAACAATTATTCGCACGGTAGAGTAGCTGTAGAAGAGTGACGCGAAAATTCGATTGTCCACATAGTTGCAAGTCGGTATTGTATTGTGAATTTGAATATTCGACAGATCATTGGATGAGGTAGAAGCTTGATGATTTACTCGAGTGCGTGGTGGTGCAGAAATCACCTTCCACTTGATCGCGCTGGCAGATTTGCGTGAATTTTTTGACATCTCTCTACCGTACGAATAGACACTTCCATAAATTAGATATGTTATTCTTATGGATTTTGTCAAGGAAGGAGGAAGTTTTGATTGATCGTTCCAGTTTACAACTGTAATAAAATCGAGGTTTGTTTGTGAATGGGAACGTGGTTAGCGGGTGGTTGAAAATCTCACCTTGTTGCAACCGATTGTTTGAAGATTCTGAGATAGATGCTCACTATCAAATTATTTTATTTATTAAATTAACGTTGATTTTCGACATCTTTTGTCAGAACACTGTGTATTTTACGCCGACTCTAACTTCGGTGATACATTTCATCTGTAGCCATCTTACCCGTACCCGTATTTCTTCAAATTCAAAAACCGTTGTATAACAATGCTGCGAACTTAAGAACAAACTTTGTTACTAGGGAATCTAGTCCGATTAGGTTACAGAGACTTTTTTTTTCAAAACTGGACAAGTTCTGCAATTAATGGTTTTCGTGGATTTTGAAATAATTCAAAAGCAGAAAGTAGAGAGAAAATGTTTACTTTGGCAGTTACAATATGATCAAATAATAATCAAGCTTCAAATTCGACGGCTGAATAAATTGATAATCTATTTGGAAAAATTTCAACATCTGATCGTTCATTGGTAGCTACATTTCGATCAATTTTTAGAACGCGCTCATGGCATTACCTTCAAGAATCAAATGAGCTGTCTGCTAGTTGCTGCTAGTTTTCACTACCATTTCTGTGCGAAAGAGTGTTTGGCAGGTTTATTTATTTCAGCAAGGTGAACAGTTCATTTTTCTGGCAAAATTACGAAAATGGTTCTCCCCGGACCACTGAGAATCGTCGGTAAAAAACACGTCGAACAATTTGGTAGATGGTGAGATACTAAATACTTCATTATTAAAGACAATTCGTTCATAATAATTTCGTAATAATTTCTTTAGCCATCTACTAGACTACTTCCATACCTGCGATTTTTATTCTTTATCATACCAACAGATCGCAATGAAATGACTTTAGTAACAAATGTCTAAAAAGTTATCAAAGAACTATATTTACATAAGGCAGATTATGTAACTGTAAGAATCTGAGTTCTAACCCCACTTTTTCCATTAATATTTGAAGTATGTATGTATACACCTCTTTTGGCATAATAATTTTAAATTATCATATTCCAGGATTCCTTCTTTGGCATCCTTTGGTGGGGCAGGAGCTCTGGGTGTTTTATATTTCACTGATTGGAAGTTAATTCTAAGATATGTACCTTACTATGGAGCAAAATTCGACGAAAAAGATTAAAAGAAAAACCTGTACAGAATCCTTACTAGTTGTCTGTATTTCAAAAATTTCATGATGTATGTTTACGTTAAATAATAAATCGGTAAATGAAATAAAATATGAAAATTCTGCTTGTAATAATTATGTTTTATTTAAATAATATATCTAACATCATTGCCTATTAAGTATTATATACGGAATAAATTGGGTCTACGAAAGATTAGTCAAACTTCATGTAATGATGAAATTTAATTTATTGATTTACATTTCCTCCCTCCTTCTTCTGACGCTCCTGGAAAATAAAGTCTGCAAACTCCTCGTTTTGATCACGTTTACGTCGTTTCAACACCGGCGCGACACCCGACCTAAAAATAAAACAAATTTAAAGGAAGTTATTGTTCAAAAGAAATTATACACAATGTATGTGTTTATGATATTTACCTCCATCCAATTACCACCGTGGATCCTATAATAATTGTCGTTGCAGCTAAAGCCAGCGGGCCTGAAGTAAATATTTTATACTTCTGCCACATTCTTGAAAAAAGTTTCAAATTACGAAATTAGTTATTCGAAATTTGTAAATTTTCGAGGTTAGAAATACAGAACTGCTCACTTTAGGCTGTTGTCTTTACATCCGTGAGCTTTTCGGACGGTTTATCTTGACTAACTCGTGGTACAAGAAAAGGCTTCCAGATATATACACCGCCCAAAACCCCTACGATGCTTACTACTAATATTTGACTTGTTTTAAGGCCTCGCGGCTTCCTTATTCTCATATCGCGCGCACGTAACTCCCCGTACTCTGTGCATCCGCAGACAACTATTCTGCTATACTTTTGTCTTCGTGTCTTCTGCTAGGTTCAAGTAGTCCGGGGCCGAGACTTCGGCTTCGTTCGATTTTTCTCTACTAACCACGGAAGGGTACAGAATTGGTTTCACGAAATATGTTCCAATGTGTAGGCCGGCTATAGTGCATAAAATAACTTGAAAACGACCGTTCGAAAGAAGCTTCATAACGTTATTTCACTTTAATATCTCACTTCTTGAGACGTCACGTGACTAGTAAAGTAAATGAATACTGGAGACGCAAAATTCGGAACTGCGCATTACTTTCCGTCAAACACACGTGTTTATTTATTTCCGTTACAAGATACAGATATTGCAACCAACTTTTAACGGTTTTCGATTTATATTTCGTTATAAGTTTAGACAACCACTCGATAATATGAACGGCGTGAATCGAAAAGCGCCTAACATTTTGGTCACAGGTATTTATTCCATTGACAAACTTGCATTGCGTATGACTTAACCTAAAATTCAACGTTTGATCACAACGTAAAAATTTGATATTATTCAAATACCCCGGAAACCCTTACAATAGTCTGTATTTATATATTCAAGGAACCCCAGGTGTTGGCAAAAGCACTATGTGCCGTCTGCTCTCTGAAAGGGTGGACCTCACCTGGTTAGAAGTCAGCAAATTAGCTATCGATAACAAATGCCTTGAAGAGTATGATGAGGTCTATCGATGCCCGGTTTTAGATGAGGACAAGGTACTCCCCATTGTTAGCTTCAAGAAATGCCTATGTTATGATAAAATAATTTTAAAACGGGCAGTTTGTTTACATTAAAAATTAGTCTTTCTTTCCCCAAGTCTAAAATTCCATAATTATATTCATGTTCTTTTTCAACATCAGTTTATTACTTAATTAATTATTATTATGTAGCTTTTGGATGGGATGGAAGGAGCAATGAGAGAAGGTGGCAAGATAGTGGATTACCATGGAGCTGAATTTTTTCCCGAACGTTGGTTCGACATAGTATTTGTCTTACGAGCAGATAACACGATACTGTATGATAGACTAGTGGCGAGGGGTTACACGGGTAAAAAATTAGAGGATAATATTGACTGTGAAATATTTCAAACAATATTGGACGAAGCCAAAGCCTCTTACAGAAATGAAATAGTTCACGAACTGCATAGCAATTCTCCAGAAGAAATGAAACTCAATGTTGATAGAATATGCCAGTGGGTAGAACAGTGGAAAAGGGATAATCAATAAACGAAAACAAAGACTTTTTATTCTATTTTTTATCACTATTTATACTTTTCTCAAAGAAGCTTCCAATAATATGTAAATATTATCCGTATATCACATTCAATGGTATAATTATTTCACCAATTTCATATATATTACTACCACGTATGCAGAACTCATTAAATCGAAGGAAGAAACAAAATCAAACTTTGTCTCATTTTATGTTCGTTTTAACATCCTAAAACTCTTGTTCATTTTTTGGATGATGAGTCTTGTTTATGTTAGCTACATTAATCTTGATATATACACATATCTTATTTACAATTGTCGGATCGTTAATTCCGATCGAACTATTTTAATTTCTGTACATAAATAATATAATATGTATGGATATTGTGCGTATAAATTTGTACGAATTAGTTAAACTTTAATGTCTCTAAAATAAAACTGTTAAGACTAGAACCAGCAGTAACAAGTCAAGAATCTCAATCTCAGCTGAAAAAGTAGATAATTGAAAAACCCTATTATTTTTAAAAATTATTCCAACATTGAGATTAGGATGGAGCTTTTATCAAAGAACTTCAGCAAAGTGCTATTAGAATAATAATAATATTCTTTTTAATATTTGTCAACTATATCTTCTTCTGGTTAGTAGATCATAGATATACTAAAAAAGTGTATGTTACAGTCTTTACTATTTATAGATATTTAATTCTATTGAATTTGTTCAGATACTTTAGTTGCGAAATTAGATATTCAAAAAAAAAATAAACAACTCATTGATCTCACTGGTATATCTTTTGTGTAGCTAAGTAGTTGATTTTGGATGTCGTGAGCGATTATCACTAAACTTTTACATAAATTAACTACACAAACAAATGATAGAATATTAAACAATGTTAGATTAGAGACTTGACCTTGATGAATGAATTTTTACTGATTCACCTCCATTTATTAGCGAAAATTTCATCGATCATTAAGATCTCTTATCGAACATCGATATCACAGCTAGCAAAGAAAAAAACACCAGATTGATATTCTAGAACTGAAGTATTGCCTCGGGAAAGAATGAAACAGAAGTACTATCATAACAGATTCAACAGTGCTAACATATGAGTTGTCTCAACTCTTTAGATAACTACTGCTTTTTTATTTTCGAGGCAATGTTTCAATAATCATTAGACCATAAATAGTAGTAATAAAACAAAGAGAAAACTGTCAGATACTAATTTCAGGACAATTTTCAAGTTAAGGTAAGATCTTCTTGATTTATGTAGTTCCGCAGACTCTCGGGGAACCCAAGATCTCTATATTTATTGTGAAATTAGCTATTATTCAACTATGCCAAGATTTTGTTTCAAAGTTTTCAATTTAGCTTCAATACTATTATAGTATTTCATTTTGACAAGTATTTTCTTGGCTTGCTCGACGTCTTTCTTCCGAAAAGCTGCTGAGACTTGGCTAAAAAAAAAATGTTTAAAAAGTTAAAGAAGAAGTAGAATACCGTGTGTATAATAAGTCAGGTGGAACATGAGAATTTATTTTCATACACCCCATGTTTCCGGAATCTACAGGCTGCCCCAATTTAATCAATCCAGACTAATATTTTTGAAACTAAACAAGATAAAGGAAAGTACCTTAGACAAAAATTGTATGGTTTCGAGGGGGACATTTGATAATGTTATAGGTTTTGAATTTTTATAGAATTCTATGGGGTATTCATGAGATACATTTTGTTTTTGAAATGAGAACCCTTATTTTTTGGTTCAGATTCATAATCTACAGAAAAAAGTACATTACTTTGGTAGGAAACTTTTTATTTATAAAATATATGTGTTTTTAGTAAAGGGCCGTCGATCTAGTAATCAGCGAATAACTTGACATTGTATCGAGTTATTACTCAACCCTGATAAGTAGTTACCTTGAATAATCCTCCAAAATTTTGCGATTTTCTTGTATCAATTTCAGTATCTTTACAGCGTCATCAGATGCAGTTTCTACCTCCTCATTTTTCTCCATTATTTCCATGAGAAATTCAGGATTCAAGCTGGTCGTTTCTTCGGGTATTTCCATATTGTTCAATTCCAACATGTAAAGACCTCTTTGTAAAGGGTGCGACAGTGTGCTATAAGCCTTATTAACCAGCGACGATAAGTTAGCTGACAATTCTTTTTCTCTCTACAAACAGAAAAAATTTAGTTTCTCTTTAAACGTTACGTTGTTTAAAATAAAAAAATAAATATAAATCCGTCATTATGATTATTATTAATAATGATAATAATATTTACCTCTGTACTATTGCTAAACTTGTCTGGATGCAATAAGTTTTGTAATTGTCTATATTTATCACGAATTACTGTATTTTTTACATCATAATCCTCATTTACACCTATTATTTGAAAATAATTTATATTCTTAGGAGGTTCCTGAAGCACTTTGCATTCAGAACAAAATAATTCAGCTGATTTATTGATTACGTTACATCTCCAACATTTCGCTGATTTAAAATCGCTAAAAAATCTTGCATAATTTACGGCTAATATTTGGCAACAATTTGAATTATTCGGTAATTTGAAAATCGAATTCGAACGGTTATTCTGTGCTTGTACATAACCTATTGTTATCGGTCTATTGTACGCGCGGTAAAATGACCGCAGCTTCATTATTTACATCAGATTAGAAAATTACAATCCGAATATGAACTGAGGAACGAATTCCTTCAGATTTGTCTTTTTCTTTTTTGATTTTTCTTTTATCTTATAGGGATTAAAGTACTCATCGTAACTTCTAGATACAATACTCAATAGGACCAAAATACGGTGAAAATCTGTCTCTCTTTTTATTCATCAGCTTCGATGAATCGACAAACAGCTGACTAACGATTTCTTGTCAAATATTCTCGAAACGTAACTCATCACCTGCGTCATCACGTTCATCTTAAGTGCATACAAGAGAATATATTTATATCTTTAAGAACAGACAAATAGCAATGCATATCTATAGATATAATACATATTGAGTCCAATAGGAGACTGCGACATCGAATAAATATTTCATTATAAGTAAACGCGCAACAAAACAATGTTTTTTGTATGTTTTGTATGAAGATAAAAGGAGGGGGAGTTAGCAAAGCGTTTTTCGCATTTGTCCAGAAGCCGGGGTTAGTATTGTAGTACATTCGAAATCGGCCAATCAGCGTGCGACAGCGCGCAGGGAGTTCGTCTGGTTTTCGTATGTGTAGCGGCGGCTTTGGAGCGTTGAACACGAGCCACGTCGTCCTCTTTGAAAGCGGTAGTCAAGTCAGTCAGTGTCAGTCACTCAGTTAGTCAGTCACTCAGTCAGTCAGTCAGTCTTCCGAGTCTTGATAAAACTTTGAATTTATAGTTGTATCAAATTGCGATAGGAAGTAGTACTGCCTTTCTGCTACAAAAGAATTTTTAAAAACATGCTACTAAGAAGTTTAATACTAATTTCCCTCGTACTCGGGGCATTCGCTGCCGAAGAAGACGTACTCGAATTAGGCGACGATGATTTCTCCCACGAATTAGAACGCCATGAAAATTCACTCGTCATGTTCTACGCTCCTTGGTAAGAACATTATTACATCTGTTATCGTTCACAACTAATCATTATCTAACGAATTGAGGTCCTAATAGTAAATGACATATCGTAGTCGAAATCAAACGTATGCAGATACTCACATACAGCCATAATTTCTATAGCTCGATTCGAACCGGCTTTTTTCTTAATTTTAATTCGTGATTGATTAAATGGTATTCTTTTCATCAAATTATAGTGCACAAATACCCTGATAATTATAAATTAGGATGTTTACCTGATCTAGTTGATGGCACGTACTTTTTTCGCTTTGTTCTGTGATCATCATGTTTGATCACAGTTTACCTCTCTTTTACGTGAACTATACTTTGTCTTATCTATCTGCATACACCTTCACCTTATCAGCGGTGATTAAAATAAAATTATTGAATTGAGTGAGACAACAAAATGATGAATGAAAGAGTTATAAACGAAATGTTAAAACATTGGTTATCTGATAAGGTTAATGTATTAGTGATAATTAGTTATGTTGGGCAAACTTGCAATTATGTATAATATCAATTACGTGAGTAATATACAACATGTGATTATGTTTTATGCTGAAAGGTGTGGTCATTGCAAACGTCTGAAACCTGAATACGCAAAAGCAGCAGAATTACTAAAGGGTAACGACCCTCCGATAACATTGGCAAAGGTGGATTGTACTGAGGCTGGAAAATCGACTTGTAACAAGTTTTCAGTAAGCGGATATCCGACATTGAAAATATTCTCAAAGAATGAAATGGTCAGTGATTATAACGGGCCCAGAGAAGCGGCAGGAATAGCGAAGCATATGAAGGTAAAGAGAGATAAGAAAATGAGAAAATATTGTCAAATTTCTTTCTTCTAATTCATAATTTTTTCCATCTTGTTTGTTCACGTTATTTCAGGCTCAAGTTGGACCTGCTTCTAAAGAACTGACTGGCGAAGACTGTCAAAAGGCCTTTTTGGATGCTGATGATGTTGGAGTAATCGGCTATTTTGAAAAAGACGATTCACCTTTGTCAGCTGCTTTCCATACTGTTGCTAAAAAGCTCAGAGAGAAAGTTCGATTCGCACATACAACTGCTAAAGCACTGCTTGATAAGGAAGGATTGAAGTAAGTGGTACTCACTTCTTACTCATCTCTGAAGCCTCAATGATTAAGATATTACAGGATATTATAAACAGAAAATCAAAAACACTATATAATCGTCAGAAATGGTTGAGTCTGATTCATATGCGATGTTACAGTATTTTACAATGTCTGAAAATATAGTATTACAAAATAGGAGCGAACGAATCAATAGAATGGATAGAAACAGTAATTTTTATTGTATTTTTGGTTCATATTCAAAATTGCAATGAAATATGCTGCTTCTAAGATTCTAAAGTTATTCTTTTGGTCAGTAATGTCTTGAAAAAGTCCCTGAAGGGGCTGCAACATTGAATGTATAATAAGACCTGAGAAGATCTGGTCTAACTAATCATAAGCAAAATTTTACACAATCATATAATTACCACAACAACTCTTCTTTAGGAATAGCATCGTCCTCTACCGCCCCAAGATTCTGCACAACAAATTTGAGGCAAGCAGCGTTACCTACGAAGGTGGTGACTCCATTGCCGATGTGAATGACTTTATCACTAAAAACTTGTAAGTCTTTCCTAAATTTGAACTAACAAGTGTTTTTTCAATAAAGATAACCATCAATTCGAAAACAATTACTGATCAAAAATCGTCTTTCCAGCTTTGGTATTGTCGGTGTACGGACACGTGATAATGCAGCTGATTTCAAGAACCCATTAGTAGTTGCATACTACAACGTCGACTACGTTAAGAACGCAAAGGGTACTAATTATTGGCGCAACAGAATACTCAAGGTTGCAAAGAACTTCCCGAATCTGAACTTTGCCATAGCTTCAAAAGACGATTTTCAACATGAGTTAAACGAGTATGGAATTGACTTTGCCAAGGGTGACAAACCTATCGTATTGGCACGGGATTCTAAGAACCAGAAATTCAGCTTGAGCGAAGAATTCTCAGTCGAAAATTTGGAAGCATTTTTGAAAGATCTGGAAGCCGGCGTTCTAGAACCTTACCTAAAGTCTGAAGCAATCCCAGAGGATAATAGCGGAAACGTGAAGGTTGGAGTGGCCAAGAACTTTGACGAGATTGTTAACAACAATGGAAAGGATACGTTGATAGAATTTTACGCACCTTGGTGCGGTCACTGCAAGAAACTTGCCCCTATTTATGACGAGCTAGGTGATAAGCTAGCCAATGAGGATGTGGAAATTGTCAAATTTGATGCGTCAAACAACGATGTGCCTGCACCATACGAGGTCAAAGGATTCCCAACTCTTTTCTGGGCACCAAAAGACGCTAAAGATTCTCCGGTAAAATACGAGGGAGGCAGGGAGCTCGATGACTTTATTAAATACATTGCTAAACAGGCTACAAACGAGCTTAAGGGATACGACAGAAAGGGAAACGCGAAGAAGGCTCCAGTCGATGAACTATAAATGAAATTTTCACGCATTTTTAATCCTTAATCGCGGGAATTAAGTACGTCGTAATTGATGGAATATTATGAAATATGAGGTGGTGTTTTACAGCAATCAAAATGGTACGGATGGTAACAAACGTTATCCGTTAAAGTATAAACTTTGTAATGATTACGATATAAGTTGCGAAGTTTGAAAAAATTATTTTCTATCGACTATACAAGTCAGAGCTTGTAACTATCGACTCAATATTTGTGTTGTAAGAAATTTGTTGGTTCTCTCATATGTAATTGATTTTTCATTTTTTATTTAATTTTTTTTTTTTCTCCCAACAAACTGGTAACCACGTTTCCGAAATTTTTCATTTCATTAATACTTTAGGGTCAATTAGTAATCTCGAATATATTTCCAGCAGATTGAATAATTTCTTTCTCAGTTAACGTCGGTTTACTAATTTTTAAATTGAAAAACAGGTACATACATATCTACGTTTGTTAAGTTATTTCGAATTATTATTTTTATTTCTTAAAAAAAAAAAAAAAAAAGTCTAACAACCCATGTAGTTTGTACCCTTAGTATTAATGTATAATATACATGTAACTAATACTATATGTACGTTTGAAAAATAATATCTCGTATATTTTTACTTTTTCAATTATAAAAAATAAAAAAAACTTTTTATTATTGTAAGAAATTTAGGTACAGAGGATTGGTTGTAATCTCTAAAGTTGAAAAGAAAAAAACAAAAAAAAAAAAAAAAACAACAAAACACGAAAAGGGGTAAAAGAAAACCTACAAAAAACAAAGTACTTTAAAAAGTTGAAATATATATTTGTCGTATAGAATTTTAATTACATCATTCCAAGATCGTTACAATTTAAGCTCAATGCTAATGGGGAGTAGGAACAATAAACTAATTCCATCTCGTTCCCATTTAAAAATTCAATAGAAACGGCATATGTATATGAGGAAAATTGTTTTATATTATACACACACGCATAAAATAGGAAAAATGAAATCATATAATTTGTGATTGAAATAATATTAATAATAATATTGATTAAATAAATAGAATTTTTGTAAACAAAAATAAAAACCACCCTATCGTTTTTATCTCTCTACTAAACTTTACTCGTTATTGAAAAAAAAACAATCAAAATTTTATTTTCTGTTTCATTATTTTTCTTAATTCGTTTCGGATTCTACCTACAGATACGCGCAATTTCAGTTAACGATTTCATTCGAGTGGCGTTGAAATTCTCAATTTCAGTTAAAAAAAAATTAATCATTGTTTTAATTACATATTCTAAAAATCCGAGTTCCGTAAAATAAAAAAATCCGTTCAATTGCAATTCGCGGTTAAATTACCGCGTTGAAATTATTTTCATGCGCATGCTCGATGAAGTCAGCGCCGTGGTGATAATAGGAACCAAACTACGTGTATATCGGATTATTTTGGTCCGCTGTTCAGAAATTTTTCTGTAGTAGAAGCAAGGTGTCGTCGCTCCGAAAAGCCGCATTTTTTTGCGTGTCAAATTTTGAAGTACTTGCTAGTCGGAGATCAAGGCTGAAAAATGACTCGTAAGTTTTATATATGTATATATACCTATATATATACATATATATATATATACATCCTTTTTTTTCCTTCTACTGTGTCTAGTTTATTCGAAGCTCCAGAATTGTATCTGTTCATCACTTCGCACAGTTACAAAATGCATACATACATCGCCATATTATTTTCCACGAATATCATACTAATCCTCATGTATCACTTTTCGCCTGCAGTCCTACAAAACATTTCATTAAGAGCTCGAATTTTGAACAAACAATAACCCAGTCACCTAAATATATTAACCCATTTGCCCGTGACGTGAAATTCAAGTAAACATCCTTTGCGTGATTTATGTAACGTGATAATTAACTCTAAAATACTGTAAATCAACACACGTATTCAACTTCAGGTCGTCCATACTTTTATTCCACATAAACTCTCATTCAACCCGCAAATATTTTTTCCTAATTTTACCCAACTAGTAAAATAAATGTTATCGTACTTTAAAAAGATGTGTAATGAAAGAAAACCCCCCTTTCCTTTACGTCTAATGAAACTTAAACATGAAAATTCATATTTTCTGGACAAGTTTTTTCTCTAACATTCGAATATAATCAGTGTTAGGTATATCCATCAACGTTTAGTATACTATAAACTCGGTATGATAACATCGTATTTTACATTCGAAAGCGAGGAGTCTAAGAATGTTTTTGCAATTACCGCGCATAGAGCCCATAGGTCAGATTGTGAAATAGAATAGAAAAGTATATATATGTCGTTTATTGCTGAGATCACTGCTCGTTAGCACCGTGTGGTGATTATACATAGAGTGATTACATTGCCTATAGTAGAGATGTTTTTCGGTCGTTAAATAACTGGTTACGAATCAAACCGCCTCCGGGTTTGAGGTTCTTATAAATATACGCTTGAGAAATTGAACGGAATATTTTTCCACGTTAATATATCTATTATTGTTGTATGATTTATGAAATTTATTTAAGGAATGAATGATTATATAAACGCTTCCTGATTGCTTGCGGTAATAATTATAAGTCTATATAATACGCGATACAATATATACAATTATTTTGAATTACGTATCGAATAAGTCGCGATATTTTTATCCATTCATACACGCGTTTATAGGTTCGACATCAAAAACTTCTAATCGCGCGACTATTTCAATCTCGAATGTAAATTGATTTAAGACTGCTTCGGTGGTATTTATAACTGTGAATGACCTGCAGGTGGTAATCAGCGAGATTTAGCCCGTGCCAAAAACCAGAAAAAAGCTTCTAAGAAGGCCGCCGGTGAACAGGACAGCAACAAGGGTTTGACCCTCGAGCAACGTAAACAGCGGTAAACGATGAATATATACACAAATACATACATATCTATATATGGGGCTGTCCACGTCAAAACGACACGGCTTCAGACCTCAAAGTTTTCGATTTGATTTTTGATTTCATATGTTATCATTCTATGTTTAGAAAACCTGTCAAAATTTTTTTGACTTTTTTTCTATCAACCCTTTTGGAACTATGAATTTTTTAAGTCCTAAAGAAAGGACCTTTTTTAAAAATCTGAAAAAAAAATCACAAAAATTCTGTTGATACAGAACAACCTCCCATTTCCAGAAACGTGGGCAGGATTTTTCTTATATTTTTTTTTTTTTTTAATTTTTCAAAGACTTTGTTCCAAAGAATGCTTCACTAATGACTTTTATCCTATTAGAAATCTTTCAAACCTACACCATTCAGATTTTTTGAAGTTCTTGATCTTATATTGTATTGTGTTGAGAAGGAAGTGAATAAGTGATTTCATAAAACTCATTAATAGAGCATTTTTTTGAATAAAATTGTTGAAAAAATTGAAAAAAAAAAAATATAAGAAAAATTCTGCCCACGTTTCTGGTAGTGGCAGGTTGTTCTATATCAGCAACAGAATTTTTGTGATTTTTTTCAGATCTTAAAAAAGGTCCTTTTTTTAAGACTGAAAAAATTCATAGCTCCGAAATGGTTGATTGAAAAAATTCAAAAAAAATTTGACAGATTCTCCAGACATAGAATGATAACATATGAAATCAAAAATCAAATCGAAAACGTTGAGGTCTGGAGCCGTGTTGTTTTGACGTGGCCAACTACTGGGCGTATGAAGATTTGAATAAACAAAAAAATTAAATCAAAATATTAATTCTATTGATGTTATTTACAGCGATGCCGATAGAATGAGAGAAAAACAATCTAAAAAACAGCAAGATGGAGGGGACGGAAAAGTGAAGCAGGGTGCGAGTTAATTATCCCGCATAAATATACATACATGTAGTATATACATATACACATATGTGACACAAGATTCAAATATTACGAGTTTAAGTAAGTTAATTATCTTAAATAATAATAAATATAAAATATAAAATCTAAGCAGCGTCATAATAAAAACACCACTTTGCCTACCCGATTATTATTATCTGTTATTAATTATTTTAGCAAAAGAAAGAAAGAATGAAAGAAAGATGTGAAATCATCGTCTAAACGGTTTTAGTTACCTCACACCTCACTGCATATACCATACCTATATATAGTTCAATTGTATAACAACGTTAATTCTATCTGCAAGCGATCTGTTCAGGAATACAGATATATTGATTTTATCCAAGACGTTGTCTAACGATATATATAAATAATAGTTGGAGTTTATTGATAAAATGTACGATTGTTCTATATATGAGCTGAATCAATTTTCGCACATAATATATATGTATAGTATATGAAATTGAACTTTGCAGACTGTTATAGTAATTGTAACTATAATAATAATAATAATAATAATAATAATAATAATAATAATAAATGATAAATAATAATAATAATAATAATAATACACTTGTGTCTGTGCACGTATATTTAACCATTTGTAGTTAATTTATATATACATATGTGGCTTCAATTGTGCTACGGAATTATTATATGTGAAATGTGGTATGAATTATTTTCAAATTTTGTATATTAGATATTGTAATTATTACCTACATAAATTTAAAATAGGAGAGTAATCTTTCTTATTTGTTTGCAATACAAACACCTTGTAACTATAATAATTGCAAAGTTGTGAAATTATTCTCCTTGACGTGATTTATTTATTAATTAAAATATATTGTAAAATCGGTGAAATACCATTCGAGTTATAGATCTCACATAGGATTTTGCATCATGGTAATGATGATGTCTAGTTCACTTATCAGTATAGTCAGAAATTTTTTTTTATGATAAAAACTACTTTATTTTTATTTGGATATATCTTTATATGCATTTTGTACACGCGATTGGCAAACGATGCTTGATTTTTAAGCTTCAGAAAAGGTTTATGGGAATTGTTTAGGAAAATTCAGTTATGTGACGAGTTTCAGAATAAATTAAAAAAAAAAAAATCAGTATCCATTTTAAAAATTTTACAAATTTGTTCTCATATTTTTTTGTGTATTTCAAATCCATATGATGTTTCTAATCCCTGTTGCATACACACGCAATCACTTGAAATATTATTCCTTTGATCAATTTCATCATGAAACTTATCACATCGCATGATAATCTACTGTGCTATGGTATCCTGCTATGGCCATATGGTAATCGGAAATTTCATGATATCAAGACATCGATAACTTGCATTTAACTCGTTCAGACATTAAAGAAGATATCTGAAGATAGTGTAATGTATGTACACTGATCCATCGTCATCTGATGTCCTATACCATTGTTGTAACTTGTAAGGAGTCCTGTACTGGTTTATTTTCAAGATAAACAACGTCTCAAAGTGAAAAAAAAGTGAAGAAGAAGTGAAAGTGAATGTTGAATATCTTTATAAAAGTCTCGCACTACTATGAATAAGAATATCCGGTAAAATCGCAATATTCGTTCACTACTATGTATTTTGTAACGAGTTTTCAAATACATTAAATAGGTACCATCAATCGGGACAATTATGGTACAAGCATGTTTTTTGTTTCTAAACCCGTTGTCGTGAAATAATTTAAACTTTGCATGTAGCTAAAATCTAGTGTGAAGTGTCCCAAACAGAATGCATAAAACGTCAAGTGTTTTTATTTCGTGAGAGAACCGAACAAAAATCGTAAGAATGCAAGAACGTGAAATCTAAGGTTTTGACGTTCTCGCGTACTCATGATTTTTTTTCGATTTTCGCACGAAATAAAAACACTCGACGTTTTATGCATTCTGTTTAGGACACTTCATACTACATTTTAGCTAGATGCAAAGTTCAAATTACTTCACGAAAACGGGTCTAGAAACAAAAAAATTTTGCTTGTACCATAATTGCCCCTGCGATACCATAATTGCCACGGTTGATGGTAGCGTGTTATCCTATTTCGATGCAGCGTTCGACCCATGATTAGTTTCCAAAGTCAATTGTACCAATTCCTTATATGTATACGTATATGCAACTTCTAAAAAGTATAAGCAACAAAGTGTAATAAAATATATATTACTTTTTTGTTCAAAAGTTGAATGATTCAAAGTCAAAGGCTAATTGACAAAATTAACAATTTATGAAACATTCTCATAAATTGTGGATCGATGGAAACTCTAAATTATTAATAATTAATTAAACCACAATGAAGGTGCCTCAGGCGTATCTACAATTGTGCCATTACCTTATTATTGTTAGGACAAAGTAGGAGAGGATGTGTAAATCTATAAGTATAGTAGTATTAGGTAAACTGTGAAGAAAAGCCAAATTTATTTCCCATATTTTTATTGCACTTTCCCAAAAGTACATTCTCAACATATTTTAACGTGTATTCGTGATGCACAAGTTGAATTATTATTAATATTATTATTATTTATTATTATTTAGTATTATTATTATTTATTATTTATTATTATTACCACGGTAAATGCGTTGCTTTGCGTACGGAACATTACATATTTAGTCATTTTTATTGGTATCAATTGATCATCAAATTTAATTTCATTCCTTAAAATTCGAGTGATTTCTCATTATTAGTTTTGTGGAAGACTATATTCTATCGCAGTGATCATCATGGTATGGGAATTAAGATAAATGTTATAAAAAGAATTCAATTTGTCTTGTATTAAAATTTTCAAATATTGTCTAGCCTCTAGAGACCCAAAACTCTTATGAAATATTTCATTTTTACTATAATTAGTATATATATATAGAGTTTACTAGTAATAAAAGTTATTACTAACTCTTTCGAATGGCTTAATCAATCACTGGCATATATATATATATATATATATATTCGTATTGTATTATCCGGTTTCACAGTACATGATATATAAATATATAAACGCAGGTATTTTCCTTTTTTTTTTTGCTCTCAATTTTTCTCAATTGTTTATTTTTTGATTTTTATTTTTTTTTAATATCGTACTTTCCATGCAAGAAATATTTTTTTCATATTTTAACTATTCCAGATTAATAAACGTCAATTTTTATCAGTCCACACTAACCGATCAGGAACTTTGGCGATAAAGTAAAAGAAACGGAAGAATAAAAACAAAAATTAAACAAAATAAAAAAAGACAGAAAAAATACAGAGTATTTTCTTACGTAAAAAAATGTGAATATTTTTAAATTTTAACACGAGATTAAGAACCGAATTTTATCGTATACATTATTATCGTTAGTGTATCCTGCTTCGTATACGGAATTAAGGCATCCCAGCTACTAATGAATAATTGACGGTTACTGTGCTCCGAAGTTATTAGACAAACTTGGCCAGTTTGGTAATCTTGTGTATTTGAATCAGTACTCTTTTTATAGATTTGTGATGTGAAAAATTTTAAAGTTCAGTTTAGAATAGGAACAAATCCAAGCTCTTATACTTCTGGATCAATGGATTGAATTTCATATAAAAAAAAAAAAAAAAAAGAAATAAGAACTTTAATAGTGTTTAGTATAATCATCAGAAAAGAATGAAGAAGTTTTAAAACGGAAATACACAGAAATGCACTCTACAACGTTATCTGTATATCCTTTTTAATTGAGCACCAACAGACTTATATCCTAACGTTGCAATAGAAATATGATAAAACATAATAATCTGATGATGAATATGATTATTAGGGTATGTCGTAATTGCTATGCCTGTACAGAAAGAAGAATAGAAAAATCAAATATTATTCAATTCGAACAGCTCTTAAACAATTTAAGTCTGTTAAAACTACTTTATAATAGCAAATGGACCTACGACGAGCAATTATTTTATATTGTAAAAATGTAAAATCGTTGTAATAATTGTTGTTGAGCTATTTGGCAGTTCATCTTAATTTACCAGTCACAATTACAGTTAACAATTATTATTTTTGTTTTTTCACATTGAACTCTTAAAGTTTATCGATTAGATAGCTGGATATAATTATTTGAGAAAGACGACGTACCAAACTGTCTGTTATGTACTACAAAAAATCACTTATCACATAGCATAAGTTTGCGTGATTTAAAATTCATCTATAATATAGCACCATAAATTTATAATATTGTTTGTGAATGATCGAGTGTAGCTGATCTTGTGACTATTAACGATTGATAGGTAATTAATTATGAAGAAAAAAAGAGTTTTTCAAGTCTTAGAGGGTGGGGTAGGAGGGTAGAGGGGGGGATGACTAATTTGATTTAGTATAAAATAATATCGCGAGTATCAATAACTTCGAGGCTTTAAAAATGATCGAAAAATCTTGAGTCATAATAATTATTAATAATAGTAAATATTATACATATAATGGTATGTATTGCGACCTGCTAGCTAATAGAGGAATCATTATAGAACTTTTGCAAAAGATATATATATTGCATAAATAAAAATGGAATGGGATATTTTGTACGTTATATATATATATATATATATATATATATATATATATATATATATATATATATATATATATATATATATTGGATATATATATATATATATATATATATATATATATATATATATATATATATATATATATATATATATATATATATATATATATATATATATATATATATATATATATATATATATATATATATATATATATATATATATACATATATATTATATATATATATATATGTATATATATATATATATATATATATATATATATATATATATATATATATATATATATATATATATATATATATATATATATATATATATATATATATATATATATATATATATATATATATATATATATATATATATATATACTGCAACTAGGAATACATATTATGTATAAACCCATTTAGTAGAATAAGGAAAAAAAATATATATATAGTTTATGAACATAAAACTATCAGAAAAGAACAAAAAATAATAATGATAAACAAGAAGTTGATTGATTTAATGAACTTTCTATCAAGGAACGTAACAACCTAATGGAAATCTTTATCATTTGTCAGAACTATCGGTATTAAATAGTTCTTCAAATTATCAACTTACAATTTAAAATACATCTAGAAAATTACCTTTAATTAGGTATTATTATTTATTCTATATTATATACTTTTAGCGTCGACGAAACATGGAAAACGCTTCAATATACGTAAAACTACTAACGACGCCACCGTTCCTCTGCTGCTAAACCATTTCAATCTACCTACGCAATTTTATCATCCCTTCATTTTTATCTCAAATATCATTAGTTATCAGTTTTTTTTTTTGTTTAAAAGAAAAACCTTTTATTAAACCTACAAAGCTACATTTACTTTCTATGATCTCAACCGTGTTCTTTTCTCCCGAAACATTTATACTACTGATTCTACGCCAAAAAAAGAACACCGTTTTGAATATTATTAAAATGTAAATCTAGCTTTGTGATAGCAAAGAGTCTTGCGATCTGGCTTTGACTTCGATGCTAAACTTATAAAGGTTCAGAATTCATATTGTGCAATATTTAACATTGCAGTTTATCTCTCAACGCTGAATCTGTGGTAGTAATGGTCGTGGTTCAGACTACACTTGGTAGGGCCAAAGGCTGTTTTCCGTTTGCGAATGCCACACACATGACGCAGCTGCTCTGGTCGACGTAACCGGTAGCGAGGAGCTGGGCCCGTTTGACGGTCCATTCTCCGCTCACATCACCTATTTATGTAAAACATGTAGAAAAGATTAATTTTACAAACTAAAATGAGGTATAAGACAGTGCAAGTTGATTAACTTGTACAAACATAGCAGGTAGGTAAATATGTTTCTAATCAGTTTTGGCATAGTTTATCTCATTCTCGGTGTAAGAGTTGAGGAATTGGTCTTCTGGGAATGGATCAGGGATTACAAGTTGGGGATTTTTCGGGTCTCCAGTAAAACTGAAACAGCTACCTTCCTCATCAGGCGTCAGGATTATCTTGGAAAGATCATTTAAGGAATCTAGTTAGGTCATAGAATTCAGACTATTATCAAAAATTTGTGTGTGATTGTACAAACTTTATGAAATTTTTAGATGATGAAGAATAGCTTGAACATTTATTGTATACCTGTAGGATTTGGCTAGCTTCAAAAGCAGTCCCTGGCAATAGGATAACCGGACTGCTGACGTGTCCACTTTCAACGCATATCATGTTTGGGAATTCATCATCACCAAAATCCGGGATATCTCGAGCCTTGTCTTGCCATGGGTTCCAGACAACTGTGTCTGGGAAGTTGTATTTTTGGACTCTCATTTTTCGGCCCGAAACTACGTTCGTAATAATATGTTCCGGTTGTGTGTTTTGGTAGATTCTGTCCGTCCATTCACAAATTGTTACCACATCTCGACCCTCTTGAAAGATTTGATTATCTCTTGTCTAAGAAGTGAAAAACCGTCGTGATTATATATGGAATGGAAAAATTTCATATCATTTATTTATGAGTACGAAGTAAGTAGGAAATGAAATAATTATCGACATCATTTGCAGAGTGTTTGTTAAATTTCCTGATAGCAAATGTTGGAAATTCTATAAACCGATAGAAGTAAAAAAATAAAATTTTTGAGTAGCAAAAGTTCGGAAAAACGGAATGGAAATATGTGTGAAATTTTTATCTCGTTCTTATTATGACGCTTGAAGAAGATGGTTGAATTCTCGTAAATTCACTAAATTTTTTTACTCCCGTGTTTTTCCACAAGTTTTCGAAGATTCTAAAACCGTTTTTTCCAAAGTAATTTCTACACCTGAAGACATTGATTTCTCGATATCAGAATATTCTGAAATCAACTTCTTCGAAATATTTCCATCGTGTTATACCTTGTCGATGAAGGTGCATCCGTGGAGCCCCGTGACTTGACATCTCCTAACGTCCGGAACCTTGAAGTACGTGTGAAGAAGTAGATTGAAGCTAAAGGTGTGGTCCTTGCTTGGATTATATACCCCAATGTTAAAGTGTAGCTCCTTTTCCCGGAGTATCAATCTGTAGGTCAACCTGAACGGATAATTCCACATCGAACGTGTGAACTCACTGTCCATAACTGAGAAAATAGCTTCCACATCTCCACTGGGCAAACGTTCGGGAGACTTTTCCAAGTTCCAACGAACAATCCTGGCGAATCCATGGCCGGGACCAAATGTCCAAGCCCCAAATTGGGCTGGAGTAAAAATGTTCAGTTATAGAAATGGTTCTGTATAACATGTGGGAGAAGATCCAGAGACCAATCAAACTAAGTCAGGATAATGCCGGGGAAATAGTAATCAACTATAGGAGAAAAAAATTCTGCCAAAGAATGAGAGTAGTATAACAATAAATCTTTAGAGGTATTTGACTTTCATCGTTACATCGGTCTCCAAGCCTTCCATATGATCGATTGTTAATGCGGATGATTAATCATTGATGACAACATCGAAATTCATAGTAGAGATACTTCATATGTACTTCAAAATTAACGTATTCATTATATTAGGCTACCCATTATATGAGTAAGGTTTATTCTTACGGAAGACGAAAGGGATTCCGCCTCTGATTGCCTTCTTTCCATCGAAGACTGCTTGCTTACTAAAACAAATGAATAAAAAGATCCACTTTAACTGTACGCAAGTCTTGAGATTGTGATTAACTAATTGCTACCTGCACAGTTCGTTTGCAATTAATCACTAGAGATTTTCTTATCATGGAGCGAAAGCGATCGATCAGAATCTAAAGAAATCTGAGATTGTACTGATGAGATTCAACCACTATTCAGACTTTCGCACAGCAACTCATCAATCCCGAAATCGTAACGTGAAACAGGTGGTGCATGATGGAAACTTAATGGGGTTTACGGATCGTATGGGTCGTGTAACGCGCACCCTTACTGTTGCAATGGAAATTACATTTTAATGTTCATTTGCCATCAGAAGACGATATTTGGGTTAAAAAATGACACGAAATAGTGTCGAGTTGTTATCGAAATGCGGTAGTCTGTACCAATAACGTTACAAAATTTTCATTCCAAACAGAGTTCAATGATGGTTTTTGAAGGCGCGTATAAAGGCCTTAAAAAGTACTAAGATACGGTTTAAAAAAGTTCATCAAACGTCCCCACAGAGTGTTTCGGCTCAGAGTTCGAAAGACGTAACTGGGGGCGGTCTCTCTCCTCTCAACTTTCAACTATCAACTTTCTGAAACTCTACGAGGTCCCCATACGACAGCTTTGACTAATGATCGTCCGTCGACCATTCACGTGGTTCAGTGTACTCCAGACCTTATCAACTTTCCGGCGTTGCCAGCCAAAGTACCAAATGTCGCTTCACGTCTCATATCGAACAGGACGTTACCACTTCAAATTTCGTATAATCTTCTCGATCTTTGCTGATTAAGAGAAGAGTAAGAAGTCTCTGAATCATTGTTTCGCTGCTCCTGTATACCCCTATCTCTTGCGTATATACATGCGCATTGTATGTCCGCGGGAAACAAAACGAAACAAATTGGGACAGTTGGTAGATCGGCGCGGTTCGAAAGAACCCGATTTATCGTAAAGCTGATGGTATAAATTATTCACCAATTCGTTCCATCAGATCTGAAGTCTCGGGAACACGTCAGGCCTGGAGGTATCCGGATCGCAAATGATGGTTATAGCTGTTCAGGCTTGGAAGAGGAGGGTAGAGTTATATAGAGTAGAAGTAGATGGTATATATGTATACGTATATATGTATATATACATATAGGAAACTACAGAGAGGAAAGGAGACGAGAAGAGCGAGGGGCGAGAAATGGAAGGAGGTTACGGGGAAGAGGAAAGGGAGGCAGTGGCAGTGGCTGATGCTGATGCTGATGCCCAGCAAAAACCGTCTCCGCTGTCTGCCGAGCTTTTTGTGGGCGCCGCAGTTTCCAACCACCATCGACCAAGCGGAGCTGAACCTGGAGCAGGAGTCTGCGTTAGCCAGAAAATATTTCTCTCAAAAGAGAAACGAAATCTGTCGCTGAAGCGACTATTCCATGAGTTTCGTTCGTGCATTGTAATGTAGTCACTCTTCTTTCCGATTGTTAACGATATTCTTCGGCTTTTTTTCGATAAACGATCATGGGCACCCAATAATCATTTGGAGTTTCCAAAGATTAAAGGATTCTGCTTGATCGGTGGATAATTATGTGTTAGATGATGCTCCATCACTTTTCCTATCACATATGTAATTCACTCCGATCAAATTATACGTCAAAGTTGAGTTACAAATAGACAAGGCCTTTACGATGCACTATAAACGATATCTCTTGCACTGTATCCTGTATCATATCCATATACATACCATGTACATGTATATATATATAACACGAAACGTATTTTGATGGCGTTTACTAATGCGAAATCGATATTTAACCACATAGAACACCGACTGCCTGGTCTGTCCATGGATTAGCGGCTTTAAGAATGTCTAAAGTCCGAAAAAGACCATGACGAACATATTTTGAACAGCTGAGTAAAAAGATATCTTAAATTTGGCAATTCAGAAATATCATCGTGAGTATGGACATTATATGGGAATCAGCAAACGAGGTAAGGATCCTGAATTACGACCAGTGATGAAAATAACCCCTCGCTTGTTACGTGCAAAGAGGACAAAATTATCTGTTGGGAATATACCTATACGGCATCTGATGGCGACGAATTATAAACACATTACAAGCGAGACCCGACTCAAATGGTCCTGCCTTATATGTTTGGATAGGCAGTCCGTAACCCCATAGTCCCAGGAATCAGACTCCTTATCAAATCGAGAAACTGATGCTATGCAAGAAATTTGATTTCCAAAAATCTTGTGCAAAGACGATCACAAATCTCTATCAAAATCTCATCTAAAATGAAATTTTGGCTTACAGCTTGGAGTTTTTACAGAAGGTAGGTACCTAAAGTTTGCATAACTTAATTTGAAAACGTTCAAGTTATTGTCGATAATGGCGAGGAGAAATCCTGTTACGCAGCGAGTGCAGATCATGAGAAGGATATAATTCATACTATGGATTGAGTACCTAACTGGGAAGAGACGATTTCCAGACTTTAGTAAAGAACCGTCCTTCTCTCAGTATAAATAGGGCTGGTTCTTGTTCTGCTTAGTTAAACAAAGTTCTACACTGGAGGTGGTCCTCGGTGGTCGGGTAGCCGAGGTGCTGCAGGTTTCGACGAACCTAGCCCACCCGACGTTGCCTGGGAATAACGCAAAAACTCTCCTGGTCGTCGGGTCCGGGTGCTTGCAGCTCGAGGAGACCTTACACATATATAATATGTATGTATGTACGTGTATTATTGTATATCCCAAACTGTGTGAATGTATGTACATATACATAAATGTACTCACAATCAACAGTACGTAAACATGAATTGCAGGGTGTTCCGAGATTAAATGGAATTAGGGATTACAAAATCGAGATGTCGATGCAGCAAAAGGATTAGCCTATCGTAGTATATCATATTTATCATCTTATCTTATATTGTACCTTCCTACATGATGCAGATAATTACCTGCTGCAGTTTCCTTGCGACGCTGATGAACAGACCGAATCATTCCTCAAGAATTTCTACAGTCCCGAAGCCCACGCGACCACTTATCAACTTATATTATAACGTATAATGTTGTAAACTGACAAAGAGCCGCTAAATCAGCTCCTATCATTGAGCTAACTCAGATCATAGCTTTCGTTATTCGTATAGAGTATTATCGCAACTCATCTCATATAATCATGGTCTGTAATATGAGTCGCTCCAATAATCAAACCGACAACGATATATGCGGAAAAGTGTGTTATAATAGAATTAAGAATTTTATATACGAACTATCGATTGAACAAGAGAAAGGGATTAGGCAATTCTATTGTTCAATTTCGACAGGGTTAAGGCTCAGATTTCAGGGGACTGTAAGGAACTCCGAATACCTCGAGAAACCGGGTTTCAGAAAATCTAAATATCGGTGTTGATCAAAAGAACGATGAATTGCAACGTTTGAAAGTTGATACATTATAACGTGATGATATTGTATCTAACACCACAAAACCCCTTAAAAGATGTTTCATAGCACAAAATCAACGTCTAACACGATACATGAAACGTAAGACATCAAATTCGTTGATTGACGTAAGTTGATGCTGTGAAAGAATTCTACAACCGTAGGTAATGCAGTTTAACGATAAATTTAAAGTTTCCCAACTTTTGGATGAAATAACTACAAATTAACAATACAATTTCACGCTTGTTATTTTCATTCGAACGGTATTATACATATACATATATTTTTATTTCTTGTTTTTTCGAAACACTTTTCTTTCTACAGAATAAACGTTGGATCATATTTTTGTCCATCTAGATTTGATTCTAGAGAAAAAGAATGAGCGTTGGACGGATGGTATAGTATCTTGCACGCATCAGACTCAATTACTCAAGAATTTTTAGGTGTCCTTTATTCCTGTGAAATTGAATCTTCAAGATCAGGTATAAAAGTCAGTTTGTAAGACGGTCAGAGATAGGTACATACAATTTGATACGTGTCCACTAGCAGCAGAACAAAATACCTATCACAAGTAAAGGAAGAATTCCAACTTCTCTGTTCTATCTACTTTTTTTTTATATATATATTTTTCTTTATTATTTTTTGTTTATTTTTTTTTTTTTTTCATTTCGAGCTTTACCATCTTTTTACCGAAGAAATTCTCGATCAGTTTCTAGAGCGAATCGATGTACCTATTATACAAACCGAGATTAACTCTCAGACACCATAGTCACCTGAACTCGAGGACAATTAGTCACGCTCGTAAAACTCTTCGCTCTTTTACCTCGATTAGATCTAAAAAAGAACAGAATGACATCGAATTTTCTATTATCTTATTTATCTATTTTTTCTTTTTTTCTTCACCTTTACCGCAAGAATGTCAAACCGATTTTTAAAGTTGTTGAAATTTTTTGTGTGATGTTTTTATTTTTGTTTTTTAAACCTCGTACGAAATCTTATAGTATTAAACATGTCCAATCGTCGACAAGTCGCTTTCAAAACTTGCGTTTCACCCGTTATATTACTCTACAGTTATGGGCTCTACAGTCGACTAATGATTTCAGTGGTTGTGGTTTTTGCTGACATTCTACAGCATTCTCATTCAACTGGATGCTGTTGCTGCGAGGGACTTTGAACGTGATTCGGACCGATGCCGAAGGAACCGAAGGATCACTATCTTTCACGAGCTGAATCTTCTTCTCAAGATTTATTTCATGAATAATCAAATATCACATCATACCAGTTTTTGTTTTTTGTTTCTACAGGTATACGCTCCATATAGTCCACTGGCACATACATATTAATATATCCCACCGAAATGAATGATAGAATCGATGAAACCGAATCATTTCCAAAAAAAAAAACAAAAAAACAGCAAAAATTAAAAAGAAACAAAAATAAATCAATAAACAATTATCAGTTTTTTTTTTTTAATTTTTGGCACCCATTTTCTCATTTTTGTGAAAAACGGAAAAATTTTGGAAATATAGGTAGACAGAGGCAACGAGTTAGCCACGTATCTTTACGTGTACGTAATAATACCGATTTTCGTAATTCTGTCACGGATATTTGGAGTTGGAGTTGGAGCCTCGAATCTCGAAGTAGTTCTTCTCTTCTCATTTCTTCGAGACGCAGCAAAAACTCTAGGCGACGGCTGCACTGCATCATTAGTGCATCTTCCGTCTCTCTTTATCCTTTCCTCCCCGCTTTCCTTCCCCTTCCCCTTTCCCTTTCCCTTTCCGTACCCTTATACCTAATTCCCTTTTCAACAGCCGTACAGCATCGTATAGCGCGGAATTCCCCCTAACTGCAACACTATTTCGTTGTCCCTCCCTATAACAGCAGCGGGATATCCTACTATGCACGGTTATACCCTAAGCTAAGACCTTCAGACCCTAACGCCTTAACCCGATCATCGTCACGTTTCGAAATTATCTGAGCCCTAGGACGTGAAATTTTGAGCGAAAAATTGAGAAAAGAAAACTTTTAGGAAAAACGATACAAGTCAAATTTTTCTACGATAATCAAATTATTTCTATAATTTAACAGCCAGAGATCTAAGATTGATGATTATGTATTATTTGTACATAACTGAGAGTTATAGGGTCGGAATCATGATGCACCCTATCTTTAGGTATTATTTTAGTTTCCGTTCCCGACAGCGGTTGAGCCACATGGCTCGTCGTACTTACTCCGCCCCGAAGAATGATCTATGGGAACAGGGAACCCCGAGTTTGCGTGTGTTTATAATCTCCTCACTGAAATTTGGTCTCTCTTTCTCTCTCTCTCCAACTCTAACTCTCTCATATACAGACGTCGTTTCTAATGTCAAACGCAGTTAACAGCAGCGGTTTTATTCACCTCGTATATTTGTTTCAAAATACTGAATGGGTATATTATGTATACCATTCCAATTGATGATTCGAAAAAAATAAAAAAATTAATTTTATTGATAATATTAGTATCGAAATGATATTAGCTGATAAAACTAAGTGATTTTCGAAAAGTTTATAAACATTTCGTACTACATAGAAAATATTTGCAATCATTTTATTTTTTTTATTTTTTCTACGTGTTAAAAATCAAGCGATGTTAATAAAAACAGGAAACGGTTTGTAAGTAGCTGAATTACTTTCAGATTAAAAGTAACTTTCACCTCAAGATTTTTGTTTTTGTTTTCTATTCAGATAAACACTATAATTTTATTACGGATCTTATCAGTAAAATAATAATTAATTATCGTTACGGTAAATATATTATATTTTCATTTCATAGGTATACATACACCTTTAGAAAGTTTATCAACACTATCGTAAGCGTTTTGTTTTAAAATTAAAAACAAAAATCGAATAAAGAAAACAAAAAAAAATGATAGCTCAAGTTTCGAATACCGTTGTAAGATCTTCCGTCGATCGTCAAAATTGGCTACAGTGATATGACGTCACGTGGTTGCGCCATCAGCGCCATCTCTACGCGTCTTGATAATTGTCGAAAGATGCAATTATTCGTTATATACATAACAATAATAAATATCATAAGTTTCCAACTTTATTTATTCTTATTTATTACATAATAGTCAAGAAGTCAGACAAGAATAAAAAAATTAATCCATTTTCGCATAATTTGAAATGATCGATTAATATCTATAATATATCCATATATGCGTATAATATATACGTATAGGGTCATATACCAGCCCCTGAACGTTTGAATCTTTCGTACAACCGTACATCACAGCCATAATTCCTCTAATTCAACCCTTCGAAAGAACGGCACCAGTTAGATTCAATACCACGCTAACAAAGGGGTGGTTGGGAAATCCATTATATGTATACCTATATATATATATATATATATATATATATATATGTATACGATAGCTGAAGCGAGTAAAAGTCGGTGGCGGGAGCGTCTATTATAATCGGTTATCTTGTTGAAGAGTTTATACCACTGTACAAAATTTTACCCATTTAAATGTGCACGCGATAATAAAACAACAACACCAACAATAGTAGTAATAATAATAATGATAATAATAAAAATAATAATAATTGAGCAAAAAAAAAAAAAAATAAAAAAAATAAAAAAACAAACAAACAGTCAAGCGACTTAACGTTTTATGAGCAAAATCTGACCCCTCGTTCGCCGAACTTTGAAACTGACAATAAAATTCCGAGAATTAGTTAACCTAATAAAATAGAAATAAACAGAAATAATGGCAATGAAATAAAATGCAGTAAAACGTATATACTGGAATTATTTAACGTACGATGTTGAGGCTGTTGTGTAAAATAACCTGAGCCTAATTTCAGTATAGATAAAAGTTTATTACTTTTCTTCAAATATTTGTATAACATATTGGTATTCTTAAAGTCCTAACTACGGCTTTAATCATGTATACATACATACATCCTGTAGTACGTATGTGCATGGGATGATTGGCGGCGGTGGCGAATGCTGTGGCTCGAGGGGTTCGGGGTACCGCAGGGCCCCGACCCATCGTCAGAGCAGTGGAGCTGTTTCTCAATGTTAGAACGATGCTGACGATGAGTCGAATATGTGAGGCCTGCTCTCTTGGCCCGGACCACAGCATCCTTCTCCTCTTTTCTATGCCGTCAGTTTTTTCACCGTCTACTCAAGGTATATGTATGTTACCTACGGTCGCAAACGCTCTCTTTAAAAATCTCAAACTCCTGATTACGAGTGGAGGCTGTTGAAAGCATTGCGCGCAATCCGTAAGCATTGGCGCGCATATTCAACGATTATAAATATCTCACTTAATTTGCATTACGTAGTTGTGAGTAATTTTGTATCGTAGTTTTATTATTTTTTTTTTTCTTTCAAATCCGCATTGAATAATTCTTTCTTCTTGATTATAAATGTATAGTTAAATGTGATATCGGTTGTTCGAAATACGACTAACTTGTAATTTTCACTTATAATCGTCGATAACTTTTTAAAATTAAGTCTGTAAAATTCAGGACATATTGAAATCAATTCTGCAAGTCAAAAGTTACCCTATGAAACGGATGTTCTACGTCAAAATACTTTTTTTTCTTGTAATTGTCAATATCTCCTTAATATGATGTCTGGTGGACTTTGGAGCTATTGAAATGTATGAAGCGTCGAAAATTAGACTACGAAAGTTATATTTTAGATGAAAAATTTTTCTCGCTGAGAATTAGATAAAAAATTTTCGGCGAACCTTGTCGCGTAAAAAAGTATGGGTATACATAACGTATATTTAAAAAAAAAAAAAGTAAATAAATAAAGAGGTAGTACAGATATACACTATACTTCGGCTCGTGTAGATTTAGATTTAAGAATACAGAAGGTTTTTATCTGCTATGTGGAATGAAAATGAGAATGAGAATAAAGAATAAGAAGAAGGTGAAGAAAAAAAGACCTTTAGTCTACTGCATGCATCAATGGGTACGAGTAACGCCGCGCTAGTCAACCTGAAGAACAAAACGTTGAAAAACAAGTAACGACACCAATCTCGATAGTTAACATACTAATACTTATGAAATTTTGTCACCGCAGTATCGTTATTACGATACTTTGCGCCATCATTAACTCGTTTAGATCGCAACCTTGTTTTGTTATTCTAATTCTTGGTGCAGGTAAAATACGTATATAAACATTATTCTCATTTTCATCTTATGATTAAATTGAATACGCGATTTCTCCGTATATAGTTATGTATGTATATGTGTACATGTATACGTAGTACATGTAGGTATACTAGTCGACACCAAATTATAGTTTCAATTCAATATACATATACAAATACAATTATAAAACATTCGAGTCTCTTGGGCAATAAATAAATTTAAAAAAAAAAAAGAACCATCAAATTATTATTTTTCTTTTTTTTTTTCTTATTACTTTCATTCTAAATCCAATTATAGTATGTTGTATAACTTACCTAACAAATAGTTGTTCCTGGTTGTTCACCCGCCAGGACACCACAGTCGCTCCTAAAAATTGAAAAGTTATTATTATCTTGTTTTGTTGATTTCTACGTTTATTTATTTAGTTATTTCGGAATTTCGTTATTAGATACGTGAAGTGCAATTGATTATAACTATGAATCGTAATTTGAGATTAAACTTAAAGTTTGAGAATAATTCTCGATAAAATTGTAGAAAAAAAACAAAAAAAAAAAAAAATAGATTCTTTTTGTGTTTTTGTCTTTGAATAATTTGATTGATCGAAACTGCAAAGTGTGTATATGATATAATAGTGAATGGTGATGCATGTGGAGAAAGATATAAAAACAAAAAATGATATTTTGATGAAAGTTTACATATTACAAGACGAAAAAACATAGCCTACAAGATTCAGATAGATAGACAACTAATATACATATATCTGTGTCAGAAAAACTTTCACTGTTTTTTTAATCAACACACCAGGTCGTATACATGGTACTTAAGACAGCGAATATGTTAAAATAATTAATATATCGTGACTCCTGATGGATTTTTGAGTACCGAGTATATCTAGTTAGCGATTAAATTCTATAGGTGAATAAATTTCAATATATGTATAGTATAATCGCTCAAGAATAAAAAATAAAAAAATACAAATAAAAATAAAAAAAAAAACACACCGTGAAGATTTATCGTGCAGGTGGTATTGTTGCCTCGGTCAAGTACCACGACGCTAGTAGCCGCTGCCATGTTTGAATCGTGAATGCGCTGTCGACGTCTAAACGCACGGCACAGTCACGGCACAGGCGCAACACACAACGATACGATTTACGCTGCTGCTACTGCTGCTTTTTGGCCTAGCCCTCCTTTACCCAAGGCTTCGAAACGTTTGTCGATGCCCCCACGGGTCGAGTGTCCGTTTCTCGACACGTTTCCCCCCTACTTATTCACCCGGCTTCCCCTTTGCCGGTTTTATGTATGTAGGCTACCGCCAATCGTAAAGAGAAACACTAGCGCCATCATTAAAATTATACCGAAGTTTGATTTAATCGAGCGAAGGTCGAGCCCAGTAGGATCAGAAGGCTTACAGACTTCGTCGATAAAGGCGACAACTACGCAATAAGGGGAGCAAGAATAAACTGAATAAATAGATTGATTTACGAAGAGTTAATAAGATTGTGGGGCTATAATTCGTCTTGCTTTTGCTATTGTAAAGATTGAGTATCGTGTTATCGTGAAAATATCCCACTGGCTCAGCCGGTCATGCAGTTAATGTCGCGATCCTCTCCTTTCTCTGTTTCGCATATTGCTAACGGTTTATAAAGACGAGAGAGATCGAAGAATTGTCAATCTATTCCATATTCATAATTTTTCTGGATTCTGTAACGCTTTTTTTATGTGGATACCTGCAGTCGGTAATATAGTTTACAAACTTGTTAATCTAGCTGCATTTACTCATATGATAACAATTATTGATATATTAATGATATTTAAATCGTAAAATTATAATTTCAAATTTGTTAGGAACAATGAAAGTACCGTGAAAATGTTAAAATATCTTCTCCGTGTTAGAAGACTGGTCACTGCAGGTAGGTACAAAAGATTGTATAGAATGTTGACATGTTAAGTAGCGGAGTTGCGGCAAATTTATGAAACATGGATACATGATGCGAGAGTCGAGAATCGAGTTCCAAAATCCGCGTTCCTAGTCCTGAGATGTTCAAGCCGAGTGTTCCGCGCTCCATTGTTTCTTTTTTCAGTTGATCGTTTTCATACGAGTAGCGAGGTGGTTGATAGTGGTTGACAGTAGGGGTACGTACCGTGTTATGTTTCGTTGTTTTTCGTCGAGCGGACAACAACGACGACGAATACGACAAGAGCTAGGAGAATTATTATCATCATCACAATCATCATCATCATTATCATCATTATTATAAGTAGTTTGTTTTGAAAGTTCAAAATAAAGTGTTGAAAAAATAAAAAATTAATAAAAAAAAAAGAAATTGAATAAATAACAAAATAAATAAATAAATAAAAAGAACAAATAAATTTTAAAAAATTAAAAAAAAAAAAAAAACACACCGTTTAATAATTTTTTAGCCAGTGTGTGGTGCTGTGGGGTAAGGGATGAGGGACAGGGGGATATTTTCGAAAGAGATTTGAGGCTAGAAATGTTGAAATTTGGAAGTAAAAACGACGTGACAGTGGTGCATCGCGCCACTATTCGCCTATTGGATGACACCGAGATTATTCAGTGCGATTTTCAGGTGAAATATTTACATATTAAAACAACGGTGGTTTGTTCCTCATCCAACATTTTCTGCGCTTCCCCCTTCTCCTCATTCTCCTACCCCACATCAACCCTTAAATTATTTATATAATTTATTTCAAACGTTATAAACAAACGATTAAAACTACAACTTGTTTTCTTTTTATTTCAAAACCTTTTCTTTACACCTATACTCTTTTAACCCTGCTAGATATTAAAATCGATCACATTGTTTATCAGGCTTCAAAAAAAACCCATACAGGAATATTTTACCAATCGCCAAACAATTTGATACAACTCAATTCAATTTAATTCAATTCAATCTATCTCAATCGTCTGAATTCATTATACGTATACATTTTTTTTTGTTTTTTTTTTTTGTTTTGTTTCATCTGGTTATCAAAATACCCATTTTTATAAAACAAAAAATAAGAAAAAATCTTAATTGTTAGACTAAGAGTCCAATCTTACGATGAAAATCAGTTTAGTTTTATAAATGAAATAATATTCTAATTACGAATGACTTCACGCAGAATGTCGGTAAGATTTTGTATAGTCAACTCATAAATTTACATACATATATACGTGTAGTAATATTTGGTTGATTTTCAGTTTTTCTTACTTTTATAATAATCACAGCGGTACTAAACTTTAAATATCTATTTCATCGTGACAAGATACATTAATTAACCTAAAATTAAATTCAAAACGAGTATGTAGTTTTTACTTTTCATTATTGTTACAGCGTATACTGTAACATATCAGTAGATAAATTTCAAATACAGGATTATAGTGCGTGACGTGATATTATCGAATTCCCATAGGTAGAAAAATACTCAGCAAAATATAGTAATAAAGTTTTGTACATATGTCCATATAACATTTATACACACGATATTGAGGGCAGCGTACTGCAGCGCTGGACGTGGGCGAAAAATAAATCCTCTGCCTTTTATTTATTTATTATATACATAGGTGTATGTATGTATGTGTGTGTATATATATATATATATATATATATATATATATATATATATATATATATATATATATATATATATATATATATATATATATATATATATATATATATATATATATATATATATATATATATATATATATATATATATATATATATATATATATATATATATATATATATATATATATGTATGTATAAAGTATATATGTCTATATATATTACTAAATTTCTAAACCGAGAAATATAGAGCGATTCACGTCTATAGCTATATACGCATAACATAATTCGAATTCTAAATATCTATAAAACATCGATAGATATATTGATATATCTGGACTTATCAAACGTACAAATAACAATAACAATCAAGTAATACGAATCGGAAATTCAAGAAGTCTGAGAATCCTCACAAATGTGTAGATATAAATGAATAAACGAAACGAGATATTACGTTGAACGATGTGTAAGTAGGTAGGTATAGCTGTAACATGTATATATACGCGTGGCCCGCTCTACTTCCGGTGTAATCGATCGTAATACGAGTTGAAAATTTTAGTCATTGGTTTAAAATCGCTACGATTACTTTTACCGGGGTTGAAGAAGAATATACAGAGATGAAATCGTTAATCATATAGTTCGTAAATCGTCAGTATGATATGACATTGAACAGAATGACGTAATGGTAGAGCTTTTTACCACTAGGACGAATGACTGGCATTTTGCCTGTCTGCAAACAATACCTACGCCCGTTTTTCAAACTTATGTTATAAGACGATATGTATATAGGTTCATGAATGAATGCATACATAATACACGACGAGTTACGTAACTTAACGCTTTATTACTCGATTTGATTTCCCCGTTGAAAAATCACGTCGCTCAAAAACAAAAAAATACAATAAAGTCGAAAAAAAACAACGAAAAGTAATTAGTTGATAAAAAAATAAAAAAAAAAAAAAAAGATCAAAAAAATATTCCTCTCAAATGATAAAATAAATTGGGTCGAACTTATGTCATAGTATAACCGTCGATATCGAGATAATGAAGAATACGACCGACGAGTAGATCGACTATTAATTAGTAACAAGGATTAATTATAACAAAAAAGAAATGAAAGAAAAGCAACACTGGAGTACAAGTTTACGTTGTATACCTATGATGACGACAATACTGGATGTTCACAAAGGAGAAGAAAGTGAGAGAGACAGAGAATTCAGTAATTATGGCTCTAGTCACAGGTTGGATGTGTCAACCCAAAACAGAGACAATTCAGAGTCCTAAGTTTGTTCTATACAATTCTAATCTCTATTACACGCGGCGATGAACACTGACAATGTATAGAATAGGAAGAGTCTCTCATTAGCTAGAGACAAGTAGTTAAGTTGAAAAAAAAAATCATGTACAAAAAAAAAAAAAAGATCCCGTACGTTTTCACCACAAAAAAGAAGTAAAAATGATGAAAAATAATGCGGAAAAGTAATTCATATGTACAAAAGGATTACAACAAAACGCAACATTGCCATTAGTAGAGATTACATAGGTGCAGTCTATAATACTAGCACGTTATATCCTAATGTTGGTAACGGTTGATACTAATGAAATATAGATCATTTTTAGTATTGAATTCATCAAGGAGTAGGTATTGAGCTGAGTATGAATTCCGGGGACCTTACAGACCTAGACTAACCGTCTGCACCCTCGCACCGTGGCGGTTGTCCGATTGACCCGCTTTGGGAAAGTCAAAAGTGGTTTAGGGGAGAGAAAATAGTATAACAGTTTTCTGAAAAATCTACCAAACCTGAGAAGTTCGGTAGACACCGTCAGGCGCCAGACCATATAAGCTAGACCTATCTTCTCTTTATTCGCGTTTTTATTCCAGGGTTAAATATCATTCCAGATGATATAGGACGGAAATGAAGGTGGTTTTAACTTCTGAACGGAAATATAAACGGTCTCAAAGTGAGCGAAATAAAAAAAAAAAACTCATTTTTCTTTATCGCTATTCTCACTGTTATCTGTAATCAAGCAATTAACTAATTGGACAATTTTTATAAAAGCTAATTAACTCTTTTAAACTATTTCTGAAGAGGGTTTCCCGTCTTAGCAACTATGAAACATAAAATTTCTTAAAGAATAATTAATCTTTCAAAAAATTTTATACTGCAGTGAATAACGTCGTGATGAATTAGATCTAACGAGTATTGTTATGGTTTTGGAATATATTATACTAATTGTTTTGTTTCAATGATAAATAGATTATGCATTTGAACTTTCATCCTTAGACGTGTCTACGATATACAACTATCACGATTCAACGTTATTGCGGAATTCAATTACTGCAACAGTTGAAAGTTTATAATAGTATATTTCTATGTCTGTAATGGATGCATATATATCCACTCATCGCTCCTCCAGACTCCACTTGTCGACGACTGATTGCTGATTGTATCGTATAACTGTCGGATCGTATATACTGTTAGCTTGTATTTTAGCTTATGGTATTTACAATATTGAGGGTAGCTTGTAAAAAAGAACGTTGATCTATTAACCAACATGTCGTTCTCCATTTCACAATTTCCATCAGTAAACAAGATTTTCTACAAATTTAATAGACAACTTAGTTTCATGTTAGTTTACTGATAAAAGAGCCTGATCAGATCATGTATACAGTAGAGGATGATACTAAAATGTCTGAAATCCTCTTGAGTTTCGATTGTTTAAAGTGGAAGAGCTACTATGTTATCTGAGTGATCGCAATTTTATGATAAATATATTCCATGAAAATTTCGACTATATAGAAACTTTCATGCATGTCCTCGGAGAGATACTTTACAATTAGTGTAATCACGAATCAATTAAAATGTATCAAACAAAATGAAAACATCGGAATAAATATTATAAATTAAACCAGGATTCGAGTGATTCGTAAATTTTAGACATTCCATGATATATCTGGTTAAACTTGTTAAAAATAAACCTATTTTTGGATCACCAAAATGTGGATACGATATATATATATATATATATATATACCTAAAACCTATATATATTTTCTACATTATTATTTATCTCGGTCTTCGAGGTAGCCTTGGACTGGAAGATTTGACCAAGGTTTACGAGTTTACCCAAAAGGGGTATAAAAGTAGTATAGGTTAGGCTGGAACGTATCCTTCCTCATCTCGTCTGTAGGTCACGGGGGACGAAGTTGAAAGAGGCTAAAAAGGCCAAACTACGATCACATCCACGAATCAGTATCTGTAGATACGAACTATATCACATATAGTATAAATCCATGATGGATTTTTTTTTTTTTTTTTTATAACTATAAATTCATAGGTATTTGTATAAGTTAAGACTGAAATCATATTTTCGAAATTCTACGCCTGAGTAGATAAGCAGCTTGTGTCTATATCTGCTCCCGTGTTACTCGGGACGAACAGCACATTGCACAGCGGTCAGTGGACAGAATTTCTTCTTGTAACTTTAGACGACTAGCAAGTTAGCAAAGTTTTATGCTCTTGATCTAACCTCAGACTGTGACACTGATATTATACTCTTGTTAGTATAAAACGACGAATTAGAAACTGATACTTTTGAGTTTAAATTGATGGTTTAGAAACTATAAATAGTTAACAATAATAAATGAGACGAGATAATTGGCCCTTCGAATGTTGAAATTGATTAATTTTTTGTTCAATTAATGTCAGAAGATAATTATAACCTACTATAGGCAGAGGTGGATTATTATGTTCATTTATTGATTGAATTTGACATTCCATCAATCTTATGATTGAGAATATGGAGGGAATAAAAGCCTAAAGTATGTAAAAGAATCAACTTTACCTTATACTAAATGAATTTGACATTTTTAGAGCAACTTTATATGTCAAGGGGAAATGTAACCTGGAATCAAATACTGTTCTTTATTATTTGAGATCCATTCATAAAGAATTTTCAAAAGATTAATTTCACGAGATTAGTTTTCAAAAGATTAAAAAAAAAAAAAAATAACAGAAAAAAAGAAAAAAAATTTAATAAGATTTCAAAAGGTTTCTCAAGATTTCATCAAGGGCTACCATGTATACACACACTCACCACATTTCAAGAACGGTTCACCTCTCGGGACAATAGCTCATTAATCATTTTGTTAGTTTCTCGAACTCAGGGTTCAACAGTATAATAACGTGACTTTTAACTCTAATTAATATTCCAATTAATGCTATGCTTAAACACATAATCTTATAGAAGAAAAAATCTTACAACGAAATTTATAATTCGGATAAAATTTTTCGACGTGATATTTTCTTAAATATAGAATATATATAATATCACAGTATTTATCGAAAGAACTTATAATTTTTCCCAATTTCAGTCAACACTGTACAATACAAATCGCGATTTTTTTCTTTTACAATGAAATTTTTGATCTACCAATCTCCTCAAATGACGCAATTAAATGAATAGTTGACTAACCTACAAGAAAAGAGGAATAAAAACTCGTCCTCGTTCCGTTTGTTATTCCATTTTCGTAGTCTTTTCCGAAAGTTATTATCAAAAAATGTAGGTCTAAATATGTCAGAGTTTACATTTCATGTAAAATCCAAACGATTTTGTTTCTTCATAGGAAAAATGAACTTTTGTACTTTCAACAATGAAAATAAAAACGAGATAAAAAGTAAAAATAACAAAAAACTGCTTAAAAAGTCACTTGAGAGTTGTACAATCATTATATCGAAACGGAGAAAAGAAATAAGGAAGGTTTCTGTTTGCGGTATAAACTCGCAATGCAGGTGATCAATTCTCTTGTCTTATTTCCTGTTCACAGCCTCAACACAAGGGAAGATTCATACTCGAGTACGTTTGTAAACAGCTGAACATTTTGGAGACGGATTATTTCGGACTGAGATACGTAGACCACTCGAGGCAGAGGGTGAGTTTTATAAATGAAAAGAAACTCGATAAAAAAAGCTTTCTGAAACGTTATGAAATAATTTTAAGTCTCTTCTACATAGGGGAGTTTGTCGCTTCTTTTGTTTCTTTATTTTTTTGTTCTGTACTCTGTTTCAAGTTGATTTTTGTTTGTTGTTAAATTTCAAGAACAAAAGAAAGAAAAAAAATTGAATAAAACAAAAAAAAAAAATTGTGGAAATTCTAACGGTTAGCCAGATCGAGCCTGGGTTCAATTACACCCTAAGAAACAAACTCCAGATATGAAACGAAGATCATTTTTGTCGAATCTCTCGTCTGCGGAGGAGAGATTTTCTCTTTGTTGTTTACACAAACTATACGAAGTTGTAAATGCACGGCTACTAGCTATAAATAAACGATAAACGTATACCAGATGACCTAATAGCGGTGATATAACTATGTAATAACTGAATCTGGCTTCACTCACTGACTATGGACCAAAATTCTCTTACGTCATATACCCGCACGGAATTATATCCGCAGTTTCTATTCAAAGTTAAAGAATTATGATTACATACTTGAAACCAAATAGTAATTGACTTTAAAGATGAATAAAAAAAGTCCGAGATGATAACTTCTCTCTTAATTACGATCTTGTAATTTATTTTTTACTTTAATTGTATTTAATGTTTCAGCATTGGTTGGATCTAGCGAAAACTGCTATAAAGCAAGTCAAAGGTTGGTAATAGCTCAATTTACCTTTATGTTAGTTTGCCAATCTATTTATCTATCTATGCGCTATACCGTTTGTCCGAAGAACCGAATCAACCTTCATTATCATTTTTTCTAGCCTTTGAAATTTTAATGCTAGATATCTAAAATTAGACCATAGTAAGGCAGACTTTATACCTTCAAAGACTTTCCCTCGCCCCAATTATATATTATCTACATTTGCCTATACCCACATCTACTGTCGGTTTCAAAATTTCTGACCTCTGGCTTTCGGAGGGTGTAACTCGTTAAAAAAAAATCGTAAAAATATGAGACACGAAGCATTCTACAGCTTAAAGATTTCTTTCATTTCTCAAGAAGATGGAATTTTTTTCCAATAATTCGTTTGTTATTTATGGCGACTGAGGTGAAAAAAGTGCGGTATTTTGGAGGCATTTTTTGAACACTTAACTTCAATCGCCTACCACTCGTTTAATAGTAATCGGAAAAATATTAGGATTTTACTAGTGATTTGTCAATCTTTTAGAACCACGTCTATGCTAATAAAATCACATTTTAACAAAGCGTTCTAATGTTATTAACAAATATATGCGACTGTGCTATCTCGTCAATGGAAAATGATACGATATCGTAAAAAAGATCGAATAATACATTAGGTACTTACAAATGACGTCCGATGAATGGATCATCAGTAACTTTCGTTTATTAAGATTAAAAAATTATTGTATTTTTAGTTCATTTCAAAAGCATGCTACGGAAACGGTGTTACATGAACACTCGAAAAAAGTTCGTGAAAAGGTGTAGTCCGGAAAAAATTTCAATATAAACTTGAATTGTACGGTGATGATGAATATAAGTTCAGTCACATGTCATGGGAAAGAAATACAGGCACGAAAAATTCTTTTGGTGATACACTTAAAGACCCTTACCGAACACTCGAAGTACCAGAACCAACAATGGGTGTAAAAGTGGAAAATTTGCGATTTCAAAATTTTAGTAAGCTGCAAAGTGTGCTGAGGTGACCCACTTTCAAAAACTTTATTCGAGTGTTCATGTAACAGCGCTCCTGCGTACACGCTTTGAAGGGAAATAAAATTTAATAATTTTTTATTCTTAATAAACGAAAGTTGCCGATAATTCATTTGTCGGACGTCATTTGTGAGTACTTAACGTATTATTCAACCTTTTTTACGATGTCGTGTCGTTTTCGATTGACGAGATAGCACCGTAGCATATATTTGTTAATAATGTTAGAACGCTTCGTCAAATTCTAATTTTATTAGTATAGACGTGCTTCTAAAAGATTTACGCAACACCAGTAAAATCCTCATATTTTTCCGATTACTATTAATCGAGTGGCAGGCTATTGAAGTTGACTGTTCAGAAAAGCCTCCAAAATATCGCACTTTTTTTCACTACAGTCGCCATAAATAGCAAACTAATTATTGAAAAATATTAAATCTTCTCGAGAAATGAAAGAAATCTTCAAGATACAGAATGCTTCTTGTCTCATATTTTTACGATTTTTTTTCAAAGAGTTACACTCTTAGAAAGCTAGGCGTCAGGAATTTTCAAACCGATAGTATGCCCATTACACACGTATATGTACTACATGTATTTATGTACCCATAGTAGGGAGATACTTATACGACGCATGTATGTTGTATGTATGTATCCAAGTACAGTTGAGCAATAAAGCTCTTATAGGGTCAAAATTTAGACTCAAGCGTTTTAATGTCTACGCTGTTGAGCAGGCCCATAGATGGGTTACGGCCGATCGGTCGGTTAGCTTACCCTGGCCTACGGGGAGAAGAATTAAGGAAACATATATACTCAGTTGGCCGTTTATAAATTTTGATAACATTTTATATTTTTAATTAAATAAAAAAACGAAAATCAAAAATTAAAACTCTCTGTAATAGTAGATGAAAAGAAACAAAGAATTTGAACAACAGCAAAATAATATAGATGAATTGAATGAGAAACTTAATAATTAAAAAAAAAAAAATTAAAAATATGATGTAATAGAAAATTTTAGTACCTAGATCATTTCTCAATCTGAAATGTGAACTTAAATTGGTCTTGCATCATATTATTGGATGAAATTTTTCTAATATAATTACAAAAGTTAATTTTGTATATAATATCAAAATCGAGTTCAAATTTAACTCTTGTTCACTAAAATAAACTTAAGTTTGAAATCAGGTGAGGATATATTATCAGTATAATTGTCGACGATGTTTAATCAAATTTGTAAGACTACCTACTCGACGTAGAGGAGTAAGAAATACTTTCGAAAAAGAAGTAAGAAATAATTTCCGAAATATCTACAGGCTGGGGCAAGCTAGCCGACCGATCGGTCGTAACGCACCGATGGGCCTGCTCAACAGCGTAGACACTGAAACACTTGAGCCTAAATTACGACCCTACAAGAACTTTATTGCCCAACTGTACATACATAGTATACATATGATACATGACGAGCCTCGCTCGATGTACCACAGCACTTTCACGTCGGTGGCATTTATTTTTACTCCGCACATAGCGAATAAACTTTAACATGTATACACACAAGCTGCCATTTTCTATCGATTCAAGTTTCAACCCGGAAGTTCTTTGTCCATTATTTCTTTTTCGTCTTCTTCTTCTTCTCTTTCTTCGGTTTGTCTCTTTGGTCGAATAAATGTTCGAAAGAATTAAATTTTTATTATTTATTATCGCATTTTGAATTTTTGATTTTCGTTTAAAATTTTTTATTATCAAAGAGGAGAGGTCAAACCGCCATTTTGTTTTCAGATATGGAGCCCATTTTGTTCAGCTTTCGAGTCAAGTTTTATCCTCCCGACCCTTTTCGACTAAAAGAAGAAATCACTAGGTACCAAGTTTATCAACAGTTGAAAAGGGACCTACTTCATGGTAGACTTTACTGCAGCCCCGGTGAAGCTGCACTCCTGGCGGCTTGCGTAGTTCAAAGTAAGTTTTTCTTTTGAAAATATTGAAAATAAAAAACAAAAAATATTAAAAATCTATTGCAGAACAAAAAAATCTGCAGTTGGAAAAACTCTAAAATTCAATCGACCGGACGTATAATTATAATATAACTATAAAGTTTAAGTTAATCAATTGATGATTCGATTCAATTCCGAAACAAGTTCGTATTTTGGTATATATTTTGATGACGTATAGTATTTTAAAGATGTTTTTATTTATAAAAATAGGGATTCGCAAGTGATATAAGTTTCACACGATTTATCAGGGTTTCGCCAAAAAATAACAAAATATTACAAAATTATTTTTATAAAATTTCGATAAATTTCATTAGGTGTGCAAAATATTCCAGAGTATTTTGTAAATGATTTTTAAATATTTTATTACAGATTTCAACAGGATTTGGAAAAAAAAAATTTCAAATTTATTTCAAAGTTTTCATGAAATTTACGGATAATGTATACCTATATTAGAAGTTATCAAAAAGAACAAAAAAAAAAAACTCGAAAGATATAAAAAATTATAACGATTTTAAAGGAAATTTTTCAAAGATTTTTGATATTTTCAAATGAATTAAACCGATTATTTCGAATTACTTTCAAGATTTTATTTAAAATTCAAAACATCTCACAAGGTATTATAATATCAATAAAATCTTGAAGGCAGTTGGGAAAATATATTCAGCAAAAACTTGAGCTGTCTCGCCAAAAAGCTCCCTTTATTCACATCTTAACCTAATACACGATTATTCCATCAAAATATCAGCCAAATTTGTCTAGTAAAAAAACTACAGAAATCGTGCAATGTAAAAAATTCTTAACGATCAAAAAAAAAAAAAAAAAGAAAAATGCTGCAAAGTGCGTCTCGATAAAATAAAAAAACCGTTGCATTTCCGCATGTTGATTAAGTTGCGCAATGACACTGCAGTGCAAAACAGTTTCGTACATGATATGTAGTGAATATTAGATAATTTACGGAAAATCATTAACAATGAGATCTCAATCACCTCCAGGTGAACTCGGTGACTATGACCCAGACATTCACGAGGGTAATTATATCTCCGAGCACAAGTTGCTGCTGAAACAGACGGAGCCTATCGAGGAAAAGGCGATGGACTTGCACCAGACTCAACTTAAAGGGTTCACTCCAGAACAAGCAGAAACGCATTTTTTGAGACTGGCCTCTCAGCTGGATACGTACGCCGTTGATCCACATCCGGTCAAGGTAGGATATTTCTACTTATACCTCACTCCGGGCCATGAAAAAGCAACTATTATACTTTGCATAATCTTATAGCTGCTCGCCTCGCCTCGCCTTTTCTTTGCCTTTTTTGTCCCCTTTTATGTAACGCATCATCGTGTGATTCCGCATTATATTATAGCTGTTGTGTAGGTATGTGGTACCTACCTTCCATCGATCGATAAAGGTCGGGTTGGTCAGGCTGAATTTTCTAATTACCGCGTACGGATTCCCCGGATTAATTATAGTTCTATAGCGATAAGTCAACCTCGAATTATGACTGATCAGTCGAGTCTACGTAATTTTAAAATAAAATTAGGATTATTTTATTCATGAGAATCACATTGATGTAATGTTTAGAATTTTTTAAGGTTTCTTGTACGATGCAAATTGGGCGCTTTGATCCAAAGTTGAAAAAACAAAAAATAAATAAAATAAAAATAGAGCTTTCTTCAAAAACAACAATTTATTTAATTTGATTGTGATTTTTGAATCCCATTGAAAATTCAACGTATTATGCCATCCAAAAATGCTATCGTACTCAAAAGAATTTACAAAATCATGAAACCCACTACTTGGTAATCGAGATTTTTTTCGGTACTGCAGGTAAAAACTCCGAAGAAATTTGGTCACTTTTTTTTGGACTAGTGAAAATATTGCCAACCTAATTGTAACCCGAATTTTTTGCCTTTGTGGAAATTGATTGTTAGTGAAATTTTGATTGAAAATATTTGTCAGTGAAAAACTTGCCCGACAAATAATATTTATGGACTTCAAGCTTGATCAACGCTTGTAATTCTATACCTACACATATGTCGATGTATTTTATCATCATATTATCTGTATGTTATATGCATGTAGGTGTTCATGACAAACAGTGAAGATATCACGAGATTGTAGATAAACAGAATTGAAACACGCTTCGTGCTCGGCAACCCTTACCCGTTAGCTCACCGTTTCCTTCGAGAAACCGAAAGTAATTCATGGTCGATGTTTCTTCCTATCTCTCTCTCTCTCTCTCTCTCTTTTTTCTATTTTTCTCTCTTCTCTCGATTTCTTTCCTCTTCTCATCCCCTCATAGACCGTGGCAGACCTTCGCCCTATATTTAACATTGTATCAAGTGTTTGTCGCCCGGTAGCCAAGCCAAACATACATCTAACGCACTACTCAATAAATTTCGGAGGGGATGAAGAAGGAGTCCAAGTTAAATCCCTAAATCCCGGATCGCAGCTATTATTTTCTTCATTATTTCTATTATTATTGTTACAAGTATACGTAATTTATATATCATTTGTATACATTTATTTTACCGTCTATTTGTGTTTTATTTATTTATTTTTCTTTTTCTTTTTCTATACACAATTACGAGCTGTGTTGCAGACGCGATAAATCAATTCCTCGTCGAAAACGGAGACGAATTTATCCTAGCCAAAAATTTGTAGGACTTATAGTTTTCGAACGAGAGCGAGTTAAAGTTGACCAATCACAGTTCGGCGCTAGTGCAGTGTAAGCGATTCGCGCGGCGTGACCGTTACTCTCCCCGAGTCGTGATTGGTATAAATTTGAATTCACTGCCATTTAAAAACTATAAGACTCTCGAAATTTTCGTTGAGATAAAATCGTTGCGGAATTTCGCGAAGAATCTACCCATGATGTAAATGACGGCAATTTTTAAACACCCTCTGTATTATAGAGGGTTAAATTACCGCCTATGTAAACACAAGTGCTTCGAAGTTAAATGGAATTCAGAAACTGTGAACTCGACCGACTGCTGCAGCAGTAGGAATCGATTCTGTACACTAATTTACATTTCGCACTGCGTACATGTACCATTTATGCAATCGTGTGTGTCTGTATATTACGCGCGTTACTATCGAGCAAGAGAAGCATTAGGGGGCGATATGTCGGCACGCGCTTTGCAGGAATGAACTCCATGATGTTCATCGCATTAACTGTAATAGATTCCCAGCTAATTCCTTTGGAATGATCCGCGCCGTTATGTTAGTACAGGAATTTGTCTCATTTCCTAGTTTCGTATAAAAAAAACAAACAAAAAATCGGTTTTAACAGATTTTCACGATAATATTGAAGTGGACTTAAAATTTCGGAAATAACAGCTGGTTATCGATAGAGAAGGAAAAGAAAAAAAAAAATTGTTACACATCGAGATATTAGAAATAATACTGAAATGAATAAATAAAATTCCGTGACAGTTTAGTCAGAGGTGAAATTAGTTTTAATGATAGTCTATTCTAATAGTCCATTATTATAAAAACGTGACTGGTGATCAACTGACCCGTTGCGTAAAATCAGGGTCGCCGGCTTTTTTTTAATTCCTTTTTTTATTTTTTTTTTTTTTTAATTTATTTCTCTCAAGTTTGATGGAATAAAAAATTATTCTTGACCGCGGGTGTATACCTACGATCAAGGGAAAATATTTACAACATTACATTAGAGATGTATACGTATATGAAAATTTTTTACTTTTTTATGGAATTTTGTTTATCTACCGTTCCATAACATATCGTCGCGGTTGTCTGTTGATAAATCCAATAAATAATTCGATGGTAATTTTTAAACCATGCCACAAATTCTCAATGCCATTAATAACGTGGCTATCTAGACGTAAGACAACCTCGTATTGATTCAATTACCCCTAAACCTTCAAAATGTGGCTACGTAGCTTGCAGTATTTATGGAGGCTCCGAATCTTCAGAAAAATTGGCAAACCTGCTTGCCAGCTCATAGATTGCTCCTAAATCCAAGAATAAAAAAAAGAAAACAAAAATTCAACTTTGGCTTCTGGCCGATTTATTTATTTTATTATTATGAACATTAATATTATTATTATTAGTATGTAGTATTAATTTCATATATCTTGTCAACGCGTACACGATCCATACGCGAACATTTTTAACTAACGGAATTCCGGCTGTATCTAGGTACATATTTTTATACATATACATATACATATAATATCTTATATACCTAACTATAATACTTCATTCCGTTCTACCGGATATAAATCATCACAGCGTTTCTTCTTCGGCGGTGTATCATCTCCGCAGCCCTACCCACTTCCGGTTACTTTTTATCCCGTTTCTTCTTCGAGCAACATATTCGCAAAAGGTGCTCTCCTGGGCCTCGGCTCGGCCCCTGCGATCGATTTGTTTGAATTTTTTAGCTCGACCTTATAGTGTACATACCTACTGGCCCTATGGCAGACCCCTCAGTACCTATCGTAACAATAAGTTAGGCCGATTAACGAGAAGTATAGGTATCTCCTTCGCTTTGCCTATATCCTTGATATATTATTATTGTATATATTCAGTTTGCTATTCCCTTATATCTACAAATTATTGAATTTTTTTTAGAATTTGAACAATCTTTCTTTTATTTTTACATTTTTTTTTTTTTTTTATTACAGGATCAACATAATTATATGATAATTTCGTTGACGAATTTATTTTGAAACAATATTTCATTTGTACGAAAATTTATAAAGGTTCAGGTGAAAAACGATGATTGAAACGATTTAAAATTTTTTTTCCTTTTCGTTGTTTATTCTTTCTTGTATGTCGATTTTGAGAATTGAGAAATTTTCGTAAATGATCTATGAATCGTTTTTAGACAAGTGATCTATGGTTTAAAATTTCACCCTTAGGATCACAGAGGATCGCAGTTATATTTGGGTATAAACCACTGCGGTATTCTGACGTTTCAAGGATCGAGGAAAACGCATCACTTCCGGTGGCCGGAAGTCCAGAAGATCAATTACGAAGGGAAGATGTTTATTGTCCATCTCACCTTTAACGAGGTAAGTAAACTACCTATTTTACTTACCTATATTTGCATACATACATTTTCTATACATATATACTTCACTCAACTCAACTCAACTCTATTCCGATACTCTAATCACCAATTTCGATCCGGTTTATCGTCTTGACCACAAACAAATCTCCCAAGACCTTTATACCTACTAGTAGGCCATCTATCTCAAGTTTATTGTCAATTTTATGAGAACCGTACACAGAAACTATCTTTGTAAGGTAATGTAACGATATATGTACGCGAATGCTGTCTTATTTCATAGTTTTCGATAAGTTTTGACTATAATTTTATTGACGGGACTCTAATTTCACAATTTGTATACCAAAATTTAGTTTTATTTTTTATTTTTTATTTTTGTCTTTTATTATTTTACATTGGCGTTGAGTAGAAAGTTTGGAAATTCTATAAGAAAACAAGATATGAAAAAATAGGTTACTAAGAATTTTTTCAAAATTCACATATTCACCGTTTTATAACCGGAAGTGGTCTAGATCTACAGGTCGTGTTTTTCTGTCACAACGTCCGTAAAATTAGCCCTTACTTGACACACTTCTACGGAATGATGTATTTGACACACCTGGGGTAGATTGCAACCTAGTGACAAAAACTGTTATAACAAATAAACTATTCAACATTTTAACTTGACAATTTTTTCGGAATTTCTTAAGAGTTTACTTTTTAACGTTATGTAGGTTATATGTATAGACAAGAATTAAAATTAAGTATGATGAAGGAAATTTTAATATTCAACAAAATTGAAAAAAATTACAACTTTTACGAAAAGCCTGGGGTGTTTTGCACCCCTGCAGTGTGTCAAGTATAAGGATTAACAAAATTGGTTGAAAGTTTCATTCCAAAGTTCATTACCGTATTATGTAAAAAATGCGAAAGTTGTGAATTTTTATTTTTTATTTATTTGTATTTTTTTTTTTAATTTTGAACGTCAACCATTTTAAAAATCGGTAGCGGTGTAGGTTTGAAATGAAGAATTTTTTTTATGAGAGGAAATATTTTTGACGATTTGTTTTTGTAAGAAAAAAATAAAATAAATAAATATAAAAAATTTGTACTTGTCTAAAAAAAATTTACTTGAATTGTTATCATAATTGAAATTAATAAACGATTATTATAGATTTGTTGCATGATTATGAATATGCTAAAGAATAGTTTTTTTTTTTCTTTCTTTTTCATCTCTAGACATTTTCGGACAAACTGAAAAATTGATAATTTTGTAATTTGTTTTTTATATATTAATGAATGAATTGGAAATTTTTTGATTGTATTTTCTCCAAAATCTCTAATAATGATACTCGCCGTCTAAAGTGTTCCAAATTCAAGAATATTTTTGGAATATAGTAATATTTACAATTAATCACAGTTTATGAGATTTGAAACAGATTTTTTTCAGAGTTATTTCGAAAAATTGTAAGAAAATCAATCAGATATGTAAACTTAGAAAAACTTAGAAAAACAAAACTGATCTAATTGTTTTGTACAAATAAATAGTGAACCGTTTCAAAAATCGTTCTAAATTTTCATAAATAATTTGGATAAAAATGAAACTAAAATTAATTTTTGTACAAAAAAAAAAAAAAAAAAAAAAAAATAGAAAGAAATAAATCTTATGTTGCGTAAATTATTAGGACACCCTATATATCACGAAGTTACTACCAGATCTACCATATAGGTATGCTATAGGTTGATATAGGTAGAAACGTACTATATCGAGGTGGATTGACCAGTAGGAGCTATTAGTTACGTCATACTGTGTATACACTTGTATCTATGTGTATCATGTAGGTTTCTACGGTAGAGTAAGCGTGTGTATATCTATGTACGAGGAGTTCTAGCCTTTCCCTTTTCCCCCGTCTATCTAGACTCTCACTGAACGACTATACTGCGGCTTCGAAATGGCAGATTGACGTATGTGCGGTTGCCTACTATTAGGTGCACGTGATACTACTGGTATACATAACATCACGTAGTCGTATAATGCAAATATACTAGATATGCGTACCTAGTGGCCCATTAAATTTGTACTTACCTAGGTACAGTTCTAATTCATGATTCAAATTATTCTAAAATCATAAAATTGCAGTCACGAAATTTTGTTTACACCTAGGGTGGTCCTTTCTTGAGATATTTTCGAATTTTCATGCACACAGAGGTTCGAATGGCTCGATATAAATAAAAAAAATATATTTTCAAAGTTTAGGTTCTCTATCTCAATTTTAACCCGAACCTTCCTGCGATGTAAGTTTATCCGTCTAAATAACATGGGATTTTTGGCATTGAAAAATCAATTTTTTATTTTGGCTATAGTCATAGTTTGAAAAATTTGAAACTCTGTAGACAATTTATCTTTATGATAGTAGCTATCCCCCAGAATTTTTATAGATTTTTGCAGCTTAATGATATATAATTTTTTGTTTATTTCTTAATTTATTTATTTTTTTTCTGAAAAACTGTACACTCAACAAATTTGAAGCTGTCGCACCTAAAATAGGCAACCAAAGTTACACCACGTTTTAAGTTGGCAATGCCCATCTTGAAGGTCACCGCGATGGAAGGTGGCGGGTTAGTTAACATGGCATTGCAATTGCCATTGTAACTTCGGTTGCCTATTCTACGTGCGAAAGTTTCAAATTCGTTGAGTGTACATTAGAATGTTACGCGTATAATGTCGGAAAATTATTTATGGCGGCACAAGTGGAAACTTAGCGCTGTTATGTGTTGATTTTTTGAACTACAGTTCCAGAGCAGAGTTTAATATCATACATGCTGCTTTTAATCATTAAATTTAAATTTCTGCTTAAATACAAACGATTCTACAAGTCATGTTTCTGAATACTAAAACAGACTATCTTTCTTTATTCATATATGTTTCATATTCTATATAAATGCGTGCCAGTATGTAGGTTAAATGGACGAGACCCTTGGACATTTTTCGGTAGCTATGGGTCTAAACATGGAGCCTGTTATCGGGTGCGAATTTTTGCTCCCTCAATTTTCGGCATTTAGATTGTTTTATAACTTGGAATTGCGATTAAAATATTCTTGCCATAATATTGTTGTTTGTGAAATAGTCCGTAGTACCCGGCGAATACGAGAAATCATTATATCGCTAAAATGTGATTCGAGTCGTCTGATGCGGTGGCCATGTTTATTGTGACCGTACGTAGATTTGTGCGGTTTTAACTGCTACGAGGATATTTTATTAACATTCTATTACAACTTCAGGCTCATTTGTGGCTGACCTCCGTCATTTCACGAACAACATTTATATCCAAGGAACGATTTACACACAAGACACAACAGATTTTGAGAAATAATTATATTTACACTCGAAACTTGAAAGGAAAAAATTTTACACATGTTAGATTGAAAAAAATTGTTTTTCAACTACGAGAGTATAATATTTTTATTTGAGTTATTTATTTATTTTTTTTTCTTAACATAGGTAAAGTTACAAAAATTTCAATTTATTTTTTCGCTTTTTTTTTTTAATTTCTCTAATTTACAATTTTCATGATATATTACCTACACGATGATAAGTGAACTTTGAGAATTGGAAAATTTGATTAATTATTACTTAAACACCCTGTAGGCATGCCTATGCATGTATATAAATTAATTCACATTCAAATAACCTCCGGAAGTAAGTTAACCTATACTTACGTATATACATACATAGATATAGGTATACATACCTATATTACATAGTACTTATCAACCGGAAGAAATTTTCTTCTGCGAAATATGAAATATAGAGTTTAAAGTAATCCATAGGTATATGTATACGTATATTACATATCACCATTTAATAACCTAACAATTACATGGTCCAAGAATAATATACATACTGCACTCATAATAATAATAATCATAATAACAATAATAATAATGATAGAAAAAAAACGAAAAATCTCTGATATCTCTAAGAATAGGTATATTCACGTATATTTAAATAATTAATTTTTTTAGTTGAAAAGTACCGTGGAACATAAAACAAATAAGTTTATATAATTATGAAAATTAAAATAAGTTTGTAGTTAAAATTTTGTAGTTTTTCTATTTTATTTTTCGTTATTTTTTTTATTTATTTTTTGTTTCTTACCAATGTAAAGTTAAAAAAACAAATTCCTTCAATGAGAAGCAAAAGTAAAATGTAAAATAAAAAATGCTACCATCGCGTTTTTAGCTCCCTTATAATCTCTATGAAAGTACGTGGCTTGATATTGTACAAATATAAATGCAAATGAAAATTTGTTCTCCGAAGCTGGAAAAAGGCTGATTTCATTTTACATATCCATATATGTATATTATCTATAGATATACATACTATAATATAATTAAATATTGTTTAAGCCCATTTCCTTTAACATACCTACCTCTACACCCGTTGAGTTGGCGGTTGTTTGTGGTAGAATGAAACTAATCCAATTATCAATTTGCATTATGCCTTGCTCAGGATTTGAGGACGAAGGTAAGTCAGTAGTTTCTATCGTGTCAATCGTGTTTCACTGCAGCTGCGTTTTTATTATAAAACGGGGGGAAAAAAAATACAAAAAACAAATAAATAATAACAATATTATTACAAAAACGCGATTATATTCATCAAAATTTTCTGTTTTTTTTTTTTTTTGCTTACAATTTTCGTAAAACTGTGACGAATATCTACAATACCAGTGTGTGGCTTGTGTTGTTGTTGTTGTTGTTGTAGTTGTTATTGTTATTATTGTTAAACAGCGATCATCTTAAAATTGAACCATCTATCGTATAAGATAAATGATTAAGAAAAAATTCTACATAGTTAAAAAATATCCGTTATAGAGTGCATTTATAAAGAATATGAAGTCTAGATTATGATAGATAATATTTCCAAATATATACTATATATATATATTCCTACCCACGCATTAAATAATTCGGATTAGAAATAGGATTTAGTAGGGTGCTTCGGGAATGCAGGTTCCTGCAGAGAAGAAGAGAACGGGGATTTACTGGCGTCGAAAACCTCGCGGTATTCCAAGATTGAGTGAAAAGTAAGTATTTTAAGTAATACAAATTACGTAAACATATATACATACATATATGTAGAGACATATAAATATATTATACATATAGTGACGGATAAATTATTGTGCAACGTTTTTTTTTTTTTTTTTTTTCTTTTTTTAAGCTCGTTATCGTATTACGTATACATATAACATACATACAAGTGTAAGGAGCCTGCATTCCTTCGTACGTAACGTATACCAACGTAGACCGTATAAATTGTACTTTATACATATTTACTTGAATAATAGATTAGTTTTAATATAAACGGAGCTTAAGATGATTAAATTTACGTTATCAATCAGAAAACAGTTTATTCATTAATTAATATGTTAATTGATCAATGTCGTAGAGTATAGAGCATATAGAATATAATAGAGAAAGGAGGAATTACGATATTAGTTTCCCCATTAATTATACCTGTTATTGATTAGACTTGAAACTCATATAATTAGACGTATTGAGGTATAATTATACAATATATGTCGGGTGTCGTATGTCACAATTTCGTAACGTTTAGAATGGTTCATGTTTCGATAGACGACTAATTATTGGTTAGTAAATATCATTTTTAACATTTTCAGGACGGGAGATATCCGGTACAATGATTTTTACAGGAAGATTAGTTTTTCGGGGTTTTTGAATTCGCTGGTAACGAATCTGACTTCGAAAATGCGAAATTTGAACAATTACAGGTCGAAAATGGTGGACAAAAATTACGAATGGGACGAAATTTTGACGGAAAATAAAACTTTTTCGTTATGTAATTTTAAAAATTTTTTTGCCATTTTAAAATTTTGATATTTTTAGACTGCAGTTTCGCAATCGACGGTCTCATAAAGCGTTGGAAATCGATTTTCATAAGGATCGTACGGGTTTTTTGATTTTTGTCCGTTGTCTTGAATTCACTATTTTGAATTTCACTTTGCCGGAATAAAATTTGGAATCTAGTAACACTGAAGTCAGCTGGAAACTAATTTAAATAAAACTTTACTATGATACACCTTCGATCCTCTTTCTCTTAGTCCAACTGATCAATTTAACTAAGTATTTCGGACTGAAATTCAAAACGAGTGATTACCAAAACCCCCTAAACCAAATTTTGTACAAATCGATCAAATCGATCAAGTGAATTGAAAAGGATTAAAACCGCAAAAGTCAACTTTAGTATTTTTTTTTTATTTTTTTTTTTTTTTTTGAATTTATTTTAATCCGGGATTAAAAAAATTTAGATTTTCGATCTGTTCAAACATAGAAAAAAAAATATTGAAAATGGTATCGAAGGCTAGTTAAAATTTTTCCTCGCCGTATGTACATTAAACACCCTGTATACATATATAATGTATGTATACATACCTGTATAAATATACATCTAAATGAGATATATAGCATACATATATATAGTCATATATAATTATTATTTAAAAAAAATAGATACCTAGTAGATTTGTAGAAAGAGTGTTTTCTTTCTTTTAACCAATTTTACAGAAAAAGCACACCGTTGGTTTTAAGTGTCCAACGGGTTCGAGTTGTCGCCATGTCTGGAGGTGTGCGATCGAACAAATGCTTTTCTTTACGTAAGTATAACTAGTCCTTATAGTTATTAGCTACTAGGTATAGATTTTCGACACTATATAGTTTATTATCAATTATCCATAGAAAGAAATGGCTATATGTATAATACTTATTATTATTATACTTGCAGTTATCAGCCTTTTCTCTCACGTTAACATATATATTCGAAAGTAAAAACTATAGTAATTGTCTTATAATTAGACTTTAGTGACTAGAATTCATTTTTCTGTAATAGTTAATACTTATCGTTAGAATTTTTCCCTGCAGTACCATACCTAATATCTAGTCTCTAGCTACTCTGAAGTCCAATATACAATATTACAGGTACTACCAACATATAACCACAAACATGTATACGCGTATATCGATATATTAACAAATTCTTGAGTCCCGAATATCGGGTGCAGGCTAATTTGAAAACAAAATTAAATCATTGAATTTTTTCTAATTATTATTATTACTAATATTATTTTCAATCTACAAAAACTATGTCTATTTGAAATTGTTAATCGCTACATTCATGCGATTATAGCGTTCGTGAATGAACCTTGAAGATTAGGTACGCTTGTGTTGGATTCTGATAGATTTGAAGTTGCACCCGATTCTTTTTTTTTTTTTTTTTTTTCTTATGGTTATACTATCAAAAAAGAAGACAGACGAATTTGGATACAACTTCATATGTGTCAGAACCCAACACACCTACTTACAATGATAGTGTTTCAGTTTTTTTTTTTTTTTTTTTTTTACCGTTATATCTGCTGATTAGCAAAATCGACTCATAATACCTACGGAAATAAAACAAAAAAGGTTATAATATTAGCTTCAAGAATTTCAGTATAATCTCAATTCTTTGTTTTTTTCGTTTTATATTTTGTTAATTAGGCTCCGAGAGTTTGATTAGAGATGCGGGTTAATTGGCTGTTGTCCAAGATACGGGCACAAGGTTAAAGCGAACATTAGTTCTATGTCTTGCCAAAAGTTCAATGCACGCGAATACTTGTTGATATCATTTCTATCGTCGAATTAATTCAAATATATCTATACACGATTCTCACAAAATCTGAGATATATTACCCCAAGTTCAAGTCGAACACGGCTGCAGTATCGACAATAACAAAATGTAAAATTAACAGAAAATATATGATTCCTAATTTTTCAAAACAGGTGCTGTAATTGATCAGGGACGAAAACGGAATAATAAATAAAGAAAAAATAAACTCAAAATTTCGGTTACAAGTAATCTTGAAACTAGAATTTTGGATTTATCAAAATTTCGAACAATTTTTTTTTCCTTTTTTTTCTTCTTTATGTATATGTATAAAGTTAAATTAGCTGCCTTAACTTCAAACAATTTAAGTGAAAATGGATGTTACAACATTTAAAAAAAAAATAATAATAATAAAATTAAATAAATAAAAATGAAAACTTTAAAAATTTCATTGTTTCAAGTAATTTTTAATCAACGTGTGAATGTGATAAGAAATTGTGAATGGAGAGGCAATAGAAACAACAATAAATAATAAACGTATATGCCTATGTGTAAGCGAACTGTGTATATTTTAATCCGTAGTTTGCCTCGGGCCTCTGATGCTCCCGTGGTTAGTGGTGGCTCGATATTTTCCTGGGGAACAAAGTTCAAGTACACGGGCCGCACCGAGAAAGAAGTTCTCGAGGAAACGGGCCCTCTACGAAAAGATGAGCCGGCAATTCAACGAGGCAATGTTCGCACTTCTAGCCTTAGGAGGAAAGCGAGCAGTGTCCCGGCCACACCGAGCACACCGAGTCAAGATTTGGTCGAAATTCGTAAGTCGTTTCGAATGATTTCTTTTTTTTGTTTTTTGAAAAAGAGAAATGGGCCTGCTGTTTGCAAATACGCGGTTTTTATTTTTTTTTTTTTAATGAAACTCAAAATTTTATCACAAATTTCAACCCTCTGTTTAACTATCTTTGCAGGTATTATCTTCGGCGGTTATTATGACAATTTATTATGAATTTATTAGTTACGAAATAAAAGAAATTAGATTTGTGTATAAAAAATTTGAACTTGAATTGCAAAAAAAAAATTTTGCTTCTTTCAGAGAAACTTTAATGTTTCAAGTGAATTAATTTTCAGTGTAATTTGAGAAAATTTCTTTAATATCATGAAGAAAGAGAAATCGTGAAGAAATTTGAAGTTTTAAATTCTATTCACTAAAAAAATCAGAAAGTTTGATTAATTTTGTTTTATTTTTCGAAAAATTCTAAGAAGTATTATATCTTTGACTACTATTAAAATATTAAATTTTAATAGACTCGTAAAACTGTGGACATATTTTAATTTCAATTTTGAAATATCAATCTTCAAAAAATTCACTTTTTATTCCTTGATTTTTCGATTAAATTAAAGCCATCATTTTAGTGTGTCTGACAAACTTTTTCAAAGATGTAAAATTTCTACAAATTCTTATGAGATCAGCAACAAATTTAACAGGCTTAGAGTTTCGAAATTTCTTGATATTGAATCGCGATTCTTCACTTTTCGATAATTTCTGAGTACGTATTATAACATTTTACTACAATATAAGGAACTTCTTTAATAATGTTTCATTCTGATCTATTTAAATATGGTTCTTGAGATATTGCTGAAGAAATATAAAAAATTTGCTCCTCATTTTTAATTAAAAAAGGATGAAAACCAAAAAAAAAAATTGCGTTCTAATTTTATTGTAATTAGAAAAACTTTGTCAAAAATCTAAAATTTTTATCAATGCTTAAAATCACAATCAAATTTAGGGTATTAAATAGAAAAAGAAGAAATGTTTGAAAAATTCAGATACCTATATTTGTTTTTCTATTTATTTTTCTCTATTTTAATTCAATTAGCAGTAATTTTAGTTTAATTTGAGGATCTATTCTAAAGACTCTAATTCTGAGAAGTAAAATTTTCTTACATATTCTTTAATTTACACTGATTTTTGTTGTTTTCCTATTTCAATTACTCAAAGTTATTGTTACAATTCCAGGGTACTCCAGTTTACCAAGGAGTTGTCACAGCGCTGGTCTTGACGGTACAGGAATGTGTGACGGCGGCGGTGTTCCATTCAGCTCTCCGTATTGCCCTGACAATACGTTACCGCTGTTGGAGACCGTGTCTGAAGACCAAGAGATACATGCCCGTAGAAATAATGGTTGGTTGGGTTGTTGCATAACTTAAAAATTTTTCTTAATACCTTTCACACATTCATATTTCTTCCATAACATTACATTAAGTTTAAATCAAAAGCAAAATCTCCTGAAAGCAGAACCAGGGTGTTTGCGGAATTATGGGAAAGTATAAAACTATGTAAATAGATAGTATATAATTTATACATAATTCTTATGTCTGTTTACTTATTTTTAAACATTTTATACTTTGAATAATTTCATCCCACTTTAATATCCTTCCTCATTTTATGTATAATATAAAAATCTACTAGAATGTTAAACGAAATAGGTAGTTGTATTTGTATTGGAATTATGCTGAAAAATTTTCTAAAACATTATCTACGTATTTATATCCCAAAATTTATTTGCATGATAAAATATTCCCTGCAAGCTTTTTACAATTTTACCAAGCACGTCTTGCTTGGGGAGGGGGAGAGAAATAGAATTTTGTATATCAAAATACACCTTTTAGGATATCTGATATACTTTCGTTACATCAATTTAAGCTCCAAGTATCTTTTGTGTGCAAAATATCATTCAAAAGATTACTTTGGTCTATAATTTGCTATAAATGTGAATTTAATTGAAGTAAAAGTGAACGCAGTTACCCTGCGGGTGTACTTTTAGTTGTTTGCGTGCTGCTTGTTACTTTAGTTGAAAAATTTTTGCTGAACTATGGAAAATGCAAGTGAAGGATCGCTGTACTAAATTCCGAAGGGATAAATATATGTTATGAACTAGTATTTGATCGGAATCGTCGTCTCTCCCCAATACCTTGCTTCTTAGATTTTGTTTTCTTATTATTTTATCTTTCTGTTCTTTAGCGGTAGACGAGAATGATTCGCATGCGAGTGCAGGCGTTGGAGAGCAAACACAGCGAGTGAAAAAGTTGAAATTTGCAAAGACTACATTCAGCAAGACTCCGCCATTGTACAGTCAGAGAATAGTGATAGGTGAGGAGGAGTTAACTGGAAAAAATATCGATAAACTTGTGAGGCAAAAGATAAATTTATTTGAAAAAAGTCCAAAAGTCGTCAGATCTACCGCCCTGATTGTTAAAACGTCAAAAACTCTGGCCAAATCAACGGCAAATGGAATTTCTTGCCAAAAATCACAAAACAGTTCAACTTCCGATCTCAAATTGAATGGTAACGTTTACCTATCAAAAGACTCTACCCCAAAGGAATTGAGTCGAGGGCTGTCTTCTTCCTCAGGGTCTTTGCTCCCCAATCGTAACCAGGATATTAAAGACGCTAGGAAGTTCCAGGTAAATCCAAAGATAGACGATCCAGGACTGGGAAGAAACCGAGTTGAGTTTGCGGATGGGAAGGTTTTCTCAAATACAGGTGAGTTGCATAAATAATAAATTTATACTTCTTCTTTGACTTTTCATCACTCTTTCTCTCTGTCTCTCTCTTTCTTTATATACCCCCGAATTTTTACCTATTTCTTTCTCGTATTATTACATTTCTTTTAATCAGCTCTTAGCAGGCTTTTTCAAACTGCGCATGGCTCTCTATTTGTTAGTATATATATAACGTGCCGTACAACAATTCCCCATCATTGTATAATAGGTACTTTATTCTATAGCTCGCTGCACTGTTTTAACTCGGAACAAGATTTGTAATGGAGGATAAATAAAATGATATATTCTTTTTGTACAGAGAATCTGCGGCTGATATTTAACAATGTTATGCTATTGAATCAGAACATTGAAGCTAGGATTTATAGAGAGTGAATCTTGTTGTTCATAAATATTGATGAATTTGTTACAGTTGGCGCGGATGAGGCGGATACGAATGATTACTACTTCAGGGATTCGTTCGACCATTCCTCGTCGGAAAGTCAGCTACTAGATGCGACAGGGAAACCTCATAGTAGATCAGTAACGCCAGTGCCAAAGATGCAGAAGCTTCAGAATTCAAAACTTTGTTTGCAAGTACAAGGGTCAGGAAAACTATCTCACAAACGTCTTCGTATAATAAAAATATTCATCCCTGCACTGATGCTGACAATAGTTGTACTCTGCATAGTTACAGTCCTTATATTTGAAACAGATACAGCGCTGTTTAACAGCATGCGAAAAACACCCGAAATGGTGGCACTGAGAAATCAGTGTTATGCCCCAATCAGAGAGTTTCTAAAAAGTAAATTCGGTCTGTTCTGATGCCATCTAGAATCTCAAAAAATTTTAAGTACCATAAAGTCTTAACGCCAGTGCCAATTTAATCAGGGACAATGGTTTACACAACGTGTTTACCGGATCGACTAAACAATATATTATGTACTTTTAATCGAATTTATAATCAACGTATCGCGTCAAATCATATTTTATATTTATTTTCTTAATTTATTTTTTTCTTTTTTCTTTTTCAAGCTATATTTTCAATACAGTCTTGATACATCGGAATTATCAACAATTTGGATTTCGAATCCACTTATGTACATTCGGCGCTGTTTTACAGTACATACGTACATACATATTATCTTATGCTGGAATGTAAATTATTTTCAATTCTAACAGGCTCTAAAATGATTTTCAAGGGTGTTCAAGCGGAAAACTCACGCTACTGCATGTTGATGCTTTTTATTATTGAATCTAAATTCTTGCTTATCTATAAACAATTTTTCAGATATTATTTCATAGCACTGAAATTGACTATTCCTCTTTATACATCCTCAAATGCGTGAGACCGTAGATAGTTTTTGCCAGATATGGGTTCTAACAGTGAAATTTCGTCCTCTGAATTCTCAGAATGAAGATTTCGTTTGAGATTCGGAATGCGATTGAAATATTCCTGCCGTATTATTGTCGCGCGTGAAATAGTCCTCAGTACCGAACGCATGCAATAAATAATTATATAGCCGAAATGTAATTCCAATGCTCTGACGTGGCGGCTATGTTTATTGTATCAACTACTATGAGGAGATATTATTAACATTTTATTACAACTTCAGGCTTATTTATTGCTAAATTTCACTATTTCAAGCAAAATATAATTGTATCCAAACAACGATTCATACCGCAATAGATTTTTCGAAATAATTCTTTATACTTTAGAATTTAGGTGGTAAAATTGACTCGTAGATGTGTACCTGCAGCATATGTACCAATACTCCCATTATGGGACTACCTCGGACACCCTAAACTGTATAACGTCTTTAACTTCCATTACTCGAAATCATCTTACAGAGTTTTTTTCAAGTCAGCCAAGGAGCTGCTAGATACTCTTTTTTTTTCTTTTTTTTACCCCGCGCTTTATAATGTGTATAATATATTTGACTTTAAATGAATAATTGGCAAGAATTTTTGCGACGTATGAGATACTAGCGATTTTAATGAGAGATTAGAAAAGCACTGTGATTATAAAGAAAGAACAGATTAAAGAATTAATTAAAAAAAAAAAAAAATAACGAACGATCTCTTTGCTGGCTATTTAATCTATCGTTGCCACAAAAGTGTGATTTAAATTGAAATAGAATTGCACTTTGAATGATCATGGACAGATATACTATACCTAAACGCACGCGTTATTGAATTAAATACCTATTTTAACGTTAAAACGGAACAGAGAATAATACGATAAAAATTATTTAATAATAGATTAAATATAGCAATGTTAGGTAATTTTAATGTTCAACGAAAAGCAATTAATTAATAGGACTTAAGACTATAGCGGCGTTTTTTTTAATCTTATTTTCGTTAAATTGCGAATGGATATTACATACCAAGGGAACGATATGCTATGTTCATTATCCTATAAACAAATCAAGGCGCCAGGCACCCAGGAAATAAATAAGCATACAAAAATATACATATGGATATGTATAGAACTTACATTCACAGAGAATTTCACTTCTCAATCTGATTTGTTGGTTGATAAAAATTGTAGAACATTTTTAATTACCACTTTATAAATTTAATACTTATTATTTATTTATTGTATACTTTTGGTTGTTATTGTTTCTATTTTATTAATTTACATGATTTTAAATTTTATTATTACGTTTAAATGCATTCAAATGTCTGCGTGCATTCCTTAATTTTATTCATTATTAGTATTTGCCTTGTAGATTTTGATTTAGTTTAGTCAAAGTGTCGCGTGCAATTTTAAGTGAACAGTTAAACAGAAAAAAACAACAAATAAACATAAAAATCACTTGCCTCTGTACCTAATTAATCGATAGATTTAATTTTCTTTCATATACCGGCGGAAAGTACTCTCAAAGATTAAACGGATCTCGTATTCGCTACTTATTGTTAGATGTAGAAGTAGCGTTCAATACAAACGCTTAGCATCGTCTTATTCATTCGTCAGAGGTGAAGATATAGGAAAATTTTTAAGGTTTAAATAAGTTTAGAGTAGATCCCCTGTATTAAGATGGATGAAAGTTTCATAATAAAAACAAAAATATGTCTTCGCGTTATTAGCTCTTTATCTTGTCCTAATTCACCGCAGGATTTTCTCTAAATTTTAAATTAGAACAAATTTTATATCCCCCATCAGCTCTCTAAGTCAGCGTGAGATAGATAAGATATCAAAATCGTTTTATTTCAAAATCCTCGCATTTCGTAACAAACATATAACAAAATTAAAATAAACAAAAAAATGAATGAATTAAATAAAAGAGCGAAAAAGTTATTTAAAAAATTTTCTCATCGTACTCGAATCTCTCCTCAGAGCACAATATTTATATTAATAATATAGCGCTGTTAAATTATGTTTAAAACGATGGTCATCTTTTCCATGTAACAACTTTGCATCTGACTATACCTTATTTCCTACAAGTGCCTACGCTGTACTAGAAATCTTTAAAATCGGTATTTCGGCAACGATATTTCGAGCATACTTAGTTAAATTCTCAATTTTACAGCTCTCCGAGTACTTTATTAGATCTAATTAAGTATAAAGTTTGCTCGAAATTGAACGAAATTCTCGACACGCCAAACTCCATGCGAAACTATGTGTATAGTTGAACGTATATAACGTACGCCGTTTCTTTGACTTGATCTATCAAAACGTTATAATAAATCATGCGCAGCTTGGAGCATAGGTGACAGAGAAAATATGAAATTTAAAGGTAAATATAATAGAGCTTGAAGAATTACTTGCTTTGTAAAGAATTATTATCGACCAAAAATAGTGGATATTAATAAATAGCGCTTTGTTTAAAACCAGCTGTAATATGACTAGAAATTTGGGGATCAAGTCTGAGAAACGAAGTACAATTTGCAAATTGTATAAATAGATGTAAACAAATGTCAATTGCAATATATAATTATAATATAGTTGTAAAAAACAAAAAAAAAAAAACGGAGAAAAAGGAAAAAATAATATGGAGAAAGAAAAACAAATCAAGTAAATCGAAATAATTAATTATTATGTACTCTGTAGCTGTAGTACTTGAACGGGTGGTGAAAAAAAAACAAAAAAAAATCATTGAAATAATGTGAAAAATGAAATATAAAAATTTTCGAGTATTTCTAACGAGTGCTATAGCCGAATTGATCTGATATTTTTAACTTAGCGTTATCAAAGAGAAAAGGAAAACAATTGCGATTATATAAAGTAATGTAGAAGAGATTGAAGAAAAAAAATAAAGTTATTATTTATGCAAAAAAACTTTGGAAAAAAAAAAAAAATAAATAAAAAAATATGATTATAAAAATTATATACAGGTAATTATCAACATCGAAAGATAATGTATGTAAATATATATATATATATATATATATATATATATATATATATATATATATATATATATATATATATATATATATATATATATATATATATATATATATATATATATATATATATATATATATATATATATATATATATATATATATATATATATATATATATATATATATATATATATATATATATATATATATATATATATATATATATATATATATATATATATATATATATATATATATATATATATATATATATATATATATATATATATATATATATATATATATATATATATATATATATATATATATATATATATATATATATATATATATATATATATATATATATATATATATATATATATATATATATATATATATATATATATATATATATATATATATATATATATATATATATATATATATATATATATATATATATATATATATATATATATATATATATATATATATATATATATATATATATATATATATATATATATATATATATATATATATATATATATATATATATATATATATATATATATATATATATATATATATATATATATATATATATATATATATATATATATACATTATACAATTATATTTGGGAATATTACTGAAATCAATTATAACGAAGAGAATTAATAGCGCTTGTTAACTATGTAATCGTTGTAATAATTGTCGGCATGAATGATTAGGAAACAAATATTTAAAGCGTAGTTGACAAAAATTTTTAACTGCTTAGTAAGAGAGATAAGTTGAACATACTACAATAATTATTAGTGGATAATAAATTACATACGTAACGTTTTATTTTTTTTCCTCCTCACTTCAGAATAAATATGAAAAACAAAAATACAAAAAAAATAATTGCATAAAATAAAACATGAAAAAGAACGCTTTCGAGGTACACTTATATAGTTACTGATAGAATTATTTCTACGCAATCTTGCCTGGCTGTTGGCTAAGCCACCGAAAATTATAATTAACGATATACATACATATAGCTATAGAGACTCGTCATCTACATTTAAACAAACGATTAAACGACACAATTGATGCACGCTTAATATTTGATAAGAATATTACAGAATTCTCAGTGTAATGTATTCTTCGATGAGAATCCGTCATTATTTATTCCTGAAATAATATTCAATTTTTTCAGGATATCGTTACAGCTAGAATCTGGTTGATTGATTTAATTAATGAACAAAAGATTCGAAGCTCTAATTTAATTGACTCTAGGTTTACCCGGATCTTGTGTCGTTTAATTATATGTACCTAATTAATTCTAGGCTGTTTAATTTGGTGTGATAGAAGTAACTTAGTACAAAAAAAAAAAAACAAGAAAATAAAAAAAAAAATAAAAAAAAAATGATTTGTTAGCGCATACGAATTTTCCCTGAGTTTATAATAATACTATAGTATGAAAGAAAAATAAAAGGAAAATTGTAAAGGGAAGAAAAATGTCAGAGACTTGTTTTTTCAAATTTCATTTCTTGTAAGGCTTATTAATTATTACCTAGCTTACATATCACAAATAAAAAAATCTGACTATCTTGCTTTAAAGAAATCTATGTAAGCCCAAATACTTTCATGTATGTATATTTCAATTCTCTAGCTGGACTGCAGAGTAGTATAAGGTGAAATTTATTCCATGACAATGATCACGATAATACAATCATTATTATTTACAATCAATGATGGAATCTTATGACATTCAACCGGTAACAGGTTTTCATATTTAATGAATTGAGTTTATATATTTTATTAATATGTTTATTTAAATCATGTGATTATATGTTTTTTATACATTTAAAGTATATATCAAACAAAATTGCGACAAGTAATCAAAAAAAAAAAAATACTTTCTATAATTCTTTCTAAATCTGTTTATTAATATGCTTGTTAGTTGCTAGTCAGATGTGAATTAAAATTTTTCTTCAAAAACTACGAATAAATGCAAATGCGATTTCTGATTTCAATTTATAGCAACATAAATTCTGTATCTAATCGATTATATAACAACGATATACCTTTTATCGCATTTGGCCATCATAAAGGATTGAAGAATAATCATAATTCGCCTCATATTAATTATAAAGGATATTCATTTGAAAAGTTTTCACCTTGATATTTTGAGAACCAGAAAATATTTTCGAACGCGGTTTATGACAGGGTAAAAGGTATCGCAGGGGAAGGAATATGGTGCAGCATCAATTTCAGTAGGTGGAGACATCAAGACCGGGAGAAGGTCAACTTTGTTTTTTTTTTAAATGAAAACCTATATTTTTTTAAATGTAATTTTGTTCTATCTCGAAAATCAAACGACTTTTCTATGAAATATTTTTTTGTGAGTCACATATTTTTAATGATATTCAGCTGAATAACTAAAGATTTTTGAATGCTTGAGTACATTTCACCTTTAAACTATCAAGTTTGGAGAAAAATTGCAAGAGACAAAAAGTGCGTAATTTTATGCAAAGAATTTCGAGGAATATTTTTTCAAAACTTTCTTTTAACAATTTTTTATTTTTTTTCACGCAATTAAAGAAACTGCGATAAAAAATTATATGAAAAATTCTGTAATTATTTTCCAAAATTCTTTGCATAAAATTACACACTTTTTGTCATTTACAATTTTTCCCCAAACTTGATAGTTTAGAAGTGAAATGTGCTTAATACTTCAAAAATCTGTAGTCGTTTAGCTTAATATTATAAAAAATTAATGTCTCGCAAAAAAGTATCTCATACGAAAGTTGTTCGATTTTTAAGTTAGAAAAAATTACATAATAAAAAAATATAGGTTTCTATTTAAACAACAAAGTCGACCGTCCTCCGGCCTTGATATCTCCACCCACTGAAAATGATGCTGCACCATGTTCTTCCCCCCTCAATATCTTTTAACTTCCCACAAGCCACATTCGAAAATCTTCTCTCATGGCTCTCCAGGTATCAAGGTGGAAACTTTTCAAATGAACATCCTGTATACTGTTTGAAAGAAATTTTGAACAAGAAAATAAAGAAAATATGGAGGAAACAAAAAAAAATTATATATATATATATATATATATATATATATATATATATATATATATATATATATATATATATATATATATATATATATATATCAAAGTAACAATAATAGCGTACTATATTATTACATAATACTGCGAAAATTATATACTATAATTAAATCCTAGATAAGGATTTAGTAACAAATTTTTGCAAATGGTGTTCACTTTTGATGAAACTGCAAATCCATACATTCATATTAATCATACAAACAACTATGCCGTATATATACTTAAGTTTTCAACTTATAAATAGTATATATATATATAGGTATATATAGCCTCCGTAATGAATTTAGAAAATTCTTTTTTTTTTCGTTTCTTTCTCTCTTAGTTTTTCGTATGGAAAAATAAACTATTTTACATCAAGTTATAGTAAGTTAACGTTTTCCTACAGGCAAACGCGGTGCATTGTTGTTTACTTATTATGTTGTTTATAAATAAATAAATAGAAAAGTCAAAAAATAAACAAAAAAAAAACGAAGTTGTCAAAAAATTACGTTTTTTCAAGTCTCCCCTCTCTCAAGTGAAAAAAAGACATTCTTTATGACAATATCATTCAACACCAGTGAAGAAATTCAACGCTTCCCGCTAATTGCGGCTAATATAGTTCATACAATCGCCATCATGACATAACGGCGCCACATCCTAGTCTCATTGTGGCGTCAAACGGCGTCATCTTCGATTCTCCGGAACTCTGCAGTCAACGATTCAACGTATTACTTTTAAAATCGCGCCAAGACTGGTAGGACCGTTATGACAGGACCAATTGATCTATAAGTGATGTTATCTCTCGGGATTTATGAAAACACATTGCATTGATACCTGTTGATTGTCGTAACGACTGAACGACGTGGAGTACTATCGAGTTCAAAAATTATTGTACTGAATTATTTACATCTAAATAATGTCGACCATTGTATTTTATATTCATGAAATATACATATACTGTATTTTTATCTTATTCTATAATATTCTATACATAGTATGTTGTCGCAATCTCCAACCGGAATTCGGTGAACATTAATTTTGGATTAGCGGAAATTTGCAACGATTATTCTTGAACTTTATAAGCTATATACATACATTTACAGAGATCAGTGTCATATACCCATCAGGAAAATCCATGAACTTATACGTGACATAGCCACACGTAGAGAATATGGCAGGAAGTGGTTATTTTATATCATACGCACTTCTGTAATATATCATACTAAGCGATTAAGACTATTAAATATTTAGTTTTAAATCGAATATCCTTAATTAGTCGGGAAAGTTTCTCTCTCGACGGAAAAATGTCATACCGTGTGTCTATAATCGGCACATTGTCGTATGCACGAAAACGGCGATTTTAGTAATGAAAGGTGAGCTCGAAGTTCCTAACGTTGACACAATAGAATGTTTGGAAAAAATTCACTATTTCATCACTAAAATACTAAAATGTTGTTATAATTGCAGAACACGCGGTACTACGCGCATGTTTCACTTTATTGGGAAAAATCTCATGCACCGTATTTTTTTGCTGTGTGATTGAAACTATATCGAGTACTGAAATAGAACATTTGTTTAACATTATTTTGTCATGTTAACGTAACGAACTTAGCCTCATAACAAAAGAACGTATAATTTTGTTTGATTTAAGTCATTCGCAATAACGATTGCGAAATCTCATAAATAATTTGAAATTAAGAATTTGAAAACCTAAAAGTAGAAGGTCGACGATCCGTTCGAAGATCGAGGTATCCGTTGGCGGATACGACCTTTTGCTTTTAGGTTTTTATGAAATGTGATTATTTTTATCCTAAGCTAGAAATAGGAGGTCGTATCTGCCAATACTTACGACCTTCTGCTCTTAATTGTTGAATTTACGATTTTTTGAAAGTTTTTTCAAATCTTCGGATGATTCTTTTACAAAATACAAAAAGTAGCAAAAAATGTCAAATGGTCGTATGATGGCACTTACAACTTTATATCATTAGGGCATTAGACGTGCGATATGAAAAGGAGACATTTCAAGCAACTTTTTCTTTTTATATGAAATGAAATAGAGAAAAATACTCTATCGATCATAATGAGAAAAGTGAGGTAAAAATGGCAAGAAATCTTGAAGTATCTCCGCAAACCGCGCGCCACGACGTCCATCTTAACGTCGTATGACTCACGCGCAGTCATAGCCGTGGTTCTCAAACTAGATACGCTGCGATGCTGATTTTATTGGAAAACTTTTGCACTGAAGTTTATTACGAAGATCAATGAACGAAATTGGGAGGATTCTTCTCTTTAATACTCATTCTATGAAAATTATATTCGAAAATAAAGTATACGAATGTAATGTGTATATAATCACAACATGATCCACGGATTTACATTTAGAAATAAGTTTCGCGTAGGTATTATGTATACAGCGTGAATTCCAAACCTCCGGCCGCTAGAAGTCGTGTTGACGCGGCCGCGCGTTGAAATCGGCAATTGTTTACCTCGATATAACCAATCACAAAATCGCTAGCTATTGAAACAATTGCCGATTTCGACTCGTGGTCGCCTCAACACGACTCCTAGCGGCCGGATATTGGGAATTCACCCTGTACATTATATGTATATATGTATATATCATATTATTGCTTCTATAACGAATAGCAATTCGAATTGCTTGTATTCAGCATTACAACTTTGAAAGCGTTTAAAGCAGAGTGTTTTAAATTATATACTCTCTATCAGATAATTCTAAATTCAAAATATCCTGCCATACATCCCTAATTCAAAAGAAGACTGCAATATACGAATAGAGTTTGAAATAATCTTGTTAGGAACTATTGAGAAATCGTTCCAATAGCTGAAAAATCCGATTTTTGAATTACACACTTGATCGTTTTCATCGTCGAGTTAAATAAAATTATTCACGAAAAAGTGCAAGTTCAGTGTTTTGCGTTTCAGGAACAATAATGTTTAACTCGTAAAAATGAATATAGATATTAAGAGATTTGAGAACCGCTGAAAGTTCCCGAGGACTTCTATAGTGAATCAGTTAGGTTAGACTCATTCCGCAGTCGCGGATAAACCTGCGTACCGTATGGTTGTCGACTTCGTTGCGACGCTCTGCACTTACCTACTTACCAACTACTATACATATTGAATTAAAAGTTGAAACAAATTCGTTTTACGCGGAACGCCACTGGCTATTAACTAATCATAAATCAAATTAGTAGCTATCGTATGTCTCTTATCTACATGTGTTTGTATGCGTGCGTTTTCTTTGTATAATATACACACAAAAAAAATATAAGTGTAGTTAATCGTATAGTGTAGTGTTGTAACCTGCTCGCAAGTTACTGCTCCGTTCCGTTGTCATTGTGTGAACTTACAAACTTACTACCAGACAGAGACATGAATAAACTCGGCTTCCAGAGGCGGACGACCAGCTGCAATTAGGTTAACAATAAACTGGACTACCTACCGTGCGTCGTCGTCGTCGCCTTAACCGTCGTCATCGTCATTGTCATTCACATTACTTCTATTACCAGTCAACGATAGAGTGCAGTAAAGTTGACTATATTGTGATAACATTGAATTGAACCAAGAGTAGTTGTTTGTTATGAGGAAGGATTAGGAACAGTGTTAAAAAACAAAATCTAGTCAAAATGGTAAGTTTTGTTTCGTTTTTTTTCTTTGTTTTTGGTTCTTTTAATATCCGTTTTCAACACTATTTGAATGCAATAACACAACGGGCACTAGCATCAAAGTTCTATTAATACATCAAACAAAATGCGTTATATAGATTATCTAAAGAGCGTTTAGTAATTGTTACTTTTATATTATTATTTTTTGCGATAGGCGTGTGTATAGAGGTGCCAAGCTTATCACATTTCGGTTAAAGAGTATCCAAAGCTCGCGTATCTCGCGATTTAATAACTCTGAGTCACGTATAGATACTCTCACATACTCCAGTACGGTATCTCTAATGCCGTACACTCAGTTTTCCTCGATTGACAAACATTGTACAAATTAGTCACCAGCTACAACTTTTATAGATTGCTTTATACTACATATCAAATATTATGTATGTATGTATGTTTGTATATATGTATGTATGTATGCATGCACATATTTGACTCGAATTGAATGACAACTGACGTAGGATCTCACCAAGCTCGCTATTATAATGTATGTTATGCATGTATTTAAGCCATCATAAATAAAGATCTAGGACAAGTATGAAGTAGTATGTTTTATGTGCAAGCCCGCTTTGCAGTAATAGAAAGACACATTTATGTCGTTTATAAGCGTCCATCTGTTTAGGGATAGTTCCCAATTATGTAGTAGATATGTAATCTATATGAATATACGGTATCGTATGTATTATTTCTAAAGCATATGTATATGATACAATACGTATAACAATTGAACGTGTGTAAATATATAATTATTCTTAAGAAATTCTTGAAACTCTTGGGATTTTTAAAACGTCTGGCGTCATGTTTGTGACACATGCCGGAAGACTGTAAAATAAGAAGAGTAGTTTTTCTTCGAATATGTGACGAACAGAAGATAATCACGTCAAATCGAAGAAGAAATACGACAGATTAGTAAACTGTTTCTTTTCGTATTTCCTACGTGACATAATAAACACATAATGAACGAGTTTCATGCTGTACGCAGTCATCGAGGAAATAGTTCTTACTGGTGATAATCGACGCTGCGGTTTTTTCAATAATTCGAAAACTGGAAGATAATAAATGGATTTTCGTTATCGCATCAGGTTTTCTACAATATGGTCAATTACCATGAACCGTATAGTTTCAATGGAAGGAATGAAAGCTACGTTTATGTTTCATTGACTCACCGTTTCTTCCTGCGCGTTTTGAATCACACAATATAATGATTCTCTCCTTCTTCAGACACGAGGTCTAGAAAACTGGTCGTTGATTCATCAATGTCATATATATATATATATATATACATATACAATATACATACATAATTTTTTTATTATAGTAATGAAAAATTAACGTGATCCTAAGAACATTGGTTAGGACGACAAACTCCTCTTCACTTTATCGATCAAACAATTGAATGTAGGGCAATTTACCGATTTTCGTCGTTTAATCGTCGACATGATAGACGAAAATTTGACTATGTATGAGTAACATACATGTTATTTTGTATATTCATATATGTATATGCAGGTATATTAGACATTGTTTTGTTGCCACCAGACAACCCGATTAGTATTAGTACAACGGGGGTAAAACCGTTATATCAGGATTATCAAGTATATATATATATACATGTGTATACACTTATACGTGCAGGTATTGTGACTCGCTGACATACTACACATTATTCGTATACAGTAGGTTGACAGTCTTCCGCTATTATTGTTTCTTTATTTATTTCTTCATCTTTTTATATCCTGTGGTGTAGTACTTGAATTAAATCTTAATACCTATAGTGTATCCAAGTTTTATTCATATTTTCGATGCAGTTTCATGGCGTTTAGGTATACATTATACCAATTGTTGTTGTAATTTTAAGCATTTCTTCATTGTTTTATTTTTCCTTGTACGATATATTAAATCCAATTGCGATAATATTATAACATGTAACATCATAAATATAGTTTTTAGTTTTTATATTGCCGCATACAAAATCGTTGAGTTTTGAATTGTTGTAACCGGAAGTGCGGTGAATGAACAGAGAAAGAGAGACAGAGCGAGAGGTAGATTTTAGCGCTCATAGTCAGTGCCACCGGAAACATTCAATCATTTCCAGAACCTCCGAGTCTGATGTCCTCGTACTCGTATATCCATGCAATTTCACGATCTCTTTCGGTCTTCACTCTCTCGTACTATTATCGGTACTCTTCTATAAGTACTTATCACCTTATATTCAGCGATTAAATAATTCACTCGATCAGATCGTGCGCCTTTTAGGTAAATTTCATTATATCTGTAACATGTGTTGTACAGATGCTCAACGTATATCTATTATGTCTATGTATACATACATACCTATACGACCCGCCTCAACGTGCGGCTTAATGTATAACAAAGGTTTTGTAGATAAAGTCGATGGCCTATATTATCGATTGATGCGTCCTCCTTTTTCTGTTTCGTTTTCAGGTGTTTGATTATCGTTCGTTCGTTCGTTTATTCGAACTCGCTATTTATTTTTAGATCTTATTTTACGTTTTCAGGTATAGTAGTTATAGGAGTAGAATGATATAAGATTGAATAATTTGTACACATATACCTATAGGTATTCCTAGAATTTGTGTGTTACGAAACTTTATAGAATTTTTTTTATAGGCAACTAATGTTTATATCTTGACGTTTGAAAGATCGTATTTTAAACCTTTATTCTTATTTCTTTTTTTCTTTCTTCTATCCCCCTCATTTCTTTTTCACTATAGTATACTTTTTTATACACATACCATTAGGTAGATATCTGTGTATAATATTTGACTGTCTAATGTAACCTGAAAAGTAAACCAGATGCCGTTGCCGCTGCTGCTGCTGCTGCTGCACTGCTGCATTATGTATTTAATTTCTTCTCTTTCGTCTTAGAAGATAAAAATTTTATTTTCCTCAATCTCCGTACCAGATGCGATTTAACTAAAAAAAAATATCTTCTCGCTTCTTATTTTCAAGATGTCGTTTTATAATACTCGACGAAAGAAATTATACTTTTCATACGTTATATCGATATGCACGTGTACTTATTATACTTTATATAGTTATGTGTGTACCTATACATACTTATATGTATATATTTTGTAAAAAAGGATCTTTTCTTTTTTTTTCTTTTTATCTCCTATCTTTCTTAGCTTCTACGCGCCACAAGAGTACGAATCTCTAAAAATAAATAAAGCAGATAATTAATGCGGTAAGCGGTTGTAGGTATTGTATACGTACATTTTATCTGTAACATATTTCTCTGAGAAAATAAATTTATTTGATTTTGTGTTTCAATATTATTTTTCAATCTTTCTCTCCCTCTCTCTCTCTCCCTCTATCTTTCTGTATAGTGGTAATATAGCATTAATAACAATAATAATTTTTAATGGTATAGTGATTATCGCTCAGATTTGGAAATATAAAAATGACATATTAAAATTAAAACGAATATATATATATACATAATATATAAGAATCAAGTAAAATTATATCATGGGTTTATATAATCTCAGTTAAACAAACTTTCTATCTCCCCGTCTCAAACCTTACAATTTTCTATTTAGTTATAATACTTATGTATACCTATATATACATATATATATATATATATATATATATATATATATATATATATATATATATATATATATATATATATATATATATATATATATATATATATATACACATACATACATACATACATACATACATACATACATACATATATATATATATATATATATATATATATATATATATATATATATATATATATATATATATATATATATATATATATATATATATATATATATATATATATATATATATATATATCAAAAAATCTGAAAGGTGTAGGTTTGAAAGATTTCTGGTATAGGATAAAAGTCATTAGTGTAGGGTTTTTTTGAAATTAAATTTTTGAAAAATTGAAGAAAACAAAAATATAAGAAAAATTTTACCCACGTTTCTAGAAGTGGAAGGTTGTTCTAGATCATCAAGAGAACTTTTGGTTTTTTTGTCAGAATTTTAAAAAAGATTTTTTTTTTTAAGTCTGAAAAAATTCATAACTCCGGAAGGGTTGATTGAAAAAATTCGAAAAACAAAAAAAAAAAAAAACAGGTTCTTCACACAGCAACCTCATATACATATATACACCAAATCTAATTAGGCTGATAATAGACATTAATTACATTTGAAGATTGTGATTGGTACCTAATTCATTTTTTTATCAAATACAAATTACATGTGTAATTGACAATTGATTTTCTCCCAATTACAAATTACGAATGTTATTAGGAATCGAATATTTTTCAATTTACAAATTACATACAAGTGTAATTGATAATTAAAGTTTTATCAATTACAAATTACAAATCTAATTGACAATGAAATTTTCGACTATTACGAAATCGTTCGCTTATACTGGTCTATATCGAAGATGAGCGCACATTTAGTGTCGGAGATATATACAAGCTGATAAATTGGAAAAAAATGAACCCTTTTTATTATTCTATGATCTATAGGTTTCATAAATCATTTTTACGATAATATTAAAAATAGTAAATTTAAAATTTAAAACTTAAATATTGTTTGATTTTAAACACAATTTCACATAATCATGCCAACAATTAACGACTGAACTCAACGTGTGTTGAGTTTGTAAGCAATTATAAGTAATAAAAAGTAATTACAACGATGAATGTTTATTCATTCATTTATATTTGCTTACCTTTTTCATGTTTTGTTTCAATTTTTTTTTATTTTTATTTCAGGTTTACCACTGGCAGAGTCAGAATGTCAAGGTGTCGGGGGTGGATGACATGGTGCTACTACCAAAAGTTAGCGAAGATTCTATAATTGAGAATCTTAAAAAACGTTACATGGACGACTACATATTTGTATCCTTGGAAAAAGAAAAAAAAAAAGAAATAAATAAATAACTGACTATTTTATATATAAAATTTTATATCCTCGTTAAAGATACCAACGTATAACAGTATAGGTATCCATCACACTCTCTTGCAAGAAAGTTCGACACATTATAAAGCTCTTCACGTTCTCTGTAGTTAAATATAACTTTCGAATGTGTCGATTGATTTTAATGAAAAATTTCAAACATAAATATATATGAATAATTTCAAGTTTCCACGGGATTTTGAAAAATACCTGTAATCATATCTCGGGAATCGTTGGTATGATTTTTACTAAATTTGTAATATTGTTCATCATATATAATTTTTCGAGCACTTACCTTTTTTCGCCAAATATAAAACAATTTGGAAATTAAATGTGGCAGTGATAGCAGTTTTTTTAAATTTCATTGCGACATACGTGACGTGTATAATAAATATTGCAGTCCGGTATAAACGATTTCATCTAAATTCACTGTACATACTGCAATCGTTTTTCTATAGTAAGCAATTCGTTCAAGCGATTTTTACATATGTATTGAGCCCAATTTTATTCCGACACATTTACTTATTATTAAATATATTATTAATTATTATTATAATAATACTGATAAGAACAAAAAATTCAAATTATTATTTGACTGAATAGTTTGATGATTTTATTGTTAAATTCTATACACAAATAATTAATTTTTCTTATCAATTATATTTGTTTTACGAAAGTATTTCTACTATACGAATTTATAAATTTCAAATTACAATAATAATCATGGTATTAGTAATCGTCGAAGTCGATGGGCCAAGCCCAGTTCGGGAATAGATCGTAAATTAAGATATGAATGCATACATATATGATAGTTACTTATCGTTAGCAATCTAGTTTATAACGGTTATATAGTAGACTAATATATATCCGGAAAATTTCATCCTTAACTATTCACAGACATGCATTGGCCCGGTAATAGTATCCATCAATCCATTCAAGCAGATGCCTTACTTTGGTGAAAAAGAAATCGAAATTTATCAGGGAGCTGTAAGTCTATTCTATTTTCAGCCGCATATCTTATCTATTAGCTCACTATACAGTTCAAATATATTTAATATCATCGCGAATAATCGCACATTTATTGATGTTCATTGATATATATGGGGTATTTCAGGTCAATTCGATTAAGATCTGACCCTCAGTCCCTTCAATTTGGATGTTAGTTAGAGGAAGAGTTTTGTCATGTAATGAAATTATAGTTATAGATCTTTATGGAATGGTATAAAAAAAATTTCTTTGCAATCGCACTATTTTTATTTTGTTTTTTTATTATTATTAAATTTTTGTATAATTTAATGATAAATCTTGGTAATTGAAACAGTTGCAATCAAAAACCTGGCAGAAACTGAATTAGATAAGCTTTTTTCACATTTAGTTTACTGTGAAACCTGCAGGTATATTATGATGAAAGGCATTTAATGTGATTTGACGAAAAAAAAATCTAAGTATTTCAATAAATTTTGATAATCATTCTTTGTGTTTTTAATAAGGCTCCATACGAAAATCCGCCTCACATATATGGACTGGCGGATGAAATGTACAGAAACATGTTAATCGATAGTGAGAGTCAGTGCGTAATAATAAGGTAATATATAAATTAATAGATTTAATATATACGATTTTTTATACCTATACAAATTATCTAAGAACGAACAATTTTTTCATCATTTATCATATAATAAGAAAAAAAATCATGAAAATGGATCATATAATACCAGATCTAGTCAATTTTCTTTTTTCTTCAGCTTTATTACAATATTATACATATACATACCTATATGTATGTATGATAAATTTTATAAATGGATATTATTTCTAATAGTATTTATATACAGTCAAATAAACATTTCTATGACCATAATAATTTCAAAACAGCAACCTTCATATCCTTCATATCTTTTCCAATTTTTTAATTTATTCATTTGCATAGGTATGGTATATGTATTCATATACCTTTTATATTAGGGGGAGTATTTTGGTAGGCCAAATAAACCGAATATTTTTTGTTTTATAAGACTCTCTCAAAAACTTGTTCCTTATGATCAAATAACGAGCCTCAAAAAAAGTAAGCTCTTAATATTAATATTTAGCTAGCTCAGTTTATTGGAGACTCGTTATTTGATCATACAGAACAAGTTTTTGAGAAAGCCTTTTGAAAAAAAATAGTCGGGTTATTTGGCCCACTCTTCTATATATACACACACACATATACGTTCTTGTAAAATGATATTTCAGTGGTGAATCTGGTGCCGGAAAAACTGTGGCAGCTAAATACATAATGTCGTACGTATCCAGAGTTAGCGGTGGTGGTGACAGGGTCCAAAAAGTGAAAGATGTGATATTGGAGTCAAATCCATTGCTGGAAGCTTTTGGCAATGCAAAAACAGTCAGAAACAACAACAGCAGTAGATTTGTGAGTATATACTTATAGCACTCTAATTTTTTAACTAGTAATAAAAATATTATATCAGAATTTATTCTTGTAGTACCCTTATTTTTGAATTATTTATTTTTTCTTTTATAACACTCGTGCGATCTTTGTTCAGTATTTATATTGAAAATTATTTATCTCGGCTATTTATAAACTTGTAAACGACCAATGAAGGATCTAGCACACAACTAATGTCTCACTTGGCAATATTCATGATACTAATTGTAATTCATCTCTCGATGTTAATAATGATCAAGAGCTCTAATTATTAGCTTTATTAACAGCATGTGAGAGATGTACGCTATTTATGGAAGTACGATCCTCTTCCATACAAAAATGCTTCTGATTTGAAAGAAAGAAGCTCTTATAACTTATGTAATTAATAATAACGATTCATAACTATTGTAATAATTTTTTGTAATTTTCAAATTACAGGGTAAATACGTGGAAATGTTATTCGGTTCCGGGGGTCAACCCGAGGGTGGAAAGGTGTCAAATTTTTTGTTAGAAAAATCTCGAGTCACGTCACACAACCTTGGCGAAAGAAATTTCCACATATTTTATCAGCTGGCGACTGGTGCTAACGAAGAAATGAAATGTAGGCAGGTTTTTCCAACAATATTTATTATACGGTTTTAACTTACATTTATAATTTCTATAATTTTATATCTCAAACCCAAATCTTTGATTTTTTCTCTCACCAGCTTCATTTGGACTCACCAATCTAGACTATTATACATATCTTAGTCATGGGGGAAACCACAAGGTCGACGGGACTAACGATGCCCACGATTTTCAAGAAACTTTGAAAGGTATGCTTGCATAAATTATCAATTAATTGAATCATCACTATCAGTTATAGATAAAATAAAGTATTATTTAAGGATAACAAAGAATAATACCAGTAAAAAAAAAAAATTCTAAAATACTAGAGAAACTAGATGAGACACAAATCAGGAGTTTCGCATAGACATTAATTACTACTATAATTAGTTAATAATACTGAGAAAAATAGTGAATGGAATAAAAAAAGTAGTCAAAATTAGTAACAAATTAATAAATGATTACTGTTATGTTAGTTTTATTATGGTTTTAGTAAATAAAACTTCTATTTTTAGCTTTGAGTGTTATGGGAATACGAAACACAGATGTAACAAGTATATTTCGACTTGTTGCTGGAATTCTACACATTGGAAATATACAGTTTATAGAAAATGGAAATTACTCACAAATAGCTGATGAACAAAGTAAGTGAATTGAAATATTCTGTTTCCAAAATCTCAGTATAATTTTTGATTTTACTTTTATTTCCGCATAATTAAAAGTGTTTTGTAAAGATTATCGTGAAAGTAGACAGAGACGGACTTTAATTCACCAAACAAGATGATAAATAAAAATTTGAATATGAAGTAAACGAAAATTTTATTCATTTTTTGTAATTCTTTCAAGGTCTCGAATATCCTTCCTACTTATTAGAAGTCTCCGCTGAACAGTTGTCCCATAAATTGACATCGAGAATATTTGATTCAAAATGGGGAAGTCAGTCCGAACGTGTTGACGTTACTCTAAATGTGGAACAAGCTTTGTACACCAGAGATGCATTGGCTAAGGATATTTACACAAGATTGTTCGACTATTTAGTGAAAGTATGTGAAGACCAATTATTATAATATGTGTAATTATGATGATAAACGTTCAATTGATTGTCAATAAAACAAAGAAAATGAATATGAAGTATAAACTTTTATTTTTTTAGATTCATTTATTGATTTATTTTGTTTTCGTTTTACAGCGAGTCAATTTGGCTATGGAAACGACGACGGAAGGACACAATCTTGGTATCTTGGATATATACGGATTTGAAATATTTGAGAGAAACGGATTTGAGCAATTTTGCATTAATTTTGTAAACGAAAAACTGCAGCAGATATTCATCGATTTGACTTTGAAGGCGGAACAGGTAAGAAGCGCTACCAATTTTCCGATTTTCTTTAGACTTAAGCAATATTTTAGATGGATAGCTTTTTTGTCTTTTTTTCTTACTTTTTTTATTATAAAGTTTTTCTTCTTATTGATTTATTTTTTATTTAGTGAGCGTAGGGATAGGTGAGAAAAATTCAAAAAAATGAAAAACAAAAAAAGCAAAAAACTTTTTATCGATCAAAAATAATATATTATCATTTAATAATTCAATTGTTCAAATATATTCTACATATATTTTTTATAGTATAATATACATCTTTTTGAATAAATAGAAAAGTAAAGAAAAAAAACTCAAATAGAATCTACAGCCAAAGTATTACGATATAAATTATGTATACGTTATTACACATATACGTCTATTCATTGTGATCACATTTACAACCTTGTAACACATATTACAAACTGCATAATTTTTGCATAGATTTTCTGTTAAATTTACAAAACGTGCAGCTTATTATTTAAACAAATTTTCCCACTATCTCTAATATACTAAAGTGTACCTATAAAGGTATATATTGAATATAATAACAGAGATAATCGACTTCCTTGATTAAAATCAGATACGATCCGAAATCGTGTGTATATAGATATTTATGAAACGGTATCTTAACTAATGATAATAATAATAATAATAATAATAATAATAATAATAATAATAATAATAATAATAATATTAACAATAACATAAGTTGGTAATCGGTAAATTATGTAATCACAGCTAAAGCTATTCTTCAATATCTTGCAGACGCATAACTATACGAAAATCGCTATTGTACGTATGGGGCGCAATCCATACCAAATCGGCAATCCGTGAGCCTTTACATTTTTGATTTGGCTGTAATTTTTATCTTTCAGTTTTCACATTGAAGGCAGCTTTTCTGATTTTTTTTTTTTCAAATTTTGTATCTCAAACCGTTGATTTTATATGGACTGTTGAAGAATTTTTGAAATTGCCTTTTTTTCTCTCAAATTTCTATAGCCCCGCGAAAAATTCACCAAATCTAAAAAACAAGGGGATCAAAATTTTTCGAAATGTACTATTATTTAAAAATATTTGGAACAAAAATTTCTGAATACAGTATTAAGAATAGCTTATTCAATTTTAAAAATATATAACTTTTTTTTATAACGTTTGTAAAACTTTCGATTTATTTTTGTTTTCTTAAAAAATTACTTTTTGAATTGACAAATTTTAAGAATAGTCCGGTCATGCCCCTTCTATATGATAATTTTTGTTTTTTTCAATTTTCAAATATTACGAAAATTTTCTTTTAAGCGATAAAATTTGAACATTTATATTACAGATTTAACAATTGATTATTTTTATTGATGTGAAGTAATTTTCAATTTCTGTAGCCTAGAAGAAAATTTTCGTAATATTTAAAAATTGAAAATATAAAAAAAATATCAATACAGAAAGAATTAAATCGCACACGACCAGACTGATCGTATAATTGTTTAAATGGTCAAAAGTTTTCTACAAAAAATTTTTCTGAAATCTCGGAGGATACAAATATTGTAGAAAACGTGATTTATTCTTAAAAATGAAAAAAATAAATAAATAAAAAAAATAGAAAAAAAAAAATTTGAAATACTGTTTTTAGAATTATTCACATATTTCGAGGCAACAATTACACATAACTAAAGCTAAAATTTTGATCATCCAATTTTTTTGCATTTAATTAATTGTTTTTCCGAATTTATATAAGAATTCGTGAGAAGTTTTCAAAAATCGGTAGTTACCGATTTGGTATGGAATACCCCAGATGTATACTCATGTATGTTACTTATAATAAATATCGTGGGATTATTTTAATTTGGTAGATATATCTATAATTATTCTTATATTATTATACCAAAATACCACGATTTTGAAAAAACCTTTACATCGTTAAAAGAACACATTATATATTAAGGTATCATCTTTTATTTTCGAATTTACAAAAAATATTCTAAAATGCATAACCATGAGGCAATATATCGGTTCTCCGTGACATATACTTCAGGACTGGTGTTGTATGGGTGAAAATTGTTTGATTTGGAACCCTGCTTGGTGGTGGTGGTATTTGTTTAGGAAGTTCGCTTGATGTTGGTAATGAATTTTCTGTAGTATAAACCTCAACAACAGGTTCGTTGCTATAAGTAACAACAACTTCGTTATAATTATTCCCACCAAAAATAAGTCGGTTTCGAACGTCTTCTTTTTCGATATCATCTCTCAAGCTACTCGGTCGATAATTCGAATCATCGTAAACCCTGCCTAACTCTCTGTTCGCAATACTTTTTTTATCACCGGTATATTTTTTCGGTCGATAAAAACTTTTAGTCGCGTATCTTATTTTATCACCACGATCATATGCGCCAACTGATTTAAGGTAGGATCTCGGTTCCCAACTGGTACGTTTTCTACCTATTTCACCTGATATTCTACCTTGTTTTAAATAATACAATTTTTCATTGTCACCAAACGGGGGATCAGATACAGACATTTTTTCTTTATAACTTAGCAGTTTGTTTGATGATAAGTCGACCGGTTCCTTCTTTACTGGCAATTCTTCTTCACGGAATACTTCTCGTAATATTTCTCCGAAGTTTATCACACTTGGACCACCCCTTCCACCGTCTCGTAATTCAATTTCAAGTAATTTGTAGTTGTCGGTGTTCGGCTTTTCCACGTTTGTTCTACTGTTTTGAGACCGCGTTTTGATGTTGTATAATTTTTCGTCGAACAACTTACTACTGCTGCTGCTGCTACTGCTGCGTTGGTTAATATCATTTGGTGACGACGGAGGTCGCGGAAGGACTAATGCTCCTCGAGATATCTTCAGGGAAGACAGGATTATCACTAGGGCAGAAAGTCGTAGGGCCATTCTGAAAGAGTAATTTCTTTTATTTTTATTGTTAAACATAATTTTTGAAAAGAAAATTTAGTGTAGGTAAATAAGAATGTATCAAATAAAAATATTAATGAAACTAGTCAGCAGTGAGAGTTGTAAAAGATAATGGTTATTGTGTCTAGATATGATTAAAGATGAATTAAGATAAAATCTTTGTATTTAAAGAAGATGAGATTTTTGTTTTTTCATAGCTGGACGATAGAAAAGATATTGGTAAAACGCTACAATACTTTTCAGGAGTTTTCTTGGGTCGTTGATTGGTAATCGGATTTCGAAATTGGGAATTCATTATGGCGAAAAAATGGATCGAAAATGAAATAGTGTTTTTAAGACGATTTCTGAACTGCTGATTAGGAACTTGAACTGGAAATTGTGAAATTGAAACAAAAAAAATTATGAAAATAAAAAAAAAAAAATAGTTTTATTGCCATGAGAATCAGTTTTCCAATGTTTTCGGAGTCACTGAGTACGAATGTGACCTCGATATTGCGAAATTGAAAACGACGGACCAAGATTGAAAATGGACCTAAATTTTGAAGAAAAGTTTTAGTTATTAGAACTTTTATATAACGTCTTGAATTCATCATTTTAAATTTCACAATTTTCACCTCAAATAAGACAAAAAAAAAACACTATCAAAAATTCCTGGACAGCAAATTTCATTGAGACTAGTTTAATTCCTGAAATAAAAAGGAGTGAGACCTGCAAGTTTACGTATGCAGACTGATCCGGAAAATTCAGGAAAATAGTGAGATTAGATCATCCCACGATCTTTATACTTGACAAAAGATAAAGATAAATAGCAGTAAAACTCAGACAATTGAAGTTGATAAAAAAAAAAAAATAAAGAAAAACGACTATGTCAGTCAAGATCGTGTCGATCTCTATGAGATAAAATATGGTATTGATTTATTTAACCCTTTGTGGTCACCACGGGTCTAAAATGACCCGAGCTTGAACTTTGAAAGTAAATATTGTTTTTTTTTTCCCCAAAATAAGCACCTTTTTTGCAACACACACTATAGCACTATTTTTTCTCTAACAGTATCATATCCCACGAGTATCCCCACTATAATTTCACTTAAAAATATTGAAAATTCAAAAAGTTATGATTTTTTGAGTGAAAAAAGTGTCTTTTTTGCGCATCGAGCGCTTTACGATTTTTTTTGAACATGTTGCCATTTGAATTTTGATATACTGACTTTTTCTGCTTGTTCTAGAATATTCAAAGTATTTCCCAGTCTTTTTTTGGTCTCGATCGGACTGATAGTTTTCACGCGGCACCTGTTTAAAAATGGGCTTGGGTCGATTTGACTCGGTTATGACCAGCTTGATTGAAATGGGAGTTGTGACCATGAAGGGTTAAGATAATATAAGAACGAAAAAAAAACTGCAAATCCTCGATCAGTAATAAGATTGAACGAATAAATTAACGCTTACCTAATTGACTCGGGTTACCGATTGCACCTAATGAAACGCGAATCGGTTTATCTGACTATTCTACATGTGTATCGGGAGGCGGTTCGATTTGATCTTGCCTCGTGTTTCATTATGAGACAATGAAATTGGATAAGGTATACATATAATATTTCAATTCGAGTGAACTAAATTAGAAGGGAAAAAAATGAATTTTCAAGTTTTGTATGGGGCAATTAATGCCAATCCCACGTCGTTTTTCGATGTGGGGTTTGCGACGAATCCAATTCTGTTTCATTAATAACTAAGAATAATCGAATGATGTCCTAGTATTTTATACTGTCGATTGGTAACATACGATTCCCCATTAATTGTGAATTTTCGCGAAATTGAAATGGCTATAATTCCTTCACACCTTCCGCATGGTCTCAAAAGTTTTATTCTTTCGTATAGAATTGTGTTAAAATTTCAAAGTCAAGAACAAAATTAGATCTGATCATTTTTTTCTATTCAAGATTTTAACTTGTTTGATATTTACTTTTTTATTTTTTTTTTGTTCAATATTTGAAAGATTTCCACCGATTTCCAATACCAATTCCAAACAATTGACAATTGAATTTGTCAATACTTGATTAGTTTTAACTCATCATCTTTTGACTTTGATTTCTTTCGAGAAACAGAGTGAGAGAGAGAGAGAGAGAGTGAGAGAAAATAAAAGCAAAACAGATATGGTTCAAGAGAAAATCGACCCTGTTACTTATTACAAGCGTATCGAGTTGCAGTGCTTGCACCCCACACACGTATGAATATATATCTACACACACATGTTTGGTATATGTTATTATAAATGCAGTGAAAGTTACTGCACGACACTTACATGCCTATGTATGTTTCGGTTCGCTACACAAACAGAACGTTACCATTTCTCTCTTCCTCTCTCCCTCTCTCTTAACTATCTCTCTCTTCTCTTATATACGTTACGCAATTTACCGTATATGTATATATGACCATACATATATGTACAATACATAAGTAGTTATAACAAGAATTATACCGTAAGTATATGTAAGTCACATAAGGCAAGTTGTACCTACGGGCGGGGAAACGAGATACGAAACTCAAAGCAGGTCTAATTACTGCTCAGTTTTTATTTGAAACTAAATTCTATAATTTCATGTGGCTGGCAAAAGTCTAAAAGACGCAAGAAGCGAGAGTGACAATTGCAGGAGTCAGAATCGCCTTTTCCTCCGTAATGCACACGATATTTTTTATCCAATACTTGCACCGTAAATTTGCTTTGTATTGCATCTAAAAATGAGCAGAAAGTAGTTTCATTTCCCGCTCTAGTGCGGTAAAGTGCTACTTTTCACCCTAGAGCTCATTTTACCGCACTAGAGCGGCAAAGAGCCACTTCTCGCCCGGTTTACATGCACGTAATAGCATACTTTCGGTGCAGGTAGGACAGAAAATTTTTACCTCCTCAAGATCTGCAGATATTCTAATAAAATTTTGTCTTGTGTTACATTATCGATTCAAATTTAAAAGTGTACATTCCTGATTCTGTACTTATATACCTGCAGCATCCCAGGCAGAGTCTGCTGATACTGCTAATACGGTCTAGCACTGATACAGTGTATACGGTCAAGCGTCGATATTGGGCGCTGGGCCAGAATTGGACAATGCAAAATCTGCCAACGCTATTAATATGGCTCACTATTGGGCCAGCATCGGCAACCCAGTGTTGTCACAAGTCTTTTGGACGGTATTGGACTTCTCTCGCAATACATTTAAAGATTTAAAAACCGGAAGGGGATAAGCCCTATGAGCTATTGCACCTTTCTTGTGCTTGGCTTTCGATCTATATATCTTTGAGGGAACTTCAGATGCTGGCTCAGTACCGAACCACGCTACTGTCCCAATTCTGGTTACCAGCATTGGTGCGATCTTATAATTCCGACTATTTACCGGTATTGATTCGGTACTGGAATTAATCATTGTGCCGGGATCGCCACTGTTGGTAACGGTACTGGTCCGACACTGGGCTTCGTTTAACTCTATTTGCGGAATACGACAGTGTAATTCAGTGCAGAAAGTGACCGGGTGTGGTTTTTAATTATACATATATATGTATGTATATTTATATGTATGTATATGTAATATAGGTTTAATGATCGGGGATGGCCTTAGGCCAAGAAATTCGCGCGTTATGGCGAGTGGTGAACAGGTTCTCTTGAAAAGTGCAAGTCCAAGTCAACCGGTGTATTATATAGTATATTTATTAGTGCGGGGTCAATATTGAAAGCGAGAAACCGAATAGCGTTCCATTAAATAACGTCTTTGAAATATTATTGATACCATAAATCGATATAAATTTTATACATCATTTCTAAAATTAAACTATATATGTGTTTAAAAATTATCAACCACAAATTGTTATTCTTTTTTGTATTTGATAATATTGTAAAAAGAAAAAAAAAAAATTCACAAGCAAAAAGACGTAGATGAAACTTCTTTCTTGAATGATTAAATCAAACCTCTATAATAACATTATAGAAATTAATTATCAGTTCCTGCAAAGACCTAGGAGGAGACTTGCATCCGGAAATGCTGCGGCTAGTACATAGTATGTAATTGTTGTGAAAGTTGGAAACAAACGGAATTGGGTATGATATGTACAGGCACTCGGGGCTGTGGTCGGGATGCGTAAAGAAAAGAAAAGAAAAAAAAAAAAAATATATATATATATATATATATATATATATATATATACATATATATATATATATATATATATATATATATATATATATATATATATATATATATATATATATATATATATATATATATATATATAATAATTTCTCATTTTAATGCGCATTGTATTTACAGGAAAAAAATATTCTTTATATATTTCCACTTTTTTTTGCCTTGTTGTTTTTTTTTCGTTTTTAATCATTTTAATTAAATGACGATATTAATAATAATAATAATAATAATAATGTTGATAGAACGGAGTTTGTTGAACCATTTTATGCGTAATCAGGACCATTATACATATACCGTACTATATGTATATACATTCCCAAGCATATAGATAGCATATAGATATATACGTATGTATACATATATGTATAGACGTTTTGAGTGAACTGCTCTGGGTAGGTGGAGATCTAGTCGATCATAGATTTGATAGGAAAGTGAGAGTGGTCAAGGCCCACTCGATTCCAGGTTGAAATTATCGCGAGATCGATACATACCATACAGAACTAGTCTACAAAGCTACACGCCGTTCACTTCGTATTCTTCCCTTTCGCTATTCAGGTTTTTTTTTTCTTTTTTTTTTTCGTTTTTATGTTTCTTCCAATAAAGCTTTTTTTTCTTTTCGTTCTTTCTTACCGCGTTTAAAAATATTGTATATCTGTATCTATACATGTAAGGTATGGATTGAGCGTTTTTTTTTCTTAGAACCCAAAGATAATTTTCTTTAGTTTTTTTTGAGAAAGGTCCTTACGATATAGGTTGATGATTTAGAATCAACTAATTAAATTCGCAGGTGACAAAGTCTAGAAGGTATTTTTTTTTTTAGATATATTTATAGAGAAAGCAGACAAAAACACAGAAATTGCTACCGTAACGGGGAACGGTGTAACTGTACTCTTGCTACGTACCTTTTAAGTGTAGGTAGTACCTTAAATGGTGTAGATATACATATTGTACTACTGAGTAACATAAAATTGGGTGAAATTTAATTTTGTTTCAAGGATTTTTTGGGTTTTTTTTTTTTCTTTAAAAAAAAAAGGAAATAAATAAATGAATATAAACAGTTGAAAATAGTGTATCGGATGATTTTCTTACCTGTTTGGGATATAACTCCGATTTCTTCGTACGATAAAATAACAAAAAAAAAAATAAATGAAAGAAATCTAAAAGCAGTAGCGGAATTGTTCACCTCATCGCGTGTGTAAGGAGGAAAACCTAGAGAATAAAAAAATAAAAAATAATTAATTAAAAAGGTATTTGCAATCGTGAATCTTACGCGGGAAATTATTTCATTTATTTAATAATAATATCTACGAATTCGAAAATATATTGTAGTGCTTATTTCAGTAAAAATCAACACTAGGTGTTTAATTTTGGGTGATCAAAAGCCTCGGCCATATATTAGATTTCTATGTATACATAACACAACTGTCTCACATTCATATTCATTATGAAGTTTAATTTATGATACAGGTCGAGTCTTATCAAAGGTCTAACCTCAGTTGCATAAAACCATGATTTTTGGGAAGATAAAACGTTTGATCCAGTAATTATTGGATTCACAGGACTCAGGCATGCATAGTATAAAAGTTACGTTTGAATTTGTAGGCCCAAGTAATTCGATCAGCCGAAAAATTGCATTTTAGCATAACTAAGCCACGCCCATTTTGGACCTTTGATAAGATTCACCCTGTATATACATACGTATAATTAACGTGAAATTGTAGCTACATTCAAACGATCTTTCTGCATAAATGTATAGTATAATTATACAAAAAATGTCAAAAATCGATTTCATACAGTTTTCTGCACATTTAACACTGCACGTAAAATTCTTCGGTTATAGAATTTGCTAAAAAACCGTAGATATTATTATTATCATTATTATTTGGTACAGCTTGAAGAGAAAAAACAAATTTTTTCTTCTCATTGAAATGATCGATAATCTAATGAATTTTTTTTTGTTCTTTTTCTTCTTTCGATTCTTTTAGACTGAACAATTTCAACTTGTGTATAGTAGTATAATTATGTTTTGATGTATAATGTATCTACTCGTATGTGTATACATATATATTCGTTACATTCTATATGCATACATTAATTAGATATTAATTATTTGGATACAAATCGCGCGGGAACTCGAGCAGATTTTATACGTCCTATAAGGTTATACTACTTCGTGTGTGTATTAAGTGTATTACGGTACAGTTTTTTCTTTCTCTCTCTCTCTCTGTTCCTCTCACCGTTTCGCAACTCTGCAGTATAAACGTATATCTTTCTCTTATTATATGGTATGTAGACACAATATATAACGATAATCAAGATAAAAATCATGTCTAGATATATGACAGACACGGAAATCTTTGTACATAAATACATGGATACATATACATACATTTCTTGCCCTAGATAACGCGCTCCGTAAAAACGTGTTCCATGTAACATCGCATATACCGATATATGGTAATAATTTAAAAATCAATTTCTTGTAATTCTTGTTCTTTAAATATAACTTCCACGTTTACCGCCATCATTTCTATCATTTTCGACAATTTTTATAATATATGTATATAAATTCGGTTTCGAAAAACGAAAAAAAATAAAAAAATTGAACTATTTTTTTCAACTAGTCATATAGCAGTACTAAATTATTGTCATTCTTAATTAATTCATCGTCACTATAGGTAGTCAGCATACATAGATAATCAAATTACCTCCGCACTTGCTTCTACGATGGTGTTTTTTTTTTTTTTTTCTTGGATTCGACGATTTAAAGTTATACACTAAAGATTAATAACAATAACAATTATCGAAGAACTGTATATGCGTTAGATCTATATTTAAAAAATATATGTTTCGTTTTTCCATTCGTGAATCTGAAGTATCGTATATACTATATTAAATCACTGCGTTTATAATTGTTTAAATTGTTATATAACAAATTGATTTATTAAAACTCCACTCGTTAGATTATCATGATGCCGATATATTATACGTATATGTATATAATTACTGCGAATATTATCGATGAAGAAAAAAAGAATAACTTATATGTATACAAAAAATTGTTCAACAAATTATAGCGTCAAATTTTAAAATTGCAAAAAAGAAGCAGACAAAAAAAAATTAATTAAAATCAAAATTTAAATTAACTGATAATTATAGAAATAGACCTTTTACGCACAACGGGTAAAGATCGAGTGGCGTTCCAGACTCCTCGTACCTTCAGGTAAACTGAAATACGAGGTACATTTAGTTCTTACCTCTTGCTTCTTATATCCCCACTATTATATTCAAACAGCGCGACTGTCTTGATTCAAACTAATTCCTTTATATTAACCCCACCATTGAATTATCGTTTAGAATTAGTCTGCGGATAGTAATTAATCTGCTATTGACCATTTTCTTATATCAAAGAAACGATGATTATATAGTTATTGATGAAAATTATTGATAGGGAAAAATTGGGGGATATGGTCCCCTCAAAAATTGAAAACAATATAAAAATTAAAAAAAAAAAAAAAAAACAGTAATATATTATTATATTATACAGCAATATAATAATATTATGACAAAATACAATAATATTCATATGTATGTATGTAACATACATAATTTATATTCAATTAATTCTTACTTGACACACTTCTACGGAGTGATGTATTTGACACACTGGGGTGGATTGCACCCCAGCGACAAAAATTGTTACAACAAATAAACTATTCAATACTTTAACTTGCCATTTTTTTTTTTATAAATTCTTGAGAGTTAACTTTTTAAAATTTTATAGGTTATATAGTCAAAAATTAAAATATTTAACAAAATTGAAAGAAGGAGAACTTTTACGAAAAGCCTGGGGTGGTTTGCACCCCAGCGTGTCAAGCAGGGGTTAAAATAGATTATCAAATCTTTTTTCTTTTTTTTATTACTGATTTTTACCTGTTTAATTAAAAACATTCTATTTTTGTTCTCATATTGGATTCTGCCATATTTATCATATTCTTATAATAATATACAGGGTGTCGCGAAATTCGTGCACTTGCTGCATACCAGCAGATTCCTTGCGAAAAATTGAGACGAAATTTACCTATGCAAAAAAGTCCGAGAGGACTTGGTCTTCTTGTAAAATGAACTTATCAACGAACCAATCAGCATTCGGCTTTAGAAAAGACTGCCTAAAATCCGCATTGCTGTCGATCCCGTTATTGAACCAAGACGGCCAAAGCGGGGAAGTCGACACATTATTCTTTTGTTTTCACTAGTGGAGCGGACGGCGATGCAGATTTTAGGGAGTCTTTTCTAAAGCCGAACGTTGATTGGTTTGTTAATAAGTTCATTTTAAAAGAAAACTAAGTCCTTGCGGACTTTTTTACATAAGTAACTTTCGTCTTAATTTTTTGCAAGGAATCCGTTGGTATGCAGCGAGTACGCGAATATCGCGACACCGTGTATATACGGTTGTATTTAAATGAAATTTTAATAATTAGGGCGTGTGATATGCTATTTGTAAGTCTTGTCACGTGTGGGATAAGGAAACTTGATGTCAACGTTGCTATTTCATTAGATATCTATCTAGCTTATACTTATATACATATACCTACCTCAAAAGAAAGTGACTGTATTATAGATATATACTTTCTATATCGTGGCCATTTTGATTTATGATTATTTTCATTGACATTGCACGATTTAACGGATTTGAATATTTAAAAACAGCAGTGATCCTTCTTTTCTCTTTTTTTTTCTTCCTTTTTTCTCTCTTATACTGTTTCCTATACTCAATGTTCCTTCTTCCCACCGTAAAAACAAAAAAAAAAAAAAACTAGGTCCAGTCGAGATGCACATATAGGAAAAATGAGAAATATCGGAGACGGAAGGCATTTCGACGTATATAAGGAAAAAGAAAAACGGAAAAAGGTGATAGCTCTAGAGGGAAAAAAGTCTAGGAGAGCCCAGACCACACACTGTTAGTGCCACACACACTTAATGTTCTTTCTTTATTTGCGGTTTTCGAATATATACGATGAAAAAAAAAAAAAAAAACTCGTATCGCTTCATTTTCGATATATATTTTACGGATCAACTTCTTTACGACGCGGGTATATATATACATATATGTATAGGTATATAAGACCGATTTTTCGCTCCATGCGAATCATTACTCGCTTTTCCCCATTTTTTGTCTTTCTTCTTATTATCATTTTCTTTTAGTATCGTACCACTTAGCTATATTGTGTGTATATTGTGTGCGCACACACACACACACACACACACACACACACACACACACACACACACACACACACACACAATATAGCTAAGTGGTACGATACTAAAAGAAAATGATAATAAGAAGAAAGACAAAAAATGGGGAAAAATGGGGATACTGTACTGTTTACATATATGTATGAAAAATGGGGGTACTGTACATACTGTTTACATATATGTACATACACGTACACATATAATATATACAGTTTTTTCTTTCGGTTTTACATTATTTCTGAATCGCATTCTAATTCACACGAATTGAAATACTGTGATTTTTATTATGAAAAGTAATACAAACGAAGAAAAACGAAATGACAAAAAAAGTAATCGAAAAAAAGCGATTTTTCTTCCCTCCACTAGAATAATGTTCAATTCTCTAAAATTTATTATCCGCGAAATATTAAAAAATACATTTATATTCTAATTTTATAACTCATTCAGTTTTTTTTCTTCTTTTTTCAACATTTTTTACGTTTATATCTTCGCAAAGATTTTTCCGAATAAAATTATAACTCTTATATTTGATATTAGTATTCAAAGTTGAGTTTTTTTGAATATTTGTATTCATTGTTACTCTGTGACCAATAAATTATGTGCATTATAAACATATAATAACAATAATATAGAGATTTGTTTTCCTGAAAGTAATCACGTCTATAGAAGTACACAAATTGACAATAAGTAAAACAAGTAAACTAGTTGATTTATCAGAGCGTATCTAAGAAACGAATGAATAAATAAATAGATTTAAAAAATGAAAAAAATAAAAAAAACAACACAAAAGAAAGAAGAACGTTAATTTGATAGTTATATGTATAATAGATAGGTATGTTTATTTATTTGCACAGATAAAAATCTGTCAAGAATAATATTTTCTAGTATATATACATATTATATATGTATACATAGAATACCGTTGATTGTCTATTATTATAGTCGTGTACTTTATGTTGGAGCAGAGAGTATATTGTTTAAAGCGAGAAACTTTAACCTAGAATAAATCATTTCAATACAATTACCCTGCACTTAACTTCATACATACATACACGTATACATATACATATACATAATAAAAAAATTAAAAAAAAAAAAATAAATAAAAACGTAAAGACAACAATAGAACAGAAATTCCCAGGCGTTCCTGAGTACGTAGTAGAATATTTGTTTTTCTCCTAATTAGTTTGTCCTTAATTAAACATCTCTCTGTTTCCGTCCAGCGTCCATCTCTCTTTTTCTCTTTGCCTTTAATTTGTCTCTTATTATCAATCGTATACGATTAAAATATTGAAGCTTGAATGATTTGCTGTGTAAAAAAACAAATCTGATAACCACGTATATCAACTATTCATACCAAAATATATGTACATACATATAATATACATTCAGAAAAAATAATACGTATATTTGAAAATGAATGGATATTATAAGGTAGTTCGTTGAAATGAAAAGTAAAATTTTTTGTTTATTCATAAAAATTAACAGTTAATAAAAGAATATTTGAAATTTTGAATGTAACGAGCAAATGTATTTTTATTCACTATTTGAACATCTATTTGTTATCTTGCTATCCAAATGTCGTTAAATGGCGCTCGCGACTCTTGATAAAAAAAAATAAAAAAATTATAAAAACGAAATAGCAACAAAAAACAAAATGAAAATCGACCTCTTAAGTAGAGCAAGACGAAACGGTAAGCAGGACATTTGACGAGGGCACTAAGAGGAAGCTGGCAGGTATAATATTCGTTACGATGGTCTCGAATAACTGGGTAAAAAGCGTTACGATTACAGTTAGACGCGGTTAATCTGTTTGACCGTTGTCAAACTGTCCGTATATATACAATAAATTTTATATAAGTATATTGTATACACATATATTCTTGGCATTTCACGTCAAGTTGGTTCTTTATCAACGGTCATCTTTTTTAATTTGATTGGTCAAAGAGAAAAAAGAAACAAAACGCGTGCAAAATAATAATAAACAGACATAAATTTCGGAATTTCTTATATTATTTCCGTTCGTTTTCGTATTGGTGGTTATTGACGGTAAGTTAAGAATAATAACGCCATTCAATGCTATATAAATCAATTTTTTATTCTATCCCCCCCCCCCCCCCCCCCCCCCACACACACACACACACACACACACTCAAGTCAATTTGCTGACATTTTTTTGAAAAATATTTAACCAACATTATACGATATGATTTACTATATTTATTAGCCACATATGTTTTATGATTTTCTACTTATCATTTGTAAAATTTCTCGACGCGCAAATGGTCCGATGCTCATTAATTGTAGGACTGAGAAAAACCTCTGATTATTATTTTTTCAACGAGCGAAGACTTATAATAATTTTTCTGATAAATTAAAACTCACCTGATGGGAACTATAGATATACCTGTATATGGTCGATTCCTCGAAAATAGATTAGAAACATTTCAAATAATGAAGAACAATCTATATACATGTATAATATATATCAGGAAATTTTTCTTTTTTAAACATTATTAAAGATAAAAATATATTTCTCAAATCCTATACTGAATATATATGTTGCACGAATATAATTGAAATAAAGATGAACAGAATGAAACCTCACGAAGCAAACAAAAAAAAAAAGTACGAAATAAAAATATTACGATAATATAGGTATAGACTGTGCAATAATTGCAATTTTTTTTTTGGGGGGGAGGGGGGCTTATCCTGTAATTTCGGCATTATTATAACTGCAGAATTATCGTGCTACAACTATGCCACTCTCCACATTCGAAGAAATCCATGATTGACAGTCGTCAATTGTTTTTCATGACTTCAGTGATATCATTTTTTGTCGTTATTTTTGCCGGTAACGTTAGAGAACAAGCCCCCTGACCTACGTCTGCAATATAAGATTCAAGGTGGTTATAACGTAATCGAAGATAACGTGGTCCGAAAAAAAAAAACAAAAAAAAAAAATGAATGAATGAATGAAAACGAAAAAAGAAGAAACCGGAAAGAATGGTTCGTATTATACTTCGTATACTCAATCAGAATTTATCGTCATGCTATATTCAACGTTTGTAAGTGTCTACCTTATATATATAGTATACCTATGTCGAAATTATGACGAAACAAACCGCGGCGACTTGTAATTATGGAATTAGAGACCGGTAACCGTGGAGAACGAAACGGTATACCCGCCTCCCTCGCTTCCTTCCTTATTCCTTGTTACTTTTTTATTATAAATTTTTTTTTTTTTTGTTCTTCAATTCTATTTCTTTATGTTTTTGTTTGTTATGTCTATAAAGTGTACAGGCGACATTCAGAGCGAAACTACCTCATCCGTCGTTATACTCTGTTATCGCGATTATCTGTTTCACGGTTTTCGTGGCAGCTTCGCGCTTGTCGATTTTAACTTTTTAATAAAAAGCAAACAACAAACAACAAGATAAAAACTCTGGGATGGAGAAAATTCTGTACCTTGTTTCTTGTAAATATGGGTATTACGGAACGTTAAAAGAGATTTTATCTCATCAATATAACACTTCATGGTTTTCTACTCCTCGACGCATTTCTCCTTGGAAGAATAATATACTTCTTGTTTAACCTCTTGCGTCGTGAGAATTATGTTTAAACTAATTTTTGTGTTCAAATATACCTACCTAAATAAAGAAATTACGGTAAGAAAATAGACGTTGGAATTTCGACTGGGTTTGAAACGATCTGCACGACGGTTTCGTGCTCTGTTGATTGTATTCTCGTGCTTCACGGACAATCAGGACAAAAACGTTTTACGTCGTTTAAGAGAAGTAGAAGGTATACAAGGTGATTCAGCTTGGGCGCACCAAATTTTGTGGTTAGATTCCTCGAGGCATCCTAAGACTAAATTCCCTGAACCAAAAATTGGAGGGCCTTATAGTTTCCAAGCTGTGAAATATCTGAGTTGACCAATCACAAAGCCTAGAGTTGACTGAGTCAGGGCCGAGTCAAAAGAACAAAATTAGCAGTGCCCGTTGGTCTTAGCCTGTAAATAGTATATTGTGTATCAAGGGCGGAAAGTAGGCGATTACTGACGAGCGTGAAAGTTGCCACCCGACCAAAGCGAGGGTGATAATCACACGAGTCGGAATCGCCTTTCCGCTCGTGATGCACACGATATTTTTTGTCCAATTCCTGCACCGGAAGTTTGCTCTGGAGTGCATTTAAAAACGAGCGGAAAGTAGGTTCATTTTCTCGCTCTAAGGTGGTAAAGTGCGCTCTAGGGCGGTAAAGTGCTCCAGTGCGGTAATATTACATTACGATACAAGTGCGCGAAGTACATGATTCTCGGCCGAGCGAAACGAGGGTGACAAACCACGAGTGTGAGGATCACGTACGCGCACGTTTATCATATACCATTTTTCGACACGGTGCGAGAATCGGACTTTCCGTGCCTTAGCGTGCGCAAAGTGCCTGTTTCTCGCACTAGTGTGCAAAGCATTTACTTTGTATACTGGTGTGAGAAACACGCTAAACAGGTACGAAATGTCGAGTTTAGCGCACCGTGTTTTGAAAAGTATTATGACTTTACCGCCCGAGGGCGGAAAAGTATTACTTTCTGCACGGCTTACATGCACGTAATAGCATACTTTCGGTGCAGGTAGGACAAAAATTTTATTGTTTTCGTTTTCGTAGGTGACGTCGACATATCTTACCTGTCGAAATACGAAAATAAAATTTTACAAGCTAAGACCCACGAGCACTGATAATTTTATTCCTTTTACTCGGCCCTGACTTGGGCAGCTTCAGGCTCTGTGATTGGTCAACTAAGATATTCCATAGCTCGGAAACTATTGGGCCTTGAAATTTTTAGTGAAGGGAATTTAGTCTTAGAATGTCTCGAGAAATCTACCCACAAAATTTGGTGCGCTTGACCTGAATCACCCTGTATATCCCTGAGGTTTTGAGGTCTTATTTTCGTCCGCTTTTTTCGAATATCACTATACCTACACTTACTTCTTTCTTGATCTGTCCATTTTTTAGCGCACAATGTTCACTCGACCGATGTGTACTTATGAATTGTGACCAATATGAAGTTCCACCCGCATTGTTCTCTTTTTTTCTTTCCTTTATGGTAATATCAACAAGGAAAAGGACAGAGGAATGTGGGTACAACTTCATCCCGGTCACAATTTAAACTCGTCAAATTTCACCGTACACTTTCTTATTATGGAGCCACACGCTAGCCTAATCTGACTAGGAGTCTCTTATCCAAACATTTTGGGGTGTTTTCTTGTACCAAAATATGGAGTAGGTACCTGCTATACATGAAACTCTCTGGACTGGGCCTTTATTCTTTCAATTAACCAAAATATACTCGCCCAATAAGCATTACATGGGTTTGGCTAATTGCGCTGAAATAATCTGTTCCACATTGGAGTAAATATTTGTATGTACATTGAATAATGTAATCATTATACACCAGTACAACTAGTGTACAACTAGTTCTAATGGTGAATCTCCATAACGCACCCAAATCTGAGCAGGTTATTCCAGGGCAATTATCTAAATCCATGTAATGCTTATTGGCACAGTATATTTTGGTTAATTGTAAGAATAAAGACCAATTTCGGGGAGTTATACCGAGTGTCCCAGAATTCGCGCCAAGTAAGCACGTTTGCATCCTAAAAAAATGTCACCTGCACTTCCCTATCCTTATTTTCCGCAAAGAACTTCTTAGTTTGGTACAAGAAAATATCGTAAAAAGTTTAGACAAAATCCATGATCCGGAAGCGCGATAGAGTTTTAGTGAGTATATCGATCTATATCGAAGTACTATCAAACAATATTATGGTAGCGGATCGTAAATGTACGGCAGAACTGGCGGAAGTTGATAATTGATGGAACCGTATACAAAATTGATAACAAATCAGTTTCTAAGTTCCGGTAAAACACAGATAATTAATGATCTATAAGATATAATGTGTGGGAGAAACGGTTAATTTGTGGCCCAGTTACACGATGCTGATAACGCGCGTCGTGTGATGTGATATATGGGAAGAAAATATTATTTCACTATTGATGTACAGGGTGTATCACCTAAGGTCTCGAAATGGGAGGGACTTAGTCAACGCGAACCCGCGCCTCTTCAGCCAATCAACAACTAGAAGAATTACGTATACCGAAATTCCTATGAGAATAGAAAATACACAAGCAGTATTTACTACTTATACCACAGATAATCATCCCCATCACGATTCAAGTTGACGTTTGTATTGATAGCGAAGGCCAACAATTCGCATCGTTTCTGTGAGCGTCGAAGTGAATAAATACTTATCAAGCTGATTGAATCCTTGTTGACATTTCGTTACTGCACCAAGAAATTGTATCTTTTATTCTCGTAAGAATTTTAGTATAGGAAATTCTTCTCGTTGTTGATTGGCCGAAGAGGTGCGGCTTCGCGGTAAATAAGCCTCTCTCATTCTTGAGATTTTAGATTAGACACCTTGTATATGTATAGATATGGTACCGGAGCGCGGTATGAACGTTTTTTCGATAGCGGCGTGGCGATATCCTGCAGACGAAATCTCGTTAGTTGGCGATAGACGTGCAGCGCATAGTCCACTCTAATTTATTAACTTATCAGTCAGGTATATACATACCGCTGAATAGCCACAAGAAACGAAAAGAATTCGGATCAACAATGTTTCCACTTTATCATTCGATTCATAGAATATTATACATAGAAATAGAATATACAGGGTGATTCACTTTGTGCGCATCACTGTATGTCCAAGGTAGATTCTTCATAAAAATCTATAAGACTGATTTTTCTTTACCAAAAATTCGAGGGGCTAATAGTTTCCGAGCTATGTAAGACCTTAGTTGTACAATCGCAGAGCCGACAGCTGATCAAGTTAGGGCCGGGTTAAAACTATAAGGTTAGTAGTGCCCGTGGTGGATCGATTTTCAGTAAAATGAAAATAAATGATTAAAACCATTAATGAATTTTTTTCACCACATGATATTTGAATTACAGTTCTTAATGAGTATTGACTGCGTCATCGCTCGGAATTGTCTTCGTAAAACATACGATTTCGTTCTCGGTGTTCAGATCCTCGGCGTCGTAACAATTGTTAAGCACGTTTTGAAGTTTTGCGATTCATCACAAGTCTTTTTGTTTTGTTTTGAAGGTGAAGACTATTTTCCAAATGCAGTCATAACATTCTGAAACGGTTTCTGATTGACCGCATTACTATGCGATAGATTTCCGATGTTACTTCTACATCTACATATCGGGTGAATCATATATGGGTCCAGGCTGCACTTGAAGTTGCTTTTGAGGTCATTTAACCATTTGAAAGAAACCACTTCGAGTCATTGCAAGTCATAAATGAGTTGAAGTCATGTAATCACTTGAAGTTTGTTATAGTCAGTTGCAGTGATGTCGTCACTTGCATGAAGTCACTCACAGTCATGTAAACTCGCTTGAAGACACTTATGAAGTAGCAATGTGAAGTCCTTTAAATTCTCATGATCGCTTATGCAGACTTGAAGTCGACCGCATACATTCAATTCGTCAAAAAAGATTATCGGTTCTTTACATATTCCGATAGCTTCAGATTTTTCGCAAATTTTAAGCCTCAGTAGAGCGAAAACCTTCAAGAGTTCACCAAATAACAGCCAAAATTATTAGTTGTCGGAAGGGACTCCAACGCGTGAATTGATAGCAAACTCGAGAGTGAAAACTGAAAAGGTGGAGGTTTTAAATTTCGAACGCGATTTCCCATACACTACGGTTTTCAAGTCGGTAAACATAAAATCTTGAAAATCGCTCTGATGGTTTGGATGAAAATTTAAAGAGAGATGTACGAAAATATTCTCTACAGCCAGTACAGGAATCGCCACTCCGAGATTAATGCGTTAAAGAAAGGATGGATATATTATTCATTCAAGAATAGGGTGAAATCGTAATTTTTCGACACAAGAATGATGTTATTTTTATTTGCGAAATTCTGCTTTATACAGGTCGCAGAGACCGTTTTACAGATTATAAAACCCTTTCCATTTTGTATTTCTGACGAGTCACGTATTCGGAATGATGTTCACTATAGGAACATATCCCAACTTTTTTTTTTTGCAAATAACGCTGAAAAACTGAGAATTAAAATTGAAAATAATGTTATCACTCGATCTTTATTTAACGCTTTACGTATAAAGTTCGAAAAAGGTCCCGTTTTTGGGCGGTCAAAGATGACTAATTCTCTTAACTCTTCGACTTATCTCCAAAACCTGATTAAGTTCTTACAAAGAATTCCAAATCGCCTTGCATCTTGCACTGGTCTATTTTTAACATTCACTGTCTGCTCTGTTTACAGGAAGAATATATTGCTGAAAATATTCGCTGGACTGCCATTGGCTATTTCAACAATGCAATTGTGGTAGAACTTCTCGAAGGCAAGAGACCACCAGGAATTTTCCTGGTTCTAGATGACGTCTGCGCAACTTTGCATGGTGGTAGTTCAGGGGCAGATGCAGATCTTCAAAAGGTAAATTTAACAGCGCTAATCATTATCATTATTGCACTATAGACGTATGTAAAACTAACTAATTTCTGATACGAATCTTGCCATAATTTCTCTGTTCCTCTAAGAGCAGATTACTCTTTGTTGAACGAAAAAGTTATTTTAGTTTATTTAGCTATTTCTTTGAGAAACTTGGAGAATTTCAAATTTTATTCGAATTTTATTAAATGGAACTAGATCAGTTAAAACTTTGTTATCCAACTAATGTATCCAATTCAAGAAAGTACCAGTATTTAGACTTTGAAACAATATTAAATAAAGCCGCGCATCATAGGGTGCAGTGAGAATAAAAAGTTTTTTGATTTTATTGATTTTAAAATTAAGGATAAAATGTTTGTTGAATGTTAAGAAACATTATAAATATTCAAAAAATGTAAATCAACAATTTTTGTTCGTTTTTCTAAGCTAAGGTCTTTTATTTTCCAGAAATTATCTGGCGCAGCAAAAAATCATGCTCATTTCCAAAATACAGGCGATGGTTTTGCAGTTTTGCATTATGCTGGAATAGTTAATTACTCAGTGGATGGATTTTGTGATAAAAATCGTGACGTTTTGTTCCCTGACTTGATTGAGCTGATGCGCACCAGTACAAAGTAAGTTAAAGTACATACCTCGCTATCTGTTTTGTGCTGTTCCATTCATTCTTTGCTTTCCAATGTGCAATTCAATTGTCAACAGTCTCTAATAATTCTTTGAACATTTTACCTTACCTTAGTTCCTTCGTTCGGGAACTTTTCCCTCCGGATTCACAAGCTGATAAAACTAAGACTCTCAAATCCAGGCCAACAACGGCCGGAAGTAAAATTCGAAGTCAGGCTAGTGGGCTGGTAGCTCAGTTAATGAAATGCACACCCCATTACATTAGGTGTATAAAACCGAATGAGACTAAAAGACCGAGGGATTGGGACCAGCTGCGAGTTAAGCATCAGGTAAGTAATTGGGTAGGATGTATTTAAGAATTCTTGTAAAAAATTAGGATTCTTATTTCTTAGGTCGAGTATCTTGGGCTGAAGGAAAATATCCGCGTTCGTAGGGCTGGCTTTGCGTACAGAAGACCATTCGCAAAGTTTTTACACAGGTATGCTATACTGACCAAGGAAACTTGGCCCAGGTGGCATGGAGATGAGCGGAAAGGTGTTGAATGGATATTAGCCAGTGTAAGGATGGAGAGAAGTCAGTATCAGCTGGGAAAGACGAAACTTTTTATCAAAGCACCGGAAAGCGTGAGTGATTTGAAATATATATATTTTTTTAAATATGTTCAACATTTGGGCAGTGCTAAAATGTGTAAAACATGAAGATGCAAATATTGATTCAATTAGTCCTTTTTACCGAACGGATCTCTCACTCTTCATTTGTAAATTCATGCAAATATACTTAATTTCATATAACCCAGAACTATATTTCTTTTAAATCAAAATGTTTTTGGAGTATATTTCATAGTAAATTAAATTCATTCTTTTCTTTTACGAGAGGCCCCTGAATAAATAATAACAATCAAAATTAAGTAAAAATTCAAAACCGTAATAATAAAAAGAAACTTTTCTAATCCGTAACAGTCATTGCTCTTTAATTGTAAGTAAAGTTCGTGAAATCCTGCAAAAAATTCCTAAAATTTTAGTGAAATCGTAGTAAAATTTGTGGAATATCAAAATCTCTGGAATTAAAAGATTATTCATCAATATGTTTGCTGATATTCTAGCTATATCCCTGACATTCTAAAGAAATCCACGAAATCTCATATATGTAGATTAGTATAATCTTTTTAGAAATCGTTGAATCTAGAGATACCTAAGAAATCTCAGTGTGATTTCAGTAGAATTAGATCCTTGATAAATTGATGGAATATCAGTGAAATCTTTTGGAAAATTCATGCAATCGTAACTAAAATTATATAAGCAAATAGGATAATTATTGAGCTTCATTCATCAATCGATGAATATTTCCTGGAAGGGACACGATAAGTTCTCAAGACTTAATGTTAGACAATTTCAGAAAGCAAATTCCTGCGATAGCAACGGATTAAAATGTCTAGAAATTCATAGGATTATAAAAGATTTCATCAAATTTCATATAATCTCATAGAACTCATTAATTTTGAAATATTTCTTAAAATTGGAGAGATATCTTCTAAAATTTACCGAAATCTTGTATACCGAAGAATTTCATGAATAAATTAAGAAAGATTGAATCTTTTCAGTTGTTTATGTTAGAGGAGGCAAGGGACAGAAAATACAATGCATATGCCAGAGTTATTCAAAAAGCGTTTAAGAAATATTTCGCCAGAAAGCGTCAGGACAAGCAAAAGCAGGAAGCTGCAGCCTTGCTCTTTAGCCATAAACAACGACGACCAGGAAGTCTGAACAGAAACTTTGTTGGGGACTACATCGGACTGGACGGCAAGCCCCAGACCATGCTGCTTCTTGGAAGGCGTGAGAAGGTTGCCTTCGCTGAGGTAGTCAAAAAGTACGACAGAAGATTCAAGGTAAAACAATTGCATATGAAGGATATTTAAATCTTTTAAATTCGTACACAAGTAAGTCTAAAAGATAAAAAGATAGCTATTCATATTAAATACACGTATTTCCAGGTATCTCGGAGGGATCTAATCCTAACAGGAAAATGCCTTTTCCTAATTGGTAGAGAGCAGGTCAAGAAGGGACGGAACAAAGGTCAATGGTACGAAGTAATCAAGCGAAAATTACCGCTGGATCAAATCAACTGTGTCAGCCTAAGCACTCTTCAGGTTTGCACATTTTTATTGTCTAATTATTTGATTGATTTAATGAACCTTTTATACGACATAAAGACAGAGCTGCTCAATTTTGTATAGATATTTTTTCTAAGCCTGGCATAAGGCAGACTTAGATTACTGGCTCAACTTATCAGATTGATCGTCGTGTAATGAGTCGCTGCGCTTACTCTTTCCACTCTTATAACTTTACCGTTGTCCTCGTTTGTCAGATAACAATTATACTGCTTTCAGGATGGGTTTTTGATCATTCATACAAGAGAGGATTACGCTAGTTTATTGGAATTGGTTTTTAAAACTGAATTTTTGTTATGCTTGAGTAAAAACTACCTCGCAGAGACTGGACACACCTTAAACATAAGGTTTAATAACAAGTAAGGAAAATTTTACCCTTAGCTATTTTATTTCAGCAAATTTTCTCGCTATCAATTTAATCAAATCGAATATTGTTGAGCATTTTTGAAAACTTGCTTAAACGTGTCTTTGTCATTACAGTTTAGAGTTCAGAGTTAAAAAAGAAGGTTGGGGCGGTGGTGGAACGAGACAAATCAAATTTATTGAAAATTTTGATGGCGACGAAGAAATACTGAAACCTAATGGCAAGGTCCTGACCGTAAGCATTGGACGTGGCTTATCTAGCACCACTAGTGAGTAACTTTTCTTGCTAAAAATAAGTCATAAGTGAAAGATTAACAAATATTGCCACTGCCAAGAGAGATGCCAAAAGGTGTTGTGCTCTACATTCTATAGTCCTCGAAGATCGTAAAAATGATCAATTATTCAAGTCATAAACACACCCACAAGACTAAAAATTATTGAAAACTACTGCGAGTAATAAAACTTTTACTAAAGTTAAAAAATGAAATAAGAATATTTCAGAGCCTGAATGACTCTCTACTGAAAAATTATCCAAAGAATTCTTGATTGGAGGATCAGTTTTTACAATGTATTCCTTAAATTTTCAGAACCCAGTGCAACTCGAACATCTACAATGCCAGCTACACGCCCAGCGAATCAAGGCAGACCGGCGAGGCCAGCTATGAGGCCTCCCGCCCAAACAACTGCCGTAAAAAAACCTTCTTCAGTGCCTCCTACAAGACCCATGAATGCTCCTAGCCGACCCGCTCCAGTTCCCCAATCAACCAGACCTACCCTTCCACCAAACCGACCCAATTTCCAACCCAACAAGTCCAACCAGCCTAGGACAAAGACCGAAGAGCCAAAGAAGATTGTCACCACTGGTGTTCCGATAATGGGCATGTTTACAAACCCCAAAAACGCTCCTCCGAAAGGTATGAGAAAGATTCATACTTGAATTTTCTGCCATTTTGATAACACTTATCTCGCATTTTAACAACAGCAAATTTTTAGAAGACGAAGCGTCGTAATAACCGTAATTTATTCATTTAGGAGAAAAAAATGTAAATAAGAAAGAAAAAATTATTTTTTTTTTCCATATCGTAACGCTTAGTTCTTTGTTTTATACTTTATGTTTCTAATCCATGAGTTTTGTCATAGGACATATTCGAGCCCCACCACCTCCGACAAGCCCCGCACCACCGAACCAACCGACGGTGCACAGTGCCTTCAGATTGCCAAGTTTGGCGCCGAATGGAAACACAAATGGGACTTACAATAAAACTCCAAGCTCAGAAACTGGGGGAAGCATTAGCACCGGATCCAATCCAAGATTGGCGAAAAGACCGCTTCCAACTACTCCAAGCATGCCGGCACCAAAACCGCCGACTCCTAGCCTTCCCAAGGTCAAAGCTCTCTATGATTACAGTCGCCAAGATGGTGACGAACTGGAATTCAAGGAGGGAAACATCATAGAAGTGCTTAAAGAACGTGAGTAGTCAGACATAGAGATAGCCTTATCTGTTCAGCCAGATAATAATTGTTTAATAATAACAAATTTATTAATTTCAGACGAAGGAGGATGGTGGCAAGGAAGACTGAATGGAAAGACGGGATTATTCCCATCAAATTATGTCGAAAAGATAAAGGGGAATTGAAGAGAAGCGTTTAGGGATATTGTAGTGAAGATTAAACGGTTGTGTATGATTACTGGGAACCAGATTGCAGATGTCTCGGTTTGTGTTAATTGAATGTATTTATTGTATGTATATATTGTGTTATAGAGGCAAGATGTTATATGATGATACTATAACCGTTTGGGACTTGGATCAGTCGCGGCGATGATGCTTACCTGTTATTGTATATTTAAATTGTATGAAAAGTGTGCTCACAGCACGAGTCACTGCCATGAAATCAAATTATAGTTTTCAGGGAGCAGAGGGTGCTATTTATTCATCTGATCTAATATCTCTTGGTTAAAAAATTCCACACGTTTATGAGGTAAATTATAAATAATCTATTTATAATATTGAATATTTCTCTCAAGAGTTAAAACCTCGATATTGAAAAACGCACGCATAAAATACTATAGCCAGTTTTTTTTTTCTTATTTTTTGTTTATGAAAACTATTTAGATAATTTAAGGATTATCGGTTCATCATCTTTTATCGAGATGTAAAAAGCATCTGTTCTTTCATATTATATTATGAATCAATGTAGAATGAAGAATTATATGTATAGAGTTGTAGATAATTATTGCAGATTTATCGTAATTGTTATGTTTTAGGTTATGTTAAATATATTATAGTACCGTTATGAAAACAGCCCGAATAATTGGCTTGATAAATTTTGTAATAGACATGAATCGTATAATATTAAAACTATTACGTAATCGTTATGTATGTTAATTTTTAGACAAACTTATTCAAAGTATATACATATACAGTGTGAATAATGCAATTACCAAATATGTATACATGTATTGTTATTTCAATTAAGATCCATTCTCTATAGTATGAATAATTTAGATTGATATTGTTACATTTGTACGAAAAATTCTATACAAACAATGAAAATAGAAAAATATTTCAAATTATTATTATAATATCTGCCTTCACTTGTGTTACGATAATTTTTTCCATTGTTCTGCGTATACATGTACGAAATTAAGTCTGATAGCAATTACAATATTACATACGAATAGGTATATACGTATGTATCATATATTCATACAATTTGTAGTGACCTCACGGCTTATCTCTAAATATTTTACCACTGTTATTTTGGTGAACTTATAGAATATAGAAATTTAACGAAATGTTATGATAACTTGTGATAATGCGGGGTTTTTAGCATTCCAAAGATATATGCATTCACACATACATTAACATATTATACCTAATTATAAATATACATTTATAGATTTATACAATAATACAAACGTGTATGTGCGTGTGTGTGTGTGTGTGTGTGTGTGTGTGTGTGTACAGAAATAAATACGTATGTTACATTTAGAGCTGATATCCATATGGTTAAAATCACGTAAACTTTTTCATTCCATGATCCTCACCATTGCCGCTGTTCCCACTTTGTTTTAATGATCTTTTAGATAAAAAATAGAGATATACATATTTCTTTATTTCGCTGATTTAGAATCGAATGTTTATATGATAATCTGAATGTTCTGAAATAATTCTTGTTCAAAAGTCCATTTAAAAACGAACAAATTGCTAGAAAGACTTTTGTCGACGAGGTTTGCCAGTTTAAAGATATACCTATAACCATTTGAAAGAATTCAGGTCACCGCAGAACCGGAAGAGATCGTAATGCGGCTCCCTTTTTCGATCTAGAAGATCATAAAAAACAAAAAAACAGTGGGAAAATCGGTAATGGTGATCAGGAGTTACAGAATGCAAAGTTTACACGGTTTTCTCCATATACAGCTCTAAAGCCAATGAAAAATAAAAATTTAAGTATATTGTAATATTTATAATGTTCAGAGATAATGCAATTGATAATTAAATAAATAATAACTAAGATTTGTCGCATTTTTTGGCAATTATATCGCACTTTATCTCACTTACGATTTTTCTTAGTTTTGATTGCCTTACGGATCTTTTTCAGGATCTATAATACTGGAGTTAAACGCGCGGTGAAGCTGTATGAATGACATAGCTTCATTAGGCACTCAGCGAAGTATATGTAGGAGAGTGTCTTACGAATTTGCCTTACTGAATATTTTTATTTTTCAATTTTTTTCTATTTGATAGAAAAGCCTTCGAAATGAATCTGTAACAACGTCCTACTTCTATGTATATCTAAAAATATAGTTCATATCTAAAGTGGATAATTTTGCGCATGCAGACTGCTTGAGACTATTGCGCCGACCCAAAATTTTCGTCCTTTGGAGTGCAACTCTCATTTCGGTTGAGGATTATGACCTTAGCAAAAAATCTCATGATAATCTATCTACTCCCATGACTTACCTCAAAGGGGTACAAGACTATTGAGACCTCAAAAAATTGATTTATCTAAATGATGGATTCTTGAAGCCGCATATTTTAGCAACATTTTAGAAAAAAGTTTATGGAGAAATCCAGAAAATTACGGAAATTATAGCTCTAAACGTAACTCAGTGCACAGCTGTCGAGTAACGACAACACGATCGAGGGGACAAAAGCAGCTAGAACGGAAAAGTTAGATGAAAAGTCAGGAATAGTATTGAAATTTTACGATTTTTGATTCACTCGGCACAAACATTTTTTTTCAGTTTTCTTTTATATTTTATAAAACAAAAGTTTTATATCGGTGTCCAGCAGGTTATCCGCTTCGTAGTTCAAGGCGTACGAGTCATGTGGGTCGTAGTTCTTGATGTCCAGGTCATCCGCTTTGTAGCTCACGGTGTCTAGGTTAGTTCTTGGCGTTGTAGGTCATCCGCTTTGTAGTTTTAGGCGTACAGGCCATCTGGGTCGGAGTTCTTAGTGTTCCAGGTCATCTGCTTCGTAGTTCTCGGTATCCAGGTGATGCGCTTCGTAGTTCACGGTTCCCAGGTCATCCACTTAACATAGTTCTCATGTTGATTCAGTATATTTATTAGGGCTCCTCAATAGTAATTCAATATATTTATTAGGTCTCCGATTTGTAGTTGAAGGTTACTTGCTCCGTAGTTCTTGCTGTCCAGACTACCCGCTTTGTAATTCTTCGTGTCCAGGTCTTTTGTACCATAATTGTAAGTTACGAAGTTGACACTTTCTAATTTTCCACACGTGTACTCTTGGGCACGTGTGTTCATTTGTTTCTGTTCTTTGACAGTTATTGACAATAAAGGTCAAGGAAAGGGTGTGTAAAATTGGATCTTACGCAGGACGTGTTGAAAAAATTTTTTACTTCAAATATATATAAAGAAATTGAATTCATGTCCAACTTCCAAAAATTTGGTTAAAATTCCCCCAAAAAGTTCGATGCTGTACATTTGGATTTTTAAATTACTCGCTTCAAAGTATTTTGCTTCCAGATGATTGGTTGGAACCATTTCGATAGCTAGACTCTAGTTGCGCTCTACGCAAAACAATTTTCAGTGCTGAATAACTTACATAATTTTCAATATATTGGCAACTTTTTATTTTAAATAGTTTTAAGAACATCCACAATAAACGAAAAATTACTGGCCCGATGATAATTTGATTTCTAAGCAATTCAACCCGACCGAACAACGATTTTTTGAAGCTTCAAAAGTTCTGTACTTTCTTAAAAAATTGAGAATTTTGCAAGATTTTTGTGCGTCCGTACTGCCCGAGTCTGCTACGCTAGTATTAAAACTGTATCTACATCTGAAAAAAAAAAAGAAAAAAACGAAAATAAAAGTGATAAAATTTTGAAAGTATTTATTTTTAATCAGTTATTTTAATTCATTTTTAACTTGACGCTCGTTCCCATAGGGACCCCACCCTAAAAATTGGACATGTTACGTAGAAAAGTATGAACTGCGAAGGAAAAAATAGAATAGCATAATTCTACTTGGCCCCTCAAAAGCACACAGCATTCATCGAAGAAATCGTAATTTTAACGAAGTCCGAATGAAACGATTGTATTTTTTCGGAAGTTTCCATCCTTTTTACATAAGAAATGGGGTCGTTCTGTTTAAAATTTTGTTTCATACATCATATGATTTATTAACACAAATAACGTTTTTCGAAGTACGATAAAAGTATAAAATTAAGCAGTAAAAAATTGAGTGCATAGAAAAATCTGAGAAAAATTTCAAGTATATCTCTTAACGCGTACTTTTAGAAAAAAAAAGTTTCAATATAATCGGAGACCACGAGACTGTAAAATGTTTCGGGAATTGATGGAAAGCTCCATATCTATATGTCGTTATAATATATAATATGTTTTTCCGAAAAATCCGTAATGTTTTGTAATCTACTCTGTATTTTACAATAGGACCATACTAGTGTGAAATAAAAAACTATATTTTTTTTTACCTATACATTTTCAAAGCGCAAAACGTTGCCAGTTAACTAGCAGGTATAGCAATCGCATACCTACATTTAAAAATAATTGATTCGCTGGGTAAGAACTAAATGTGTTCGATTGAGTAAGTGGCCGAAGGTCTCGGGCCGTCCTTCTCGCCTTCAAAGTTTCAACCAATAATTATAATCCACACTGGCGTAGAAATGACAGATAGAATTGAAAATTATATATGTTTTAATTTCCGTATTTTATTATTTTTGATTCGTCCCAGTGCATCGACTCTTCAATAATCAATTTTTTCAAAAAATTAAATATACATGTATTGTATCTGCTCGATTAAGTTTGGAATTTATTTACACTGAATGTGTCCCATAGAACTTGAAGAAGTATTCAAAGCAATTCTTCCAATTTCGATATCTTTAGAAAATTCGAATTACGTATCAAAGGATCGGATATATCTTAAGGTTTTTTTCATTCGCTTCAATCAAATTTTATTCAGACCATTTCAATTCAATCAAAACCTAATGAAAGTCGATCTCCGACTACTACCCACGACAATGATACCATTAAGAACAAGTTTACCCTCGCACCGTCGTCCCCAGTGTCGATAGGGGGTGTTCGCGTTTTGTTTATGATCACATAGTACTCTTGTTGGCTGGGTAATAACTCAATAATCGCACACGACTTTGCAAATGGAATTTCCCCAGTCGTTCTGTTATTCTTCGACCTCCACTGGGATCGAAACATCGCGCCAAGCCGTTTGCGAAATATATAACATCCATACGTCACCTTCCAGTTCTTATACCGCGTATTCCCTTTTTAATTCTTGAAATTATAAATTAGTTAATTGTGTATTGTTTCTAATTGCCACGATGTACAGGAACAGTGATAATTCTTTGCCGGGTGCCATTAGCGGCCCAAAAATATTTAAGATCGAAGCCAAAAATCCGGTACCAGTCGCGTCTACAAAGCCTTCTGTATATCTCGGCACACAAGCTCGTTTTGAGGTATCGCCAACTCTGGTAGCACCAAAATACGAGAGAAAAAATCAGTTCAGCTACAATGAAGACAGACTTCCGGAACAGGATGGTAAACTATTGGATCAGCATGATCATTTCTACGATGACACGAAAGTCCTCCTTATTCTATTTCAGATAATGGGAGTAATGCCCATACAGCGTGGAATTGGTAATCATTTTTTAAATCTACTGATTCCTCATTCTGACGGTATTTATATGTTTTTAAGATGCATGGAAATTCGCCACTTGACTTTGACCTTGATTTTGATACAAATTTAAAAACCCGTAAATGTTTGTGAAATTTAGTTGACTCTACAGCCTGATATCTGTTTTCGAAAGAAAAAAAGAACCGGATGAATGCAATGAAGATTGAGTTTGATAAAACATAGCGCAAAAAGCTAATAATCGAAAATGGATTGGTGTATCCCCTTTCAAAAAATTCAGAATTGAAATGAATTAAAAATATTTCAAATTTACGTAAATTTGAATTCTTTTCAATTTGTTTCAACCGTCCGCTCAATGACGAAACTTTCACCATTCGTTCAATAACCGGGTACCCGGGTACCCGCATATAATGTGTCAGGTAGAAAAGTTATTAGTGAGCTAGCTATACGTGGCATGTGAAATAACTATGGAGACTATACACAGTTTATAGTCCCCATAGAAAGTTCTCGAACATTCAGGTAGGTACTTGGGATTCATCGCCCCTTCAGCCCAAACAATAAAGAAAAGGGATCAGTCCTAATTTTAGAAGCGTAGTGAACAGACGTTGGATATCGGTACTACCCTAACTTACTGCTAAACACGTGTAAGATTTACAGTGAAAGTGAAAAAAATATACAAAATTAATTAATACAATTATTAATAAATAATATTATTAATAAATAATCGTATTGAATATAAATACGATGGATGATTCATCGAGTTTTCAACGGTAAGGAGAAATTTACTTGTTTTATTTTGGAGTAAATTATTTTATATTTTGAATATTTGAAAAAATAGTAAATAATAAAGTAAAAACTCTTTCCAATAGAATCACTCGCTCTCAGGGAAGAAAGCATCTCGAGAAAACATTCGAAGCCGAAGTATCTGACGATGACCACGTGTCGGATAGTGACGACGACGAATATTTTCCACCGAATGAGGCTGCAGCTTCAGATTGTGATGATACAGGTAATTAACATTTCTATTTATTATTATGGAGGTCAATAATTATGATGTATTATGTTTTATAAATTATCTTTATTTTACGGAATAGCTGATGAAATTGCACTCAATGAAGATGATGAAGAAAGTGAAAATGGAGAAGATGGAGATGAAGATGAAGATGAAGAAAATGATGTAGCAGCGACGGGGTTAGGAATGAAAGCAAAAGATGGTACGCAGTGGGCTGCGACACCATCAAGTGAGCATCAAGTTGGAAGGCGTAACATTGTACGAGAGAGATGTGGGCCTAATAGAAACACCAGCATGCTGTCCATTCTCGACACCTTTAAATTATTTTTTACTCCAGAAATGGCAGATATCATTATACGCCATACTAATAAAAAAGCAATTTCAATATATACAGCGTATAATGAAAAAAATCCTGAGAAAAAACAATTAGTTTGGAAGAATCTTGAGCTGCAGGAATTTTATGCTTTCTTAGCTATTTTGATAACCTCTGGCGCCAACAACTCAAATACTGACAATGCAATGGATATGTGGCAGACGTATTCATATCCATTATATCGTGCAGCAATGAGCATCAATCGCTTCTGGAACATCATTCGCTTTATTCGATTTGATGATGCCAATACTCGAGCTCAGCGTATGGAGACTGATAAAGCTGCTCCAATACGAGAAATTTGGACAATGCTTAATAGTAATTTAGCAAAACACTATAAGCCAACAGAATACTTGACAATCGACGAGCAACTTTATCCATACCATGGTCGAACTAGATTCACCCAGTATACCTATACCATCGAAGCCAGCAAAGTATGGAATCAAAGTATGGTGGATATGTGATGCTGAAAATTCGTATCCACTTACTGGACAGCTTTACACTGGGAAATCGATCGTGAGGGTCGTGAAAAGAACGTTGGTGAGAGAGTTGTCAAAGACTTGGTGGCACCGTATAAAGGATCGGGTAGAAACATTACTATGGATAATTATTTTACTACTCTTCCACTGGCAAAATCTTTACTATCGTCGAACTTGACGATTGTTGGCACTTTGAAGAAAAATAAGACATATATTCCACCAGCAATGGCTGCATCGAAAATGCGAGAGGAATTATCTACTGTGTTTGGTTTTCATGAAAAAATAACCATGTGCAGTTATGTGCCAAAAAAAAGAAAGGTAGTAATTATGCTATCATCAATGCATCATGAAGCAAAAATTAGTGATAGTGCAAAGAAAAAACCCGAAATCATTGAATTTTATAACTGGTCAAAAGCTGGAGTGGACACTATGGATAAAATGCTTGGTAGATATACTACAAAAAGATCTACTCAAAGATGGCCTCTAGGATTTTTCTCTAATATTTTCGATGTCGCCTGCCTTGCAGCATATATTCTGAATTATGAGAATAATAAAATGCTTGTTAAAAAATCGTATGAGCGGCGATTATTTTATCGGCAATTGGGCAGAGAACTGTGTACTCCATTCGTTGAAAATCGTTCGCAGAATCCACAAATTATGAGCCATTTCTCAACGAAAGTGGCGATTGAATCTTTTCTTGGCCGAGCTATCAATCCATATGCGCAACCAACAACACCTGGATCATCAAGACCCCAGACACAGCTCGATTCAACCGCAAGGAAAAAGATTACTGCTGTATGTTATACTTGTCTTCAAAGTGAATTCAAAAAACGTCGCAAAACGAGAAAAATATGTTCAGTATGTGAGAACCCTATTTGTGATGAACATTGTATTACAACCACGACGTGTGAAGGTTGTGCAACATAATAAAATTTACTTTTATTTTCGTGTGGCATTGTATTATTATAAAAAAGTAAACAATGTAAATAAATAAATAATCAAAAAAAAATTCTTACTAATATATATATGTTTTTTTACTTACTATCTTTGCTATTGTTTATAATAAAAATTGTTTAAATAAAAGAAATTATAAACGATATTGTTTATTATTTATTTAAAAGTCAAATTACCTCAATACTTTAATAATTAGTCTCTTTAGTGTGTATAAGCCCGACATTCATGCATAATAACTTCAGTGGGTACCCGGGTGCCTCACGGCTATTGAACGAAGGAGGTATCAAGTTTGATAGGTAATATCTATTATTAAATAATTGATTATAAAAAAATTTGACAAAAATTGGGTTTCAAACTAATTAAATTTCGGGGATCCAGACGGTTATACAATTTTTTAAAGAAAAAGTTAATAAATTCTATCTGCGAAGCTGAAATGGATACCCGGGTACCTGGTCATTGACCGGACGGTTTGAAAAAATAGGATCTATCAATTCATTTTCGTTTGCTATAGCTGGGATATTGTTCCGTCTTATAGTGTAGCGAGTTATAATGTGTGAAATTTCTATTTTTATTATTTTTGTAAATAATCAAAATGTGTCCAGCAAGAAAACGCGCGTAGTTTATCGCTCGATAAAAATTCTATAATGAAATGTTATGCAGCTGTTTTGTGGTAAAATCGGTCCAATTATTACAGTTATTGAGCTTTGCAGTGATGTAATTTCAAACTGCTGCCCCTAGTTTAGACTTGATTTCCAAATTGTGATTTATTTTGCAAAAATAAGATGAGATCTTCGAGAGCTTGTACGACTTCATCATAATGGAACGAGCGGTTGCATTAAGACATTGGCAATTCTTTGAAAATACATTTTTTCCTTCCATTTCCAAATTCGTAAATCGATTTACACTGAAATTTAATGGCTCAGCAAATTATTCAAATGTGTTGTGCAACCGTTTTCTATTATTCTTTTTCTAGTTAGTATGTTGTATGCAAAAAGTTGATACAAAAAGAAAACAGGATTCGCAAAGTTTTGGATTGAAAAAAAAAAAAAAAAAAAAGTGGTTCTTCAGCAATCGTTCAATTAAGTGAAATCACTGTTAACCACAATGGATTTTGATGAAATTTACACAATAAATTCTTCGTAAACACACAAAATTTTTAGCCTACGCCGAAGACGAGTGTGAATTTCTGTTTAGGGAGATATAATTAGCAAATAAATTGGGAAAAAATTAAAATTATTTCACCGTATAGCAGTTTCAGAAATAATCTTGACGATATGAATATTGAAAATAGTAATTTATAATATTGAGAATAGTATTATGAATTAATGGTCGATGAAACTTCTATAACTACATGGTAGAATAGGTAAAAAATTTTAATTTTGTTCTAATTTTTGTTGTTTCTATCTCTTAAAATACATTTTCAGTACAGGTTCAAAATTTTCGGCTCTTTACTAAGTATTTACTGTGTCAATTTCAACAAAATCAATAATTGTGGTTATATAACAGTGATTTAACTCAATTGAGCAATTACTAGTAAAAAAAACTTTATTAAAAATCTAAAACTGTGCAAATATCGTTTTTTCTTGACGCCGAAAAAAATAAAAAATGGTGATCAGGGTCTTGGCCAGGTCGAAATGGCTTGGAACGCCTCACGTATTTCGTAAATTTGCTTGAAGAGCATCAATCATATCATATGTAAAATCCTGAATCATTAGGAACAACAACTTTTGAATGGACTTCTTCGGCAACAATCTACGCCATTTGTTTGTGGATTGTGGAAACAGTGGTCGTGATCCTAGTTGGTAGAGAGCGTATTGAGAACACGCTTCAGCCTGATAAGCCGTTCGACGAGTACATCTACAATATAATATTCCTCTGTATATTAGCCCCGCATTTCTTGCTCCCTGTTGCGTCTTGGCGATATGGTGGAGAAGTGGCAAAGTACAAAAACATGTGGACACATTACCAAGTGAGATTTTATACGGCATATCAAGAAAAAAAAAATACAGAGAATTAATTTCTAATATTTTTTGTTTACAGCTGAGATATTATAAAGTGACCGGTTCTACCTTAGAATATCCAAATTTGAGACGAATGTGTATATCTCTATGCATAGTCTCATGGCTGATATCAATCGGTGTGGTCGTTTCGCAATTTTATTTACAACCTGGTTTCTCTATGTGGCACACTTCTGCCTACTACCATATCATCGCGATGTTAGATTGCCTCTGTGCTTTGTGGTGGATAAATTGCACAGCGATTGGTTCTGCTTCGAAGGGTCTTGCACTTAACCTTCATAAGGTATACACATGTTTGAGAGATGTAGCGGACTCACTTTAGATTCAATCTATCATTTTTCTTTAACTTCTTTTTCTTATTTCTTTCATCTCTCAAAACTTCTTTGATGTTCTTTCGATCCTTCTTCATCGCAGGCCCTGGAGAACACAGAGTCGGCTGAGCTCCTAGTCGAATATCGATCTCTCTGGTTAGATCTCAGCCATATGATGCAGCAACTTGCGAAAGCTTATGCTAATATGTACGGTGAGTTACTTTTGCTTTAAATTGTTTTTCTTGATGTTTGTGTGGTGTTGCTTTTTTTCTCCATAGAACACATGAAGCACCTCGTAGCACACAAAAATAAATTGGTAATCCCATTTTTAAAGATTACAGATTTAAATGGATTAAAGTTGGCGTCAATTTCTATCTTGAATCTTCAAAAATGGGCTTGACTGATACGTTATTGTTTCTGGGAACGTCCTAGAGCATATTTAACTGATACCTTTCCGTCATCTCCTTGCTTTTTATCTCAAGAAACGAGTTCGGTACTATTTTCGGATAATTCGTTTCAGGAATCTTCTGTTTGATCATGTTTGTGACGACAATTATCGCAGGTTACGGTGCATTTTCCGAGATCCTTGATCATGGCTTTAGCTTGAAGGAGCTCGGACTCTTTGTGATCGTAGTTTACTGTATCGGCCTCTTGTACATCATCTGTAATGAGGCAGATCATGCAACTCGAAAAGTGGGTCTTGAGTTCCAGGAAAGACTATTGAACGTAAACCTGGCAGCTGTTGATGCGCAAACCAAAAGAGAGGCACATGCATCTTTTCTAGTTCGAACTTGAACCTATATATAAATCGTGAAGTTCATGTTAAGAATGAAGTTTTTTTATTCCAGGTGGAGATGTTTTTGGTATCAATTGCTAATAACCCTCCGGTTTACAGCCTTAATGGTTATGCGGTGATAAACAGAGAACTTTTGTCTACAGTAGGTGTCCAATCTTATATTTCATTCGTATATATTTTTTCTTTTTGTTGGCTTTTGCCACAGAGTTTCACTTTCTTGAAAGTGTGGCTAATTTATATGGTATTGTCATTTTGTTATAGAATCTTGCTACGATGGCTACTTACTGGGTCGTTCTAATGCAGTTTAAATTATCTCTGATTAGAAAAGGATCGCAGAATGAATCTTCTATGGTCGGAAATCTAACAACAGCTCTTCACTGATCGATTGTTGGCAATATAAATTCTTAAATAATGTTTGGGAGCATTTGGAATTAGGAAGTAGAGACAGAGACTTGCTGAAGGGGGTACCCTGCTTTAGAAGGTTCAAAAAATCGATTTTCATATTTTTATTACTTAAATCTATTCCTAATACATCTAAGAATATGTATCCAATGTTATAGAGGCTAATTTGCAGTATTTTCGAAGATACAGTACTAAACGCGGTGGGGCGTCGAGCAGCTGCGAGCGCTCGGATAGACTGGAGCGTGCGCGCTCTTCCCCTCGGTCTACTAACTTCGAAATGTGTAAAATGTTGAAAAGGTTCAACAGTCGTTCGAAACAATATTTTGATTTCGTAGAAGTGTTAGGCACTGAACTGTTTATTGGCAAAGTAATCGACTTTATCGTAAAAAGTGTGTATCGTTATTCGTGTGCCCTAAATAAAAAAAAAACACATTAGACGACGACGAATTTAACGAATGATATGAAGATCATAAAGAGTCATGCTCCTCAAATCACGACAGTTCAGCAGGGAAAGTGGAGGTGGATTCAATCATGGAAATGTTTTTTAGATCTGTTGAAAAATTTAGAGTAAAGTATACGAATTACATCGGCGACGGTGATTCGAAAACTTTTACTGGTATCCTCAAAATGAATTCATACGGTGACGATTGTTCTGTTACGAAAAATGAGTGCGTGGGACACGTACACATTTAAAAGCGTATGGGTACTCGACTCTGAAATAAAAGGAAGCAAGAGAAGCTCGGAGGTAAAAAGCGGCGGACGGAGAGCATCATTAAAAAGTTAACAATTTATTATGGTTTGACAATTAGAAGAAATATTCATATTGTCCAAGATATGAAAAAAGCTGTAATGGCAACGCTGTATCATTATTGTTCAACTGATAAATCTCTTCGCTACGAGAATTGTCCGACAGGCACCGACAGCTGGTGTGAATGGCGCAAAGCTGAAGCCACGAATCGTCTTATGTCTTTCAAGCATCCTACCACATTGATTGACGAAAACGTGGAGAAACATATTCGTCCAATCTACGAAGAACTTTCAAACGACGAACTTTTAACGCGATGCTTAGGCGGGCGCACGCAAAATTCGAACGAATCGTTTAACTCCACTGCCTGACGCATAAGCCCGAAATATCTAGATTCTGGCCAAAAAATGGTACATGGCTGCAGGAATGTTCAACGAAGGATATTCTGCAGTTCTAAGTACCATGCAGTTGCTCGATTTGGAATTCGGCAAGATGTTTGCGGATAACGTCGACGCACACCGAATTGTTTTATTTTTTTTATAATGTTCAAATATGTATTAAAATATTCTAAAAAGTTTGCTAGACGTGGTTATTTTTTTCTGTCCTAAAAAAATCCCCCCCAACAAAACGATTTTTTTAGGCCTTCTAAAGCAGGATACCCCATGAATAAAACTAACAATATAATAGAACTGACATCATCACTGTGCTTTATTACTGATGAATTATAAACAAATATAATGCATGAATTTATTATTTTCCACAAGTGAATCGATAATAGTACATAGGTATCATATCACAGGTAGCAAGTAATGAAAGATTGATTTTTTTTTTTAGCTGATATAAGTAATAATAGCGTGTGGTTACATCATTGGCAAGAATAGTTATTTGTTTTCTATAAAACATCAGGTTTGAGATAGGATCTAGTGCCTATACCTACACCTGTGTATCTTCTATTAGGTATAATAAATAAAAATTCATATCATCGATAATATGTATAGGTATATGTATATTAAGAAACGTAAAACTACATTGATACAGTATACGACCGCTATAATAGAGCTTTTCTAAATAATTACATGCGAGAGCTCACAGATTTTTTTTTTCCTATTACACCGAGCCTGGATTAGGGGAGTATTAAATTTAAAACCATTTTGTTGTTTTAATATAATTTCTATCGCGCATGTTTATACAATTCGATTGGAGCGAGTTAAAATTTAAATATGAGTAAAAAAAATAAAATAAAAATTGAAAATAATTATCAAGTTAGAAAAAGGAGCAGATAGAAATTTTTTTAAATCGCAAAATAAATCGATTTCGATTATCTTTACTGAGATGGTAATGTATGGCAGCATGAAATTTTCAATACGAAATTGGCATTAAATGGTATTATGTTGATTTACGAATTTTCAAAAACTGAAATCTATGAATTTTAGTCAAATTATATGTATATCATTATGGATTATGTATGTGTGCGCGTGATTGAATATTAAATGTTATGGAAAATTCCGATTGTTATTGATATAATCCGTACGTGAATATAAATAGATAAGAAAATTTAATCAATTTAAGAGATGATACAGTTTATGTAATGTATGTATGTATGTACGTAAATTTTTTAATAGAAAAACTGTCAATAAGAATCATCGTGTATTTACAACAATAAAATGTTAATACATAGATCTTTCGAAAATATGATTGCCATGCTCTTGCAATATTTTCTTACCCTCGCCCCTTTAGACGGGGCTAAACTTTGCACTGATTGTACTTTTTATTTATTTAATTATTTTTTTTTGTCATTATTTTTAAATATCTCCTTGCAATACGTATTCCTTTCCTCTTTATTTCATGTCTATTTTTATTATTTCAAAAAATTCATTTATTTATTTCCACGATCTTTCAACAACGCATATTTGCTCCGTAAATCAGAGCACCATCATTTTAAAGCTTATCGTTATTATTAATTATCATTATTATTAGTACACATATACCTGACGGAGTTGCGTTTAAAGTTTTTTTGTTTTTTTTCTATTTATCAATTTTCATCTATCTATATAAAACACGAAGATAAATCTGGATCTAATACGCTAATATGACCGTTGTACTGTATTATTCGATTGAGAGATATGAATTTGATCAATAAAAATTATGGAATCTAAAATATCAACGTATTTATAAGTATGATTTACATACGCAATAGTACATATGTTGGGTGAATTGATCTATCGCATAAATTTTCGAACAATGAACAATTAATTTAAAATAAAAGACACATACAGAGTAAATGACTGACGTATACATTATACTATGGCACCGTGCTTGAGTAAGATTTCGTCATTCGATAGTAGCAACAATAATAATAATAATAATAATAATAGAAGTTTATAACTAATAAAAGAAACAAAAAACAAGAAACAAACTTCAGTTAAAGAAAGATTGAAAAGAAAAAACGATTAGGTAAAAGTTATTTTTTCATAGTTATTTCTAGATTTAAACTTAATAGATAAATATAAATAATTTTTTTTTTTTTTAATTCAGTAGTCAACTATATTTCTTCATTGGAATTAATCACTAAATTGCTTATTATTTTTTTCTTTTTTTTGCGAATAGCGAAAACGAGCTGCGTCTTACATCGCAAAATTTTTATACTATTCAATTTCAAATATTAATAAGAGTAATAATCAATTCAATAATAACAAATCCTTTCTAGTCAGGTATTTAAGAATTTACCAATATTCAAAAATTTACAATCAAAATATGTAGGTAGTATGTAAACGAATCTATCGTACGTACTTAATTATAAATAATTAATAACTAACTCGTAAGTGTGTTTGTGTATGTGTTTTTTTTTTCTCAATATTTACTAATGTCATATATTATACTCGTTTAGGCTGATTAGGACAGATTAACTATTCATTCTTTGGCAGCTCCACAGCAACACGGGGGACGTACCTAAAACAATAACTTCTATTGTTCGATGTTTCTATCTAAGAAAACATGCTAATTGTTACTTTATTGTACTCGCATTAGTCGATAGACAAAATTTTGGTCAATTTAAGGAAGTCGTTCCTAATCCTTGAACTGATATTAACAAAATCAGTTATTATATGAGGCAGAAACCATAGGTATGCGCAATAAAGCCTTAAACTTTAGTCAATATATACAATAATCAATTGCAAGTATTGTATTTTACATATCAACTGATTATCTTGAAAAAAGATTGTTTAATATCGTATAGGTATATATATTATATGTAAAATAAAATCAAGCTTTAAATTTCGGCGAATATTTTCTTGCTTTAGAATTGTACATTTAAAGCTGGCTAGTTTGTCTCTTCGTTACAAGTATTTCATAATTAATATGGTATACCCTGAAACTGACAATTGAGTGAATATCTGTACATCTTATTGTTGTTACAGTCTATGTATGTATACTGAATTTTGAGCATTAGAAGACATTATTTAAGAAAAATATGGACTACAAAGGATGAAAACCAATCAATTTGAATTTCGCCAACCTTGTATCAGAAATTGTTGAAGGGTAAATATGACAATAAAAAAGCTAATAAATGATAGATAAACGCCTGACTGACCTCAAGCAAAAAGCGCAGAGTCGTCCTTGGAATAATCTTTGATATAAGATGATATAAGGTGTTCATTGAACGACGCAATTTTTATTCCGTTGAGCCAGTCCAGCCCTTGAAAGGTCTCGTTCAATTTCGTCGTCATCTTCGATTCTGTATTTCGAAATAATGAAAAAATAAATAAAAAGATAAATTAAAATTACTTATTATGCATTGGCTCGCCATTTTTCGTTGTCTCAAAGAATTGATATACATATACTATATAATCCATAACGCTTACGCTCTCTCCTGATTATCGAGATGATGAACAAGCTCGTCTCTTTTGTTAACAATCGAGACTAGTTCTTCGAGAAGAAGATTCTCGCGTACTTTTTGTTCCGCAGTTTTCTGCCAATCGCAAACATCCAGAATGCTTCTAAGTTCTCGGTTCAACAATTCGGATCGACGTTCGAGATCGTCTTCCTTTTCGCTGTGGAACATAAGGTATTAAATGGATGAAAATTAGACATAAAAGCGGAGGAAAGAGATGAATTAAATCATTGTTTTATCAGATTGACTTACAGAATATTCAATTGCATCTGCCTCCTCAGAAGAGCATTCTTCTTATTAACCAGTGTGAACCATAGAGCCATCAATCTCTCCGTCTCCTCCTCTTTGTCACTTTCCATTGCCGCTCGAAGCTGCTTTTCCAATTTTCCTGCCTGTACGTCTATTTGATTCTGTTCTCTTTCAAGGGCTTCCAATTCGTTTTGAATGTAAGTCGTCATGTCCTTTCCAAACTGTGTTAGATAATGAAGAATTGTAGAAACTATACGATAGTCTTAAATATATTTATTTCAACGATTTAATTAAGTCCGTGTTTTTCGTTTATGGAGTTTAAAAAAACATCCAATTTTAATTTTTTAGTATTTGAATTCGTAGATACGTAGTACATGTTTAAGTGCCGATATCGCCGCCATAAGACCCCATTAAACCGCATTTAGAATAAATAAGTAATAAACAAACAGATTATAGCAACGTACTCCACGAGTCGAGTAGACGCCACTACCATCGGGACTAGCATTCTCAGGCGATATTCTGTCCATAATTTTCGAGAATGAAGACAAAGGTGACTTTTTATCTCCGTCCGTAATTGTCGCCCCATTTGTTGGTACATTTCCGTTATGCTCTGACTGAAAATGAACAAATAAAATAATGCTAATGCTTGAAATAAAACAGAAATTAATTATTCTCAGAAGCTATTAGCTCGAGAGTAAAAATCTTTCCATCTTGAAGGGGATAATATACGTGTAAAGAATTCAATAAGCTTCTATAAATTTTTTATAGAATTTTAATTAAACTCTTTTAACTCAATCGAAAGCCTCGATGACTAAAGTAATTAGCCAAATTTTAAAAACTGCACAAACGATGTCTTAAAAATTTTACGTTTGTTGTATCTTAAAAAATAATTCTAATGATCTGAATCTCGAAGATTTCAACTTACTTTGATGCTCAATCTGTCTCCAGGAGTCGACGGAGTAGATGGGGTAGAGCTGCGCCGTGGACTGTTGTTCTGATCATCAGTAGCCCTTGACTCGCTAGAATTTTCATCGGTAATTTGACTAGTATTAACAGCTGCTCCCATTCTGGCTTCAGCTATCAACCTCCTGGCTCTTTCACGGAGTTGAAGTTGTCTCTCAGCGTCACTTTGTCCCTATACACAAGAATTCGGTTTAAATAAGGATCTGTTTTTCGTGACTAAAAGTCAGTTCCAATTGGATGAATCATATTTTTTTTTAGCAAACCTCGACAGGGCTAGCAGCCGCAGAATTTGTCCCAGGCAATTTTGCCTGGTTTCTTGCCTGCTCCAAAAGCTGTCTAGCTCTTTCCCTCAGCTCATCATGTCGCGTTACCAAAGGCTGTAGAGAAAGAAAAAAAAAAAAAAAATAAATAAATAAATAGAACAGTATTAATTATTGTGAGATTTCTTACGCAGCTAAGGATTCTGTGCATTAAGAAAACAATATGATTATAGACTTATTTATTACATGTTGTAATCTTTGGTCGGTGCAAGTAGGAGATGCCCCCCGGCATTCGGAACTACCTCGACTACCTCTGTCTGCAGAGTGCAAAGAGTCCTAAAAGAAATGAAGAACTTTTAAATTATGAATTAAAACTAAGTTTATCCAGTTTTAGAATTTTCGTTTATAAATTATTTTTCAAGGATAAAGATTCTTTCACCGAGTGGTTTTTAATTGTGATAAAAAAAACAGCGGCTTTTACGTTCTGAAAAGATCGATAAGAGTATATTACAATTATAACTTCATACTGACGTTATCGCGATTCGAAGACTGCGATCTTGCAATAGAAATGGACTGCGATGACTTATCCTGTACAACTTGGAGTTCCTCTTCGTCATCTGAGCCAAAAGGATCTGTGAGTTGTCTTCGGGTCATTAAAACTGGTCTCTGTTGTTGCTGTGGAGGTTGCGGTTGAGGTATTTGTCCACTTCTGGGTGGCGATTTACTCTGTAAAGAAGATCTAGCGTTAGACCGTGTAGATCAGGTGCACTACTTATACTCAAAAATGGGCTTTGTAAGAGATAATAATGAAATAATTTAATAAGGTTTAAATCTTTGAGAAAAAAGTATATTTTAAACATGTATAAGTTGGGCAAATTTCAAGAGTGTTTCTATCGTATAATTGAAACACACCTTTTCTCTTGCTGCATATTTTTCCTTAGTAGGAGATAGAACCTTGCCCAAAATGCTCTTTGAGCTAGCGAGAATCATGTCTTTAACGTCTTTAACGCTGGAAGGTGATCTATCTTTACTGAATTGTTCGTGGTCGGTTAGCTCAGTATTTAGGCTGAGGTGGAGCTTATTCTTAAGAGCATCTATACCACTCTCGTCTCTCTTCAAGTCAAAGGGGTTTGATCTGTAAATAATAAATCGAACCAAAGTATAGAAAACAGTTTATTCTTCGCTGCTTTTAAGTGACAGGGGTATATTAGGGTAGGCCAAACAAGCAGACCATTTTTTTCGATTTTTTCAAAAGACTCTCAAAAACTTGTTTTTTATGATCAAATAACGAGTCTCAAAAAAACTGAGCTCTTTATATTAATATTTAGAAGTCGCTTATTGCTATTTTCTATCTCCTATTTAAACAACATGGCAAATGTTCTTGTAGCAGTCTTCGATTTTTATATCTTAAGAACTAATCTACTTAGAAAGATTCTGCATAGCTACTTTTGTTCAAAATTAAACGTTCTACAAAAAAGGTCTCCTCGTCTTTTTTGATGAATCTAACTATTTTCAAGTTATTATATGTTGTTATATGGATTGGTTATCAAGCAAGAATAACTTGGAAACCGTCAGATTCATTGAAAAAGACCAAGAGACCTTTTTTATAAAACGTTCAATTTTGAACAAAAGTAGCTAAAATCTTCTATTGGTGTGAGCAACTAAGACACTTTTTTACCGCAACGTTTGAAATAAAAATTGTGTAGAATCAAAAATTTTGAAGGACAAATATTAAATTCATTGAATATCATTGATTTGTCCTGAAATCATATTACTGTAGAATATTCCCTTCAAATTTGAAGAAATTTCAATGAATCACCATGCGACCTGTACCACCTATAACTGACTACTTTTTTTCAGTACAATTATAATGCACAGTCTATAAAATTTCATATATGTTTAAATTATGTCTATAAAAAAAATACTGAAAAACTATATGAATATAATATTTCTTCACATCAAAAATTTATTTCCTAAGTGTATATCCCCAATCAAATTCAATGTGTAACACCTTCTCTTACCTCCTGTTACCATCCGTCTTATTATTTCGTTGATCGGTCTGTTCCTTTTTACGCATATTTATTATCTCTTGTCCGAATAGTTGAACGGTCACATCTGTATTATTATCGGTATTGAATCTGCCGATCATGTAAGAAGACTCGTCAGCAGTTTTTCCAATTTGTTGTACCTGGAATAAAAAGATCACCATTAACTGATCTAAAAGAATTGTATTTGAAGCCATATTTTTGTGGGATAGAAAGATAGACAAATACCTCCAATTCGTGTCCAGTAAAATGAGCTCTAAGCTGGTACAAGTAAGTCATAACAGCGAGCTTGTCGGGGACTGTTAAAATGTCCATATCTGCAGGTTCTATTACACGAGGGATACCCAACGCCTCTCCAGCATCAAAAGCCTTCTTACAATTGCCCTTGACGTCGTGCGGTAACAGAGTCTCGACATCTCTAAAAATGTAAAGACAATTAAGTTTCTAGCTCTGCGAATAGAACTGCGGTTTGAAAAATTCGTCTGATATTAAGCTCACATTAAATCTGGCCTGAAATGATGAATAATAGCGCAAAAGGCCATCCCGTTGCGCCAAGAAGTGGTGAGATTTGTCACCTTCACACCTGGATAATTCCTCGTAACTTCTTTGCACCACTCGAGGAGATCTTGGCCAGGTGTTGTCTCACGAAATCTTAGGGGAACATCCGATATACCTTTTTTCAAGTCTAGAGGCTGGAGAGAAAGTCTCACAGAAGATTGCTCGAAGTTTTTACTAAGAAGAAAGGCTTCATTATATTATTTATGTTCAAACGGTTTAATAAAAAGTTAATTTTCTCGTCCCAAAATAAAAATCTATTTATATGTATCAGTGAATCATTTTGTTCAGTGAACTCACTCATTCTCAATCGCAATATTATCTTTTGATGGTGATTTTTCCGCTCCATTATCACCGCCGCTTAACTGTATGACGTCTCTTGCAAATGGGTTGTTGTCATCGTTTACTGGCGTCGTCTCATCCTTAGATAAACTTGCGACTGATAGAGAAAAAGGAGTTTTATAAATATTTTATGTAATTATAAAGTTGAAAAATAACTGAAAGAATTTTATTTAGTCAGTGAAACATTGAATTTGAAATCTGATATCCTCCGGTTAATTATTAAATTTAATTACCGCTTATCGGTGTGCTGGCAATTTCACTTTCGGTTAAACTGTTTGTTAGCAAGTCAATTTGTGTCGATATATCCAACACTTCTTCCAGTGATTTACCAGCTATTTCTTCAACGTCTTCAGGTATATCTTCGTTGTCAAAATCATCCAAAGGCGCAATGTCGCTATTGTTATTTACTGACATAAGACTGGCCATACTTTGCATGTCTTCGTCCCTGACAAGCAAATAAATTTATAGAAATTTATAGAGACAATTTAGTAAAACATTCCCATCTATTCTACTCTTATTTCTTTTCATTATCTGTTATTTATATCAATAATTAGGGGTTTGCGTATTTACATCTTGAAATTAATTTTCTGTTTTTGGTCATGTTTTTTTAATTATTTTTTACTGGAGAGTCCTTCTCTGAACATTTTGAAGCAAAGTTTGATAACAGATGCGAAAATGAGATTAATAAAAATGAAGTAATCTCAAAAAAATAAAGTAAATAAGTAAATAACAACATTGTCTATGAATATAATGCAGTTTCTATGGTCCACAGAGAATACATAATTGTCTGGAATATTCATGTAAAATTTGGTTTATTTAAGATGATTAGCGCCAGAGTAATATTGTACAAATTAATTTATTATTAAATTATTGGTTCGTATATGAAAACTGTAAAAGTTCAGTGGTTGAATTATCTAAGTATCTAAAAATGGCATTTGATAGAGAAGAAATCACTGAAAAATATAATTGAAAACCAAATTGAGCTAAGCTTTCATAATTTCAAAATTTAAACTTGGGCATAAAAATTTTATGTCAAGGATGTATGTGGAGGAGGCCATAGGTAAGATTACAACAATGATGTATAATCAGAATGTGATAATTTCTTACGTTGCTTTTCCTTCCCTGAGAAATACACATGATAATGTACATTCAAGAGTAGCGCTAACGATTTTTTTCGATGTTGGTTTAAGGTCCAATTTTAATTGCTGTTGACTCGATTCTAGGGAAGCATATTTTTTCATATTTATACTTGTAGCTGCGACATGTCGCCGTTTTCCAGTCGTAGAAACCTATGTAAATATTAACTTAAAGGCAACACGTAACAATGTACTTATACCAATATTCAGATTAAAGAGACTGGAAATATTTTCAAAGAAAAAAAAAATCACAAAAATAAGAATATCTTTAAAAAATTTATAATCCGAGCTTACGTCTTCGATAACAAAAGTCCAATCTTTGTCTTCCAGTTCGTGAGTTCTCGGATCTTTGAATAGAGTGACAGAAACTATGTGATTGTCTGGTACAGCCCAGCTGACATTCCCCTTGAGGGGATCGCTCAGGGTCGGTTCCCATTCCAAAGGCTCAGAACTGACCCTTCTGCTACGCCTAGTCCAAACTACGCTCAATTTGTTTGGCTTCCTGAATAAGATCAGAATTCATAGGATTAAAATATTTACAACAATGATTGTATGCTTGACCAGCCTTCAATGTTTCTAAAAAAACAAATTAAATACATTTAAATAAATAAATAAAACTTAAGTTTTACAAAACTTTGTTATATTTATTTTTGAGAGTGCCAGAGTTAGGGAACAGATCTAAGTTTCGAAATAAATAAAAATATGTAGAGTGATAGGTTTTTGATCTATTTTATTATATTGACGATTTATTAAGTTCTTTTGATAACATTTTGTTTGATATCGAAGTTATGTTGACTTTTGATCAGTGTAGACAGTATGTTATACATATTGTAAACCGTAACAGTGTTTATAGATGAGTTTAACTCTTCAACTGCACATACATTTTTCTGTTAATTAAGATTTGTGTAAAAATAGCTTCGATTTCAAGCAAGTTTTTCGATAGCTATAATTTATTTTGTCATAAATCTCACTGTGCGGTCTTATAGTCGAGTGAATTTGCTACAAAAAACGTATCAACATTTTTTATAAAAACTTGATTAGTTTTCGAGATATTTTAAGCCGAAAATCGCTTTGGGTCAATTTGACCCAATGTGCAGTTTAAGTTTCTGTACGGGGTTGTACAGTCGAACAGTTAAGAGACTTAATATTGAATTTTAGGAAGACATTCAAGATGTAGTGAGAATGAAGAATGATTTGAATATTACAATGGAGTCGAAGGTTTGATTCAGACAAATAAAATTGGATTGAATATTTATAGTAGTTTAAGCCGATGCTAACATTCTTTTTTACCGACCAATTGACAACGATTGCGGATTATCGAAAGTTACTGATAAACGAAGATCTTTGTTTATTTTTTTAATCGGGGCTCGACGGTGTTATAAAATAAAACGTTAATGTTCATTAAAATCGAGAACAAGTTCAGGTTGTGGTTTTTTTTTTCAAGTATCATAAAGTAGTGCTAAACTGCAAAAATATGTTGGCTTTGAATGCGAAGTTAAAAATATTTTTATTATTACCGTAGCTTATACATGTCTGAAGAAATAGAATGAAAGATGAGGACATTTTGGATGTGATAAAGAATGCGAAAATATCAATGTTATTGTGTTTCAGAATAACAATGTAATTGGTAAACCTGTAATGGTCTGTAGTCAATTGTAAAAAGTCAAAAATAAATTTTTTTCCCGATTGAAATGAATATTGCGATCTTAAGTAAAGTTATTCTGTTCACTTAATGAATGCGAGAGGAAAAGTTGATTTAGTATCGTCGTTTTCGTAAATTATTTTCAAAAACTGTAATATCGGTTACCGACAATTCGGACCGCCTCAGCGACTGTAGGCATCGCGAACGCCTTGAGACTCTCTGCGGATATTGAAATTTTTTATTAAGACTTCCAATAAGTTGTTGAAAAATACCTAGAAGCTGATCATCAATTTGAATTACATATTCGAAAATAATAAAACTTTCCATTTCTTCGATTATGTGTTGATCTTAAATAATAATATATCCCGAATAACTGAACAACATAAATATACATATCTATGTCTATCACAGGCTGTACAAGATTATCTTCGGATCTAATCAGCTAATATTGACGATATGATAGCTTGGAAAACATCGTCAATACCAAGTTTCTATAAAAGTTATAAAGACGTTAAAAACAGTCCGAATATCCATGTTTAATATATGAATTGTTTTAAAGCCTGTAAAAATACTTATACGGAAACCCTAATTACGAGTTTTTTAGGAGCGAACGGACAGCGATAAAGATTGTATTACGAAAAACAGGAAGTATGATACATAATTCGAACTCCATATTCTTATCTCGTAAATTACGTGATTATGTATTGTTATCAGCAGAGCTGAGAGCGCGAGTAAGAAGGTTGTTTTATCCTCTTATTCCTTATTTCTATTTTTGATGATAATGCTTCAGCTTTATAATTACTCAAACGAAGAATAAAAGTTTTAAATCAACGAAATATGTATATGGGTTTGCGCATAAAAACGTCAGAGAACAATTATCGTTAACATCGTTTGTTGTTGTTACAAATATATGTATATTTATTAAATAAGTTTTAAAATAGTATTTGTCGTCGTGCAAGTCATGCCGCGATTCAGGTTTCAATTGTACGAAAAAAAAAAAATTGACTCGCGTCTTTTGTTTTAGTAACTATAACCACAGAGTATTGTGCGTTGTCGTAGTGTATTCCTTAAATAGTATAGTTAACCTGGTATGCACAAATTTTTTGTTGTTGTAGCCAAACGAGGAAAGATAGATAGAATTGTGCTATATACATGTATACATACTTTATAATGTAGTTATTGTGTATTAGTTATGTCACTTACCATTTCGACGTAGTTTCTAACGTGACTTCGTGATAAGAAACGGTGAACTGAAATTTAGCCGCCCTCTTATTAACCCTCTGTAATCTTTTCCACACAGAGCTCATTTTTAAAGATACTTTTGAGATCTATTATCCAGGAACGTTAGACTAGTTATAACCACAAAATGAATCACTTTTTCGTCCCTAGCTTAGAGGTAGGAGTTGAGATTTCGCCTCATTCATTTCTACGAAATAATGACTACGACGAACGTAGATGACGAAAAGTATACGGTATATTCACGTATTTGGATCTTCGTTAAAGGCGATAATAAGATAATCACGTGGGCGAAATTGATGATCAATGCTCTTCGTCTTACGTCTTTACTAAATTATTATTTATAAAACTCGTCGTGAGGTCATCGACGCAAGGTCCTTTCAATCACGCATAAGCATTTGACATTTCTCTCCTCGCTTTCGCATTTAGTTGCATGTATGTATGTATTTTCTTTCCTTTTTATTTGATGTATATACTACCAGACTATTATTGAATTGATTATCCGAAAGACATATTGCCTCTTTAAACTCACGTTTATTTCTACAATATCACGTTTGTTGTCGACGCGCGTTCACCTCTCACGAATTTTCGATTTTTCAAAACAGAGTACACAATACATGTCGCTACTCCCTAGCCCCTAATTATTGTATGTTGTACGATTTTTGTACAAAGCTTTAGAAAAGGAACGAACGAAACGTCGGTCTATTGATCGCGGGTTACACGATTTCATGATGAGAAACTCTCCGGCGATATAGTGACGTCATAATACGAAATGTATCAAGGTGGCGACTCGGAGCTGCCAGCCGTCGAATTATTAAAATTATGTTCGATTGTCTATATGCTCTAAGGTTCGATGTCAATTTCAAAATTAATTCTGAAAGTCAGGGAACAAATTTGTCTAAATGCACTATGAATCAAGCGACGAATTTGAAGTTCTTTTATTGCTTTGTAATTATCCCAAAATTGATGAAAACCGTCGATGGCAGAATTTGACAAAGAAAAAACAAAAATGGTCCCTAGAATATAACACTAAATTCCCTAAGTCAATAAAGTTTGTTCTTAAGTTAGACAGCATCATTGAGTTGGTCAACATTGTTTTCCAACGGTTTTTGAATTTGAAGAAGAATTGCGGGTACGAGTAAGATGGCTACGTGATGAGTGACAAATAAAATAGTTTCATAGCGAATATCAAGTTCAGAATCTACAAAATATCGATTCAAACAAGGTGAGATTTTCAACTGTCCGTTAACTACGATCTCAACTACTAATAAACTTCTGTTCTATCGCAGTCCAAAATGAGAATGATTAACCGAAAACTTCCTCCTTCCTTAACCCTCCGTAGTCACACTACCAAATAATATCACCGTCGTCACACTGGGTGGATTTCACCCAGACAGTTTTCAAAAAACGATTGTGAGCAAATTATCACTCCGAAGTATTTCAAAAAATCACAGAACATCCTCCGAACCTTCTAGATCATGTACAAAAAACCGATTTGAAACAAAAAAATTCCGACATTTCCAACAAAAATCACAAGCAGGTAAAACCGCAATAAAGTCCATTTTTCGCTAAGTAAATCATAACTTTGTCAATTTTTAATATTTTAATCCAAAATTTGAACAGGATACTCCTGAGATGTTCTCCTTTCGGAAAAAAATAGTCCGATAGTGCGCGTTTCAAAAAAGGTATTTATTTTGACTCGTGAAGAGGGTCGATTTTGGAGTATGAAAAAAAGTCGAATTATGAAAAAATACCGTGTTTATTATATTGTGTATTGTACATCTTGCCGTTAGCACTCGAACTTTTTTATATTAGGAAAGGTTTGAAACAATCCAGTCGAGTCAATGGTTCAATTTCGCCTGACGTTTCGGCAGTTGTATGCTGCCCTCATCAGAGGCTTAGGCTATTGATGCCATGTGAGAACCTTGATGGTGTGTTGGTGGTACATAGTCGCTTCCGAAGAAAGACTACTGTTCTCACAAGATTAACGTGCTTTAATCTTGTGAGAACAGTAGTCTTTCTTCGGAAGCAACTATGTACCACCAACACACCATCAAGGTTCTCACATGGCATCAATAGCCTAAGCCTCTGATGAGGGCAGCATACAACTGCCGAAACGTCAGGCGAAATTGAACCATTGACTCGACTGGATTGTTTCAAACCTTTCCTAATATATTGTGTATTGTTCAAATTAATGATTATAATTCTCCTAATTATTATTGTTATTGTTATTTTCATTGCTCATTCGACTCCACCACATTCAATGCAATAATTGAGCCTGTGTTCATCACACATCGGCCGTAGGCACCCACTATTGGTACACATGTCAACGAATTCACTACCTTCGCTCATTTCGCAAATATTGTCATCTTCATCGTCAGATGTTTCGCCGCCAAAATCTGCATGGGGTTTTCAGATAGAAGTTGCGCCCGAAAATCCCGGTTGCATAAATTGTATGCCATCTGAGAGAACAAAAAATTAGCTTTTGATATGAGTAGTCGAAAAATAAAAATAAATCGGGTACCACAGGTATACTTACGGTTTTGATAAGTTATCGGACGAAAAAAAAAAAACTTTTTTTCCTTTTTTTTTTTCACAAAATTCACACCTTAGTCACACCTGGGTGGATTCTACCCAGGCTTCGCGCGCGATCTTCTTATTTCGGCTGTCACGACACTGCTTATGCTCGATTCAGACGACTAACGGACCGTACCTATAGTGGAGACTTTTAACCCTAGGTATATAATCAGAACAGTCCCATTCTCACTTGGAAAATTCTAGATATCTGTACCTCAAGTTATTGCATGGGTGGAATCCACCCAGTGTGACTACGGAGGGTTAACAGAGTCCATGACAATAACACGTACAATTTATGGAAATGCGTATTCTCACCGTAGAGTGACGGTAAAAAATGTCACGCAAGAGTCTTGCAAACGCGATCATGTGGAAGGTCGCTTTTGCATCTAGGCTTATACTGCTTCCAATGATTGTCGCATATCCGAGTTCAGAACACAATACCCACTAACAATTATGCGAAACAGTCGAATTCTCTCGTGACTCTTTTGCAACCACTCTACCGTGCGAATAATTGTAGCAATAAATTATGTCTTCGAAAAATTATCACAGTATAAAATACGATAAGTCATTTTCGTTTAAGAAAAAAAATAAATAAATAAAAAAATAAAAACATAATGTCATGTCATAATGTTATTTTTTCAGATGAATGATACACTTGAGTCGATTCAGCCGATTAACAATCTGGCTTCAAATTCAGACTTGTCCTTTATTTACGGTCGTGATCCGAGCATTTTGGCTTACGGTCAGCAACCATTTCCCATAGAAAAGACTAAGAAAGATTTGGAATCTTTATATGAAGATGAGGTGCAGGCCACAAGATCCGATATTTCTTCACTCCCGTCGATCTCCACATTGGCAGATACAATTAAAGTATATTTAAGATTAAGACCCTTTCCTCGCAATATGAAAGTCAGTCAACAACAACAAGATGCATACAAAATAATAAATGCTAATACACTTCTGACCAAATTACCGAGTCTAGACAATAACACCAGTTCTTTGAAGAGACTCAGAGCCAGCGAAACTATATTACGTAAATTTACATTCTCTGATACTTTTGGACCTGAAACTACTCAGCTACAGCTTTTTGAACAGGCTGTTAAGCAGCAAATGAATGACTTTCTGAATGGGCGCAGCGCCACAGTAATGAGTTATGGTGAGTTGGTTGTTAGCTTCAAGAAACTACACAACTTTAGGCTCTGATTTTCAGTGATTACCACATTTTCAAAAAAGGGAACAGCAATTTGCAGTGATACTAAACTAAATTGTGATACGATTGTTTGTTTTCCGCGATATTGTAGCATTTTTAGCGTGCAACGTTTAGAGAAATGTTTTAATAAATTATTTTCTCACGAGTTCTTATTCCATTTTTGAATATAGAATATTCATTTATCGTCTCGTTTTGTTTCTGCAAGAGAGTCTGTGTTTGTCATTAATCTAAGAATCTTGACAAGAATTGAGTTTATTGTTGTAAATAACTTGTCTTTTCGATAGTTCTTGAAGAACTATAAGACCAATCAGACTCTTTTACTTGGAACACATACCACTTATTATAAAAATACATAAAGTTTGTCAAATTTCATCTGTTAGCAAACTATTTTTTTCTGCACTAAAAGTGCAGCTTTTGTGGTTGAAAATTGATCCCTAAAATTCCGTTCCAGGAACAACTAATGCCGGCAAATCATACACGCTTCAGGGGACGACTCTGTCCCCAGGGATAATTCCTAGGGGTTTGGAATATGTATTTTGCAATATACATCCAAAGCCGATACCGTGCTACAAGCCAGTCCACAACACAGACGTAACGAGCCTAGATGCATCTGCTTCGGCACATGAAATAGAGTTGAAAACAAAGCTCATTGCCTTCAGTTCATTGGATAAAAACAAATGCATACAAGCCTATAGAAGTATGCAGCAACTTTTGCGAGACGAATCGCCGATGCAGCTGAGTAAAACTAGCGATGCTAAATATTCTGTCTGGGTTTCGTTTGCCGAAATTTATAACGAAACGATATTCGATTTGTTGTCAAACGATTGCCAAAAAAAACGACCCTCTTTGAAACTTGCTACTGACAATAACGGCAAAGCTTTCATCAAGAATCTCAAAATGGTCTGCGTTAATTCCAGTTCGGAAGCCTACCAGCTTCTGATGGTCGGACAAGATAACTTGAAAATTGCTGCTACAGCATTGAACACCAGGAGCTCTAGGTCTCATTGTATTTTTACAATAAAACTCCTGAAATATTACGAAGAAAATAAACCAAACGATGTTGAAGTCAGCACGTAAGTATAAAGACCTATAGCTATATGTGTTGACAAAATATCTAGAAGTATCCTGAAATCCATCGGATTTTACGAACTGGAACCAAAACTAAAAAATTCACAGAGAAATGAAAAATATAAAGTACTCACGTTATGTCTTTTCTTCTTGCTTATCTATAAGAAATGATTACAGAAAAAAAAAAAAACTCATCTTTATACATTGAGAATTTTGTTTTCTCTGAAATAAAGTTATTTGAGTTTTGTGCAAAACTCAATATCGACACATATCTTTTTGTTTACTGTTGTAGGAAAAAAACACTTCAATCGTAAAACGAAATGATTATTATTTTTTAGTTTTTCATTTTGCGATCTTGCGGGGTCTGAGCGTTTGAAAAAGACCCTGAATGCCGGAGAGCGTTTGAAAGAGGCTCAGAATATAAACACGAGCTTATTGGTTCTTGGAAGGTGTTTGAAATCGATTTTTGATGTTCAGTCTGCGAAGTCAAAGCACGAGGTAACTGGACCCTTTCGTGAATCCAAACTGACTAGACTATTCCAACCAGCTTTATCGGGAAAAGAACATATCGCTTTGATCGTCAATGTTAATCCAGTTCCAAATTTATACAATGAGACTCAGAACGTTCTTAATTTCTCTGCTATTGCTAAACAAATTATCGTTCAACCTGTTGCCTACAAAAAGAAAGCTCCAAATTCAAGATTCTCTCAAATTGTATCGCAAAGTGTTACGACTGTTACTGACTGGGATGCGATAGACCTAGAAAGCATTGGTAAGATGTAGTCTCGCTTTCTTATGCTAATGATAATAATGATGAAAATAATGATAACAGACTGACCATAAGACTAGACATGGGTCTGCAATAAGTGAAATTGTAATACACAAAATTAATTGAAAGCGATTATCAGTTGTAAAAAAGGGAATTCTTTGCTTCAGTTAAGGAAATCTCATCGTAATTTTTGTTACATTTATTATTATGAATTCAAAAAGTCGTTCTAAGCCGTTTGATCTGAAATTCATGTGTTTATTAAACCTGTATAATAATCCAGGAGAGGAACCGTCTTCCAGAGCTACAGAAAGAGTGGAATACGTTCACGTCGAAGATTACGAGGAAGTGGTACAACTGAATGAAAAATTGAAGAAAGAAATAGCCCAGTTGAAGACTGCTGCTTTGAATAAGGATTTTGAAATACGTCAAGAGATGTCAAACATTTACACAGCGATGATTGATAATCTTGAAGCTAATTTCAAGTTCGTATTAGACTTTTCCCCCATCTGTTTTGCATACCACGATATTCACCATCTGCTAATTCTTACCTTAAAATTGTAGAAATCGTTTACGAGATGCCGAAGAACAGCAAGAAGACATGCTGGCATGGTCTGTAAAACACGTTGAGGATTACTACAAGGAAAAATTGAGTACATTATCTTCCAGAAAACGGAGCCGTATCGATACCGGCGACGATTCCGACGGCGAAATTGATATTGCAGAATTGGAAGCTGAAAATGTAGAGCTGACTGCGAAAGTTGAAACGTTGAAAAAATCTGTTAAGGAGCTACGAGAAGCTAAAGAAGAATTACTGATTAAAAACAATCAAAATGTCTTTGAACTTTCACTGGTCAAAAAGGACCTGCAGAATTGTAGAAATTTGCTTCACGCAGCCCAAAACGACATTGGCTGCGGAGATCAAGCTGAAAAGGTTATAGAAGAACTGAAAACACAGTTGTTGGCTCGTGATGAACAGATCAAGGTATTCCGGTCATTTGTTTTTAAAGCATGGATTCTTATATTTCTATAAAATGCGTGATTATATTCATATTTTTGTTTTCTAGTCATTAAAAGTTTATTTAAATGAGGCGAAAGAAGAATTCATAAGGATCACAAAAGTAGAAGCAGAGTTAGAAAACTGTATGAAGTCGAAAGACGAACAGCTTGTTGAATCTTCTGAGAAAATAAACGACCTTATGCAACAATTTGAAAATACTAACTTGTGTCTTGCTGAGTATACGAAAACTGTTGAAGACCTTGAAGAAAAGCTAGATTTATATGCCAACAACTTAGCTGCTGCTGAAGAAAATCTACAAAACTCCGAAGATAAATTGAACAAGTCAGCGGCTAACTATTTAGTCATTTTGAAAGAGAATGAAGAACTTAAAAAATTCATTGGTGAAGAAATATCGAGAAGTAAAATTGCTGCTAATAAATGTAACTGCGAAGAACAGGTGTGTTGGGAAATTCTCCAAATTGTTGTTAAAATAATCCCACAGATTATTTCTTTGCAGGTAACGGAGCTTGAGGAATTGAAGAAAGAACTTTCACAAGTGACCGTCGAAGCGGAGGAATTCAAAGTGCAGATTAAGACGAAAGACGAGGCGATAGACACCCTGAATTCCAAGATTGAGGAGTGTGAAAAAATAGCTGAAAGGCTTCGAGGAGATCTTGAGGAAAGTCTAAACAAAAATAGAGAAAACTCCGAGGTACGAATTGCGGGAATGCCTTGAAGCATCGAAGACTTACACAAAGTTTGATTTTGAATTGGGATTCTTAATTATTTTCAGGTCTCTGAGGAAAATTGGAAAAATATCGCCACCTTGGAAGAACATTTGTCCAAGACGCTTGAAAATTTTGGAGAAATATCCACGAAGGTGAAGTAGCGATGAAATTTACTGTATTTTTTTGTTTTCATCACTTGACATTAATCGGTTTCATTACTCACGTATCACAGCGTTTAATCGAACACGAAAATCGGATTAAAAAATTCGAAAAAGATGTCTCTGCAGCGAAGGAGAGAGATCTAATCAAAGACCAGGTTTGTTAGTTTTTTAATTATTTTCTATATATGAAAAAGATGACTGCAAAGTTTTTCGGCAACCTAATCTCATTGATACACGAAACTTGATTTATTCAGCTACTGGATGCACATACCCAAACAATTTCACAACTGAAAAAAGATATTACGGAGGCAGAGAATCTCAGAGAAAAATTAACAGTTTTTGATAATAAGTTGAAAATATGCGAAGAGGAAAAGGCTAAGTTGGAAAAACGGTTGGATGAAAACTCTGAGAAGATATTGTCGTTAGAAAATGAATTACAGGCATCTAGGATTAGGGAACAAGACAAAGAAAATGAAACCATATCGCTACAAAAAGGTAAAATTCATGGTTCAGTTGGTGAATAAAACGAAAAGCTTCAGTTGTTTAATTTTCTTTTATTTCATTTCAGAAATAAAGAGCATGATTCAAATGAGCGTGAATGAGAGTAAGCGAGACATCGAGATGGAAAAGGAGGTGAAAAAGACGTTACGTGAATTGACCGCTGCTCAAAAAGCGCTTGCTGATTCCGAAGCGGCCTTTGAAGTTCGGGAAAAAGCGTCTGCAGAAAAGATATTGTTACTTGAAATGGAAGTCAAGACTTTTGAGAAGAACGCATCATACCTAGCAATGCTGCAAGAATGTGCTGAGAAGACACAAGCCGAAAGTGAACAGCTTAGAAAATCGAATGAACGATTGAGGCAGGAAATTGAACAGAAAAATCAAGAATTGGTTTCTTTTAATAAAAATAGAGATGATACTATACAAAGGTATGAAACTTTGGTGAAACAACTTCAAGAGGAGGTTGAAAGGACGAAACGAGAGGTAATTAATTATTCAATAATGGGTATCACACTTAGCTTATTTAGTTGTGGATTTGTCAAAGAAAATAAAATTCGTGACTTTCACTATGGAAATAAAGAAATGAGAAGATCAATAATGTGAAATATAAAAATCTTTTTGCTTTACCATCAGAGTTTTATATGTAAGATTATGAATTAGGTATCAAGATACCAGGAATTATTTTTAAGACAATCCACACCAACTCCACGTAAGGAGGAAATCAGGAAGCTAAGAGATGAACTTAGTCATAAGTCTAGTCTCCTCGAGCAAGTGCAGGCAAAAGTAAGTTGTCGTAGATTCTTTCCATTTAGTTTCATTATTATGAAGCTGAGCAAAACATTTTTTAGTTCGTGTTAAATATAGTCTTTACTTTACTTCAATTGACTAATGACCTATTGCGAATGTGCCGTTCGAGGAACACTGGGTCTTGTATCGATTTTCGACAAACAACATTTACACCAATGTAACTACTCTATGAAATGTCTACTCTGACTATAAAAACCTGTCTAATTAAATTTTCCAAATAGTTGAAGAAATCTCAATCCATGAGAGAAGAGACTGACAACATTAACACATCAGATGATGAAAGTTTACCAACTAATACTTGCCGATCACGACGGCGAGGAAAGAACGTTGCTTCTGTCCTTGCAAACAATGACGAATCTATTATTGAACTCTCTGGATCAGAATCAAAGTGAGTAAAATAAAAACTTTCATTGGAATCAAAATTCTGAAGAGAAAAAATACTTTACTAATCTAAAATGTGTCTTTCAAGTCTCCATATATTCATAATTCTGCAGTAAAACACTTCTTTGATTCTTATTTTATTACAGTCTTTGAGAAAATCGTTGCTGATTTTATTAATGGTCGTTTATTTTAGGCGAGTCACAAGGCGAACAGCATTACCACCACCGGCTACAGTTCCTTCTGTTGAAAAGAGGAAACCGAGAAAAAAGAAATTGTTTGCATCTACCGAGGATACCTGCGTGGATATCGAGCCAACTGAGGTTCGTTGTTGATAATTAATAAATTTTTCTGAAAGTCAATAAATTTTCCCTTATGTCCTCATTAATATCTGATGTTGCTTTCTCTCATATGCATGAATTCATATGATTCAGAAGTGGTTGAAATTACATGAATACCGCCTATGGTGAAAGAGTTCGATATTCCGCTGCTTAATAATTTTGTTATTTTTTTCCTAAAGATTTTCACTTGAATTATTTCGCGAGGCTAATTTACCTTAATTTTTTCTTTCATTTCAGATGACCACTCCTAGATCGATTGTAAGATCTCCATTGGCGGCTATGCGTAGTTTAAGAAACCGAAGAAAATAATTGTTAGACTTTCTTCGTTTTTATTTCCGTTTTTGCCAAATATTGTAAAACTGTAATTTATCTGTTGTATAAAAATATGTTACGGTTAACGAGTAACAATAATTATAAGATATAGCAACAGGATCGTGAATTTTGAATATTTCGATTCTGAATTTTGAATATTTTGATTGTGATTATTACATCGTCGTTATCATTAAAACTATCTAGTATTAGTCAACCATTTTTTAACATTCTATCATTTGTTAGAAAAATCTCGGAATATCTGTTCTAGTTTTTTCATATCAATTCAAGACAATCTCCCACCATCTTAATGCATGAAAAAACCTAATTACAAATTTAATTATTCTAGTTATTCTTAAATCATCATTCATAACATACAGAATTTCATGTACCCAATGTTGTATTATATTTTTTAAATAAAACCGAACTTCTGTTTGTTACTTTTTTGTAACGATATCGTTTTATTTTCTATGTCTTGTTCCCTAATGCCTACGTGCCTGCAATTCATTTTCTAACGACAATATTTCCTCAGAGTTTTCGTTCCAATCGTTTTTCCAACTTGGCCTTTTACTTTTCGCATATTTTCATCTTATTTTCAAAATCTGATAATTTTTCTCTAAGATTGACTACCTCCACAATATCTTTTATCAGTTTCGAAATTCTTTGGATATGTGCATCCAGTAGCTGAATAAATCAAATTCCATGTATCAGTGAGATTGAGTTACGGAAAGACTTCACAGGCATCTTTTTCGTACATAGAAATTTGTTACAAACTAACAAATCTGGTTCTTGATTAGATTTTTCTCCTTCGCCGCAGAGATATCCCTTTCGAATTTTTTAATCCGATTTTTGTGTTCAGTTAAACGCTGTGATTCGTAAGTAATGAAAATGATTAATCCCAAGTGATAAGAAAGAATGCAGTAAATTTCATCGCGACTTTATCTTTGTAGATATTTCTTCAACATTTTCAAACGTCTTGGAAAAATGTTCTTCCAGGGCGGTAATATTTTTCCGATTTTCCTCAGAGACCTGATGGTGATTAAGAATCTCAATTAAAAATCAAATTTTGTATTAATCTACGAAACTCTTGGACAAGTACTCACAATTCGTACCTCGGGGGTTCTCTTTATTTTTGTTAACACTCTCCGTAACTAGCGTTAGCCAGCTCCGTTTCAGAAATTCGCAGTGCGTTTGTAATCGATTTCATCAAATCTTTCTTCTCTAGGATTTCGTTCTTGATTTAGTTTCACACTGCTACAGCAACAATAAGCAGCTTAACACAACGCCGGAATTATAGCAATGATGATGATTATAACAATAACAATAATAATAAGAATAACCAAAGTCCTTCCCAAATTGATAATCAGGAAAGACCAGTTTTATAATGCATTTTCTGTCAAAAGAAAAACCACGATGCAAACCGTTGTTATGCGTTGAAGAGACAGTTTGAAACTTCTAACGAAAACTCAGGCTCTGTCCAATCGAGCTGGCGGACTAATAGTAGTCACAAACATAAGACGTTTGATTATATAAAAGACATACAGAGTAATCAAATAAACTTTCGGTTGCTGCATCAACTTCGCTTCTTGTAATAACCGTCTTGTTTCAGACTTAAAATTGAAAACACTTAATCTGAATACATTTGCTATTTTCATTGATCCATTTACTTCTACCTACTGATCACCTTACTTCTCTCGTTCTCTTCCACTTAATTTCGTTACAAACATCTTAATGTAACATTGGTTCATAATAATGGTTGTAATTGGTTTATAATGGTTCAACATTATTCATAATACACTCAACCGAACAATTAGGGGATCACTTTGCGAATCTCAAAAATTCGACGAATTTCAAAGTCTTATAACTTCGTTGAAAAAAATTGTAAAATTATTATTCGAAAAGTATTTTGAAGGCCAAGGTCTCTAGTAGTGAAAGCATTTGCAGATTGAATTTTTTCTTGCGATTTCGCTTAGGTACAAGGCTTTGAAGCGAGGTATGTGTGACCACAAAATTTTCGTCAAGTTTGTCACGTTATACCTCAAGGAGAAAAAATCGCAAAGGAAATCGCTTCACACTATCGGACAGTTCAAGGTTCTATGTTCAAAATGCTTGTTTTGAAATTGCTGTAGAATTTTTTCCCGTTAAGTTATTCTTCTTTGAAGTCAAAGCTGCACTTTTGACTTCGAAGACGCATAACAATTGAACAAATCATCGTAACACATTCGTTTAAAGAGTATTCCCAAACTTGAAATCCACTTTTTCAATGCTTTTTGTGAATTTAAGTTTTACCGATTTTTAGCAAAACTGCAAATTTTTTAAACGAAAGCGGTACAAGCCGAATCCCCATTGGCTCCCCCGGCCTACGAGTGAAAAAAAAATTCATAGACTAATCGGAATATTGTTACTCGAGATTTTTCATTCAGTTTTTCAGATTTCAACCGAAGACCGAAAAAAAATTCGATGAATGCATAGAAAGCACACAATTCGTCGTATCGCCGGCATTAGCATTATCCAAGTCGTAGAGCTCAAACTCGATACCTACTTTATAGTCTCAACCATTTTAAAAAAACTACCCTATCTTTCTCTGCAAAAAAAAAAAAAAGAAATTATGAATAATCTAATGTGCCACTGGAAGGTCAGGAGAATTAAGAATTCGAAACAAGTTTATTCTCACAATAAAGCCCAGACAACAGTGAGGACAACAGGTCACAAAATTTATTATTTGTTTAATTGTTATGCGACTCCAAAGTCAGCAGTGCAGCTTTGATTTCAAAGAAGAATAACTTGACGGAAAAAAATTGTACAGCAATTTCAAAAAAAGCATTTCAAAGATGAAACCTTGAACTTTCCGCTAGCGTGAAGCGACTTCCTTTGCGACCTTTTCTCCTTGAGGTATAACGTGACAAACTTGACAAAGATTATGTGATCACACATACCTCACTTCAAAGCTTCGCATCTAAACGAAATCGCAAGAAAATTTCAATCTACAAGAAAATTTGAAAACTAGAAGTCTTGGCCTTTAAAAATCTTTTTGAATCATAATTTTGAGATTTTTTTCGACGAAGTTACGAGACTTTGAAATTCGTCGATTTCTTGAGGTTCGTAAAGTGATCCCTTAATTGTTCGGTTGAGTGTATATAGAATTTACCACATGAAGCCAACCGATCAGAGTTTTTGTAGTAAAGAATATCGTAGAATTAATGTTTTGTTTTCATATTTTGTATTTTGGCGCTTTGACGAAAACAAAGAAAACTCCAGAGATAACTATAAGGTCCGACCAACGATACCAACGCAGAACTTCACTGAGGGAAAATGCCGATCTTGAGAATTCCAGTATTGCCCCGATGCTGACGCACCCGCTAAGAAGATCGTGCAAGTCCAGTGGTGTCTGAAAGACAACATCCGGGCTAGCGATTCAAACCACCACCAAGATCTCCTGTCAAAAATTCTCAAAACTACTTTGGATGCCACGTAGCAGGCGTACAGGGCTCTGCGAAGTGCACCACAGCCTCCATATATGTAATACTCCTATATTGCTAATTCCTATAAGTGGAGGGGTTAGGAACTAAGAGAAACAGAATATATCTCTAACTCACTTCTTTACAACCCAATTAACATGTTCTGCGCAGCTGCGATAGTAATAGCGGATTGGCGGGTGTTAAAAGTATCTAACCTGAAAATTGAAATATAATTTGTGCTTGAACGTGAATGAGTTTATAAAATATTTTTAGCCAATGAAATAATAATACGAAACGTATGAGCGAATCGTCGATTTAATCTTAACCTTCAAAACAGTATTATACGTGTAAATGTTCTACGCAAGTGCCAGATGTTGACTTGCGCAGAAAGCTCTGATTTGAAGACGATAGAAAGAGACAACATTATCGTCGGCAACGTAGAAAAGTAGCCATATTTCAGACCCTTTCAGCAATATAGGAGTATTACATATATGACAGCCTCCCGTACATGACTTATCAGCCTAGTGCCAAGTGCCAACCATCACAGACCATCTACCGTTTAACCCTCAGAACCATTGCTACCGCCACCGTGATCTCCGTTGAGACTACACACAGACGTTCCTTCCAGCAGGTGCAGTTGTGAGTGGGGGCGAAATGCCCAACTCAACATTATGGAAGGATTCGATATAAATTACGGTGAAGGCAATAGGCTTGACAGTACCAGGTAAGACGACAGGGATGACTTCAGTTAACGTCACGAATCAACCACCGTATGAGTATAAACAAGACGTTCCGAAGATTACCGGCTGAGGTGCGCAACGTGTGATAATAATTCAAATATTGTGACGATTAGGTACGACCTACTTATGCGGTGGGAAAAAGAATAGGCCAATCAGAAACAATTGGGTCTCCGAACGACTTTAGACCCTCAAGACGAGCAATGCTTCGCTCTCTCTACGTTCAACCACCGTCTGAGTAACACGTCGGCCAAATTCTTCTCTACCGTTTCTACCGCTTTTGTTGAATCTTTCTATTGTTTCTCTACTGTTTAATTTTCTCGTATTCTACTATTAGCTTGTTAGTGAAGTCTAGTGATTTAGTAAAGTATTGTGTAAAATAAAGTAAAGTATTGTAAAGTCAGTGAGAAGGAGGATACGGGAAATCAGAAAAACGCTAAGGTAAGGCTTTGGCCTCTCTGTTGTAAAGTTACGACATTGCTTGGGTTAAAGTAAAGTAAAAAATCAAGTAAAGAAATCTGGAAAGTCACGAACGGGTTTGTGAGTCATCAATTACTTTCAAATTTCGATAACCGATTTGATTGTTCATTACATTCGTGAACCGTAGTTGAACCGATTTGTAATGTAATGGGTAATTGAAAATGTAATGACATTATATTTTAATTACAATTTTTACAACCCTGGTCACGAATTTATCGACTCTGAGGTGCAGTAATGCCGTCGTGGATTTGTGGCCGACCACGTTTTCAGTCGCGAGTAACGTTTTGAGTACAGTGCGGCCTCTCAATAGTGCCGCTCTCAACAGTGCCGATTCCTCTCATTCCCGTTCGAAAGTTACCCCCACTACCAACGCTGCTGTCTTCAGCTTCAGAAATCGAAGCCGACTCTCTCAATAGTGCCATTCGTAAACGATTAATTTAATAGTTTTAACTGCATATGTAGTAGGTGGGTTTATATCGATCATTACTTAGCTCTGACTTTCATATACAGTGAAACCTCCCTATAACGGACACCTTCGGGACCGGAAATCTTTTCCGCTATTGAGAGGTGTCCTTTATTGAGCAGATGGCACATTCTCTTAAAGCTTATAGATAAATTAATTCTGAATAAAAACACACCTTGTTCTTTCAATTTGATTGATTTTTGTATTTTTTATGAATTGTTAAATATTAAGTGATTTGTCGCCGCGTCAAGTCGAAATCGAAAATTCGTCCCCTAAACTTTGGACCCCTCCCACGTCCTATGCACAGAAAATAGATCGGGTCACTCGGAGACTTTTTTTGTTGAGAATTTAGTACTTTACAAAACTGTGTTTTTAGATTTTCGAAATTTTGAAATCTGTTCAAACCACAAACGAGACACCGTTTTGACGTTTCGATTTTTGACCGTTTTTGGCGGTATTTAATTTTTTTTACCCCTTGAAAGCACTCAGATTTCAAAAATTTATTGAGACAAGTTTTTCAGAATAATGTAACGCGTCTCTCTAAAAATCGCTACGTGTAAATAATTTGTTGCCGGTTTTGATGAAAATTGAGCTACGGCCGTGCAATGAACGAACTGGAAATTTTGCCGCTGTGTCCACCATTAAGAGGTTTTTTCATGGAAAACTGCATTCCCGGCAGTGTCCGCGTCCGTTATTAAGAGTGTCCGTTATTAGGAGGTATATTGTCCATTAAAGACAATGCTCTTCTGCCGGGGATTTTCAACTTGTCCGTTATAAAGAGGTGTCCGCTGTTCAGAGGTGTCCGTTAAGAGAGGTTTCACTGTAATTTGGTTAGATTTGTTTTCTATATTTATTCAACTTTTACTGCATTTTTGGATTTGAGCGGAATTTATTTTATGGAAACATTATCAATAAACTAGTGAAATATGTTTCAAGAGAGGAATATTTTCATCATGTATAGGTATAAATTTGGTTTGTCCAGTGTATTTTTCAAAACATATAGATTTGTTCGTATTCTCTATTAATTCTGGCGTTACTTCTGATGTAAACTCTTTCCTGTATTCACGTTTCTTCGCTGTATTATGAAGCTCCATTATTTTTACTTAACTGCAGACAACAAGCAATAAGAATGGATTTCACAGCGGCACTATTGAGAGAGCAAGTTCTCAATTTCTAGAGGCAAGCGGTACCCGTTGGTGGGGGTACTAAGATTCTCAGAAAATGACTCTCGTACAGCCCCATGACCGGCACTATTGAGAGGCCGCACTGTATTTGTGCAACCTCGTGATTGAGTTACGTAGAAAATTAGTATACTTTAGTATTGTTTGGGTAGAGCTTCTGTAAGGAATGCTGTATGATTTTGCAGTAAAAATTAGTCAAGTCAATCGGTTGGTTACCCCTGTAAAAGTCTTGAACGTAGAGTAGCCGCGGACGAGGTTTTGTTGTGTAGAATATTATTTTTGTAATTTAGCTTCCGTTAGTTCGATAATAGCAGTCTCGCGTTGAAGTTAGTAAAGTTTAGTTAAGCGAAGTTAGTTAGTAAGTAAGAAAACTCTCGTCTCTCGAACTTCCGTTGCTCAAAACCTCTCGTATTAGTAATTTGTTAGTTTGATTAATAAATGCGACCATTGCGCTGTGATGATGTTAGAGTAGCTAAGATTCGTATTATACCGAGTTTTGATCAAGTCAGGTTTCTGAGCATCGTAAGGTTTTGTTACGTTATTTTTGTTGATTAATTTGAAGTTTTGAATTGAATAAAATGTGCAACCCATTGAATTGTTGTCTGACTGAGTTATTGTATTTGTAAACCTAGCCACTCTATCTTCAGTGTGTCTCTGAGCCTAACTAGCCATCCGTCGAGCCCTATTTATTGTTGTTGAGTATTGCTTATTAAGTAAGGTGGTGCCAACTGTACCTGTCGTTCAACGAAATTAGGTAGAGTTCGGTAAGGTAAAGTCAACTATCGTTAAGGGGGCTGCGGCGAAGTGTGAATCAGTGAGTCGCAAATAAGATTCGATCACAACACATACCTGAATTACAGCGCATTTCTTCGAGTACATACGTTTATGATTCTGATCATCAAATAATTCATATGTGTCTACAATATAACCAGATTAGAATCAAATCATTCGAATCTAGAGTTTGACATGTGTCAACGTGATTTATCTACCCCACCATAAATTTGATTTTTTGATGCAAATGTATGCTTATAAGACCCTTGAGACTTATTTATTTATTCATTTGTATTTATACCAGATTTCATATTCATTTGTTTATTTGTTTCCATCCAGCAGTTATTTCTAGTCAATATAAGTAAATATAAAATGGTAATATCACGTTTAATTTCTTATATCCCTTCTCTGAAATTCTGAATTTCGATGAGAATGATCTATCTCTAGGTCCATAGGCGAGTATTTACTATACGGAAAGAAAATAAATGCAGAGATAAATCTGCTCTCGAAGGCCATAGGGAGATAAGAATGACGTATCAGCTTTCGAATAGTATATTGTGTACCAAGAGCGTTAAGATATTATTATCATACTTTGAGGACATATAGATACTGATAACACACTAAGATCCTGAAGGTTTCAGATGTCTATCTCAATTGATATTCAAGAAAACATGAAGAAATAAAGAAATCGAAAATTTAGTTCTTAGGATTGCCTTCACCGATCAATCTCAAAACTTAGCATGTTATTGAGGCTCATAATAGTTTCTCAAAATATAAATAACAGCTATATCGCTTGATTTAATCCCTTAAAAAATAGTGTATCACACACCTAGGGGGGAAAAGTAGGCTATTCCAAGGGATGGCCTTTTTTCCGCCCGTGTGACGTATACTATTTTTCACCACCAATTGCATCGGAAAATACAACCTCCCGTTCACACGACGGACCGAAAGTCGTACTTTCCGTGCAGGTGTGGTGAAAAATATCGTGTGCGCCGATGGCGGATAGGCAGTTCCTCACTCGTGTGATGTTCGCAGCACGAGCCGCAGGCGAGTGCGGTCACATATATACCCTCTATAGGTATATCGCTAGTTGGGGTCGGGAAAAATTCGGAATCATTAAGGTGCAGACACAGTAACTTGGTCCACTTGATTCGTGATACGCATGCTCACTAAACATTGTCTCTCTCACTTCTACCGAGTACTACATACAGGGTGTTTCAGGTCGAGCGCACCGAATGGTGTGAGTAGATTCCTCGGAAAATGCTAAGACCAAATTCTCTTTACCGAAAATTCGAGAGTCTAATAGTTTCCGAGTTACGGAATACCATAGTCAACCAATCACAGGCCCTGAAGCTGACCGAGTCAGGGCCGAGTCAAAAGAATAAAATTAGTAGTGCCCGTGGGTCTCAGCCTGTAAAATTTTATTTTCGTTTTCCGTAGGTGACGTCGACATCATCTTCGGGAAATGTCCTCGTAAAGCACAATACGTCTTCCTTATCTGCGTACTGGTCCTCTGCTCTGTAGGTTTCGGCTTCCAGCTCATGTGATTTGTAGTTTTCGGCGTCCGTGTCATTCATTTCGTGGTTTTCATCTTTCAGGACACCGCTTCGTGGAGTTTGTCGCCCAGGTCCTCTATTTCGTAGTCTTCGTTGTCCAGGTCGTTTGCTCCGTGATTTTCATCTTTCAGGTCATCCGTTTCATAGTTTTTTCATCATCCGATCATTCGCTTCGTAGTTCTCGTCGTCTAGGATGACGATAACTACGAGGCAGAGCATCTAGACGACGAAAGCTACGAAGCGGATGACCCGAAGGATGAAAACAACGAAACGGATGACCTGGACGACGAAAACTACGAAGCACATGACCTGGAAGCTGAAACCTACAGAGCGGAGAACCTGGACGCCAAAAACTACGAAGTGGAAGACCAGGACGTAGATAAGGAAGACGTATGCTTCACGAGGACATTTCCCGAAGATGATGTCGATGTCACCTACGGAAAACGAAAATAAAATTTTACGGGCTGAGACCCACGGGCACTACTAATTTTATTGTCTTGACTCGGCCCTGACTCGGTCAGCTCCAGGCCCTATGATTGGTCGACTAAGATATTCAGTAACTCGGAAACTATTAGGCCCTCGAATTTTCGGTACAGAGAATTTAGTCTTAGAATGTCCCGAGGAATCTACTCACACCATTCGGTGCGCTTAACCCGATGTTAGTACATTTCGATACGAGAATGAAATGTGAGGCGTTTATAGGCGAGTGTGATGTTTTCGGTACGAGCCTAAACGACTCATTTTGCACGAATATGGAACAGTATTTTTTATAACAAATGCATGAAAAAGCCGCTTGCGTAGCTCTGGGGTGGGTGTATTTCGGTACTTCGACTCGTACTAAAGACATCACGCCAACTTGAGTGATACAGAAATTTGTCCAGAGATGGCGCGGCAATAGATATAAATAGGTATAATATGGACTTTATTACACGCCGTGCTTAGCATAAACCTGCAGTAGCGCACGCTAAATATGCGCAAAACGTTGTGCGCACCTATGTTGACAGATGAGAATGGCGAAGAAGTGCTAAAATACGCACGCTCTAGAGCTACGAACAAGCGACTTTTTCATTCATGCGTTATAAAATATTACACTTCGATACAAGTGTGAACGTGTTGATTCTCGGACGAGTGTGAAGTTTTACGCCCGAGCGAAGCGAGGGTGACAATCACATAAGTCGAGAATTATTTTTCGCACGTGTATCGAAATGTATACTATTCTTTCGAGTCTTGTATGGTACCCTATACATATGTGTAATCTACTATTATCACCTATTGGGTATTTTCATTGATAATGTCTTCGGATTTTTACTTTGACTATTTAAAAATTTTTATTACCAGCACATCATTGAACAACAAAAGTGTTTTTATTTGCTGCAACCTAATACATAGCCTATATAGATATTAAATAGAGATGGTTACCAGAACCCTTTGACGTTCTGTAGCTTTAAAATTCAAGAAGTGGTTATGGAGTATGGCTTTTCTTCATGAAATTTCTTTGAAGATTTGCCAGTGTATTCTCAATTAGAAAGTTGCGCTTTTTCGTCGTCTAACGATCCTACGTTCCAGGACTTGGGGCCATTGAATCCGCATCATTTCTAGCTGCAGTTTTTGAAGTTTGTTGAGTTCTTGCAGAGTTTTAGTGACGCTGTCCTTGCTTTCGTTGCGAGAAGAGATCTGAGATGTTGGAGATCTTTGAGGAACAGAAACTTCGTATTAACTTCAGTCTGTACGAAATTAGTTTTCATACGGTTATAACGCTTCGGGCATATGGAGCGAAAGAGTTTCGCGAAATGTTTGGGTGCACCCAGTTCCTACTCTGTATATTAGTAACCCTTACATTTGATGAAGATGTCTATTTTTCGCAGCCAGGATGTACAGTTTTTTTAGCAGCTTCTTAGATATTCCGGGTGGGCAGCCTATGCACTTCGTCAACGAACCCGCCAGCATTATTGTAGTTTCAATCCTTTTCTTAGAGTTCAGCCAACTTGTCAGTTTCCAGGTTTTCACCCTGGGGTTCTCGAATATCTTGTTTGATATGACCAGTTCTAGATGGTTCAACCATTCGGCCTGCTTCATGAACCGACGAATGTAACCCTAAGAATACAGAAATTCATGTAAACTAAGTTATTTCTGTAACTCATAAAGCTCGTTATCATTTCAAGAAATGGTTACAGTTGTAGAAAGAGTTGTTTCTATTAGTCTCGTTTTAAAATGAATCGAAACATATTATGCATGATCGAATTCCAGAAATCAGCGATTTTACTACATTCGTTATTTAGTGGAATGGTCGCTAAAATGGTGGGTAATCGTACCTCGTTTAGAATTCCTTGAGTATCGCTAACTGCCAAACCCGTTATGAGATTCATCACCACGATGCTGCCAAGCGTTATAAAGACCAGAAAGACAGTGCTGTTGATAAATGACGCAAATGTGTACCCGCTCTCGTTAGAATTCACGCTATCAATGGATGAATTTTTCTTGTTAGTGCTGTTGATAAATGACACAAATGTGTATCCGCTCTTGTTAGAATTCACGCTATCAACGGATGAATTTTTCTCGTCAGTCGAAGTGAAGAGATCGCTGTAGCCGTAGTCGCCCGTCATCATGACGACGGTCTTCACGAAGGCCTTCCATGGGTTAGTAAAGTCATCGTTACTGTGAAATAGAACTAAAAAGCTGAGAGAAAAGCCAATGATGATCGAGCCGAGAATCAGGAACACCTATGTAACAAAATTTTGATTACTTGTACATACAAGCCTAATTAATGGCGTGAAGTTACAAATTTCTTCAATTTAAAAAAACCTGAGAAAAATCAGATTCCACAGTTACCCATTATTCATTACCCCATTATTTAGTATCTCACCTTTGAAACGGTCTTCAGAACGGTGATAAACATAAGGGCGTAATTTCCCCAGGATGAAAGTCGTCCAATTAGGAACATCATCTGAATCCAGGTAAATAGCATCGCGAAGCCGATAGACTGTATTGTCCATGAAGAAACAGATTGCATAGAGTAATCAAAACAAAGTTCTTCAGCTATCACCACAATAAAACAAATTGCCGGTGAGATTAGAGACAACCACGTTTCAAGCTGCTTCACATGGTATCTGCGACGCAAAGGTATTATTTTACAACTCGGTCTTGGTGGTAGTAATTGGTAATTAAATAACTGAAAAAGGAGATATAATTACTTCAGATTTACGTAAAATTGCAGTGCATTGTGACAGAGTAGGATGCAGGCACAAACTAACAATATCCATGCTGGTACCGACGAGCTGCGTTTCGTTTGCAGAAGAATCATACCGTAGGTGACAAGCAAGAGGACAAATACGATTTGGACGGCTGCAAGGAATAAGAAAAGACTACGAAGATGCCTCCACTTGACCGCAAGAAAAGCTTCCATAAGAGGATGCTGCAGAATATACATATCTTCCATATTCGATACATTCGCGATCAGAGCTGTAACTATGGCCATTTGCTGCTGATCTTCCCGAGGTGCCAGGATATCGAGGCTGAGGATAATAGTGTGCGCCATCTTTGGACAAATAATTGTGAAAAAATATCTAAAAACTCAAACGCTGATTGGGCATTGTTGACGATAATCTATACCATGCGATAACTTCAATTACAACATTAGAATGGTAATTTTTAACTCATATTATTAATTTTCTATCATCATCGCCTTGGAAAACCTCGGGTCTTAAATTGGTCTCCAAGAAAGTAAAAATTTGGGATTGGACAAAAATTATGGTTAAAATGGCAACAACGCACGGCGATAGAATATAATTTTCACCATAATTTTTGTCCGAGGCCGACATTCATTTTTCTTCGAGACCAATGTGAGACTTGACATTTTTAAGCGAAACTGAAGTTTGAAATCTGCGACCAAGGCAGCGCGGCGATAGGAACTCTCCAACGCGATTGCGGTTTTCGTTTCCGCGGCGGTTACACAATCTACAGCCTATATCTATATAAAGCTACAGCCTACTGTCTATATACAGCTAAAAATGTCATTAAACTGAACACACAGTCGGAGTCTATAAATTATGTCATAAAAAATATTTTGTTAAACTTAAACAATCTAACAAAATCGATCTTAAGTCTTAGCCGGACAGACTTAAAAGGCGACTCCATTAATTCAGAACGAACTGAAACGTATAATGGTCACTGAGCATCATACTTGTATGTTAAGGTTGTCGGCCGCTAGCTCATGAACCTTGCTGTCCATGATGGCCGCAAGGAAGGCGACAGGGTTCTCATTGTTTTGAAATAGACAGCTGATCACTGTTTGCTCGTTTTTGTCCTTGGCTAACAAATTTCCTTTCATTTTGATTAAGGTTTCTGCGCAGTTCCATTTACATGCGAAGACTGCTGAGTGAAGCGGCGTATGTTCATACTAACCGCAAGACCGAGAACAAACGTTTCATTTTTGTGAAGCAAATCAAAGAGAAATTGTTAGAAAGATTTTTAATTTTTTGTATATAGGTTAATTATAATTTCATATTGCAATACGTACTTCGCCTGCCCGTACATCGATCATCCAAGACGTCTGTTTGTGTTCCAGCAAGAGGCATAACACTTTGTAGAATCCACTACTAGCTGCCATGTGCAATGGCACTATGTGAGCTGGCAGGGTCTCGGGATCTTTCGGAATAGTGAGGCCGACTTCAAGAAGTTGTCTCGTGGCTGTGGTGCTATTTAGAAGTATTGCATGCCCCAGCGCCAACCATCCCCCTCCTATTATTTAATCAGGTAATTGTTTGCATGAATACTAATGATGATAATAACATTACGCAGCTCAATTATTATTGCAGCATATATCATGAATGAACACCATAAACTGCGTTTTGCATCATGCAACTGATAATTTTTTAACAAATTATCGTGTGACGGGACTGACTTTGTTCCGCTGTTTCAATGAATCTTTCAAAGTTCGGTGAAGTCAAGATGATATCGACGATATTCTCGTACTGCGACATCTCATCGGGGTCAGTGCGGTTGACATTCCTCCACGCTAGATTAAGCGGCGTCTGCTTCTCTATGTCGCGGATATTCACGTCAACCTGGGCATTCACTAGGATCCTCACGACATCCACACGTGTGTTCCACACCGCTAGGTGTAGCGCCGTTTTTCCAGTAATATCTTGAAGCTGGTGTTACAAATTTTAGTTTAATCACAATTAATACGTTGAATAATCGACATCCTCGGCAAAGACATCAGTGAGTGGAAATTTCATCTTTTAGTGTAATGGTACTACCAATACTGTGGGGTTAATACCTCAAGTAATGGAGTCGGGGGTTCCACGAACCATTTGACCACGTTGACATGACCCTGAGCAGCTGCGTAGTGCAAGGCGCATCTGCCGCGATCGTCGGCGATGTACAGATCAATTCCAGCAGCTTTGGCTTGCTTCAACTCCTTGAGCCTACCAGCGTAAGAAGCGAGGTGGACAAGAGTGATGCCGTGTTCATCCTGGGGTTTAGCAAATTCTCTCACGTTTTCCCAGTCCTCGGTTACAACATATTGGAGCAAATCATGAATGGCGTGGGTATCCCAAAATATCATCCTGCGATTCTGGTCCAATGATTCTTTTTCAGAGAAATATAGTTTGTTATTTTCAACCATAGTTGCCCAATCACATTTACAGAAGGAAAAAAATCGGTCTGCTTATTGCAGAGGATGCAGACACACTAATGAGAGTGACCACAGTCCCACTTTGATATAATCCTTGAATTCTTATCGCTCTGCTCAGCGCCGGATTTAGAAAGCGAAGGCCCTGGGCAGCCCAGGGGTCAAGGCCTACTACCCAGTGCGAATTTCCATCGTACCCAACCCAGTTTGTTCCCTATATCGAAAACTATTAAACCTATAAAAATAGGGTCTTATACGAATTCAGTTTTAAGATTCTTAATACCAAAATCAGCAAAAATGTTTGTAATTAAAAATAGCTTTGTTGACTTATAATTTTTTTTATCGCACACAACAAAATTATAAGTATATATAAAACTTTTATAGATTATTGTTGCAGGTCCCAAAGACCAGGAATTTTTCGTGATTTGCGATAAGCAAAACTGTCTATTAATTGGTTAAAATCCATTTCCCGCAAAATATCGTGTTCAATACTCCTGATAGTTGAGTTGTTGAGTACACGTATTTACGTTCATTTATCATGTAATCAGTATACATACTTATATTGTAACTTATCGATAATCACAATTATAAGTTATAACAATTGTTATAATTTTTTTTCAATTTTGAAATGTGAAGGTTATGGATCAAAATTTCACATTTCAAAAAACACAACGAAAAAAATATGAACATGATTCTTTTTACATTCGATTTTTTTTTTTCATTTTCAATTAGGTACTATTTTATGGCATTTCGTGAGTATTTTCGTTTAGGTGGAGGGCTATGCCTCCCCTCTCCGCCTGGCGGGGGCTTTGCCGACGACTCGTGCGGTCGCAATCGTACTCAATCATTATACCTTGTTTTCCGCACTAGTTGCATAATATATATTATTAGGAGATTTTAGAAACCGATGTATTAGTATATTGTGTACCAAGGACATGAAGTAATCTTTTTTTTAGACCGAGTGTGGCTTTTCGCGAGCTGGAGACGAGTACGGCAAACACACTCGGTCTAAAAAAGCTCACAAGCCGTTGATTCACAGGATATTTCTTGTAAAACATGCATAAATGAGGCTGTTTTTCGTGCCACAATGAGGTTATGTCATGACTCGTGATACATGACAGTAGAGAGCGAAGTACAAAGATAAAAGTTCAGGTGGCGCGCAATATGCTCGCGCTATGCCATTTCCGTTCCATTATATATCTGTGACATCACATTTCTATTTCACAGGGAGCGGAAGTAAGAGTTCTCCCGCTCATGCGACGGGCTCGAAAAGCGGTACTTCTATCACGTTCCACAGGTATGAAAAGCAGCCGTATTCGTGCAGGTGTTTTAATGAAATATATAAATAATTATGATATGAATAATTCAGTTATGCATGATCGATTATTGCTCAAAAACAATAAGGGATGAGATTTTGGTGTCACGAACAGCCCTTCCGAATTACAAGTTCATAAGTGCAACGGTTAGACAGATATCGTAGTCCCGAGGAAAAATAGGAAGAAAAAGAAGAAGAAGAAAATTGTGTTTTTCGATCATCTTTACCGGTCAATATCTCAGGAACCGCTCAGTTGATTTCGCCCAACTTTAGCGAGTAAGGTTAGGTGACGTAGATCTTGAGCCTCCGTAAATTTTATCAAAAAATATTAAGCGGTTTAAAAGATATGACAGATTTTTTACAAGAACAAGAGCTTGCTCGGGTAAACGATTCGGGGCTGGCGCGTTGGCCTACGGTACTTGGCGGCGATTGGCTGCCGCAAATCTTGATGTGGCAAGCTTGTAGAGTCGCATGTCCTAATTAACAAACTGAGTTTGCGACCTTGAACAGGCATATATGTTCGCGTCACCATTTCGCCAAAAAACTTATCAATAATCAGTTTTTCGTATATATCTTCCCTCCGCTGCCATTTAGACTGAAAATAGTTGTTACGAGAACTGTAGGGAACAAAATTGCCTACAGCTTTTGTCTGAAAATTGTTTCTGTCAGATGAATAGTTCATGACTAAGAACGAAGTAAAGCGGAGAAAATGTACGAAATTCGCGACAACGCTCCACTTTTCGTTGAAATTTTAGTTAATCTTCATTAATTATTATAGTCCAGCCGCCAGGTAATTTTAGCGTACAAAATAAAGGTTTTTATTTTCGGATGAGAGAAGTATTTTGGGGCGCTGAGTATTTTCTCAGTTCTTGACCTTGTCGAGCCGCTGTTTGCGCCGCTATCTTCGAAAAATAGCGTCATCTCTTTCAGGATGGTCTTACGGCCCGTATAGTGATCATCAATGTTGTAGAAGAAATGATTTCCAACAACTTTCGACTGAAGTTTTTTCTTTGTAGGTCGTATAGTTTTTTTTTTTTATCTACAGCGACGCGAAGCATCCGATATCGCACGAAACTTTAACATATACTTGGTGTTATCAGGGAATTTTGCGAATTATCAATTACCAAGTACTCGCCGATTCGTTATATGAGAAATCAATCATCATTCAACTCATTTCTACACCACCTGCAGGTAGGGTAACTGGCGCGTTTCTTATTCTCACGTGGAATCCCCAGTAATCCTAATCCACGTATGCGTCTTATCTAAAAATCATATTATACTGCTCCGTTTTGATGGTGCTAGCTGAGCAATCTGTATCTCTTCGCCGCTTCGATTAGAATGAATCGAACCATAATTATCGCTTGATTTGGGAATGTAATTTGTATTTTTATGGCATTGTCTTCATATCGGGAGTAGTTCAAAATTGGTTGCACGTTTTCGCGTGTTTTTCTATTCCATAAACATCTTTTTTCGTCTAATAGTATATTATGTGGCATGCCCGTGAACCAAGTGTTTTTTTGGCGAGAATAATGATTTCAGTACGAGCTACATGCGAGCCGGAAGCAACTACTAAAATCATTATTCGAGCCAAAAACAGTTCACGAACACGCCTCATACCATATTTTCTCCGGCACAGACATTGAAAGTCACTTTGACGCCAGCTGAGATCCGCACTTGATGTGACGAAGAGTGCGATTATATTTCGCGCCTCGTTCTTCGAGATTAGATGTAGTCTCCCCCTCCCCCCGTTTGAGACCACAGCGCTTCAGAGTGAGTTTACTTGAAAAAAACCGACCTTAGCGCCCCGCATCGGCGAGGCCCAGGTCCACCGAATGTTCTTGATTTCTTGAGAGTGTAATTAAAATTACTGGATTAGGGTCATTGGGTACTATATGGGTGGGTGCTAATCTCTCGAACGAGGCTCTTCATATAATTACGATCGAACTTCACTTTTAGAAGTTCGTTTGATCGTTTAATTATATTTCGCGCCTCGTTCTTCGAGATTAGATGTAGTTATTTAGAGATACAGTAATTTTAATTTTAATTTATTTCAACTATATAATTTATAACATATTTCTCTTTCAATAATATCTTTATTATGAGATTAACACTGTTCTTGCAAAACATTCATTGTTCTTTACGATTGTCTTATTATAATATCTGGCGAACATCTGGGAGTTTTCTGACCACCCAGCCGTCTTTTTTATAATACTTAAATCTATTCCCTTGGATGAAGCAGCTGATTTCGCTGCATGACGGGTCGAGTGTGCAGAAAACACTCACAAATCTACACCACTCTTCCCCAGAACTGCCTTTATCCATCTACTGACTGTTTGAGCACAGATTACTTTATGTGGTTTCTTTATTGCAATAAATAAATTATCTTCAATTTTTCTTATTGATTTTGTAACCGCAATATACTTTTCTAGCATAGTAACAACGCATATTTTAGAATCTTCAACCAACCTTGGCAAACATAAAATAGGTTGATATTTACCGGGTCCTGAAGTTTTTAGCTGTTCAGGTATCTTGATTAATATTTTGTCTGACAACTTTTGAATGTTACTCAGTTTTATCTTTGCCAAAGTTTGAGCTCTATGAGCTGTAGCTAACGCTAATAAGGTTATTGTTTTTTCTGTTAGTTCACTTAATTCTAAGTTATCCAAGGGGTCCAGTCTTCTTAGATAGTCTAATACTACGCTTACATCCCATGTATACTGATACTTTGGCTTGCTTGGTTTTAGCTTATATATACCTTTAAAAAATCTAGAAATTAACTTGTCTTCGCCCACCTTGACTTCAGACAATAAGGATATAGCCGATCTGTATGTATTTAAGGTACCGTATGATGCACCTGCCTCATGTTTAATTGTTAGAAACTTTAACAATGTATATCTCGTCGGGTTGTAAAAGTCAATACTAGTATTGTTACAGTACTCCCACCATGATCGTAATGCACTTTCGTATTGTTTCATGGTAGATTCAGTAATGGAAGACAGAAGTATTTTTATTGTTTCTAAAGGTACGTTCATTTTCGCAAATGCTGACCCGACACTATCCCTGCCATTAAACTGAGATGTCTTTGCCTTCGGTGACTTCTTGAGCTAAAAGGAGAATTTAGTAGGTCAATGCTTGGTTCGAATTTTACTGGTTCATTTAATAATAAACTGAAGAATAGTGGGTACCATGGCTGATTAGGCCAATCTGGAACCACTACTATACCACAGGCACCCTCTGCTTCAATTTTTGATAACACCTTTGCAATCATGTTAAATGGTGGAAAGGCATAAAATTTTAGATCTTTTCAACTTAGGGTAAATGCATCGATAAACAAGGCAGAACTATCAGGTAACCAGGATATATAGTTTATACATTTGTTATTATACTTTGAGGCAAAAAGATCCACCTCCGGTTTTCCAAATTTTTGACCAATTATGTTAAAGGCTTCTGGACATAAGGACCATTCTGTGTCTTCATTTCCCAGTCGTGACAAAAAATCTGCTTGTGTATTTTTTAACTTTCCGCTAAGAAAATCAAAGATTTTCGAAAAATCGGGAAGTTATTGGTTTTACCCCATTTTGCAAAAATCGAGTTTTCAACAGATCTCGATGTTTTGAGGTCTTAGGAAGCTTCTCTGACTACTCCTGAGAGGGTGTCACTATGTCTGTATTTATGTGTGTGTGTGTGTGTATGTGTATGTGTGTGTGTATGTGTGTGTGTATGTAAGTATGTGACCCGCTTATAACTTTTGAACGGCTTGACGAAATCGAACCAAACTAGTTGCGTTCCAAAGATTTTCATCAAACTTAGATTTCCTAAAAATTTGAACCGATTCGGACCGGTAGATTTCGAAAAAACTAAAAAAAAACTCAAAAAACGTAAGAAATTTTTTTTTTCAAATGTGGTTTTTTGGAATAACTTTTGAACGGCTTTACCGATCAATTCCAAAAACTAATCAGCTCTTAACCTTGAAAAACTGCATCGATCAACGCCGGTCCAGTCAAAATCGGTTGATTCCTTCGAGAGATATCGTTGACGAAAAAAAATCGAAAAATGTGTTTTTTTGTAATATCTCCGAAATGTTTCATCAGATCAATTTTTTTTGTTTCACATTTCTTTATATTTTAACTTGAAAGATTTGTGCGGGAAGTTTTAGGTCTGGCCCATCATGGTCAGCCGATGTACCTTCTTGTTTCTGAAGGTATGTAGGCTGCAAACAAATAGTTGTGCCTTGCTTCTGCCCACTGCCAAATCTTTTTGGCTAGTGCATAATATTTCAAATACTTTACCCCGCCCATTTTATTTACATAAGATAACGCGGTGGTATTATCAATTTCTAATAGAATGTTGCAATTTGATGTCTCATTAGCAAGGCCGTATAAAGCCAGTTTTACAGCTAATAATTCTCTTTATAGAGTGTTTTAATTCGCAACTTGACCAAAAACCGAATATTTCTTTGACACTGTTCGTTGTGCCTCAACCAGTGTCCGATGCATCTGTATAGATACACAAGTCAAACTCGCCTTTTCTTATAGGCTTTACAGCATGAGTTATTGATTTTTTCCACCATTCTAATTCCTCAATTACACATGTAGGAATCATCATTATTTGACTATAATCGTAATTACAGTTTTTTAATGCTCCGATTTTTGCTGGTTCTAATGATTTTGTATATAAAAACCCATATTCAGTTTCCTGGCAAGCGAATATTAGTGTTCCTGTTAGTTCTGCTATTTCTCGTATCGTGCAATATTTTTTATCTAAAATGCTTTTTACATTATCCAGTATTTTTTCTTTTTTGTCCTGTGGGAGTTGTAACTCATAACTTTTTGTATTAATTTTTATACCTAAAAACTTACATTCATCTGAAGGATCTAACTTGTTTTTTTTTTGTTGTTTATCAAGAACCCCAGTCTAATCAATAATTTTTTAGTCTTAATAGCATTTTTATAACAGGATTCATGATCTTTCCCTATACACAAAATATCGTCTAGGTATGCCACGGATAAAAAACCCTTATTTCTTAAGTGTCTCAAAACTGGTTTCATAATTTTTGTAAATATGAATCGTGCGGAAGCTAAACCATTTGGCAAGCAAGTAAATTGATAAATCTTTCCAAAGTATTCAAATCTCAAAAATTTTTTGCTTTTAGGATGCACTGCGACTGTGTAATAAGCATCTTGCATGTCAATCTTGCTAAGGAAATAACCCGGGCATATCAATTGTATAGCGGTTTGCAAGTTTTCCATCTTAAAATGATCAGCAATAAGAAACTCATTCAACTTTTTCAAATTGAGGATGAATCTATAAGATCCATCATCCTTTGGTATTAAAAAATATGTAGATAAAAATTGGTTTGGCTCTGGTTCACATTCTTCTATTACGCCTTTGGCTACAAGATTGTTAATGGCCAGTTTGTGTTTTAAAATTTCTGATATTGATTGAAATTTTTGCTTTGGCGCTTGTGGCTGTATCACCGTTTTAGAAAATTGAATTTTATATCCCTTAATGCATCTTTGAATGAATTTATCATTGCTAATCTTTTCCCATTCTTTGTGGAAATATTTAAGTCTACCTGCCTTCTCCATCTGTAATTAATAATATTTTATAACATAGCATGTAGATTCTAGACCTCCAGATTTATCTATGAAGGCTTATTCGTGAGACCGTAATGCCGCTCGTGCATGCGCTCTCAACACCTGAAATCTCTGATCGAACTTTCTCGATCGTTCTCGCTTTGTTTGTCATTCTGCCGCTCGTGCAGACGTAAGAGTTCTGACGCTCGTTCAGACGCTTTTCATGCGAGAATTTGTTTGGAATAGTTAATTAAGCTTAACCAACCTTCCGAATCGTACGTTGATCTTTCTTTGTTATCCGAGATAGAGCTATCCTCCGAAGACTCGGAATCATCATTTTCCGCGTCCTGGTTTATTTGCTGTAATTTCTCCATTTCTGATTTTAATTTCTTTATTTCATCTCCTATTTCTTCTAAGCGTTGTTCGCTTTTGCGTTTCTTAGGCATTTTTCCGTTTTTTTTTTTTTTTTTTTTTTTTTCTTTTTTGTGTCAACAAGGACTCTACTTCTCACTCGAGCGTGTTGCCTTCAGGGCACAGCGAAAAGGAATGAAGAACATTCGGTGGACCTGGGCCTCGCCGATACGCGGCGCTAGGGTCGGTTTTTTTCAAGTAAACTCACTCTGAAGCGCTGTGGTCTCAAAGGGGGGGAGAGGGAGACTACATCTAATCTCTCGAACGAGGTTCTTCATATAATTACGATCGAACTTCACTTTTAGCAGTTCGTTTGATCGTTTAATTATGGCGTGAGCTGTCAGACAAAGCTGCGGTATAAAGACTTTATTACGCAGCTTGGGAATGCGCACTTCGAACTGCACATCAAAACTGCGGTATAAAGACCTTAGACCGCAGTTCTGAAGTTAACTGTATAAACTACCATTTTACGGAACAAAAACAGACGTCAAAAGGTGACTTTTCAGTGCCTATGCTGTAAAAACCTGTTTTTTTCGAATCTAGAGGTCCAAAACGTGAAGATTTGTTAAAATTAGAAATAGTACTTTTCGACGAAAAGCAATACGTTTTTTATATCAGTTTTTCTTATTTCTTATATCATAAGTGATGGAAAAAACAACTCCTCTAAGTTTTGTGAACTAAAATTACTTGGTGACTGGAAAGAAGAATTGTACGGAAAACTGATTTTCGGTACCGTTTCGGTAAGATGGCGGCGCGAGTGGTGCCCATATATGTAATATTCCTATATTGTTAATTTCTATAACTGGAGGGGTTAGAAACTAAGAGAAACAGAATGTATCTCTAACTCACTCCTTTACAACCCAATTAACATGTTCTGCGCAGCTGCGATAGTAATGGCGGATTGGCGGGTGTTAAAAGTATCTAACCTTAAAATTGAAATATAATTTGTGCTTGAACGTGAATGAGTTTATAAAATATTTATAGCCAATGAAATAATAATACGAAACGTATGAGCAAATCGTCGATTTAATCCTAACCTTCAAAACATTATACGTGTAAATGTTTTACGCAAGTGCCAGATGTTAACTTGCACAGAAAGCTCTGATTTGAAGGTGACAGAAAGAGATGTTACGCCCTGGATTAAAGTTGTATTTACCAGAAAGTTAGTATTTGAATCATTGACGTTCTGAATTCGGTTTGGTAGAATTCTATATTTCTTACCGAGTTCCTTGTATGTTCGGTTCTTCCGTTAGGCGCTTTAGCTCTAATCTATCGAGGTAATGGGTTAAATCAGTCACCGCGGCCACTATGCGTGGTTGAAATAAATGTTTGTTGATTTCACTTCCGTCAACAATATTTATTTTAACTATATTAATTTCAACAATATCAATTTAACCAAACTTACTTTTAAACAATCTTAATTTTAAACAATCTGCACTAAAATGTTGGTTAGCTTTATGATTGATTTTTTATAGTTTCGAGTATAGTTTATGAAGTTGTTTAACTGTTTCACCAAATGTTTCAAGTTCTATGAATTAGTTCTATGATTTTATGAATTTGATCTTCACTCTATGAGGTTCTGTGACTAACTAACTAATATTTTGTAAAAAAAAGCCTCTCTTCGCGGGTACGCGAAAAAGGGGTGTTGGAAAACTCGCGGGAAACCGAGGTTTTTTCTATTGGTAAAAAAAAACATAAAATAAAAGAGAGAAAAAATATGGTTGGCTAGATCTCTTTTAGTGCGAGACGATTGGGTCGGAGGCCCAAGCGTCGCGACGCTAAGAAGGGATGCTGAGAGCATCTACCTATAACTATCTTATTTTAAACAGAGCGATCTTTGTCTTTCGAATCTCCGCGTTTGGTAATAAATTTGAAGAGTTTTGAAGATTTATGTTTCCTCAATAAACTGAGTTTCTATATTTTCTAAAGTTTACTTAAGATTTTGAGTTTCGGATTTTATAGACTATCGAGTGTTTCCAGACGTCCGTTTAGTGAGAAAAATAAGAGGAAATTGTTTATATTGTTGAAGATTGCGTTTCTGAAAGTATGCATTTATAACTAAAGTAAAATAATATCAAAGAATGAAAGGAAAAAATTATAAATCAAAGTACATTAAGAAATGTATCATTAAAACTCTGATGATATTTGCAAGTCGGCTGCTATAGTAAGAAGTATGGTATCTACTGTACCGAGAGATTGCCTAAACGGCTTCCAGCCTAGCACGTAATAGAGACCCCATTATCGTCGGCACCGTACAAAATTAGCCTTATTTCAGACCCTTTTAGCAATATAGGAGTATTACATATATGGTGGCGCCCGTCCAAGGTCGCAAACTTAGTTCATTGGCTGAATAATATACAGACAGCTCCCCTTATGGACCTACGTGAGCCGATTAAAATTCTCCGCGAGCTAGCGCCCCCTGAATAATTCTAGCGGCGCATTCAGCAACTCAGTGAAAAAAATTGAAATTCGTTAGATATGTGTTGTAATTACCGACTGGAATATATCATTTCCGTGATGATACGTCAGTTTCGGTAGTTACAGGAATCGTACATATCCCCGAGCTCACATACGCGTTCTTGCCGGCACCTAGCATTGTATACGCCCTTCTGACTGTCAGGAGGCGATATTAATCCGGAAAAAATTGATGAGTGATCTACCAAACGGGCGTAACGCTCTCTATTTTATTCTTGTGGGTTAGGTCTTCTTGGCAGTATTGTAGTGGGCTTACGCCCTTCTGGCTGTGGGCTGCTCAATTTTTGTCTCATGGAATTTCCGAGTTGAATTTGGGGATACGCACTTATGGCAGTACATTCCGGTTTTTGCGAGTTACGCCTTTTTGGTCCTAACATATGGATATAATTAACGATTTGACAGTTTCGATCATTTCAAGACGATCTCTCTGAAAATCGATTCCACAATTTTGCGCGCTTTGCTAACCAGAGTAATGGTATATTTCGCAACAAGTGTGTAAAATCTTACACCCGTGTTACAAACGATATTTCTCGATGTAGTTCGCGTAAAATTTGACTTTATCCAACAATAAGTAGAACAATTTGTAAAATCAGATTTTACGCACACTGTATCGAAAAGGTTATTCTGCAGGTAAGTGTATCTGACGTTATACTTACAACAAATGAATATTATATATATTTGCTAGCTTTTTCTGAACACCACGAGAGTAACCACTACATAGCGTCGAATAGAGGGAAATCTTCAGTTTTGAGTTCGAATAATACAAAATGTGAGTTTCTTCTGAGTCTCGAACACGTACCATCAGATTAATCGGAATGATTTCTATAGATAGATATCACCGATAAATAGAAACGAACATCAATTTGTTTTTCCCCATACAGAAAGAAATGGTCACTTGAACCAAGCGAAATATTTTTGCCTCGCCTTTTTGTTGACCAAAAATTTAAACATTAATTCAATTCAACAAGATTTTCTTGAATAAATATCATCAAAAACATCGAACAATAGTATATTGTGCAACGAGTGGATAAAAAAAAATTTTCTTGGTATTTTGAGCCATTAGGCTCTAGGAATTCACAAAAATATTGCCAAAATCTCATACAAATAACGTTCAATTTCTATACGTGTCTATACGTCTTCCACTTTTTATTAAAGTTCGTTCCTCAATGACTCGGGAGAATTGTTTCGGATTTAAATGCGCTCTTTGGTATATCCTACGTAAACCAACCATGAGGGGATTTCCTAAATTCACGCGCCAACGCAGAAGTGAGGAGTCGAGTTTGTTCAAAAACTACCATAAATTCAATTATCTTTCATCTTTTGAATGCAAAAGAATCCATCTACTTTTTTTGCCAGATTTTTACAATGTTTTCAATAAGAGTTAACGAAAATATTGTGTATTCAGATTCTACGATATTAATAAACTCTCATACTGTTGTTCTATCGTATAAAATATTCTCTGTCCGTCCTCGAATGTCATAACAATCATTTATTAAATAAGGCGACAGCCATAATGTTGTAAGAAATACGAAAAATATGTTTCTCAGTGCAGATAGATAATAACAGACGGTGCCATTACAAAGCAATTCATTACAAATGATTAATTAAGGATACACAGCTGTATTATTGAAAAGATGAAAAGCGAAGCCATTATCTTTTCTGTTATAATTATGTTCTATTATACAACAGAATGTTTCCTCTTTCATACTAATAGAGATATAGTATAGACGTATACGACGCAGACCACGTTTTGAATTGAATTCATATGAAGGGTCTACGGGAAAAAGGGGGATTGTCAAAATTTCTGATTTCTCAGAAATTGAAAATAACATATTAAATCTATTATTACTCAATCAAATTCGAACAAAAAAAAATATATATTTATATTTTCATAGACAATTTAATCCTAAACATCATTCATAAATAATTTTCGACATTCAGTAAATAATGGTATATTAAATAATTAAAAACAAAACAAAGTCAACAATTTACAGGGAAAAAAGGGAATGTGATAAAATTTTTTTTTTGTTTTGAATTCTTTTCACGGTTTGTTTTTTTCAATAGTGCTAAGAGATAAAGTATCATCGTCTTCAAAATCTGACTGCTTTCGTCTTTTCCCTTTAACTGGTGACGATAATTTAGGAAGCTTAGAATAAAAAGTTTTCGTTTTTTCTTCACAAAATTATAATTGAAATGTTATTGTAATGTAGCGATAGTTCAATAACTAGATTGCGTATGTTAATTTTACGTAACTCTTTTTTTTTTATCAAAAAATTTCTTCGGATCTACCCCTTTTTTCAGTGCATACTGTTTTTTTTTCTTCAAAATCTGATATTATCAGCATGTAGAGCACTCTTCAAACTACAAGAAACTATTTTTTATTTAAAAAGTTGAAAAATTGACAATTCCCCTTTTTCGGGTGGACCCTTCATATGTTTTAATATAAACATGGTTTCAAATCTGTACAATTTGATTATCATTAAATGTTCAACAGCTGTTACGGTAAATTATTATTACTATGAGTTTATTTTTCGTTACATTTTCTTGGCTCCAATATGTCTGTCAATCAATGAGTCGGTATTCCACGTTCAGATATTGCTGAATATTATCGTCGTGAGACACAGAATTTTGTTTTTGGATTTTACTTAATAACACAAAAATTTAAAAATGGCCATTTCTGTTTTAGTCTAAAAAATTCAGATACAAATATCGGTTTGCGGAATAGGTCTAAAAAAAAATTGAGTGACTTGAATCAATGATATAAAAAATTATGGATCAATTTCGAAATGGACAGATTCAGACGCTGGTCGTGTTTCTATAGCGTGCCTTTATACCATTCGGTAATCAAATGTGATTGACGGAGATGTCTTCCTCGACGTAATACTATGGCATTATTGTTTCTTAAGCAAGAAAAAAAAAAATCTACCGCAAATATAATAAACGTCAGAGTAGGTTATTTGACTTTCTAATTACTTACTGGTCAAGGCTGCAGGAATCAGCTAAGTTGTAAAAAGAATCATAAGAATAGATTCTTTAATCGAATACAAACATATTAATGATATTAAATATGTATGAATGTTTATTTTGTTCATGTTTTTCATTCAAATGATAAATTTTTATCTACTCGGTCAATAGTTGATTATTATCATACTACCATCGTTGCCAAGATAATATTTTGACAAATTTATAACACTGGTCAACAGTGACTTTGTTGCCCTTGATATGAGAGTGGTTCTAGGATAGTTGTATGCTGACAATTAAGGAACTATCAATGATTTTGCAAGATTAGCTCTAGTTTTTTTAGATAACTCACATTTTTATATTACACTGTAAGAAGCAGTATTTATGAGAAAAATTTGATTTTAATTCTGAATATGAAAAGTTTATTGAAAAACACAACTTAAGAGGATGCTATAGTCCTACTTTACCGGCCAAAACATCATTTTCCCTCAACGTTTCGGAGTTTTTCGCGATTGTATTTTTGGCTGGTCAAGGTAGGACTATAACATCCTCTCAATTATTTTATTTTAGTATCTAGTTCATTCACATAAAAGTAAAAAAAGGTAAAAAATTTATTACATTTCAGAGAAACACTTCTCACAAAACTTTCTTCTGTAAGATTCTTGGGAAAGACACACTCCCAATAATATGAAAACTAAAGCCAATCTGGTGAACTCATGACTTTAATTGTAAATTATGTATTCTTAGTCAAAAAAAACAAATTATTTTTGTTGAGCTGTGTAATGTATCGTGATAATCTCGCATTAGGTTTTCACCTACAGGTTTTGAAGAGTTTCCATCATTACATACCTGGTTATGGAATAATACCAAACATTGTTGTAACTGAAACAAGAAACCCTATAAATACATTTAGAGTATCGAAAATGGGTCTGCGGGGTAAACTTTTATAAACTGTAGACTAGGTATTGGTCGCTATTTGATTATAGGTATGAGTTCAACTGTTTAATTGCAGAAGTTTCAGAGCAGGAAACTGACTATGAGAATGTGTCAAGACGCCCTCATTAAGTCTTCACATGAAGTGTTGTGTAATGTTATTTTATGTTTGTAATGTCGACGTAAAACTGCAAAGTCTGAGAGAATATGATTTACTATCATGCATTTTAATCATATGTAATTAAGTATTCTGCAAGCTGCAGTGATCACGCTATCTATTTTTGAAATTCACACGAGCTCAATCTTAGGACTAATTGAAGTTATCAGCTGCTCTTTCAGAAAAGTGGCAGTATTTTGAGAGGCTTCATATTGGATGGTTGCAAAAAAAATTTCTGCTTCAACAATATTAGATAGTAACAGTTACATTGAATATCTGAATATCCTGCGATTTGAATCTAGAAGTTTCCGTATAAAAAAAATTTTGTGCTACTACTGTGTTATTTCCAATACCTTTGTTTGTACGTAAGTAGAGCAAATGTCAGTGTTAAAAATATTTTATGGACTTCGAATTTTGAATTTATCATGAAATTATGTGAATAAGAGACGTCTAAATTTACGTTTTTAATTTGATTTTTGTAATAACAGGATGAAGTACTGTAAAAATTTGCATGTCCTTCGATGATACAAGCCTCAAATTTTCAACGTCTTCGGAAGCAGATTTTTGTTTAAGAGGATTATGTTATAATCAGCCTGTACCGGCCGAAATATACTTTTTCAGAATTTTGCGAATAATTCCGAAACAGCAATTTAAAATGATACAAAATGGATTTAGCCGATGATTTATAAATAATGGATTCGATTTTTCTTCATTAATGGTGAATTTTACGTGTTGAATTGACCTCATTATGAACCTATTACCTTCACGAATCATCGAACAGCTACATTTTATATTATCTTATATCACCGTTTCGGAGTTATTCGCAGAATTTCAAATAAACGATAATGCAGTCCCAGCATCACTTTCAATTTTTAGATTTTTATCTTATACATTCTAATATATAGTTCGAAATATGAAATAAAATTCTTGATGCTCAACAACAATTTTATCAAACTGAAAAAAACAAAATTATTTATAATTAAAATTTAATTAAATAGGTAAATTCGTTATTTTAGTATTGCTTAGATAAATATAGATCAGATCCAGGGGAATTCAGAATATTTAGAGTATTTTGAAGAATGGTAAAAGACAAATACTGAAAAAATCGCAAAACCAATATCGATGAAAAAATAAAAATCGTGCTCACAGGTATGGGGGTTCCATCGAGATGGAGAGTTGGAACTTTGCACAGATTTTTTTCAATGTGTTTGGAGCCGATGTAAAAGTGGAAACAGTTAAGATCCAAAAATACCCCAAATAAGGACCACCCAAATGCGCATACTAATAATCATTATATGCTTAGTGATAATTCCTAATCAATCACCGTTTTGCATTATAGGCATAGTAACTACAGTGCGGCCTCTCAATAGTGCCGGTCATGGGGCTGTAGGAGAGTCATTTTCTGAGAATCTTAGTACCCCCACCAACGGGTACCGCTTGCCTCTAGAAATTGAGAACTTGCTCTCTCAATAGTGCTGCTGTGAAATACATTCTTATTGCTTGTTGTCTGCAGTTAAGTAAAAATAATGGAGCTTCATAATACAGCGAAGAAACGTAACAGGAAACAGTTTACATCAGAAGTGACGCCAGAATTAATTGAGTATACGAACAAATCTATATGTTTTGAAAAATACACTGGACAAACCAAATTTATACCTATATATGATGAAAATATCACTCTCTTGAAACACATTTCACTAGTTGATTGATATTGTTTCCATCAAAATAAATTCCGCTCAAATCCAAAAATGCAGTAAAAGTTGAATAAATATAGAAAACAAATCTAACCAAACTATATGAAAGTCAGAGCTAAGCGATGATCGATATAAATCCAACTACTACATATGCAGTTAAAACTGTTAAGGTGAAATGTAACGTTTCAAGGCTTCTATAACGGGAATGGTGAATTCTCCGAAACTACTGAATGAATCGCAATGAAATTTTGGGGAATTACGCATTATTCTAGTAGAAAGGGCCTGATTATTTTACTTTTCCGAATTTTTTTTAAAAATTAAAAAAACTAAAAAAAATTTTTTAAAATTTCGAAAAAGTAAAATAATCAGGCCCTTTCTACTAGAGTAATGCGTAATCCCTCAGACTTTCATTGCGATTCATCTAGTAGTTACGGAGAATACTCCATTCCCGTTTTCGAGGCCTTGAAACGTTACATTTCACCTTAAATTAATCGTTTACGAATGGCACTATTGAGAGAGTCGGCTTCGATTTCTGAAGCTGAAGACAGCAGCGTTGGTAACGTTCGGACGGGAATGAGGGGAATCGGCACTGTTGAGAGCGGCACTATTGAGAGGCCGCACTGTATTCGAATAGACGATTCTTAACTTTGATAAATTGTAAGGAAATTTCTTGAAAGTACTTCAGGTCAAAGGAAAAAAAAGTTAAAAAAGTTTTTTTCGTGACGTTTCGACCCTGAAGAGTGCCCGCTTTAGATGAAGTATTGAATATCAATCTGTACAATGATAACTTAGGATTATATACAAGCTCAATTAGATTTTCAGATTAGACTAGTATCAACATACATTTATAAGCATTAGAAGTGACTAGAAGGTGTATAACCTCAGTACAACACGTGAACGCAACAACTGAGCATGCCGAAGTTAACCTAAACATATAATCGTAATGATCTATTAAACTAATCTTTAAACTAACAGGCAAACCATGTGTGATAATAGTTATCAAAAATCCATGGTTGGAGTGGTTCTATACAGAAACTCGGATTTACCACTTCTCCATCTCATGCAAGTTATATTTTTCCAAGAACGCACAACATGACTAGTAACTATTTCAATAGCAATTCCGATAGCAATTATCGCTCATAAAACATGAAGACATGAAGAATGATGATAGATATGAAAAATCTTGTGTTTTTATTTTTCTGTAGATAATAAATGAATATAAAAAACAAGACAGAATGAGCAGTCTGAAAGGACTGTACTCAACAGGCACTCACGATTCACCAGTATCACATGTAACAGGTCAAGAGAGGGCGAAGAATATTAGTATTCATTTATTTTGTTGTGTTATTCTGTATTCTTTATATTGAAGGTAAACCATTAGAATGGATAGAAAATGATGAGTTTTTTTGCTAGGGGTATAATCAAAAGACAAGAGATTTGGGTTGGTACAGTAGTGTCGTATAAGTGAAGGTATAAGTGCAATGAGGCATTTTGCTAGATATACTCCGCATGTAAGATAAGTGGCTAATTGCACACAGAATAGAAAATGCAAGTTTTTTCAAGTTAAACGAAATAACATTTTAACAATTCATAATTAGTAGACTCATAAAAGTTGAAATACTTTATTTTGCGGTAGTATAATTAGTCATATTAAATTATAAAATATCGTACATTGCATGTTGAATAAATAATATTTTAATTTACATTTTTGAACACATTACATATTCTCTTATGTTGCATCTTGAAATATCACAGCGCATGGGACTGGTAGTTTGCGGATTATAGGCCTGCTGCGTAACGACAAACAGGCTACTAGTCCGCGTATTCCTCTTGCACGTATATGGCCGTTAGCGCATCACCTATTTGGGTTCCAAGCGCGACTCGGGTAACAACATTGTGTATGCCTACGATAGAAGCTTAGTTCTACGCTAATACCGTGAGAATCACGTGAAACTATACGGTCGGTGCGCGCAGGCGCCGAACCTCCCTAGATTTGTTGTTCATTGCTTACATTGTTGAACTTGGCATACCCTAGGGATTTTTTAATGTGACAAGTTGGCTATCCCCATAAAATTCGTATTAATCAGCGCTTGCGCGCTCCGACTGTATAGTTTCACGTGACTCTCACGTTATAGGTATTGGATGGTATACAGCTGTAGGCCTATATGTCTGGCGATTTTCAAAATATCTCACTTTTCATGGAAGTATTTTAGCGTTGATAATAGAAGGTGCACATTACGCAAAAAATATTTAGGTTTTTTCACATAAATATACCGAGGCAGTCTCTTGAAACGAAACCGTCAACAGCGCATGCGTCAAATAATCCAATGTCATTAGTCGGCAAGTTCGTCCTGCGACGATATCTGAGCCTGTAAGGCAGGGGAGCCAACTTGCACGAAATTCTAACCTCAATTCTAACTACGATTCGAACCTCAAAACAGAGATTAACAGCTCGACCTCGGGATGGCCAGCCCGCATTAGCAGACGTCGAAACTCGCGCTTGTGCTGTCGAGTGTTTAGTTTCAAGAGACTGTTTCGGTATAGGCACGGTATAGGCATATACCATGAACAGTACTTCCATAGAGTGCCCTCCATATGTTGTTTACTTACTTCCGTAAGACTATCAATGGATATCAACAATTTGTCTTTTCAAAAGTCCATCGCCGATCGACATGAATGTGAAATATGAAAAATTACGAGGGTTTTAAGTAGGAAATGGGACAATTTATGTAATAAATACTATCGCCCCCTCGTTCAGATTCTGACTATAATCCACCGATCTCAGCTATACTAAATGAATAAGGGATCGCTATTTTGGTCCGCCATTGTTATGATTATTACATTAACAATGAGCAAAATGCTTGTGCGCATGCGTCACACTGCTATATGAGTTTCATAACCACTCATAGGTAAGGTACCATTGCAGGTAATACGTATTTCCTATCCAGATAGTTCTGCAGGGATCAGTGCTATAATCATATAGGTGCATTTACATTGAATTTTTATCTCTGCAGATATTTTTGAGATGATTTCTTACTTATTTAGTCCTGCAGGTGTTCGCAATTTTTAATGACTACGTTTTAGAAATTAGGAATACATTTGACTCAATCATCGTGTCTGTGTATAAGAGGTGAACCTGGTTTTCATGTTTCGCGAATAACTGTCTAAGAGCAACAGTTGATAGACTGATATTGCAGGACATCATGGCATTGATAAAGATGGTCTCCCTCGAAGAGGAGTTCAAAAGAAATCCAGAATTGAAACAATCTGATTTGGATATGCTGAGGGAATGGCTAAACAAGCAGCCTCATCTACCACCAATCTCGGACTCGGAACTGGTATTGTTTCTGCACAGTAACTATTACCGAATAGAACCCACAAAAACGACGATCGACACATATTTCACCTTCAAGACTCACGTTCCTGAATTCTTCTCAGATCGTGATCCAGTGAGCTCGAAAGGACTCCGAGATATAAAGTCAGTCGTGTAAGTCGTTCTTTTTCATTGATTTCACTTAACACCTTGCATTTGTTACGTTAATAAGATTAAAATTTAAGAGACATTAACGATACGTTTGATTGATATCCGACTATTACAAAACTGGTTAGAGAACATTACCCCGCATGGTACCTGTGTTTTACATACAGCTGGTTATGAGAAGGGTATAATTTGACATTTTTACTAGGGTACATTTAAGTGTTTAAATTGCTTCGTTTCTATTCTTCCATGAAAATGATCTAAATGACAATCGCTAAAGTATACTTATCTTGCTTCAGAGTAAACACAAATTACAGGTGAAACTTGTCTCTATTAATTTTTTTTTTTACAAAATCATAGTGCATATTCATTCATTCTAACCATCCTACTCTTATTGTACTAAAATCACATAAAGACGGTGTCCACGTGTGACTAAACACAGCAAACACGCTAGTAAGGCAACAGTAAAATTCTCCAAATACTGTAAATCCGTGCTTCCAATTAGATAATTGAATTGGGATTTAAAATGTTAAAAATAAATGAAAATACATTGATGCTTTTCTTTCCTAAAGACGCATGATACCAATGCCTGGGACAACATCAGATGGTTACAAAGTGTTGTACACGAATCTTGTAGATCTTGATCCGTCACATTACGTGTTGCTTGAGGGCATAAAGTATTGTTTCATGATCTTGGATTTGATGATCCACACTGGAGGTACTAGTCCAGGGTACGTCATGATTGTGGACATGGAGGGTACCGTATTGGGTCATGTAGCTCGCCTAAATCCCATGCTGTTGAAAAAATTCTTATACTACCTGCAGGAAGCTCTTCCGGTCCGACTAAAGGGTTTTATTTTCACAAACACGCCGTCCTTCATGGACCTGATATTGAACATGATGAAGCCTTTCATGAAGAAGGAACTTATGGATGTGGTAAGTGCAAATTCGGATTTTGTAATTGCAAAACGAACAAATACTATTCACTTCAAGAATAGGTAAACTTTGACGAGGTGATTCTAAGTTTATTCCATTACGTTGCAGCTCTTTCTTCACCAAAGCGGACAGACTTTAGTGAAACCATGCTCGCAAGATCACCTAGCATATGAACAGGGTGGCAAGGCTGGTCCCATAAACGATCTGTGGGCGGTTGCAAAGAAGCAAATTGATGATCACCGTGCCTGGTTTCAAGAAGATGAAAAACGCAAAGTGAACGAAGCCGCCCGACCTGGCAAAGCGAAGAATGCCACGGACCTTTTCGGGGTCGAAGGAAGCTTTAAAAAACTGGATATCGATTAGTAATGACATTTGTTGGTGAAATAATTATATTTGAATCAGTATTTGCAATTGGACAATATATGTAACCAATCAATTCCAATGGAAGCTAGTATTGTATGAATAAAGTTTGCAAATACAGCCGCGCAGTACAACATTAACAAGTTATTATTGAAAACAAATTGGAACTGTTTTGAGTACTCAGTTCGAGACATATGCGACGGAACTTGTCCGTGATTTGCAATACGAGTAACTGTATGAAGGCACTGACCAGGATCCGGAAGATTATGGTTTACGTTCCGACGGAAGAGTAGAACCTAAAGAAGGCCAGATTTCTTATCTGTTTGCGTTAGCAATAGTACAATACATCATTTGTACCTGGGGGTTATCTGCTAGTATATTAGTTCAAATGATCGAAGAAGTTTGTTCTTCTTTTGGTTATTTATAAAATATGTTTACTAATGCGGAGCCGCAAACAGATTACGACTGACCAATTATGAAGGAAACACTTGCAAGCAGAAAAGTAACATGAAAAATGACTTTAATACTTATCAAATCCGTGACATACACGAATCCTTAAATGTGTACAAACTTACAATGAATTCAGAGTGCAGTTGGGACCAACAAAGCAGTAAATCGTCGTCATAGCTGCTCAATGTCGGAAGTACCCGTTAATTATTGAGCCCATCAGAAATATAAAATAGGACTCTTTACCCAAGCTATAAGTCTTTCTATACATACCATTAAAGAACTGCTGGCTAATTACTGATCCGTTCACTACATGATTTATAATTGTCAATGAGTAACATTTTGCTGTTATATATATTTCCAAATATGTGAGTCACATTCATGATTCAGAAGACTGTTTGAAATAATACCTATAAAAATGATTGAACTTATCGTTATTATTTCGATCGCAATATTAGTGTAAAACCGCAGGAAAGTTGCAGCGACATTGCACTACTGCAGTATATTACTCCGATGATATGTGAGCATATTACATTAGATTATGACATCATCGTTGTTCTATTCTGAGCGTAATTCCATTTTGTGGACAAAGTACCAAATTGCCTTTGTCGACTTGCATCGGTATCTGCAAGCCTGGTCCAGGCTTGAAACGATACTTGGAAAGCAAGCTGAGAAGGCCAAGCTTTGTCTGCACTAATCCAAACCGCATACCTGCGACAAGAGTGATAAAAGGTTAGCCTGCGCGAGTATTATTCAGCCACACGACATTAAAACGCACCGATACAGTTTCTGGGCCCTTCGCCAAATGGTAGATAAGTGTACTGGTGTCTGCTAGCGATATTCTTTTCGCTGAATCGCTCAGGGTCGAATTCTTCCGGATTGGGATAGATGTCGGAATCCATGTGTATTCCGTAAGCCGGGATAATGATGGGAGTTCCTTTGGTAATGCGGAAATCAATGCCGGGCAGATCACACTCTTTAGTACACTCACGGTTTAGGAACGGTACAGATGGATACTTTCTCAGGGTTTCTGCAAACAAAGATGAAGCGCATTAGTAAATAAGTTCATGGGTAAGTGGAAATTATTGCCACATCAGGTAACTAACCGGATACAACTTTGTGAAGATAATGCATTTTCTTGATACTTTCGTAAGTTATGCCCCCGGACTCTTCCAATACTCTGTTGACTTCATCTGCTACCTTGTCCTGTATATCCTGATGCAGGGCCAACTCATAGAGGCAATGAGTCGCGGTTGACGAAGAAGTCTCGAAGCCGGCTAGCCAAAAGACAAAAGCCTGTGCAGCTCCTTCGAGCATGGTTATTTTCTCAGTGTCAGCTTCTGTATTGGAATTTGAGTGTTAAAATCGTTATCATTTCGCTGCCGTATAATAGAATCGATCGATACATCACCTGACAAGTGTTTGGAATCTTTTCCATCCTCTTGTATGTAACCCTTGTTCATCAGTTGCATGACCAGGTCCATAAAGTCTTTCCGAACCACATTATTGGCTGTCCTATACTCTACAGTTTCTTTGAACGCGCTAATGAAGAAATTGCTGACATCTTTGTTTGTGAAAGGAATTCTGAACAGATCTAACAATCGTGGCATCAGGGCCGCAAGCGTATTCACTATAAATCGAGGCTCGAAAAACTTTCGTCCCCATTTACGAAACTCTGCGTCTGGATTCTCGAGGCTGTTGCACTGAATGCCAAAGGCTGCTGAAGCGATATTGTCAGTGGAGAACCTGCGTTCACGTAGGAGGAAGGATTGTGAATATACGATAACAACTTCGGTCGTATGAATTCTAATTTTATTGGGCTGATGAACGATCAGTCTACCTTGCCATTAAGTCCTTCACCTCGACTAGTTCAGATTTCTCAGCCTTCTCTGCCACAGATGCTGCCAGTACTTCGGAACACTCTTTGACTATGTAGAACATTTGCCTCATTTTACTGGAAGTGAATGTGGGAGAGAACTTGGCCCTCAAAAACCTCCATCTGGCACCGGATATAAAAAAAAGATGACCCGATAGAGGGTCAATCTTTTCATTGCAATACATTCCGCGATCGTGAAAATGCTCAAACTCTTTTGTAAGAACAAGACGTACAAGATCGGGGTTATTGATCATTAGCGTCGGCTTGTGAAATGAATAGAAACCGCAAATTGGACTCTTCTTGAACTCCAGATACGTGTAACGGATGAATTCTCCTGTAACATTTATATAAATTACAGGCTGTTGCCAGATTCAAACAACTACTGACTGTATAATAGAGATATCCGAGTTATTTAGTGCCAGCTAACGATTATTTTCGCTCGTTATGCGCATTCGGTTATTAGAATTTTCTATCTAAATTAGTGTTCATCCAAAATTTTAGCATGGTCGTAGAATTTATAGAGTTTGCTTGAAAATTCGAAATGAAAATTGGATTGAAAATAAAAGAATTACAAGTTTTTTTCTTTTCTTTAATTGCGACTATTATCCTCCTTATTTGTTCGTCATCAATATCCCTAGAAGTATGCAAAATTTCAGGTAGAACATCAATATTTAGGGGTCGCTTAAGAAGTTTGAAGTTCCAGAGAAAAATATTTCAGACAGTTTTTAGCCACGTTTAAATATTATTATTAATACTTGAAATTTTTTGCGCTTTCGTTACCATAAGATTATTTTTATTGATCCAAAAGCTTAACTCCTTCGGAAGGTAGCCAAAATATACCATAAGACGACTTATGACACCATATGTGTTCAGTTCATGAATAGATTTATTACGGTGTAAAAATAGGGGAAAATGTCATTAATTATTTTTATTTTCGTCGAGAGCGATTACTATAAACACTGATTTGCATGATATTCACGTATGTGTAATGCAAATTACGTAGAAACGAAAAAACAAAACGAGTAGGTAAACCAGCTGACCACAATGGGCCAGACCTAAGACTTCCCGCGCAAATCTTTACAAGTTAAAAAAAGGAAATACATGTATAGAGATTTGCTAAAATGATTATTGGTAGGCAATTTCCAGATGATGGTAGCTAAAAAAAGCTGACCTTGTATTCGTGATCAAAGCTCCAAAAACCTTGAGATACCAATTTTTATTCTTTTGCGACATATCATCGATTAAATTATTTTTTTCGAAAATTTGTTCTTTGAATATCTCGGAAACTACTGAACCGATCAAATCCAGAATCTGATCAGTTCTAAGTTTGGAGAATCCGCATCGATTGATTCCAAATTCATAAAAATCCGATCATTCGTTCTCGAGATATCGTCAGACAAAAAAAGTGATCAGACACATCTATCCATCCATCCATCCTTATATACATACACACATGCAGAGGTCCATCTGAAAATGGTCGGAGGTGATTCTCTTGACCTTGAAACGTGGAGATCTGGTGAAAACTCAACTTTTAATTTCTGGGGTGATTACAACAACTTCTCGCTTGCTAAAACGGGAAGTTAAAAATGAAAAAAAAAAATTTGTTACTGTTGGGACTTGAACTACTGATCACACAGCGACGCGGTTACGCAGCAGAACGCTTACCTGCTTTTTTTTTAATCGAAGTTTATTCAAGTCCAGAATTGTACAGTCGCTTATAACAATAACAAGGATGGCTTCAGTATGAAGAAACCTCCGGAAAACATGCTATTCACTATAATAATTATCAGGGGCGAATGAAGCCTAACCGTCGCCCTAGGCTTGCGCGCAAAGGCCGCCCTTTTCATGCAGACGAGATTCTCGGAGAATCTTCGCATGAAATTACGCACTTTTTGTCTCTGGCAATCTTTTTCCAAGCTTTATAGTTCAGAGGTGAAATGTCTTCAAAACTTTAAAAATCTCTAGTTGTTTAGCTGAATATCATGAAAAATTGATGTCTCACAAAAAAATGTTTCATACAAAAGTCGTTTCATTTTTTAAGTGGAACAAAATCATTTAATTAAAAATATGGGTGTCCATTGAAAAAAACAAAGTTGACCTTCCCCTGACCTCAACGACGCCTCCCCTAAAAATCCAACAACGTCAAATTATTCTCTCCTTTGAACCCTACAAGTGTTACTATACTCAATACTTGATCGAAGCACTAATTTTCGAGATAAATCAGGTGTAAGCTAAAATGGGACACCCGGTATATGCGATACCCAAGAGCAGGTAAACGCGATACTAGTACAATATTAGGCGTATTAGTCTGTCCATCAATACTTATCGCTATTATGTCTGTGTTTATCTTTTGTATCTTTATCAGGTAACGGAGTGTTGAACCTTATCAGCGCCTTATGCTGCCTGTCTTGTCTCGACAATTTAACACTGGATTGAAGATGATATTTTTGTTCTGGTTGGCTCTAAAGATGTGATAAATAGTCGGAACATTGTCTCGATCTTGTATGAATCCATTTACGTCAAGATAAATAAAGGCTCTGCGGGAACAAAACCTGATTGCTCTGATAATATAGCGGACTTGTGATGATGAGCCAGCTTATGAGGCTATTATTAGAAATCGTGGTCGCATTAGCAAAATGATAGCGAATCAGTCTTGATACAAAGCAGTCAACACTATGGATCGGTGCCTCATTGTATATTCTTTCATTACTTATAAATCTGACACATAAGTATAAGGCAAACCTCTATTTCCTTAGGCACAAACGCAAGCATTTCCGTTCAAACACTCAACTTTTCCATCATGCCAGAGTTTATATTGAAGCAGATTGGACAACCATGAGTTAGTATAGGTCTTATTAGGAGAATGTAACATAGAACTTCAATTTTCGCGTCAAGATAGCGACAATAAGACAAAAAGCCTTTTGAGCTTTCTCTAATTGAGTTTTAATATGAAGATTGAATTTTCTATATTCTATATCTATAGAATATAATATATAATCTATAGAATATCCACATGAGGTTTTTTGGAGCTAGTAGCAATGCGAAAGTCGGAATATCCTTGCGTGCGAGCGTACTGACGTGCCTGTGCGCGGGCGCTACTATGTTAGTACGCTCGCACCCAACGATATTCCGACTCTCACAATCAGTAGATTTAGTTGAACAATCCCCGAATTCGGATATAGTCAACAGATATCGGAATTTTGTTGTGATCGAGTAAGGATATCACGTTCTTTTATACACGCGTTGCCATAATTCTATCTGTATGATAGGTCACTCTGAATATCTATGATTATACTGCGTACCTACTTCTGCAATGACCATTTCTATTTCTATTTTCTAACATTTATGATTGTATTGTGTAACATACTTGATTTTGGTTTAGGGTAAGTAACTTTGAGGCAACAGAGTGATACGTTAGATTAGTTGTCCCTTCCGTGAAATCTTTCATAACTTGAACGATATTTATCAACAATTCCAAGTTCTTTAACGAATAGGTAGGACATAACGTGATGAGGCTGATAACTCTGAAAATGAGGCTGAAAATTGTTTATATGACCAATGATGATTATAACATATGAAGTATCATCTTCTGCTCACAGATTATTGTTATCAGCATAACTATAACATATTATTATCAATTAAGTATTGCTAATGTCACGATACCATTGGTAGTCTTAAGATATTTTGTAACAAAAAAACGGGGCGAAGAATAATAACAAAAATGTGCCCGCTAAGTACGTAGCTCTTGGAATGATGTTTTGATATCCCTACACGAAACAGCGACGTCCGACTTTGTGACAGAGACTGGCGAAAAGTTTTTCGTGAATTTTTATTGTGTCGTAATCTCAACACTTGACCACGAAAAACTTATCCGGAGAAGAAGAAGAAGAAGATTGTGATTTCTCATCAACTTTAGGAGTCTATAACTTCGAAACTACCCGGTCGATTTCGTCAAAATTTTTGGAGGAACCTCATCTAGACTTAAACAGTCAGCCCTAAATATTATGTGGTTGTGAAAATGTGACGCAATGTTTCCAGATACGAAAGTTTGCTACGGTAAATGATTTTCAGCTGGCGTTCACCGGCCAAAAAGTACTTGACGGCAATTTACTGCTACGAATCTTGTTCAGTTCAAAAAATTTTGGATTTCAGATACCAGAAATTCAGAAATGAAAAATCACCAATTCATTCTCGTTGAGTGAAATAACAGTCAGATAGTAATGAAACTTGATTGATTGTCATTATAACGGGAGATTCCGATTCGTATATTTTCGATATAGGTATACCTGGGTAGGTATTCTATCATGTCAGACGTTGAATGGCCAATAATATATTGCGTTGAAAATATGAGAAGCTGAGATTATCAAAGAAAAGTCCCACACAGCATAGAACACCTACAGGATGTCCTACTTGAGTCTTATATAGCCCACGTATTTCCAAGAGCAGCCGGATATCCTAAAAATATCCCATATATGTCCAGGATCATTAAGACATCCGTAGGATATTCTATCATTACACTCGGCCTTACACGACATTTCTAAGATATCCCAAACTATTTCTCAAACATATACCAGGTATTTATTTTAACGAGTTACGAATTTTTATCTCGGGAACAAGACGTTTTTGAGTAAGACTTTTCCAACAAAACTTATATCATACTTCAAGGAGGAAAGATTATGTATTTTTCTTTTCAGATGGTGAATGATTTTAAGGTTATTTCGAGGTCAACTCCGTTTGTTTCAATAGAAACCTTTTTTTTTCATACCGTAATTGCATTCTACTCAAAGAATCAAACGACTTGAATTATGGATAGGGTCGCGGGCCGAAAATGTCTCTTGCTCGGTCAGGGACATAGTTTGGAATTGTGTTGGGGTACATTTGTACTCCAGATTACCGTTCTAGGGTTAATTGGGTCGTGCTTGAATAAATATAGCCTTTTGACATTTCAAACAGTACTGATCATTGTTTACAGGATTATAAGTGTAATATAAACAAATAAATTCGGATTTTTTCGAAAAGTCCGCATTTCGTGGCGAAACCGCGGCTGTTTCAAAATTAATTTCAAAAATTGAAAATTAATTTTTAACCGACCGGTTTCTCCGTGACGTATTTTTCACAAAACTTCTGTTTCACTTGCAGAATAAGGGAAAAAATAAATGATACAAATATCGATGGGTTCTTAGTCAGCACAATTTTGTTTAATTTTTTCCCCCCTCGAAAATTGGGTCTAGACTGTTCGAAGAAATCTGAATGAATTTGTTCATTGTAGTCGAACCAAATTTTCTCATTTCTAATAATTCCCGGTATGAAACACATTTTCCAGCATATCTCCGTTTGAAAAAAAAAAAAAAAAAACACGCCAAATCCGTGTAACTCAGTGCATCAATGTACCTACTACGCACTAGGTAAGGGTCGTAATACTTGGCCCGATCTTTTATATCCCGATGTGCAAAAATTTTTTGAGGTTTAATCATTCTTTGGGTGGCTGAAGTCACATGGAATGTTCCATACGTATATGAAAAAAAAGGATAAAAATCAGATTGTTGGCCAAAATGCATGTTCCCCTGTAACCTTTTCATTTGACACTTGACATTCGGTGCTGGGTCGGTTATTATGCGAACGAAAATCACGCTTTCGATTTTTTTTTTTTACGGGGATTTTCACTGAACTATACGATTCTATGTGCGTAATGAACTAAAGTCATGTTTCACGAGACGATCCTAAACTCGGGATAGAGTGTGCGTGATTTTCAAAACTTATAAAATGCGACAATTATCGTGTATCTCGGTTGCATCCGTGACACTAATGATACTTTACTGTTATGCATGATAATTCTCGATGCAAGTTTGTCTTACCGATCGAAAACTTTCCTGAAAGTACAGGCCACAAATTGCCTATGGGAACGATAGGCTTGACGTGAGCAACGTTTTTAGAACTCCAATAATTGTAAGCCACATATTTCAGATATATGTAAAGAGCGCAGGTAATGGCAATTATCACGCCAGATAATTCGACGACAAAGTACTTGGAATACGGTGCCATTGTTTCACTGTCAACAAGTTGCCAGAGTAATAATTTCACTTCACAAGATGCTAAGTCTTAACGTATAAAATAACATTTGTCCAATAGTTCAGTATTGACACTTTTAAAACACTTATATAATTCAAATGCTAATAAGCGATGGCAACTCTTCTTAACTTGGACAATAATTAGCTACAGGCCGCTGCAGAACGTCACGCCTTTATATAGCTACTGTATTTGCTTCTCACTCCACGACTATCTTACCAGATAGTCTGTGTCGAGTAATTACTCATACCAATAAGTAAGCGTCCAAGCGTACGACCAATACTTTTGGGGCAGACTGATGTGAGTGTTTTAGCATTATGTAAGACGCAGATATTATCAAATGCACCAAAGCTGTGAACCGTTGTATTCGTTTAAATTCTGGTTTAGCGTCCTTGGTAATGAATCGTAAACACAGCACTTCGAAAACATCTACGAGCAACTTTTATTCCAGGCTTACAAGGCTAGAGCGCCACATGTCATCGTACAATTATGTCTGCCCAGGGGCGTTGCGAGGGGAGACTCTTGGAGAGGCTATATGTATATATTTTATATTTATAGGAATATAGAATACATATTTAACAGACAGAAAAATATTTAGGCAATTGATAATCGATTCAATATTGCAAAAGTTTTCCAAATACAATTATTATATTATATATAATATCTGCTTCGAAAAAATGATAAGGTAACATTACTTTGATTTAAATTAAGAATTCGATGCGATGCTTGCGTTTTCTTGCGTACATATCAATTACAGAATCTATATCAATATCAAAATTAGAAGCTAATCCCGTCAAACGCTCTTCATCCATTCGACTTCTCTGCAGCTATTTTTTGAGCCTTCTCAGAATTGAAAATGTCCTCTCCGCTGTTGTATTGGAAATGGGCAGAGTAAACAATACTTTTAAGATAAAATATATAATGGGATATATATCTTTATCACATTTACATAATAATTCAAGCCTGTATTCGGTTCTTTTCCAAGCTGCGTGTACCACGTTTCAAGTTCAGATACCAGTGACTCTTTAGACCACCACCACTAAGGTTTCGCTGTGGCATAAGGCTGGTTGCTCGTAAACCAATAGCTATTACTTTTGTTTTTGGATCTTTCCAGGTAGCAATTTTACTCAGAGCTTTTATGATTTTTGGTAGAGAATCTCTTAATTGCATCACGCCATCATGTCTTTATCCAACGAGTCTCGCAAAGCCCAGTTAGTTGGTGTCCTAGAACTTTTTTGATGGCACTGAGCGTTTTGCGGATGAACGCTAGAAGAAAGTTGCTTCTTGCATAACAGCATTTGGTTTCACTCTGACTTGAGATGATTTTGAAATTGTAAGAATCAAAACGTGATTATAACATGACGCGGTTTAATGGTTTCTACTGCTCCCTTAACTTCGGATGTCATTGCTGTACAACCATCTCTTATTATACCTACACAATTTTGGATGTTCAAGTTCATATTTTTAAATACTTTAATGACTATCTTCCCTATGTTTATTCGAGTTAGAAAGGCATTACTTGACGTCCATGGATTTAGGAGGATATTTCATTTCATTCCATTGTCAATAGATTTTCCAACATAGTTACCAATATGTCATAACTTAAACATGGAATATTTTGAGGTCTTTGACTTTCAGTGTCTCTCACCATCACCAACCTTTTCACTGTTAAAGTCAGTGGTTTCAACCATCAAAAATTTTTTTTTTTTATGAGTCGGTAGAAAAATATGTCTTAATGGTTCTTTTCCTGTTACTATAAACTCAGGGGTTTTAAACAACTCATCCTGAAACCAAAATAGTACATTATTTACGCAACAAATGTGCAAAGTAGGTGATTCTCCCACGAACGTGAAATTGAAAAAGCACGAGTGCGCGATCACCGCACACGTGTTGCGTATTAGTACATTTCTTAACGGGTACGGTAAGGCTTTTTTGACGAAACGAAAGGATTACGGCACGAGCCGAAGGCAAGTGTTGTAACGAGTTTTGTCAAAAAGTCTTTACGTACAAGTTTGGAACTATATTTTTCTTCACGATAGCCGAAAACAAGCGGCGACTGTGCGATTTTGAGGTTAGAGTGAAGAAAACTATTTTTCGACATGCTAGGCGTCAAGTTCGCGTTGCGTAAAATGCTCTATTCCCGCAGTGCGAAAAATCGAACTTTACGTCTGGCGTGTTAAAAAAGAGAATTTTAAAAAGCGAGCTATTTATTTTTTATTTTCATTTATTTTTATGTAACTAAATCAACCGTCAATTTTTCTCAGTGTATTTAAGCTGAATAGGATATTTTAGTCCATATATCTTATGTATAATAACAACCACCTATAAAGCTAACACTACACTGAACTTTTACTTATCTTGTTTGTTTATTGGAAAACTACTGTACAAAGTCACATTTTCTCAGGGACATGATTTGAACGTAATCAGTACTTAGAATAACAGTGGCAATACTCGCAAAACAATGTTATTGTAGCTACGGCGCGCATCAGCTCATCTGGGTAAAACAGCTCCTATAGTATTCGCGCGGTACTACGGTCAGGAATAATAGCGATTTGCATGACAAAATCCTACCATCTGAAACTAATGCCGTGCGTATAGATTCAATTTGAATTGAATGAGATAAATTTCAAATTGCAACAATCGAAACCGCGGAAATTTTAATCACTAAAAATAAAGATAAACGGAATCATTCTCCTGGTAACCAATTTCTTCTGCAGCTTTGACTCAAGTCTACGTCTACGCTCCTGCTGTCTGCGAATGTGTCACTTTTTATTTTTAACTTTAATATCACATATAGTTATGAAATGTGCCATCTCATGCTGATACTCGTTTGGAGAATGTTTGCATACAGGCGTGGAGATTAGCTAGAATCTTTGGGATTACTTAACAGGTTAATTTCTCAATCGATGACAGTTTCATTACATATGAAATCACGTTATAAAGTTGTATGTGCCAAAAAGGTGATTTTGGTGGTAAAAGGTCGTATACGTACGCATTAATGTGAATGACAGTGGAGCGCGACAGAAATTACGAGTCGAGATTAATTGAGTTGCATGCAAGTACAGTTTTTGTTCGTAAATATTTTAAACTTTTTTCTTATAGTTGTTTGCCATAGATACATCATTACAAACGTCTTCCCTGGCCGTTTTTAAGGGGCTATCCTAGTGTGAACGCTGAAGATATGGGTGATTTTTGGGAATTTTTTGGAAGAAAAGTACTCAATTAAATGTTTCGGAACATTAAGTATATATTTAGCTATATTTGACCTATATTACATAATTTTTTCATAGAAAAATATTGAGATCCAAGCGACTTACGTGCTGCCTTCGGAGGTGCCAAATAAAAAAAAAGTTCCTCCACTGCTGAAATGATTTCGGCCGATTGAGTAGCTAAAACCGAAAAAGAAAAAAATGTTAAATTGGAAGGTATTTCCTGTACAATGACGTAGGATTTTCGAAAAATATCGAAATCTAACAAAATGGCGTAGTTATGAAAAAAAGTCTGTTTTCTTGCCTATAAAATGATTGTTTTTTTCAATGCCAAATCGTCAATTTTCATCCAATCAAAAATATCCTAGGTCATTGTAGAGTAAATATATTTAAGAGTACTTAATTCAAATTTCAAGTCAATCGGATAATTGCTCTTTGAGTTACAATGTCAGCAAATTTGAAAAATCTTATTTCGAGAACAAACGCGTTTAAAGATTTAACTATCAAGTTTTGCAAGATAAAATGATATTCACCATAAAAACTGCTAATCAGCTATACCTGGCCCATACAATAATAATACGTTTCCTTTAAACCCAGATAATCTTAAATTTTATCAAAAAACAAGTGTATTCTCTAAGAGCTCTAGAGGCAGAAACGTACTTTTCAAATGCGTGATACAGTGGTAGAAGATAGTAACATGAATATTAAAAATAATCCAAAAACTTTCTTCAATTAAGGGTAGGAGATACTGAAATTTGAGTGCAAAAATCCCCAAAAATCGATTCTCGGTTTTTTACGGAAGAGTTCTTTGAACCGTTATCTATACGTACATACATAAATCCTTAAACCGGAAAAAATTTATCATGTCCCGTTTTCTCAATAAAGCGTATAATATTTCCGTAGAAGTTTCCAATTTTCCTATACTTCGCTTATTGCTATTCTAATTCGTAAAAAAAGTAGCTTGGATGTATTTTTTCATCGGGCTACCATCCCAAGTGATTTACATGAGATGTTGGTAATGCAGCTTTTGATCATTTTTATCGATGGCGCGAGATGGCACTCGTGTTGAGTAAACATCATAGATGTAATACTCCTATATTGCTAATTCCTATAAATGGAGGGGTCAAAAACCAAGAGAAACCAGAATATATCTCTAACTCACTTCTGCACCATCCAATTGACATGTTCTGCGCAGCTGCGATAGTAATGGCGGATTGGCGGGTGTTAAAAGTATCTAACCTTAAAATTGAAATATAATTTGTGCTTGAACATGCATGTGTTTATAAAATATTTTTGGCCAATGAAATGATAATACGAAACGTATGAGCGAATCGTCGATTTAATTTTAACCTTCAAAACATTATTATACGTGTAAATGTTCTACGCAAGTGCAAGATGTTAACTTGCGCAGAAAGCTCTGATGTGATGGAGATAGAAAGAGACACCATTATCGTCGGCACCGTAGAAAAGTAGTCATATTTCAGAACCTTTTAGCAATATAGGAGTATTACACGTATGGTAAACATACTGCGAGTTCGAGCAATACGAGCGAAAATCACGTGTTTTTCTCGGATAACCTGTGCTTTTGTTATAAAACTGCATCAAGTTAACCGACGTTGGGGAAAGCCTAAAGGAAGAAGTAACGTGCGGCAGCAGCAGGTGATAGATGCTCGAAGGATTCTATCCGAAAAACGGAGAGCTAAGCAAATGGAGCCGAACGGCTCGAACGACCCTAACCTCATTCCTGATCCCGATCTAACTCCACCTGTTGAAGCAGGTGACTTTTTGCTAATTTACTCATTTTGCTTACAGGATTTAGTGAAAAACGTGAAGTGTACTATACTAGTGGAATGTAATTCAGAAAAGTGATTTTTTTTTTGTGATTTGAAATATACTATAGTACTTGAGTAATGATATGATGGTGCTATGGTTGTAGTGACGTGACCATGCGATATAATATTCTTGATTTATTTTCAGCTAGCAAGTTATAAGAGTTGTGTTGAAAAAATTGCATTTTGCACAAAGAAGGATCTCTTTCACCAAGCCTCAAAAGATAAGTATACCTCAATATCTAATTGTATTTTCCTTTTCTAATTTTTGTTTCTGCTTTATAGAAAAAGCTTTCGGTAGTTGACCAACAGAAGTTTCTGATGTGAGGCCTGAAATAAAGTCAAAACTGCTCTGCTAAAATTATGTTGGAGACCCAAAAGTTTTGAGACTCATTATAAATAAAGATATGTATCAAATTTTCTCATAAAGAATATCTATTATTTTGTCTTACTTTGATACTTGGATTTACAGAAACGGTTACTGTGAAGCTATCAGTATGATGATCGGCAGGCAGTTAAAAAGGCTTGCATAGAACAACAACTCTAAAATGTGTTTTTCTATAGTTTAGAATCATATCAAACTTTTTGGCACACGCTCCATGAAAGACGAGTATTGAAATCTATATAGCAAATCATTCTTCCAAACGTTTGTATTTATTTCACAGAACCAGATTTACAAGTTATCAACCGCACGATTCGCTGCACGCAGGTTAAGTTACTCACACTTGACAACATCAAGTTTATATCTACCGAACTGCTAAAATATATGTAAAAAATCTTTCAAGATTGAATAATTTATATCCATTATAATTCCATCTAACTTTCTTGAAATCGTAGTTTCTGACATGTACCATGTATGATGAAAATGTAAAATCCACTCAAATATTGTAAGAGCAATTTTTTTGTCAACGTAACATGCTTCAACTCTATTGGTAATCTCGTTCGAAATTAGTTTGGTTTATACAGTAAATAAAACCTTGAATTTTGTGAATAGTTACAAAAAAAAACTTTAAATCGAATTATCTCAAAACTATGTTTTTGCCAATTGAAAAATCTCCCTGCACTCAAGTTTTTGTTGTAGACTTCTGAAATTTTCAGGGCACATTTCTACATACATTAGCTACCCATTTACGTCAGATTATGAAAATCGAGAAAAAATTACGGATTTTAGAAAAAATAATTGAAATAAAATTTTTTACTTTTCATGAAAAATGTGTGTCAAAATCAGAGTATCGTAGCTATCTCAAAAAACCGACGTAGTTTTGTAGCTTATGTATCCAAAAATATGTGTGTGCAAGGCCAGCAAGATTTAAGAATATTTGGAGCGCAGGGAGGTGTTCGAATAAAGGCTATTTCAGAAGCATTATGAGGAGTAACTCTGTGTTTATCGTTTCAAATGACCTGAGATTCGCATAAGGTCTATGTTTTGAGATGGGAAACGTGTGTAAAACCTCATTCGAAAATTGCAATAAGTTGAGATGGACAGATTTCAGTATCTCCTACCCTTAATGCAGTTTACACATTGGGGAAAATAATTGTAAAAATATGTACATTTTGGTAACTCTAGCCGGTCTGAACAGACCGTTTTATAACGTAATGTATACGAAGTCACAGGTAAATACACCACTTCAGAATTCAATCATTTTCATTTCATCCTGTTGAAGAAACAAAATCTATGAAATTGTACGGGTCTTTTCATGGATAAGACCCATAGAGCCCCCAATTACTTGCAATTCATGGTACAAGTGCGCTTTATGCCATGCAAAACAAATAGTTCATTTTTTAGCGTCGAAAGATTCGAATAGTATTTTTGAAAGTTCGTCGTCTATATTCACTTACTTCATCATAATATAAATAATCCAGTGCATTTGTCTTTTGAAATAATTTCATTATTTGATCCGATACCTATCATAAAAGACAATTACAGTGACACCTGAATAAGTAAGACTCGAAGGGATCAAAAATTTTTCTCACTTATGGAGGTTTTTCAATTACCTAGGTTTCTCACTTATAGAGGGGTAGTTATTGACAGAAGCAATACAATATACAAAAAGTATAACCGTACGATATATAAAAAGAAAAACATCAGTTATTACTTTATTACATTCAAATTAACATTTGAAAAACTCTGTTACTTTCGTTTGTCTTTGGAAATTATTTTCAGTCAAAGATTTTTCAATTATGTATAACTTATCAAATATTGCTCTATCGCCAATTACTGAGAGTTCAAAATGTTTATGTAGAGTCTCTAAAGCTATTTCTGCTTCACATATTGTCACGTTTTCCACTGTCACTTGTTCGTATTTTTCTTCTTTTTCTTCTGTTTTATCATTCTTCTTAGACACAGCTAACATAATATCGTCGTCAGTCAACTCTCCTGAAACTATTACTTCTTGATCAATATCTACACAGTCTTCAAAAAGCAGCGGCTGATTTTCATTGCCAATTATTCGGTTCCAATCTTCATTGTTAATTACGGCTTGTCCTTGTTCTTCTTCCAAATCAAGTGTATCGGAAAAATTAAAACCCGATTGTTTAAAACAGTTAGCTATCGTAGTTTTGCTTACAGAAAACCAAGCTTTTCTTGCAAATCTCATTGCTTGAAGAATATTAATTTCTAACCTCTTATCCTCTTCTATACACTTGACGACATTGAATGAGGCTGAAGTTCGTAACGTTAACGCAACAAACTGAGAGAATTATTTTTTCGCGTTTGGCGACGATCGGAATAGATGCAAATAATTTCTAAAATCATCCAGATGTCTCAAAAAAATATTTATCAGAATCCACTCGTCGGAAGTCACCCTTACCTACTACCCCCCTATTAATAATTAAAAAATTAATAACAATCGAACGAATCAATTGGCGACGACCGGAATAGATGCAAATAATTTTTAAAATCATCCAGATGTCTCAAAAAAATATTCATCAAAATCGACTGGTCGGAAGCCACCCTTACCTACCACCCTCGTATTAAATAATAATTAAAAAATTAATAACAATCGAACGAATCAATTGGCGACGACCGGAATAGATGCAAATAGTTTCTAGAATTATCCAGAACACACAAAAAAATATTCATCAAAATCGACTCGTCGGAAGCCACCCTTACCTACTACCCCCCTATTAATAATTGGGGGGTGGCTTCCGACGAGTGGATTTTGATAAATATTTTTTTGAGACATCTGGATGATTTTAGAAATTATTTGCATCTATTCCGATCGTCGCCAAACGCGAAAAAATAATTCTCTCAGTTTGTTGCGTTAACGTTACGAACTTCAGCCTCATGACATTGAACGATTTCTTCTTCTCTATAATAAACTTTAAAATTATTTATGACACCTTGATCTAATGATTGTAGTCTACTTGTCGTATTAGCTGGCAAATACATGAGTTTGATGTGGTCTAAAGTGGGCATGTTATTGTGAGCCGTACAATTGTCTATGAACATTACAATTTTTCGTTTATGCGCTTTCATATCATTATTCAATTTTGTTAGCTAATCTGCTAAAATATTAGATGTCATCCAAGCTTTGGTGTTATTTTTATAATTTACTGGTAAAGTCTGAACGTCTTTAAAGCATCTCGGATTTTTCTGATTTTCCGATTAAAAGAATAGGCAGCTGTTCAGTTCCTGAGTCTTTACTAAGTTCCCCGCCATAACAAGACTCACCTTTGAACGTAAACGTCTTATCAGGAAGACACTTTTCAAATAAAGCCGCTTCATCTACATTACAAATGTCATCTGGAGAATATTCACGTAACAGATCTGGCAAGTTGTTAATCCACCGAGTACATATGTTATCATCAACGTCATTTTTTTCTCTACGTATTTTTTTAAAAACTACGGAATCACTTAAAATAATCACTTAAAAATGTGTTTTTCTCTCTATCCGAATAGCCCAATTCTTACAAATGTTGTTTACTTATAAAAGCAATAACGAATATTTTATTATTTGCAACACATCAAATCTTGGTTCAATTACATATTAATTTTACGATTCACTCGACGTCTTCGAAATTTGAACCCAGCGTTTTTGTTATCCTTAGAGGGGCGGCATATAAAGCTTTTGGCCTAGGGGCGACAAATTTCCAAGTCCGGCGTTGAACAGGCTGACTAACGATACTAAACGTGGAAGTAATCAAGTGCGAAACGCCAGAGTAGAAGAAAGGATTTAATACAAATGCATGTATGTACGTATACAAAAGGAATGTAGGCTTGACAATAAGGTAAACATTTTCAATTATCATAATTATAAAGGTAGTTTTCGAATGGGTTCGGAAAAAAGTCTCAGTTAAAGAGGTTTTACGGTGTAAAGATGCCGGGGCTTGACAAAAAGTCTCAGTTATAAAGGTTTTTCACTTATCCAGGTTTTACTGTATTAGATTAGGTTTTATTATTATTTCTTGTGAACGATCACAGCCTATGCAAGTAAAGTCATGGCCGACCAAGATACTGTTTGACCTCCGACATACATACCGAGATGTTCTCTGGAAACTAAACGGTCCACAGCGCAAGTGCAAGTTTCGGCATCTGCTAATGCAGGCTGGCCATCCCGACCCATTGACACTGTATCCATGATTCGGACGACTCACTGTATTTATAGTTACAATATAAACAGGAGGCATCGTCGTTGTCTTTATTTGTTGTTTTTCGTGGTCAACCTTTGCTCTCACCGACAGAATTTTTCGATGATTTTTGTTGTCGTTGCAATAAATAATTCTGGTATTCCAGACTCGTCAACACGGCGGTTTTACCACGAGGTTGCTCTTTACGGGGAGCCATTTCTTCATCTTCGGTAGGTACGGTCTGAAGATTTTGTGGTGTGACTGCAAATTTAATTAACGAGCGCTTTCTCCGGTGTATGAATGTCGTAACAACTACAAAATAAAAATAGATTATAAATCCATGCAAGTAAATAATTTTTATTTCTCAAAGACAATGTACTTGGCGTAAGTTGAACTTCATTCATCTCCTCGTCATCTGAGCTTGAATTCGGCACATACGGTCGAAAAAATCCTGTACGACGAGAACCCGTACGGTGAGAACCTGAAGTTGGCGTAACCTTAGAAGAATGAGCTACTGGCTCAGGAGTCATTAAATTATCACATTTTCTAGAGTTAGTGTTGTTTCTCGGGCGACTTGTTGTAGATAATAAAGCTGTTTTTTCTGTGTCAGATTGTACTGATATCTTACTCAGGCTTTCGTTAATGTTATCAAGCGATTGACTCTCCAAAAATTCATCAAATTTCTGGGTATTATTCGTAGCTGGATCGTCCTGCAGATAGTCATCAAACACGTTACGATTCAATGGCCAAAGTCCAGTTTTTTTTAAAACCATTGATTATTGTTTCAGCTTTAGCTGCTTATTTTAGCGCTTCGCAACAGAGATTTGGAACATCTTCAGCTGTTACAACTTGTCCAGGATCTACCCGGAGCCATATTCTAACTTTAGTGCTGTAGTAAGTAGAAAGTGGTTTCATCACGGTTACATCCAGTGGTTGAAGTCGGTGGGTTGAATGAGGAGGAAGGCAAAGACCGATGACGTGGTTTTTTCGGGCACAATCGACGCCGCTATATTTTTGGTGTGGGTAGTATGACCATCGAGGATGAGGAGAACTGGACGGTCTTTTGTTGGTTTGACTTGGTTAACAAACCATTTGAACCATTGTAGAAAAAGATGCGTTTGCATCCAATCGGATGGATGACATACGGCCCAACTACCAGGCAGTGTTCCATTCATAATGCTATTTTTCATCCTTTGACGTGGAAAGACAAACATTGGTGGTAAATGATTACCATCTGCAGAAATACAAATTTCAGCAGTCACCATTTGACCACGATCAGCAGAAGTCAAAATGCCCACTTGTTTTTTTACCTTTTTAGCAACAATTTTTGCTCGATGTTTTGAGACGTTTGAAAAACTCATTTCATCAACATTAAAAATTCGATCTGGTGTTAGATGATACAGATTCATGATATTCTCCAATAAGTCGAAGAATAAATTGATTACAATTTGATTAAAACATTCAGCTCGCATTGCGGAAGTCGCTTCAGGTTTTCGTAGTGATAATGTCGAAAAATGGCGGGTTAAAAAGTTTTGAACCCAGTCGTTTCCAGTCCTGCCGATTTTGAAAGGATGCGAAATATTATTTTTCACGTCTAATTGAACGACGAGTAATCTTAATTCATCAGTGCTTAGGCCGACAAGGGTAGACTCAAGCTCAGTTAAATATTCAACGAGTTCAGATTCTTGACTTTCGCAAAATGCTGTTTGAAATCTACCAGCCCTACAAAAAGAAATATAAAATAAACTCAATATTAAAAAAATTAATTACACCGATAAGAAACCTTTTGAAATAGCCGTTTCCATATCGGGATTTTGCCTATAAATTGAAACACGTTCTAAAGTAGTTTGAGGAATTCCAAAACATTGAGCTGCTGCTTTATAACTCATTTCTGCATCATAGACAGCTGTAATAGCATTAGTCTTGGAAATTTCATCCCAGCTTTGTCGATTAGATTTACGTTTATATTTATGAACCATAGTTTATTAATTTTTTGCAATAACAATTAGTACTTGAAATAATTAGTCATTACCACAATATAAACAAGTTTATTTGTAAACAAAAACCTGACAGGTATATGGAGGTTAGAAATTTGAATTTCTGAACATCCTACGCCACTGTATTCGGGAGTTGTAAATACAGGGCCGTCAGCGGTGAATACGGACATTAAAAGTGGAAATTGGCGCTAAATTTGAATCTCAAAAAATTAATAATAATGAAAAAAAACCTAATTTTAATCTCTACTTGTTTTAAACATTTTTTTGAATAACTATTTATAAAAATTCGAAGTGTGAGTTGAAAAGTGTTGATGACATTTTTTTTTGTAATAAAAATTATTAAAAATTTTTTTTTCGACCTTTGCATCCAATAATTATGTGAAATGTTAATTTTTTTACTTAAATTACTTATAAGGAAATTTAATTTTATCAAATTTATTTTATTTTCAGAATTTTTTTTTTTTTTACTTTTTTAGGGGTACCCCATTTTGCTCGCAAAAAAACAAAAAATTGTTTCCCCGAAATCTGAAAATCATTCTTATTTTCTTTGCTCACAATTGAAAAAAAAAAGATTTAGCGTATTTGAGTCCTCGAAAACTAAGTATTTCCTTAAGTACCCCCCCCCTCCCCCCCATCATTTTTATTTTTTTTTTAAATCGAAATTAGTGTGAACAATCGTCTTTAGCCCTAGAACTACAGAGAATTAAATTAAAAAAAAAAAACAAAACAGTGTGACAAACGAACTTTCATGTATTATTCTGCAGTGCCACACATGTAGTGCAAAGAAACTTTGTTTTTCCTTTCTTAACACCTGGACATGTTTCGTGCACCCATCTATTACAAACTGGACATCTTATATCATATCCTCGACGTGTGATTTTTGGCACATAAATCAGTACCAGTCTTAATTCTCGTTAGTACGGTTAGTGCTTCTTTTAGGTGTTGTTGAGAATTTTATCTTCTTTGCGATTTCTTTAAGAGGCCCGAAATCGCTTTGGGAAGCTGTTCGTTTTCGTTGGTTTATCTTATTTTTTAAGTCATCTTTATATGGATTGCTAGTTAGCAAAATAGATTTCTGTGTTCCTCTCGTGACACGTTTCTTCACCAGATTGTACGCTTTCGACAATGGAGCTAGCTGATCAATAGGAACAGACAAATCAGATGCAATGGTTTTTTTTTTCAAATTGTGACGAGTCTGTACGTCTTTGTACATTTTTGTTCTGCTAATGGGTTCTGAATATAGAAGGTTCGAACTCTATAGTCAATGCTGACGAAGTTTGTGCCTTTGAAACTCGTGCTGTGGAAGGCTGTGCTGCAGAAGGCTGTACTGCTGGAGTGTCTATTGGTAGAAGCATCTCACTAGGTGCGAACTCATGGGCCTCAAATACATCCCTATTCACTGGCCAGATGCCCGCCTTGGCAAAACCATTTACAGCATTGTATCGTCGCAGCTTTGCCAGAGCTAATATACTTTGCGAATATACTATAGCAATTTGAAACTGCGTGACACACCGCCCAGGATTCGCTCTGAGCCATCTTTCTATCTCTTCGTCATAGTAGGGACTGAGTGGTTTGAAAAACGAAATATTTAATGGCTGCAAACTGTGGGTCGTATGCGCTGGGAGAGCCAGTCAGTGCATCCCAGTATCCCGAGCTTTTTCTAATGCATCTAAATTGTGCGTATGCGTTGAATGTCCATCCAAGACGAGTAGAACTGGATCATCTTTTGATGGCTTTACTTCGCGGATGAAATGTTCCAGCCACGTAATGAATAATTCTTTATTGATGCATCCACTCTCAGGATTGTAGCCAAAAACAGTGCCAGGTAGTGCACCATCTTTAAGCTTATCTTTACCTCGAACTCTCTTGTAGATCATCATGGGAGGAACATATCTTCCAGTTGTACTCACACAGCATACTGCTGTAGTATTCAACCCTCGTTCACCACTAGCTGTAGATCCAATTTCGTTTTTGCCTTTCCGCGCGATTACTTTCTGGCACTTTTTTTGAACTGTTGTGAGTCCGGTTTCATCCACGTTATATATGCGCGTTGCACCGAACTGATGTTCGTCGATTATTTTTCCGAGGATGTCAAAAAAATCGTTCACTCTATCTCTATTAAAGCCAACAGCTCTTGCTATCGAGGTCGCTCGACCAACTCACAGGCTAAGGTGTGGATGACGTTTCATGAATCTCGAATACCGCTTTTTGCCTGTTGCTTATTTTTCTTTATTAAATCTGTGGGGTATGCCATTCCAAGACTCTTTCCAAGATGGCCACCTCTTCTCGATTAGTACACTGAATTTAAACTGGAAAGAACTCTATCTACCAACGCGTATTTAAAATATTCAACTGGTCCATCGGTGGCAACGGTTCATCGATAGCAACCTTACCCTATTATAACGTAATTTGAGGGTACAAAGCGTTGAATATATCATTTTCGGCGACGATTTTAATATTTTACGCACCCATACAATGGGAGCAGCGAAAAAATTGATTAGTATTTAATTTTTGTGGCAGAGAATGGCAAAAAGATATAATTTGAGAAGCGTCGGTGCGTTCACCGAAACTTTGACGCGATCTGAGAGCAAGAAAACTGTGAGAGCGAAACTGTAACTTGGAAACTACAGTCGTTTCTCGCAATACGGCCACGCGCAATAGTATCGCTTTCCCTTAATCGCGCTCGGCAGCTTCCCCTACTCTTCCACTTGCCCGGAGTATCGCCGCACTTTTGTCAATTACGCTCGCAATTGGACCCGTAATGGAAATGAATAGTTCAGGGAACATTTTATAAGAAAAATTTTATTTTTGTGTAAGTAATATATGTATATGAAGCATTCTCTGAAAATTCAGCCACCCATTTCCATCGAGGTCTAAAAAAGATCTGAAAAAATTTCAGGTTGTTTGAGTACTTGAAAAACTTTTTTATGAATTTTTTCAAATTTTTTTGGCGGCTGGGTATAGAAATGTGGTCAATTTTGGAAAATTAACTGTTTTGTTACTTCATTTAGTACTTAAATGTGTTATATTTATCTTGACCGTAGAAATAGTAGTAGGCTAGGAGAATTCTCGGGTGTAGACGGTCATATCAGAAGAAAAACTTTTCTTTATTATTTGACGTTTCAGTCGAGCATGGTCGACCATCCTCAGAAAACTGTGGAAACCATATGTTCAATCAATTCACATTTACTAAACAATAATCAATTAGGTGGTAAATAAGTAACAATGAGCAATAAGATCTGTAGTTTTCTGACAACAAAATGTTTCAAGCTAAACTTTCAACAGACTAAACTAATTAACAAGCGTATATTGTGCGAATAAGCACTTTTTAATTGCACGTGGAAAATACGACTAGAATGGGGTAATTATAATCTTATACAAAATCTAATAGAAAAATTGAGTGGAACGTTATATAATCTTACACAGGTATATAATTGCACATTACGATGTAATAGCAATGTAAAAGCAATAATGGATATCACATTGAGTTAATAATCTTACTGAAACAGACTTCTATTAGCTCATAATGTGTTATAGGTTGAGCGATCAGCGGAGATTCTCCGCCGGAGAAGTGACGTTTTACGTAGGTCAGATCCTGAACGATATGGATCGATAATCAAAATGGAGTCTGTAACAATCGATACTCAACAAGCCCCCGGCAAATTTAAAATTTCAAAAATCAGTAACTCAATGCGAAACCCAGAATTTACAATAATGAAGCATATAAATTACTTAAATTATCCATGTCAGACCTTTTATTAACCGTATCATTTTTCTTTATGTAAATCATCTCTTTAATAGTTCTATGGAAGAAATTCTGTTCAGACGCAACAATTTTCACATGATCAAAATCGAATTTGTGACCTAAAAATAAGCTATGATTGACTAATGCTGATTTCTCAATGTCTTTGCGTTTGATGTTGTATTGGTGTGAATATAATCTTTTGTGAAGGTGTTGCGATGTCTGTCCTATATAGCACTTGACAATCGTTACACGGAATTTGATAAACAATACCTGAACGCTCAAGAAAAGGAATTGAATTTTTTAATTGTGAAAAAAGGCACGAAGTAGTGTTCGTGATTTGATGTACTACCTTGATATCATGTTTAGCCAAAATCTTTCGTAATTGTTCAGATAATCCCTTTACATAAGGTAAGACTGTAAAACCCTTGAAGACCCGTGAATCATTTAACCTTTTTTCCTCAAATAAGCTACTATTATAAAGTTTGTCAATTCTTGCAGTTGCTACCTGATTAATTATATTGTTAGGATAACCATTATCTTCTAACGTCTCAGTTATTAATTTCAAGTTAGATTCCCTAAAAGATGGTTCCGCCAGTAGCAATCCCCTATCCATTAACCCACTGATTACATTTCTTTTATATTTTAAGGGATGATGTGAGGAGAAATGTAGAAATCTGCCTAATCAAGTAGGTTTACGATACCAATTTATATAGATCTTATGATCTTGGTTAATGACTGAGATATCCAAGAAACTCAAGCTATTATTCGTTTCCAACTCGAAGGTGAAATTAAGTTTAGGGTGAAAATTATTAAACTGTTCAACAATATCAGAAATCATACTAGGATGAACCGATGTGATAATATCATCCACATAACGTTTAAAGAAAGGAAGAGTGTAACTCAGGTTACCGGTCACAGAGTCTTCAAGAGTTTCCATTACTAAGTTAGCAAACGCCGGGCTAATAGGAGAGCCCATCGCAACACCTTCTATTTGTTGATAGAATTTTCCTTTGAAAGTGAAAAAGGTTGCGTCTAAACACAACTTTATTCCTTCAATGTATTCTTCCATAGGAAGCTGTGTGTGAGATTTGATCTCAGGCCATCTTTTAACAATACAATTTAATAAAAGGTCTGTAGGAATATTATTAAATAAGGACGTGAAATTCAACGAGATGAGTTTATGTTCTTTAGGTAGAACCATACCTCTAATACTATTAGCAAATGACCAAGAATCTTTGGTATGATATTCTGTTTTTCCTAAGATCTGTGTCTTAGTTTAGTACTTAAAGAATTATTTTAATAATTTTTTCAACTTTTCATACATAAGATTTTTTTTTTTTATCAGTGTTCGACTGAAAATATTTTCAGATTTATCAAATCAATTTTTAAGACTTTTTTGCTTAAAAAACACGAAAAATTGATCACGATCACGACCTCAAAAGAACTTACCTGGCTCCAGCACAGTTAAAAACTGAGAAGCAGTTAAATGTGCTCGAGTCTACACTCAATTCTCTACTGCTTAGCCGAGATAGCGGATTGGCCGAAGGAGACATTGATAAAAAGATTAAGAAAACGAGAGAAATGGTAGAAGAATATAAAAAAAAACTTAATTCACCAAAAAGAAACGCTGACTATCTGGCTAAATATTGACAAAAAATACAAGAGAAATTATCCCAGGAAAATCCAAATTCAAATAAAAAGGTATTTATCTTTGTGTGATAAAAACTTTGACATTAATAGGATTGTTTGATCTTTGGATCTCTCAACAACGTTTATGATTACGAAGTGATTACAACATATTATACGTTTTATTCCTGTAGGTAACAAAGCCAGGTCGACCCCGACTAGAAAAGGATCAACCGGAACTGATTCGGGCTATCACAGAAATTGCCCTGTTTGGAAGTCAGATAGACGAGAGATGGCGATCACAAATGATCCGCACTTGTCATACTCTCGAGAACTTTCACTCGGCCTTCGAAAAAGCTGGATTCGTTCTTTCCAGAAGCGCAACGTATCTCCGCCTGCTTCCACGTAATTCCCAGACCCTTGAGGGCAACAGGCACGTGAATACGGCCCCTGTCAAATTAATACGCGCAACTACGAACTTGCACAAATCACATCCCGATCAGAATTTCTGCATAGCGAGTATCTGATCTCTGGAAAGCCTTGCCTCATTACTTGGATCTAGTCAGGTGTTTTCTCGTTCGCAGGTATATGCTTATACTCGATAAAAATTCCTAATACGATACTAGTATTAGTTGTTTTATAGTTATTTTGTCCAGTTATGTTCTAGGATAACAAGGCAAGAGTTCCGATCGGAATGACTGCTGCCCACAAGCAATCCCCTGCAACGATGCACATGAAGTATCGCATCCTCTTCCCAGACCATGACTGGGTGATAGCAGAACGCCACAAATTGATCCCTTCTGTCTATGCCGGCATTCGTATACAAGATCATGCAATGGGACGACCTGATGGAGTTTCCTATAGTGGACCTACTCACGTTGTAATATGCTCAGAAAAACACTCTTCATCGACGGCTAATACACATTATGTTGACTTCAATCGGTTACTCGAACTGGAAGAATTTGCGAAACTTGCCAAAACTGAACAGGGCCAAGTCAAACCAGTAGTAATATTCACTGTAGACGGCGGTCCAGATGAGAATTCATATAGAAGCGATAGCTAAGCGAAGCGAAGTTCGCGATACCCAAAGGTGATCGCGAACGCGATTCGACATTTCAAAGATCATGATTTAAATGCTGTGTATGTTGTGACGAATGCACCAGGTCGTAGTGCATACAACCGAGCGGAGTAACCCCTTAGTCTGCCTCTGCCTGGTTTGGTATTTCAACGTGATTCATTTAGTAATCATTAGGATGGCAATGTAAGAACTATAAATCCAGAATTAGAGCTCGAAAATTTTTCGGGAGCAGGAGAAATACTGGCCGAATTATGGTCTTCTATTGTTATTGACGGGGAGATGGTATGTGCACAGTATTGTGCCCCTAAGGAAGAGCTGGATAATCATCCGGAAGCTACCGTTAATATTACTGAAGATGCTGAACGGTACTCCAAACATGTACAGGAATCGCAATATTTCCTCCAGGTATTAAAGTGTACTGACGTGCAATATTGTGGATTGGCAAGAAGTAATCTCTGAAATGTACTTCAGACTGGATTTTTTCTACCACCTGTTCCCCTTCGCTGTAAGTTTTCCTTAGTGGCACCACCTCCAAAGGAATTACAAGAGTTAAATCGCTTTGCGCCGTTATTCCTGAGGCTAGCACGGAACACTCTGCATATCCGATGCAACTACGAAAGTGTTCCGTATGATTATTACTGTCCATCCGTAGAAAAACAACTTGAAGGAAGGATATGCAGTATATGTGGAAAGTACTTCGCATCAAAAAAAATATGAAATGCATTGGAGACCACCCTCTGTTGATAAATGCATTAAAGTTTTAAAATCAAAGAAGTGCGCATGCGCGAGCTACCCGAAACCGGCGATAGAGCTCGCGACATGCTTTCCGCTTCGGCAGTATAAGCAAGTCGTTGGTAAGAGAAGTAACAAAAATTTGTGTGTGCAATACGCAACAACTAAGAGAAACGTGTAAACCAAAAATTCTTTGTTGTATCAAATAAAAATTTAGAAACTCAAAAACTACGCAAACTTTATTACTGAATCTACTTCCCAATCCCAGTATCCAACACTCTCATTAATTGATTAATGAATAATGTTTAAAAATATAATCTTAAATCTATCTTAGTCTAACGATTCTCGTTCGGCAGAATAAGTCCTACCACCTGTATTTAGGGTTTTCAGCCTTCGTGGGGGTTGCTGTTCTTTTGTATTTGGTATTTCTACAAGTGGTTCATTTGGACTTATGGACGGAGCGCAAGCTGGAACTATGGGCGCGGGGTATGAATCAAGGGACGAGTACGTGAGGTAACGGTCGGCTATATTGACTGGCGCCATTTGTGCGCTACGTTCAAACCAGTCGCAGCAGATAGTAATTACTATCGACGGATTATGGTAGTTTGCTGAGCTCAATTACTATTATCTATTCCCTGGAATAATATTTTAGATTATCTTATAGATAATTAATAATTATAGATATTTACTTAGGTAAAACATTTAGTTGTCCTAATCTATAAAACCATCCGAACCGATAAAATTATAAGAACGGAATTCACATCATTTTTTGATTTAACTTATTCCATTCATCACAAACACTTGTTAGATATAATTATCTTGTCGCAGAATATTCGTGCGAGTCTGAATATCATTGAAAATACTGCATCATGCACTATATGAAAAACATGTACACGTAGTATGTCTATACCGTGTGTTTGTGAATAGGCGCGACAGTATGTCCAGTAGCGGATGCATAGTCGCCCACTGCGTGGGTATTCACGTTATGCGAATTTATCGGTATGGTATAGTAGATTCTGTTTAAAAATGTACGTGATCATACGCTGTGGAGGTTAATACATCAGTACGCCGTTTGATGGCGCGCTTGGCCATGCTCTTGGCTATAGTATGACAAACGTTGAATATTGTTATTCAAAACAATTATCAAACTTACGAAATGTTCTTAATGCTCCGCAAACTCGGTAAACAGTGGATCCTATTTTTCATAAGTACGAGTGTATCCGCAAAAGTAAAGAGTACATCTACTTCATTTAGATGTGATTTATTGTGTGACACTTGATGCAAAAGTACGACCAAGCGCGCCATTGAAGTATTGGACTCCACAGCTAATGATCATGTGGATTGAACTTAGACTGTGATCTACTATACCATACCGATAAATTCGCATACCGTGATTACCCACGCGATGGGCGACTGTAGATCCGCTACTGGACATACTGTCGCGCCTATTCACAAACACACAGTATAGATAGCGCATGTCAAGATGGCCGACCATCTGATTCCCCTTCCGTCTTTTGCTTTACTCCCGCAGGGCTAGCCACCGTCCATAAGTCCGTGGGTTAAATCGTAGTTGATTTTCTGTACATGAATTTCATTGGGTTTATTTTTACTGAAAATATTAATATAAATCTTATTCCCACAACGCAGGTTGATATATACTAATAAGCCCTTTATAATTCTCATTAATACTAGTAGTCGTAGAATATATATCCTAATCCGAAGATTCCCAGTCCAATGAATAAGTATTTTACCCAATTTTTTGTAGCTTGAAAATTTCTTTCATTTCTTGAGAAGATTCAATTTTTATCAATAATTAGTTTGTTATGTATGGCGACTGAAGTGAAAGAAGTGCAGTATTTTGGAGGCTATTTTGAACAGTCAACTTCAGTCCCTGTCACTCGATTAACAGTGATCGAAAAAATATGAGGATTTTACTAGTGTTGCGTAAAAATTTTAGAAACACGGCCATGCTAGTGAAATTAGAATTCGACGATGCGTTCTAATGTTATTAACAGATATATGCGACGGTGCTATCTCGTCAATGGAAAACGATACGACATCGTGAAAAAGGTTAAATGATACGTTAAATACTTACAAATAACGTCCGATGAATGGATTGTCGGCAACTTTCGTTTATTAGGAATAAGAAATTATTAAATATTATTTCCCTTCAAAAGCGTGCCGCAGGAGTGGTGCTACATGAACACTTGAGAAAAGTTTTTGAAAGTGCGTCCATGTACCTCAGCACACTTTCCAGCTTATAAAAAATTTGAAATCTCAGATTTTCCATTTCTGCACCACTGTTGGTTCTAGAACTTCGAGTATTCGGTAAGAGTCTTCAAGGGTATCGCCAGAAGAATTTCTTGTGCCAGCATTTCTTTTTCATGACATGTGGCTGAACTTATAGCCATGACCACCGTACAATTCAAGTTTGTGTTGAAATTTTTCCGGGCTACGCTATTTCACGGACTTTTCTCCACTGTTCATATAACACCGTTTTCGTGGCATACTTTTGAAATGAACTAAAAATACAATAATTTTTTAATCTTGTTAAACAAAACTTGCCGATTATCCATATAGCGGACGTCATTTGTATAAGTTTGTACGTAACGTATCACTTAACCTTTTTTATGATGTCGTATCGTTTTCCATTGACAAGATAGCACAGTCGCATAATTTGTTAATAGCGTTAGAACACTTCGTCAAATTGTAATTTTATTAGCATGAATGTGTTTCTAAAAGGTTGTCGCATCACCACTAAAATCCTTACATTTTTCCGATTATTATTAAATGAGTGGCAGACGGTTGGAGTTGAGTGTTCAAAAAAGCCTCCAAAATGACGCATTGTTTTCCACTTCAGTCGCCATAAATACCAAATGAGTTGTTGGAAAAATTTGCATCTTCTTGAGAAATGAAAGAAATCTTCAAGCTATATATAGAGAATGCTTCGCGTCTCATATTTTTACGATTTATTTTCAACGAGTTACACTCTTCACAACCTATGCATGGGTCAGGAAATTTGAAACCGATAGTAGATCATGACATCATCGTTGCTCTATTCGGAGTGTGATTCCACTTTGTGGACAAACTACAAGATTGCCTTTGTCCACCCGCATCGGTATCTGCATATCTGGTCCAGGCTTGAAACGATACTTGGAAAGCAAGCTGAGAAGGCCAATCTTTGTCTGCACTAATCCAAACCGCATGCCTGCGACAAGAGTAATAAAAAGTTAGCCTTCGCGAGGATTATTCAGACACACGACATCAAAACGTACCGATGCAGTTTCTGGGCCCTTCGCCAAATGGCAGATAAGTGTACTGGTGTCTGCTAGCGATATTCTTTTCGCTGAATCGCTCAGGGTCGAACTCCTCCGGATCGGGGTAAATGTCGGGGTCCATGTGTAGTCCATAAACTGGAATAATGATGGGAGTTCCTTTGGTGATGCGGAAGTCGATGCCAGGTAGATTGCACTCTTTGGTACACTCGCGGTTTAGGATTGGTACAGATGGATACTTTCTCAGGGTTTCTGCAAACAAAGATGAAGCGCATTAGTAAATAAGTTCATGGGTAAGTGGAAATTATTGCCACTTCGTAACTAACCGGATACAACTTTGTGAAGATAATGCATATTCTTCACACTTTCGTAAGTTATGCCCCCGGACTCTTCCAATACTCTGTTGACTTCATCGGCTACCTTGTCCTGAATATCCTGATGCAGGGCCAACTCATAGAGGCAATGAGTCGCGGTTGACGAAGAAGTCTCGAAGCCGGCTAGCCAAAAGACAAAAGCCTGTGCAGCTCCTTCGAGCATGGTTATTTTCACAGTGTCAGCTTCTGTGTCGGAATTCGAGTGTTAAAATCGTTAGCATTTCGCTGTCGTAAAACAGAATTGATCGATACATCACCTGACAACTGTTTGGATTCTTTTCCATCCTCTTGTATGTAACCCTTGTTCATTAGTTGCATGACCAGGTCCATAAAGTCTTTCCGAACCACGTTGTTGGCTGTTCTATACTCTACAGTTTCTTTGAATGCACTAATGAAGAAATTACTGACATCTTTGTCAGTGAAAGGAATTTTGAAGACGTCTAACAATTGCGGTATCAGGGTCGCGAATGTATTTGATACTACCCGGGATTTAAACGCCATCCGTCCCCATTTGCGAAACTCTGCGTCTGGATTCTCGAGACTGTTGCACTGAATACCAAAGGCTGCGGAGGCGATGATGTCAGTAGAAAACCTGCACTCAAGTCGAAAAAGCGTAAATGTAGGTAAGTGTGATAGCAATGTCGATCATAGAACCCGCATGGAAATGTATATATCATGAATATGTATGAATTATACATCACATAATGTATCGTTTATATACAAGTTGTATGACACCGGCTAATGTGAGTTTTCTCCGAGTCCAAATGAGGGAGGGGCTTATTTTACTCATACTTATCGTATGCATGAGAATTCCTATTTCGCTTCTCTCACACCATAAAAAGTCTATTTGTTTGTGTGGTAATTGGTATTCAAATAATAACAAGTATTGGTATAATAAGCCCCTGCCTTGTTCGGACCCGGAGAAAACTCATCCTGTATAATGAGATATATAAAAAATATATTATTCTGGCCGTTTTTCGTGTATCAGTTATCTATATTATACAGTAGACTCCCGTTAAGTGCTCGTTTTCGTGGAATTTCGACGTTTTCGGCATATTTCGCAGAATCGACAGATCCCCCACTCTTGCGCCGTCCTTCCATGGGTGATGTGGTTTCAGCCGCCTATTCTTTTGTTAGTTCTATTATACTGTGTAGTATTTCCGAGAACTAGTAAGCGTAGTGGGGGCTCCATTTAAGTGTGCATTTCTCCGAATTTAGGTTGTTTACAGCCCCGAGCATGAGCACTTAACGGGAGTCTACTGTATATGGGGCATTCTACGTAAATTTTACATTTTCAAACCCTCACATTTTTTTTTGTAATTTGCAATTTTTACATGTTATTTTATACTCAAAATGAATCGACACGTATTTCATGATTTGTCGATATAATGATTTTTTCGATTTTTCACCAGCTAGTTCAAGTTTTGAGTTTATTCACAATATTATTTCTTTACCTGCATACGTCAAGATCAGTTAATCGTATCAAAAAAATCAAATGAAGTAAACTCGTCCCGTTTGAATTGTACTTCACGAAAAACATTATTTTGGAATTTTTGTTACCCTTTAAGAGTGAGTATTTATACCATTGAAGTACTAAAATGACCATTACAAAAAAAAGCCTCTCGATTATTTTATTTTCCACGTTTTCTTAAAAAACCAGAGAAAAATACGAAAATTTTGGCGTATTTTGTAAGATGGCTAAATTTTTTTAACTGACCGATCTGGTGGCTTGAAGTTTTCAATAATGATTTATTTGTATCTCTTAGATCAAAAAACCTTTGAAAAAATGAAAAAAGTTTCCAAAAATTTGTTTGAGGGGCAGTTTTTTGAACCACTAGATGCAAATAAAAAATTATTTAAAACTCCAAACCACCAGATCGATCATTTGAAAAATTCTGGCTATTTTACAAAATATGTCAAAATTCTCGAATGTGTCTCTAACAGGGTCTCCTATGAGCCTTTCATTTTGGCTATGATCGCTTGAAAATCTTGACTGCTAAAAAGTTAAAATTCGGTAGCTCTGAAACGAAAGCTGGAAAAAATGTATGAGAATTCACTAAAATTTCTTACAGTGGGTAAGAATACTATATTATGCAACGAGGGCGTAAAGTGAGTAAATCCGACGCACGAGCTGCATATCCTATTTTTCCCACTACTGTGCGCAAGGTTCGACTTCTGATCGCAGTATTCCTTGTGTAAAGTACTACTTTTGATTGTGAACAAAATATCCTGGAGCAGGATGGGTCAGCGGGGCAAAAAGGGAAACCCCCAAAAATTCAGAAAATTATCAAAAATTCCAATAATTAAAAAATTTGTCAATTCGTTAAAAAGCCGTGAAAACCAATTCCTGCAAAAGTGAAATTTAAATGTATAAAATTTGTTCCATTTACGCGTTCTGAAAAATATCTCATCCTACCTTATAGTTCACCATCATCTTCGAATCTACGACATATTTCTGCTTTTTGTGTAGGATCATATGACAAGATAATATGCGTTCAAACTTTTATCATAAGCCCAATATTTTCTTGGGTATATCCCATCCTGTCTTCTGGCTTCCCTATATACCATACATACCTATTCGTGACGTAATGATCAAATTGAATATTTTTTAATATTCAGTCAGCATTATAAATATTACTTGATATATTCGCGGTGACAGCACTGAGACAGCACTGTTTACTGCTGCCAACACAAGCAAGAACCGTGTACACGCAGTATTCAAACGTTTTCCATTCTTGAAAAATTTTACATACTTGGCGTCGAGACGCTGCCACGTCTCTTGATATAATGAAAATTCGTGATATTTAAAAAATCATAACTCCTTTTAATGCGCTTTGCGCCCAACAAAACTTGTGGTAAGAGTTAGTGCTTTTTGGGGACTATTCGAGAAAAAATCAGCGATAGGATTGAAAAATATGGAATCGTCGAAAATCGAGCCTGAACTTCGGTCCGTTATTTTACATAATGCTAAATAACTCGAGCAGTTTTGTACCGATTTTGAAAAATCAAGGTTTTTCTGGAAGAGTGAAAAATTCCTCACGTTTTGAGAAAAAAATCATTGAAATCGGTTGCTTTTCACCGGAGTTATAGTCGTTTGAAAATAACATCAATTAAAGAATTGATAGAAATGGGTATTTGCTCGAAAAAATTGAAATATCCATACAGGACTTAGATAAAAAAAAAAAATCTTGAAATAGGGGTTCCCTCAAATTGCCCAAAGAATGATATATTAAATCGCCGAGGGCTTTGAAATTTTGGTCCCGACCTGCCTGGGCGATCTGAGGTGAAACCAGCCATAGGTGATTTGTATCATGTAATTTATGGAAAACCCAATTTATATTAACAGAAATTATTCGGAATGTCGGCTACAGTCTTCCCTTACATATTTTATTTATTACATATCACTGATGTGTAAAAACTATGCATAACGTCGATTCTTCTACATTATTGATTGTACAGACCTGCACATTAATGGTCTGAACATGAACATAGCTGCGCTTGGAGTTTCGATTCGACTCTCGATCCAACTCGCACCACGGAGCAGTCGACAAGCAGACGCTTTTCTCGCGAAACAAGGGTATAATTATTGTTCCGCGAAAAAAGCGTCTGCTTGTCGACTGCTCTGTGGTGCGAGTTGGATCGAGAGTCGAATCGAAACTCCAAGCGCAGCTATGTTCATGTTCAAACCATTAATGTGCAGGTCTGTACATGAATTATTTCTTCTCTACATATATAAAACTCAATGTCTCTCTGTCTGTCTGTCCGTATGTTCGCTTATAACTCCAGAATTACTGAACCGATTTTGATTCTTTTTTTTATGTGGATAGCTACAACGTCCGGCCAGGCTTTAGGCTATATTTTGTTCAGATCAGATTAATAGTTTCTGAGATATCGCGTCACTAATGCCATAAGGTTGTAAGCGACACTATACGATTTTTTGGTTCTAGTAAAACCGAAGGATTGTATATTTTTTTCCCCTCGGAATCGCCATGGAATCAATGAAAACACATAAATCTATTAAAATTCCCGAAATTTTTTTTTTGGCGGTTATGACCCTCTGGTTTTAGTTTTCCATTTATTTTTCCTATTGTCATCATCTTGAAATTGATGGAAACGCGTAGATCCGTCGAAATTTACTGACAAAAAAAAATTTGAAAATAAAAAAAAGTGGAATTTTGAAAAATTTCAGCCGAAATTTTTTTTTTAGGCTATTCGCTTTGAAATTGATGAAAACATATGGATTTATTGGAATTTATAATAAAAAAAATTTGGCTGAAAATTTTTTAATATTTCATCACCTATTATGTTCCAATACATTTTTTTCTCGACTTTAAATGGATCTACATATTTTCATCGATTTCATGGCGAATCCAAAAAATAAAAAAATAAAAAATGACCTTCTGACTTCAGTTTTTCAATTTTCCAACTTCAATTGATTCACACGTAATTGTCGGTTCTAAAGCGAATTCAGAAAAAAAATGATACGACTTCTGGCACTAAAATCGAATTTTTGGCGTTTACAACCTTATGGCATTAGTGACGCGACATAACGTTATTTGTAAGCCAAGTCGGAACGGGATCACATACTTATGCGAACACTAACCAAACTTTTACAGATGTAGGAAAGTTATGTTGAAAAGTTTTCAAGGTCACGACGAGCTCTCTAAAAAAAATTCGCGAGAGCATATGGCTATGTCTAATAGTTTGGTTACAAGAAGTATTTGAATCATAAAATCTAGCGTTTTCTTGAATTAAAAGTTTTCGTGTTTATTTTTCAGATATTATCAATCTTCATTTAAATATTCTTGACCGTGACAGAGATTGTTTTATTCGAATAGAATTTTTATTTTATTACAATCAGTTTGTATACGTAATACCTAGCATATAATATTATATATATTTTTCCTTGCGGGGAATCTTAATTTAATTAACTTGATGTACGACTAACTGACCTTGCCATTAAATCCTTTACTTCGACCAGTTCAGAGTTTTTAACCTGTTCTGCCACACATGCTGCTAGTGTATCAGAACACTCCTTGACTATGAAGAACATTTGCTTCATTTTACTGGAAGTAAACGTGGGAGAAAACTTGGTCCTCAAGAACTTCCATTTAGCACCGGGTATCAAAAAAAGATGACCCGATAAGGGATCAATCTTTTCATTGCAATACATTCCGCGATCGTGAAAATGCTCAAATTCCTTTGTAAGAACAAGACGTATGAGATCGGGATTATTGATGACAAGCGTCGACTTGTAAAATGCATAGATACCGAAAATCGGACTTTTCTTGAACTCCAGATACTGGTCACGGATGAATTCACCTGTAACATGTATATAAATTGCGGGTTGTTTACAGATTCAAACAACTCCTGGCTGTATAATAAAGATATCTGAATAAATTATTCAGTACTAGCCCACGATTCTTCTCGATTGCTACGCTTATTCGGTTATAAGAATTTTCTATTCAAATTAGCGTTTGTCCAACATTTTTGCGTGGTTGAACGCTTTTTAAAAATTGTTCAAAAATTAGAAAAGAAACTTCAATGGAACACATAACGATTAAAATTTTGTTTTCGTTTTAATTGTGACTAGCACCCTCCACATTTGATCATCGTCAAGATTCCTAGAAGTGTACGAAATTTCAGAAAAAACGTCAGTATTTAAAGGTTGCTTAAAAATTACTATGATTTAGAGAAAAAATTCCAGATGTTGCCAAGCAATGTATATAATCAAGAAAAGGAATGATGAATTGGCACAGGCTGTTGAGAAAAGGATTATCTTCGAGACTGATTCAGTTACAGCAGAACCCAAATATCACGATATTTGCTTCGGCAATCTTCTTTCACCAAGCATCGGAGGAGAAACAGTTCGCCCTCTCGATGCGCGAATTATTCGTGCGATGGAAAATATTCTCTCTTGTACAGAAGCTAACGATGACTGCCAATTAACCTTCACTGAATTACAATCAGCTCTTGCAGATTTCCAGGCAGACGATAAAACGGTAGCATCAAAGCTTCAAGAACGATATGAGAATAGAATAGAATTGTTATGACGACCAAAAATACAGGACCCGCTATCAAGAGACTTGGTAGAATCTCGCGCCAAGTACCATAAAAAAAAAAAAATTATCATCTCGTCTTGACTCTACCCGTCTTTTTTACCGGAACGGAAGCTCGGCGCGGGAGTGGGGGTAACCATATTATTTCATTACAGCGTATAGGCAATATCTCAGGGCTCACCGAATGAATACAAGAATAAGATGCGAAAAAAAAAATACATTTGAGCATAATATCAATGCAATCGGTGCACGGATAGCTGAAATATGATTGTTTGAAAAATCGAGAGGGTCAGTTTCATTACACCAATTTCAACGTCGTCGTCGTACCAGATTTTCGCTCCGTGCATAAAAAATATGAGGATATAAATACGTATAGAGAGTACCCCGACGAGACGAAAGTTACCACTGATCTCTATATCTATACTATAGTAATAGATACGCATAGAATTCGAGCGAGTTTGTCGGTCTATCATGGAATAACGCTCTCTATGGCCCACGGGAGGCAGCATAATCGCACCCGGCGTATGGCCGAACGTATGATTTATTTTCTCGATGACAGTTGTGGAGAATGGGGATGAGAATAATATAATTAGGAGTAGTCATTGAATAAACTAATTTTTTGAAAATTTTATAGTGATAGTTGTTCATTTAAATTACTACCGGAGTGCTATGGAATAATAATCACATTTATCTTCTTGTTTACTTGACGAGTCGAGCCTTTGAGGTTATGATAATTATCTGTCCCGATTCATTGCAATTATAAGGGATCGTTCATAAACCACGTAGCTAGATTTTGGCCACTTTTGACCCCCCCCCCCCCCTGCCCCTCCCTTCATGTAGTCTATCGTAGCTTTTTCCAAGACCCGCGTCCCCCCTAGACAAAAACACGTGGTTTTTTTTTATAAGACAAATTACGAACAAAATTATTTATTAACACAAATCTAACATTTTTTTATCAATTGAAGCCATCAGATTGAGTGAAAGGCGAAACTAGCCATGCATGCAAATCATTTATTACAAGAAAATTATTTTCTTCAGCTTGATTAAAGTTCTGCTGAAAATCGCGCGGGCTTTTCAAAACAGAACAAAAGTATACTATAATATAAAACTACGTGCCGCAGACCAAGACCCCCCCCCCTGCCCCCATGTGGCTCATCGTAGTCTTTCAATGAACCCCTCCCCCCCTGAACTGGCTACGTGGTTTATGAACGACCCCTAACGGTAGGCTGTAAATTACTTATATTTATTTGAATACTCATTTTTCTGACAGCGGAAGTTGGCTATAACGTAGAATTCATAAGGGAATCGGGAATTCAGTAATAATGAAGAAATAAACGCTAATAAAATGTATGGAGCAAATAGAAATAACCTCATTTAAATTTGCATATAAATCCAGTCGCGGAACTCACTACAGCTGTTGTGGAAAATGTGACCGTCAGTTCTCAAAATGAGTGAAAATATGCCACCGATTAGTTATCTAGGATAAAGAATTGTTATAAGGTCCCAACATTGTTTATAAAATTCGGACATATTCTACATTGTAAAAATAAGCAAGCAGGTGGCATCGTTACCGGAAATATGATGAGGTATTTATAACTAAATGCAAGATATAATATATAATGCGAACTAAGTCATTGTTCCCTGTAAAACGTATTTTGTACAAAAGCTATAAATGCATGCCGTGTAACTGGTCGTGATTAGATGAGGAAGATACTTGTTTATTAGATTGAAAATTGATGTAAATGAGATATGCGGAATATCAATTATTTGGCAACAGGCGATAAGAGTGCACAATAAATGACTATGAGATTAAACAAAATAATAAAATTTATTTTTATAACATAATAATATGACCGTACGTGATCAAAATGAGGTATGGTTCTATATCATGTATAAAATTCTCACATATTCTCTAAACATAAATGATCGTAATTGTATTATTGTAAAAATTAGTAGGGAGATGGCATTGTTACTTGTGTTTAAATGAGATATTTGTAACTCAATGCCAAATATAATGAATGATGTGAACTAAGCCAGTGCCTCATGTAACATCTTGTGCACTGAGAGCTATCACCGCATGCAATGTGGCTGATCATAATTAGATGTGCAAGATAAAAATTTGAAAACTAAAAAATGAAAACAAATTAGAAACTAAAGATGTAAATTTGCTATGTAATTGTGATCATTTGATTAGTTCAAGTTAATTTGATTAGCATCTGGGCCTTCTGGGAAGAAAAAAACAAGAGCTCGTTAGAATGAATTAAACAGCATGAGGATCATGTTTTTACCTGAAGAAACACGACTAGTAGTTTGATTCAAATCTATGACCCAGAGGTTTGATACACCCTTTGACAGTCTATCGATAACATGCATCAAAAGTATAAAATATTCCTAAGATGTAGTGCAGAGTATCCGTTCTGTGGAGGTAGTGCATTGACGATTTTTCAAGTTACATTTACGAAATCTATCACGGTTGACATTTCAGTTATCGATAACAACAACTTCATCAGTAGAACACTTTCAATAGAACTCATAACAGTTAGATTTATAGAAATGAATAGTATTCTGAAAAATACCATTCAACAAAAACGATTGAGAAAATCAAAACGTGTACAAAAAGTAATGAAATCCTCCAATAAATCAATGGTCTTCGCCAAGCACAATTGAATTTGCTTCCAATTAATTTCTAAATGTTGACATTTCAATATACATAACATGCGTAACATGTGATAACATGCAACATTGTAGAATATCGTCCGCTTTCTGCGTTGACCTCGTAACTACATTTTTTCCAATATTGAGATTATTAGTGGGTAATACTATTAAGGGGGGGCAGGACGCGATTTTTACCGACATCAACTATTCTTTCGAATATCTCCGAAACGGAGGGATCAATCGGATTGTCCTTCCGGCAGCCGATGTTTGACAAGGAATGGAATTGATCTATCAGGTGAAATTGAGCGAAATAATTATTTTTTATTTTTGTTTTCATCGCAAAGTGTGGGAGTGTCACATATATCGACATATATCAAGGCCTATGCATCGAAAATGCAAAATCGGCTTCCTGAGCCCGATTCTACATGGAATTCCGAACACAACCATCCGAGAACATCTTTGTTTTCGACAACGATGAGGACAACATACGTATTCTACGAATTTGTTGTAATTAGCGATTGTCAACGGCTGGGAGCGGCCATTATATTAGTTCCCAGAACGCCTGTGAGATGTCGGTCAGAGATGATTTGGAGACCAACAAAACGTATATTTACAATATAATGCTTTTTAATGATGTCTTTGGTTTATTCATTGCCATTATTCTAGAATCGAAACATTGGAGAAATAATTGAAAAGTACTACATTGTAAATATACGTTTGTTAGTCTCCAAATCATCTCTGACCGACATCTCACGGGCGTTCTGGGAACTAATATAATGGCCGCTCCCAGCCGTTGACAATCGCTAATTACAACAAATTCGTAGAATACGTATGTTGTCCTCATCGTTGTCGAAAACAAAGATGTTTTCGGATGGTTGTGTTCGGAATTCCATATAGAATCGGGCTTAGGAAGCCGATTTTGCATTTTCGATGCATAGGCCTTGATATATGTCGATATATGTGACACTCCCACACTTTGCGATGAAAACAAAAATAAAAAATAATTATTTCGCTCAATTTCACCTGATAGATCAATTCCATTCCTTGTCAAACATCGGCTGCCGGAAGGACAATCCGATTGACCCCTCCGTTTCGGAGATATTCGAAAGAATAGTTGATGTCGGTAAAAATCGCGTCCTGCCCCCCCTTAAGTACTTCTGTTATGTGAAACACAACTTCAAATGTAGATATCGATAACAGAAATTTTTTGAGAGACTAATCATTTTTTTGTATCTACATACTACGATTCAAAAACCACGTATGTACTCAAATGTCATGTTAATCGTCAAGGTGGTGCCACTTTCTTACTGTTGACAGTTTGACTTTATTTTGTTACAATAATTTTATTATTATTCCTGTTTCACATATCATTATACATAATATAGGTAAGTTATACTAATTAGAAAATGATGAATTATTATCAAATAAAATAAATTTCAAGAATTCCTATTTTATTCTTAGTAAGTAAAAAATATTTATGAGCAATTAAAAGTTGATTCGAACGTTGAAGATTTATAATAACAGAATTAATTTTCGATCATTGATGATTTAATTGATCAGTGTTTTAACTCTCAGGTTTTTCCAGAGAAAAATATTCTTAATACATTATAGTATTAATTATTAAATTGTTAATAACATATATAATATCAATATTCAAGATTTATTTTACTTGTTTTTAAATAAAAATTACTAAAAAGTTATGTTTTCAAATATTACATCCAAGATAAGTGTAAATTTGATATTTATTTTTTGTTCAGTTTTTTGTTAAATAACAAAACAAAAAATGTGATTCATTGTTCTAATAGAGATTTGATAATCATAAATTGAAAATTCCGCAGCTCTTTTAGTAAAGCAGCGAAATAATTTTTTTTATAAAAGTAGTAAGCTCGTATCTGCTCAAAAATTAACTGGATATATAAAACGAAAACTCGTATCTGGGAAAAAAACCCAATTACTATTTCATTACCTGAATCAATAATAAAATTTATGTTTCACTCTTATAAAGAAATATAAAACGTGTATAAATTCGGTAATGCTTATAACTTTTTACATGACTTAGTAAAAATATATGTTTTTGTGATTTCTGTAAAATCGCTTTTCTGCGGTTACGTGCTTAACGTAGAAAGGGGACAATATGTAGTAACAGTCAATTCGGAAAAAAATCAAATATCAACGTGTCCGAAAAAATTCGTCAAGATGTGAATGTGGAAAAAATGTACTTTTTCAGTAAAATAATCATAACTTTTTCATTGTTCAATTTTTATTCGAAAATTTTTTGGGTTGATACTCATGAGATATGGTGCTTTGACAAGAAAAAAAAAAAAAAAATAGCTCAGTAGTGGGGGTTTCAAAAAAGATATTTATTCCATCCAAATAGCGATATTTAGCTCCAAAGTTGCAGCTGGGTCAATTTGACCCATTGCGATTACGGAGGGTAGAAGTATTTAGATTGTATAAAAAAATCTAATTGTGAACTTGGACTAAGATGTTTATAATTGATTGAATACGGTGAAGAAAATTTTTATCTAGAAATATTCAGCATATAATTCAGGTCTTTCAGTAAAAACAACAAATATCACTATAAACATATCGCTTCGCGGGCCGAAGGCTGTCCAATCTTCAATTCCGTTTGAAAAACGTAAAATCTACAGTTTGGCTTGAAAAACGTCAAAGTTTGAGATAGGACAAGAATTACGGTAAAAATAACAACAACGCATGATGATAGAATATATTGAAGTGAACTGTACAAGTTAAATAACTACAATAATAAATAACTACCATAAGTAAATAATGTCACACTCAATAATGTAAGCAAATATCAGTAATATTTATAATATTAAAATGCTATAATGATTTAAGCACGTTCATAGTAACTGTTAATTCTCGGACAAGTGTAAAATTTTTCGCCCGAAGCGAGAGTGACAATGACACCAGAAAAGAACCATCTTTTGCACGTGTGTCGGACTCTATTTTTGAACATGACACGTGCAAAGTTGAATTTTGTGCATGAAATTACACAGTGAAATATTATTTGAATAGATATACTATTAATTTCGACATTTTGGAATTTTTTTGAGTGGATGCGGATATTTTTGAGCCTTTTGCAAAATTTTTCGGCTCGGAGTATTTTATTTTATTTTTCACTTTTAGCATTGATTGTCGCCAGACGCAAGTTATGAAAAAGGCCTCCGCAATCTTTTTTATTTGACGCTTGACATTCGGCGACGGTTATTATGTGGACAAAAATCACATTTAAGACTTTGTTTTACTTGGATTTTCGTGGTACTATATGATTCTACGTGTGAGATAAAATAAAGGCACGTTTCATGAGACGATTCTAAACTTGGGATAGTATGCGTGATTTTGACAAATTATCATAAAATACCATAAATATCGTGTATCTCGGTTGCATCCGGAACACTAATGGTACTTTACTGTTATGCGTGATAATTCTTAACTCAAGTTTGTCTTACCAAGCGAAAGCCTTCCTGAAAATACGGGCCATAAACTGCCTATAGGAACGATAGGCTTGACGTGAGGTACGTTTTTAGAACTCCAGTAATTGAAGGCCACATATTTCAGATATACGTAAACAGCGCAGGTAATGGCAATTATCACGCCGGATAATTCGACGAAAAAGTATTTGGAATATGGTGCCATTATTTCACTGTCAATAAGTTGCCAGAAGATTGATGACACTTTACAAGATTCCACGTCTTTACGAATAAAATAACCGAAATGCGAGTTATTTTTACATACAACACATAGTATTCAATATTTATGCGATATGTCTATAATTTATTCAACACTTTCAATACATTCTAATGGTTGAAATGCTAGTGAGCGATAATGCTTCTTCTTAACTTGGGCAATGATGAGCTACAAGCCGCTGCCGAACGCCACTTTATATACCCGCCGCGCCGTATTTGCTTCTTGCTTCAATACGATTGTGGAGTAATCATTCATACGTTGCCCTCTGGGCAGAGCGATGTGACTGACTTACTATTTATTATGTAAGACGGAGAGGTTATCAGCTACTTTTATTACCGGTTTCACGATGATTTGCGGTTTGATGAATCAAGGCTGTAAGCCGTTGTACCTATTTGTTTAAATTTCGATTCAGTGATCTTGGTAAAAAACCGAAACTACAGTTCTTTGAGAATATTTGCGAGCAACATTAGGATCAAAATACTAGAACGCCATATGCAATCATGCAATTGTGTCTGCAATTGTGTCACTTTTTTTTCCGAATTATTTTACCACAGTTACGAAACATGCACCTATCCAAAATTATTTTGATATCCGCTTGTTGAATCTTTCAATATTATTCATACCCGCCAATAAAATCTACTGCCCCGGTAATCCAGAAATTCGAGAAGTATTAGTCGGTACAAGTGATTTGTGTCTATTGCGTATCTGTGGTCTAGATCTTGATTACGAAGCGTTACGATTCCTCGTTGTTTAGATCCAGCAAGGTAGTGTCAACAGGTAGTGACAGATATAGTTGTAGCAACACGATAGTATATCTTGAAAATTCTGTAGAATTTGATTATTGATATAAATTTTAATGAAGAATTATTTTTCGTTACACGTGATATAGACATACACAGAGAGATAGTGGATCACGGTGACTGGACGTTTTCAGCGCAGTGTTGGTAAATGCTGCTTCTCATGCTGATATTCGTTTGAAAACAAATGTTGACGTACCGTGTTAGAGATATGATAAAAACAGAAGATTATGCCCCTTGTAAGATTATTTACAATATATGAGGCTGAAGTTCGTAACGTTAACGCAACAAACTGAGAGAATTATTTTTTCGCGGTTGGCGGCGATCGGAATAGATGCAAATAATTTCTATAATCATCCAGATGTCTCAAAAAAATATTTATCAAAATCCACTCGTCGGAAGTCACCCTTACCTACTACCCCCCTATTAATAATTAAAAAATTAATAACAATTGAACGAATCAATTGGCGTCGACCGGAATGGATGCAAATAGTTTCTTAAATTATTCAGAACACTCAAAAAAATATTCATCAAAATCGACTCGTCGGAAGCCACCCTTACCTACCACCCTCCAATTAAATAATAATTAAAAAATTACTAACAATTGAACGAATCAATTGGCGACGATCGGAATAGATGCAAATAGTTTCTAGAATTATCCAGATCTCTCAAAAAAACATTCATGCAAATCGACTCGTCGGAAGCCACCCTTACCTACCACCCTCGTATTAAATAATAATTAAAAAATTAATAACAATTGAACGAATCAATTGGCGACGACCGGAATGGATGCAAATAGTTTCTTAAATTATTCAGAACACTCAAAAAAATATTCATCAAAATCGACTCGTCGGAAGCCACCCTTACCTACCACCCTCGTATTAAATAATAATTAAAAAATTAATAACAATTGAACGAATCAATTGGCGACGATCGGAATGGATGCAAATAGTTTCTAAAATCATCCAGATGTCTCAAAAAAATATTTATCAAAATCCACTCGTCGGAAGTCACCCTTACCTACTACCCCCCTATTAATAATTGAAAATTTAACAACAATTGAACGAATCAATTGGCGACGACCGGAATAGATGCAAATAGTTTCTAGAATTATCCAGATCTCTCAAAAAAATATTCATCCAAATCCACTCGCCGGAAGTCACCCTTGCAAATGGTTCCTTAAATCACCCTCTACGTGAGAAATATCTCGGATCGTTTCCGAACACCTCAGTTATATTCTTTATGTTTAAGATAAATTTATTCGGACTCAAATACGATGTTCAACACAGGACTATAAGTGACAGTGGGATTATCGATTATTAGCACACTTTGAGATTCCTTAGTATTTGGCATTTATTTGAATCGAAAATCTTAAGAAGTAATAAGAATAAGAAAACCCTAATAACTAAAAAGATGAATATAACTTTTATAAAATATAAACTGTTATAAAAATGTGACTATAGAATAACAGAGACGTAGAGCTGGTGACATTTTTCAATGATTATTTTTCAAGGTTTATTTATTGTGAGAATGTTAAGGGAGACATGTTCAAGTGTCATCCGTAAGCATTATGCCTGATAGCGTTATGCAAGGAAAGCAGAACACCCCCGTGTGTAACAAAATAGTGAAAATATTATGATTATTTCAAGGCTGCAACTCAACATTTCGTTTGTTTCTCAGCTTATTAATCTCGTTGTAACATTGGCAGATCCATTGGTTATTCGCAAAAGGTTTGCAGATAACGAAACAACCCTTTTATTGCCGGCCAATCGACCTGCCAATGTTATAACGAGATTCATAAGCTGAAAAACAAACAAAACGTTGAGTTGCAGCCTTGAAATAACAATAATCTTTTCACTATTTTTTTACATATTGGGTGGGGGTGTTCTGCCTCGCTCATCTACCGCTATCAGGCATAATCTTTACGGATGACACTTATACATGTCTCCCTCAACATTTTCACAAAAAATAAACCTTGAAAAAAAATAATAACTGAAAAATGTTACCAGCTCTTAGACTGATAAAAACGGTGTAAACTATATATGTACTAGGGTCGCCGTTATTTTGACTGGTAAAATTTTTTCGACCAATTGATTCGTTCAAATGTTATTAATTTTTTAATTATTCTTTAACAGAGGGGTAATAGGTAAGGGTGGCTTCCGACAAGTCGATTTAGATGAATATTTTTTTGAGAGATCTGAATAATTCTAGAAACTATTTGCATCTATTCCGATCATCGCCAATTGATTCGTTCAATTGTTATTAATTTTTTAATTATTATTTAATACGAGGGTGGTAGGTAAGGGTGGCTTCCGACGAGTCGATTTGCATGAATATTTTTTTGAGAGATCTGGATAATTCTAGAAACTATTTGCATCCATTCCGATCGTCGCCAATTGATTCGTTCAATTGTTATTAATTTTTTAATTATTATTTAATACGAGGGTGGTAGGTAAGGGTGGCTTCCGACGAGTTGATTTTGATGAATATTTTTTTGAGAGATCGGGATAATTCTAGAAACTATTTGCATCTATTCCGATCGTCGCCAATTGATTCGTTCAATTGTTATGAATTTTTTAATTATAATTTAATACGAGGGTAGTAGGTAAGGGTGGCTTCCGTCGAGTCGATTTTGATGAATATTTTTTTGAGTGTTCTGAATAATTTAGGAAACTATTTGCATCCATTCCGGTCGACGCCAATTGATTCGTTCAATTGTTATTAATTTTTTAATTATTAATAGGGGAGTAGTAGGTAAGGGTGACTTCCGACGAGTGGATTTTGATAAATATTTTTTTGAGATATCTGGATGATTTTAGAAATTATTTGCATCTATTCCGATCGTCGCCAAACGCGAAAAAATAATTCTCTCAGTTTGTTGCGTTAACGTTACGAACTTCAGCCTCATTACAATATTGTATCTATTGTGATGGCCTATCTACAAAGATTCAACTTCAAGTTCAACTTTTCTGAACATATTCTCGCATTTTTCCGTATATGAAACAAGAAAAAAAATCAAAAGCCCTTTTACCTTGACGCGCGGTGAAGGTCGTGTATTGGTACATACGATCTTATATCATTAGACACGTGACATATCATTATCTTTATTCACAAATATAAATTCATCTAATGATAAACAAACAGTTTTGGTTAATCTCTTGTTTGTACTTAACATTTTTTTGGTTGTAACCCGATAGAAGAAAAGTTTCTATCTTTAGAAAGTTGTTTCGAATGTCAAGACCGCCCATAAATTATTTCAGATGTTTAAATCCCCCATTTCACCCAGATTCAAATACTCACTTTGTTTCTTTTGATTCTTATTTCCGTGAATTGAAAATGATTTACTCAATAAAAAAAAATGTTCAGATGTAATATTCAGGTTTTTGAATGTACTTTTTAACGACGTTTTTCCATATTCGCTTAGAATCAGTCGCGAGAATTTTTGAGCGAATTAAAGTAACAATATTTTTTTATCATCAAAATGGATCATTTAGATATTTTCCGAAATTTGACAATATTTTGCTTCTTATGTCCACAAGCCACTAGCAAAATTGTCAGAATAGCAAATTCATGTCTTTGCAAGGTTTGTTCGGGTTATTAGCCGAAAAAATCTGATCGATCTAATCATAATATTTGAAAAGTTGCTCTCGCTGTGGCACAGGGTTGAGACTTTCAATAGGTGATTTATAAAGTCCGCATTACATTTTTTTAATCCCACAAAAAAATTCGGTCTAATATTCGAAAAAGTAAAAATAAATTTAAAAAATACAATGTGAGCTTTAGAGAACACCGATATCGATAGTCTCGATCCTGTGAAACGCAGAGAGAATTTTTTTAAACATAACGAGTCGATCTAAAAAATTTTTTTCATCGAATAACTCGATCAAACCCTGCAAAGGTATGAAATTGCCATTCCGTCATTTTGTTTAAAAATAGTTCGTAAACATGAGATCGAAAATATTGTCAAATTTGGAGCGAAATCAACATGGTTCTTCTGGACGAAAAAAATATCGTTACTTTATTTTACTCAAAAATGCACGTCACTAAATTTGGGCGGGTATGCAAAGCAATATGTTATCAAAAAATACATTCAAAAACCTAAGTCTTATGTCTGATCATTTTTGTTTGTGCTATGAATCATTTTCAATATACAGCAAATCGGAAACAAATAAAATAACGGTATTTAGTTTTGGGTGAAGGATTATAATGGGATTCAAAAATTTGAAATAATTTGTAGATGTTCTAAACACTCCAAACAACTTTTCGAAAATGTGTTAACCGTTTAAAAGACCACGCGAAACTGGGGTGGTCCAGTTGGTATGGAATCCACAATATATCTATAATTAAATACATTCATCTTCACACGATTAGGTGCGTCGCTTACATCTAATTATTATTATTTTTTTTTTCCTCACTTTTCAAAATGTTCTTTATATTTTGCATAACATTTTGTCTTTTTTCTATCGATTTGGTTTCCGGATGCACCTGTACTTTTATTATTAGTATTGTTCTTAGTATTATTATTTTATCTTATTATTATTATTGTATTCGTACTTTTGTCTCCAAACGAATATACATATAGTTGCTTACGTGCTAATTATCATTATTTCCATTTTTCATTTCCTTTTTCAACATTTTCTTATCACTGTTCAAACATATTAGATGTTCTTATTGTACCTTTTTATGTAACTATCGTAGAACTTATCTTATCTCAGTTCGATGTGTACTGTAACGTAGCGTTTTATAAACCCCGTTCCAGTGGAAAGAAACCGCAAGGATTTGGTCGACGTGTCGCGACCAAGACCGACGAGAGCCAACCGATTAAAAAGAAACTAGGCAGGATAGACAATAGGATTAAAGGTTTGTTTTTATATTTTATATTTTGGCGCTTTGGCGCGAGAAAAAGATGAAAAGGCAGAGATAAGGTCCGATGAATGTGGGATACTAGCGCAGAACTTCACTATGGAACCACGACGATCTTGACCCTTCCCGTATTTCCCCGATTCTGACAACACTTGCTAAAGGAGAAGATCGTGCAGGTCCAGTGGTGTCTGAAAGACGACCTCAGACTAGCGATCCAAGTCACTACCAAAACCTTCCGTTGAAAACTCCCGTCGTTGATTCGTGGCTAATCACGTTTTGAGTTTAGTAACTGTTGAGTATTTCTGCGACCTCGTGACTGAATATGTAGAAAATTAGTATGCTCTAGTATTGTTTGAGTAAAGCTTTTTATAAAGAATTCTGTACATTTTGTAGAGAAAATCCTGTAGTAATTAGTTGAATAAATCGGTTGGTTACCCTGTAAAATAAGTCTTGAACGTAGAGTAGCCGCAGACGAGCTTTTGTTGTGTAGAATATTATTGTTGTAAATTAGCTTCCATTTAGTATCGATAATAGTCGTCTCGCGTTGAAGTTAGTAAAATAAAGTTAGTAAAGTCAATTAGTTAGTTAATAAGTAAGAAAACTCTCGTCTCTCGAACTCTCGTTGCTCAAAACCTCTCGTATTAGTTATTTGTTGAGTTTGATTATTGAGTACGGCCATCGTTTTGTGATGTGTTAGATTTAGCTGATTTCGTATTATATCGAGTTTTGATCGAGTCAGGTTTATGATCACCGTAGGATTTTGCTATGTTAATTGTATTGAGTTATCTTCAATATTGAATTAAATAGATTGGGAATCTACCCAACAATTGAATTATTGTCCCACTAATTGTAACTTATTGTATCGGTGAACCTAGCCACTCTATCTTAATGTTTGTGTCTTTAAACCAGCGATCCGTCGAGCCTTATTTGTTGTTGTTTGACTATTTTTCATTAAGTTGCACCACCTTACTCAATAAACAATACTCAAACAACAACAAATTGGGCTCGACGGATTGCTGGCTCAGATTTCGCCACATGGCTCAGAGCCAGCGATCCGTCGAGCCCTATTTGTTGTTGTTTGAGTATTGTTTATCAAGTAAGGTGGTGCAACTGCACCTGGCGCTCAACAAAATAAGGTAAAGTAAAGTATCGTTAGAGGGCTGCGCCGAAATGTGATAAGATTGAAGAAGAAATCAGACAAGATTCGATCACAGTACTCTGACTTTGTACTTGCGTCTAATAAACTGATCTGTAGATGCGTGTACTTTCATAACTACTAGAATGTAGCGATGCTACCAACTGAAGTAAAATTGTAATTGGGGTTTTCTGCGAATAAAGATTGTCTGGTATATTCGGTAGAATAACTATTGGACACTGAGAAACTGCCTAATCCCTTCAAAGATAATCTCCCTAGAAGGAAGTGGTTTAATGCTTTCCTCAGACGCCACCCACGTGTCGCAGAAAAAAAAGCTGAGCACCTTTGCAAAGCTAGAGCTATTCTTACCGAAAATCGTATTCGACTTTGGTTCTCAGACATAAAAGATCAACTTGGTGAGAAGGTCGAAATACTTCAACATCCTCGACGAGTATTTAATATGGATGAAACGGCGGTCTATCTTTCACCAAAGGGTGGTCTTGGGTTAGCGGAAAAAGGCTAACCAGTGTACGACGTGGCTACTAATAATAAAAAAAACGTCACAACTCTGTGCACTGCAAATGCAGCTGAAGAATTTGCTACCCCGTTAACTGTGTACAAGTATGAGTGTCTTCCAAGGTCTTGCATCGAATTTGCTCCAGCAAATTGAGGAATAGGGAAAACAGCAAACGGCTGGATGACATGTTAGGGATTCTATGAACACTTCACTAACGTTTTCCATCCTTTCGTCACTGAAAGTAACATCCCACTACCGATTGTAGTGTTCTTGGATGGACACGTTTCTCACTTATCTTTACAGCTTAGCTCATTTTGTAAAGAAAACCAGATTGAAATATGCTGCTTTCTATCTCATGCAACTCATATTCTACAGCCGCTGGATATCGCTGTTTTTTTCCCTCTAAAACAAAAATGGAACCCGCATGTGAGAAATTGACGCATAGAGAATTGAAGGTGGTGATCTCCAAAAACATCAAGTATCGTCACTGTTGTCACGCATCATTCACGATCCCGATTTTACTAGCGCCATAAAAAGTGGTTTCAAGACATGTGGTCAAGTACAGAAACAAAAGGAAACGAATCGCTACTTAGGTCACAGAAGACGGAAGCTGAGTCACACCCGTGTAGGTATATGCAAATTGAAGTAAACTGATTTACCAAGATTTTTTCAGATAAAGTAATGAGACTTATTTCAAAAAAATGTGTGTGTGTGCGTGTGCGTTTGCGTGTGCGTGTGTGTGTGGTGTGTATTATATATATCTCGTATCATTTTTCACTACTCGTACATATAGGTATTTATTAGTATGAGTAAATTTATCTCTGCTATTCTTATTCTGTTATTGTTATTTTATATTTTACTATTCTTTTTTTTTTTTTTATTTTCCACGTCACAATTATTATATCTCACATTTGCATTATATTGCATGTACAATTTGTTCCATGGTAATCTTCGAAAGCGTGAATTAACTTTTTATTGGGTCTTTTCCATTACAATAGCTGAGCATCCGTCTGAATTCGTGGAAATTAATTTTCATAAAGACAGTTCCATTAGTCACCTTATTCCTTCCCTTAATGAATGTATTCTTACTCAAACCAAGACTTCGGATAGTGGAGAGATCTTTACAGTGAATGAAAAGAGCTCGATACAGTCGAATACTGCAGTTACATCAGAACATATTGAAAAAGAAAATCCTAATACTGCTGGCATCGAAGTCAACGTAGATCTTCTATCTGATAAGTGTATGTCCAATTAAGCATACACCTTGTAACTTTTTGGATTTTTTAAGATCCGTAGGTCTTGTAAAAATCTAAAACTCACGTGAGAATCTTTGCTACGAATAAAAATCGAAGCTCCTCGTAATTAAAATTTTTAATCAAGGCACACGCTCGTATTTTTCCAGAATTTTTGAATTTTTAAAAAATATAATTGTTTATACCAAATAGAAAATTTTTTATTCGATAAATTCAAAATTAATAACATGAAAGTACAATTCGAGAGCTTTAAAATGAGTTTTTGCGGACGTCTGTACGACAATTTAGGGAACCGGAGATGTTAACATTTAATAAAGGGAAGCGTGATTCCGAATTTTGGTGTTTTTTTTTGTCGAAAATTCAACCCCCTGTAGCTTCTAAACCATTTAACTTCAAAAAAAAAAAAAAAATTGTTTCATATGTTCACCTTACCCAGAAAATATGTAAAAACAAACATTACAAAAGAATTGGAAATATCGAGGAATATTTGTGGCCAAATCCGTCCCGCTTGACACGTGCAATGACTCTTCTGGATAAAATTATACTTTACAAAATAGATAGCGTTGTAAAATGTATGGTACTTCTAAAATTTACCTTAGATACTCAAATAGTGTTACTGTTTTCTGTTAATGATCAGGAATTACATTTTCATTCATTCAACAATCTGTTGAAATTGTTATTTTCATCAATTCATATTCCTTTAAATAATGTCAATCGTTCCACAAATTAGTTAATAGTTATTTCACTACACATTTGAGACAGAACTAGAGTCGGTGAAAGTTATGGTTCTTGCTTACTGACTTATACCTTATTTTTTCTCAACCAGGGATTTATAGAGTTGAAATCGTTTCCTTTAGTTTCGAAGTGGATCAAAATTGTCAGGCAGAAATCAATGCATAGTTATGATTTTGAGTGTTTTCAAAGTGGATGCAGCAATAGAATTTTCTTATGACTTTGCAAAACAGCAGAATGCAGTTTGTAAATTTTTCTAGGCAAGTAGATGTTTCAGTGACTATAGGATGCGATAAATAATTAACCTAGGATTCATTCTCCTCGTTTTAGATAATGTCAATTACAACTAGAGTTTCAATAATGTGATTCATACATTAGCCATCTATGTCCGCCGACCAGTAACTTGAGTTTTATAATGAATACTTGACTAACTCGAAATGGTAGTGCCTCACTGCATCGCTGATAGACTGATATGTTCCCGTTGTAGAGGAAAATATTTTTTCTACCCAATAATTATTAGTTCAACTTTGTAAAAAAGAGAATCACTTCATTTATTCATATGTAACTTTCTGGCCAGCTTCGTCAGGGTATAGGTACATGTTTGCTGTCTGACTACCACAAGTCGATTGGGACCTCATTCGGCAAGATGATAGAATTATCTGCTGAGAATAAACCGAAAGTAAATTCATTGACATTCGGGTACATCTTCAAGTGGAATCGGATTCTACTAAGATATCTTGGTATCTGGCCACTGGAGACTGA